>CM055906.1:18296614-19025278 GCA_029582155.1 Panopea generosa
AATGAGCATTTGCTATTGTACTAGATTGAAAACAAGAAAAAAAAGAAGATAAAAAAACTCAGAAGAGGGGACTGATAAAGTGAATGTCTTTACAAATAAATAATGCATTTGAAATCAAACAAATGTGTCTATATTAATTTGAAAGAGTAACATTTAAAGCATTAAAATGTTTCAAAGTTATAACAAGTTTCTATTTCTTTGTTGCATTTACTGCAAATATTAAATACCTTAATTTTAATTTGCAAGAAGAGAACTGATTCCAAGTATTTGATGGTTCATTCTGTATTGCAACCATTGCAAATTTGTGTCGTTTATTATGTAAAAAGGAAGGCTTACTATTTTGTATCCTTTTGAATCTTTCATGATTATTGAAATTGATACAGGGCATGTAGGTGCCCCTCCATTACAAGCCAAATGAACAAATGACAGGTAAGACAAATATCTCTTAACAGATGCTAGCAATCCTTCATATTTTATTCATATTTCTTTGAATATTTGTTCTCTCATTCCGATAAAAACTGAAATACTTTTTATCATGCATAAATGACTAAATATATACGAACTACAAAATAGGTTGCCTTTAAACCAATTTACCAGATTTACGTCCATTTCGAAAGTAGAAACAAGGATAAGAGTCTTCCCACATAATTGAGTAATTAAGTTCTACATTTTAGGGGTCGTCCTCCTTGGCCGAATGGTCTAAGATGTCGTCTCAAGATCACTTGCCTATCATCGCTGAGATCGAAGGTTCGAGTCCCGCTCGTTCCAAAAGTTCCAAAAATGTAAGAAAGTTTGTCAGTTACTTGCGGAAGGACAGTGTCCTACTCAGATCTCACTAAAAAAAACCTGAATATGATATATACACACCCTGAAATGTGTTGAAAATGGCGTTAAAACCCATAAAAATAAAACAAAACAACAAGAAAAACATCTTTGCATCAAGCAGAGACATCCTTTTCAGGTGAAGTTTAAAGAGAACCATTATACAGATCCTATTGATGGGATACCATTTTTTGGACAAACGGACGAACGGATGGATGGACGAACAAACCTACAGGGGCAGCACTATAATCATACCCGCCAATCATGACGGGTGCATGAACACAAATAATTGTTTTGTTTTTTTACATTTAAATGCATTTTATTTCTTATGAATAGAGGATATACACCCAAAGAAAGAAATAATTGACTGGACTTTACGTGGACACGAAATTACGAGGACTACAGGTCAATGGTTTTGCGAATTGTTTCAGAAGATCTTTAATACTTCTATTCACTGGACGTGCAACCCATGACGTGCATAGCGATATCTGCATCCTCCCGTTACTTTGGTTTACAGTTCCTGAAAGAAAGAAATAGATGTTTTTGCTAATATTACAAATCGCTATTCAGATGTCATTTTCTAATAAATCAAATAAAATGGCTAAAAGAAAATAATAGTATATTAAAAATTGACATTTGATTATATTTGAAACATGCACACTGTTACTATGATAACCTTCAACATTGCTAAATTCAAATCTGAATGCAAATGGACGTATTTACAGGTTGACTTCATTCCACATACTTTGTATTGCTAATTGGCTAATTTCTGATGTGTACGTATTAAAAACTCATTATTATTAATATTCAAACGGTATATTTATTTAACAATAGTTCTCAAAATGCTTGGTTTACAACCGTACCTGATATTAAATATGTTTTTCTTTTCTGCAACCAGCTAACACCGCACATGGCACCATTACTAGC
Source organism: Panopea generosa (assembly GCA_029582155.1). Lineage (NCBI taxonomy): Eukaryota > Metazoa > Mollusca > Bivalvia > Adapedonta > Hiatellidae > Panopea > Panopea generosa. The sequence goes on from CM055906.1 coordinate 18,298,364, forward strand.
CGTGTATACCCGTTTCTTGTTGCTTATTAGTTCCTCAAACCTCATCTATATTTAACATATATATTTATAGATATATTATTTTCGTACATGCATTTCTCACACTTGTATATAATTAGAGATAATAGAATATTCACACAAACCTACACACATACACACGCACTCATGCATTCACGCACGTACGTATGTACAGACACACACACACGCACGGGTACGCACACAGAAGCACGTACTCATGCACACACAGAGGTAACTTATAATGTTATTATTTCACATTTACTAGTACTGTACTGGCTTAACGAAATAAATTTTTCAGATGTATCATAGTTAATGCCAAATACATTTTTTTTCTGTAGTAAACCGAACAGCGAGGGATTTTCCATTAATAAGGTCACTAGTGTAAAATTTTGTGTGTACAAATCGTGTAAATTGTACTCAGGGAATGCGTTTAGTGTAAAGTATTATTATTAAAATTTAATGTAAAATAAGAAATTCATACAATCTCCATTAAATATATCTGCCGGGACCGGTAAGCTCAGTTGGTAGTGCGTCTGACTATAATTACAGGGGTCATGAGTCCGAATCCCCGCCGAGCCACAATCGCCGTGATTATTGATATACGGTATTGCGTCGCCTTGTTACTCATGTCTTACCGCTGATTTGAGTGTACAGTGTATTGTGGAGACTGATGTGCTCGAGTACGGGTTAACTTTTGAAGATCCCAGGAGAGAATGGTTTGTTTAGTTGATCGTCTGTTAGCCCTTTACGACATTAAATAACGCTTACTATGCAAACACATATTGAATAGATCTCACAAGTAAATTGAGATGTGAGGTGGTGAAATCATAAATTATGTCATATATATGTATAGTACGTAACCGTGCACACAGAGCTTTTTTCTTTTCTTTTGTGAAGTCCATTATTTAAATTACATGCTTAAAACATAAGTTTGACAGCTGAGAAATGAATGAAAGAGTATGATCGAGAGAGTGCATACATGGGATTATGGGATACATGTATTGTTATTGTTAAAACTTGTTAATTACTCTCGCTCAAACATATAATTATCCATGTTGTTAATTGGGAAATAAATGGACCACTACAATGTAGAATGGTTGAAATAAATCTGATAAAATGGTCCATTTAAAACACAGTACGTGTTCATGAAAAAAATAGCAGCTTATGTTTCAGTTTATTAAATCCGCTCATGAGTGATGCCCCTGCCCATCACATAGTGATGTCCCTGCCCGGCAACATAGTGATGTCCCTAATCGGTTACATACTGATGTCCCTGCATGGTAACAAAGTGATGCCCATACCAGGTAACATTATTATGCCCCTACCAGGTAATATAGTGATGCCCCTGCCCGGTAACAAAGTGATGCCCCTGCCCGGTAACATAGTGATGTCCCTGCACGGTAACATAGTGCCCCTGTCTGGTAACAAAGTGATGTCCCTGCACGGTAACATGGTGAAGCCTCTGCCCGGTAACATGGTGATGCCCCTGCACGGTAACATAGTGATGCCCCTGTCCGGTAACATAGTAATGTCCCTGTACGGTAACATAGTGATGTCCCTGCACGGTAACATAGTGCCCCTGTGTGGTAACAAAGTAATGTCCCTGCACGGTAACATGGTGAAGCCTCTGCCCAGTAACATGGTGATGCTCCTGCACGGTAACATAGTGATGCCCCTGCCCGGTAACATAATGATGTCCCTGTACGGTAACATAGTGATGTCCCTGTACGGTAACAAAGTGATGTCCCTGCACGGTGACATAGTGCCCCTGCCAGGTAACAAAGTGATGTCCCTGCACGGTAACATGGCGAAGCCTCTGCCCGATAACATGGTGATGCCCCTGCCCGGTGACATGGTGATGCCCATGCCCGGTAACATAGTGATGTCCCTGTACGGTAACATAGTGATGTCCCTGCCCGGTAACAAAGTGATGCCCCTGCCCGGTAACATAGTGATGCCCCTGCCCGGTAGCAAAGTGATGTCCCCAACGGTAACATAGTGATGCCCCTGCCCGGTAACATAGTGATGCCCTTGCCCGGTGACATAGTGATGACCTTGCCCGTATACATGGTGATGTCACTGCACGGTGACATAGTGATGTCCATGCCCGGTGACATAGTGATGCCCCTGACCGGTGACATAGTGATGCCCATGCCCGGTGACTTAGTGATGCCAATGCCCGGTAACATAGTGATGTCCCTGCCCGGTAACACAGTGATGCCCATGCCCAGTAACATAGTGATTCCCATGCCCGGTAATATAGTGATGCCTCTGACCATAACATAGTGCTGTCCCTGCACGGTAACATAGTGATGCCCCTGCCCGGTAACACAGTGATGTTCCTGCACGGTAACATAGTGCTGTCCCTGCACGGTAACATAGTGATGTCTCTGCCCGGTAACATAGTGATGCCCATGCCCGGTAACAAAGTGATGCCCATGCCCGGTAACATAGTGATGCCTCTGACCATAACATAGTGCTGTCTCTGCACGGTAACATAGTGATGCCCCTGCCCGGTAACACAGTGATGTTCCTGCATGGTAACATAGTGATGTCCCTGCACGGTAACATAGTGATGCCCATGCCCGGTAATATAGTGATGCCTCTGACCATAACATAGTGCTGTCCCTGCACGATAACATAGTGATGCCCCTGCCCGGTAACACAGTGATGTTCCTGCATGGTAACATAGTGATGTCCCTGCACGGTAACATAGTGATGCCCCTGCCCGGGAACATAGTGATGTCCTTGCACGGTAACATAGTGATGCCCATGCCCGGTAACATAGTGATGCCCGTGCCCGGTAACATAGTGATGTCCCTGCCCGGTAGCATAGTGATGCCCATGCCCGGTAACATAGTGATGCCCCTGCCCGGTAACATAGTGCTGTCCCTGCACGGTAACATAGTGATGTACCTGCCTGTTAAAAAAGGGATGTCCCTGCACGGTAACATAGTGATGCCCCTGCCCGGTAAAATAGTGATGTCCCTGCACGGTAACATAGTGATGTACCTGCCTGGTAAAATAGTGATGTCCCTGCACGGTAACATAGTGATGCCCATGCCAGGTAACATAGTGATGTCCCTGCACGGTAAAATAGTGATACCCATGTCCGGTAACATAGTGATGTTCCTGCACGGTAATATAGTGATGCCTCTGACCATAACATTGTGATGTCCCTGCACGGTAACATGGTGATGCCCATGCCCGGTAACATAGTGATGTCCCTGTACGGTAACATAGTGATGTCCCTGCACGGTAATATAGTGATGGCCCTGCCCATAACATAGTGATGTCTCTGCTGGTAACATAGTGATGCCACTACTCGATAACATAGTGGTGCCCCTGCCCGGTAACATAATGATGCCCTTGCCCGGTAACATAGTGATGCTCCTGCACGGTAACATAGTGATGTCCTTGCACGGTAACATCATGATGCCCATACCCTGTAACATAGTGATGCCCCTGCCCCGGCCCGGTAACATGGTGAAGCCTCTGCCCGATAACATGGTGATGCCCCTGCCCGGTGACATTGTGATGCCCATGCCTGGTAACATAGTGATGTCCCTGTACGGTAACATAGTGATGTCCCTGTACGGTAACATAGTGATGCCCCTGCACGGTAACAAAGTGATGCCCATACCCGGTAACATAGTGATGCCCCTGCAATGTAACATAGTGATGCCCATACCCCGGTAACATAGTGATGTCCCTGCACGGTAACATAGTGATGCCCATACCCCGGTAACATAGTGATGCCCATGCCGGTAACATGGTGATGCCCCTGTCCGGTAACATAGTCGAAAACAGTATTCCATTTTCACGAGGAGTAACGATTTATGCAATATACACTATAGCTCACGTACCAAGCTTATAGATCATTTTGTGTAGTATTCAGTTTTCAAGAGGAATAATAACAGAACAAAACAAAACCCCACACTACAATACCGTACCTTATAAATCTTCTTTATTTTGATTCGATAGAAGTCGTCAAAACTCTGTTGTCTGCTTGGGTTCTTTAGCTTACTTTTTACTCGAACCTTTAAAACTAAATCAAACCAATGATTATTAATTCAGGAGACATGTTTGCATGTTATAACACAAAAATAGGTAATAACACAAACATGGTGTAAATAACAATTTCTAGAAATTTGGAAAGAATCAGACAACTGTAGTTTTGATAATTGAGTGGGCGTGGAATAAAAATCTATTTTATGGTTCGATAAACTCTGTAGGAAGGGCAAAGCACTCGACTGTTCAAAGCAATATTTATGAGCTATTTCGCGTTTCAAGTTATGTCGCAAATATAAAATACGTTTAAGACCGAAAACAACTATTTAGCCTGTAAAACACAATGTTTAAGCAGACGTGACATCAAAGCATTAAACAATACATCCAGATAAGTAGGCAAGAATGGGATGTACAATGGAAACAGTATTGCACAACTTGGACAGAGATTAATTTGTGAGAAATGACAACAGATTTACTCGTATGTAAATCAAAGGTTAGAATCTTGGGAGTATGAATATGCAGTTAAAACTGAATTGTTTTGGAAATGGTTAAACGTCGTTCATATAAGGATCGACATTTGCATTAATCTTTGATAAAACGAAACTTGTAAATCACATTAATGTTAAAGTCAAATTGTTATTTGTAGTTGCAAATAAAAGGAGAATTACTGTAGTACAATTGAGACAACTTTTAAGCATTTCATATTGTATAATACTAGAAGACATGGGATAAGAGTGGTTTAATGATACACCGAACTGATAATGTTTACTGTAATCAATCACGTAGTATATGTCCCCAATTTAACAATACAATGCACTGAGAAATACAAACCCGTTGATATATCTTGGTACGTATACCCCATTTCCATTCATATGAGGAAGGTAAGTATTGAAATGAACATAATCTCATATATTTTGGTATTTATAAAACCGTTATAAAGACAAATATCTGAATGCAGAAAGAAGTATGAAGAAGTGTTATTATCATAAAAAAGATAACACTTTAAATGACAATTTGAGTTAAAATGAATGCTCGATGGCAAGTATAATAATATCTTCTACATATATATCTAATGTTTACAATGTTCGATATGTCCTTTGACAATATTGAGATTTGTTGGACTGTTCTTGTGTATATGCACACAAGCTTCTCTATAGTTATGGACTGAACTTATGTCTTTGGTCTCTGTCTCTCTCGTTGCATAGCAGGTATAATGAATAAAAATAAACATCTTACCGAAATCAGCGGCACAATACTTTTCCTTCTCAGTCATCGGTAAACAAGAACAGCTTAGGCTCTCCCTAAAGACGCACAGACAAGACAACAAACACAAAATTGCCCCCACGGTCACTCTCATGGTCACTCGTCAAGGGTTACAGGTTAAATAACATAAAAGACCCAAACCACGACCCTAACTACGTCCAAGAATCAACTCAGTGTGTTGATACTGTTTCGAACGCAAACTAACACAATTACCGAAGTTGTTACATGTATTGACCAACGTCTTCTATATTTGGTTTGTTACAACCGTAACTTATATTTTATAGATTATTATTGATACGTTATTATCTCAATTTGACATATTCATATAATCCTTACCATGTGTTACCATAAGCTTCAGCCGGATTACGAATATCATTTATTCATGAATACCTTTAACTACGGTCGGTAGTTCTATACCAACGATATTTTATTAGCACTATTTATTCGCTTAATGTAACTTTAATTTTCAACAGTTTTTTAAATTTCAACCACCATGTGGTGACCCCTTAATCACCCCGTGTTAGGTGTACTTTGGTCGAGGCAGGTCATCCCTATATACACCATACAAAATTACATATAATAAGAAATAAAATTATTTTTTAAAGTAGTAATGCGTTAATATTTTTTTCTATACAATTAGCAGTTCAAGAATAAGCAGGGTGTTTTCATCTTCTTTCCCTACATTCTGTATATATAGGTTTCTCTAGAAGTTTTATCAATTAAGTTATTGGAGATGTTTTAATCTCAGAATTTTAAGTTTTTTCTCACAAAGGCTGGTGTTTCTTTATTCATGCAAATTGGATAGAATTTTTTTTTTTTTATTTCATATATACATTATCTCTGCATATGCAATATGAAACAAAAACAAGTTTCTATTGGATATATATGGCATACTGGTTAATGGTGAAGGAATAATTGACTTTTTCACATGCAGTGTTTGAACCGAGCGTTGACCGGACATATGACGCCAGCGGTAAGAGGAGATTGATAATGAGATAATTATGTAGACCATCAGGCCAGAAAGGACCAGCCTGTGATTAATGAGAATTTCGGCATTACAGCAAGATATCACCCCACACCAAAAAAATAACCTTTCGCTTTGATACTGACGGCAGACATTTGGACAGGGATGAGGATCGGTTCTTTGGAGATCCGGTTAATAAATTTTTCTTTGATCATCGCCGATGGCAACACTGAATGACGACTCCCGAGCAACTTTATAAATGAACACACAACTGCTTTCTATGCTTAATATCTTAAATTGACGAATAAATCTTGTGTCAACCATTGTCGTTATAGAAACATCGATTCTCGAGTAGTTCGATTAATAGATACATCACTATTTTTCATAATTAATTTTAGAAGGTTTTAAAAGTCTAACCGTCTACGAAAACATTTATTGGTCAACCATCGTCATTTGGAACATTGAACAACGATTCTCGAGTAACTCGACTAAACGACACATCTCTAATTCCTTAACGCAAGCAGTTACTTGTTAATCCCCTTTATATAATGTATCATGTGTTCGTTACATCTTTTTTTATATAAGCTTCTTTACAAATCCAAATTATGTTTAATCACTGGAAAATGAATAACATTTGACCTATCACTATTTTTACCAGGTATTATTGACTTTCGCATTAACAAGTATTACGTACATGATGTGTGGCAGTCCACACAATCTCGGTATTATTATGTATCTCTGATTTCTTAAAGTTGCATCACCTATAACTGTCTGTTCTGTAAATGATGGACAGTTTACTGAATCTCAAAAAAGAAGGTCCCATTAGAAGAATAATGGTTGATTCCTTGTAGTTCATCATTTTTATGAGAAATTCGTTCATACACAGTTCGGCATTTTCCGTTTTATTCGTCAGTGTTTAGCATAACCCGATACTGACCAATGGCTGACTCTTTCGCGGGCGGCGATTAATTATTTTGTCAACAAAATTAAAGGTTTTTACACTACAGAAACAATCTACAATATAAGTTATTGAACAAAATGTCCTTGTTATATATTGTGTTTGATATAAATGTGCAGTTTTACTGCCAAGATCGAAAACATATCGGCGATATAAGCGAGGGCACTTTTAATCGTGGAATTCAATCAGTATTGGTCTGAAACAGAGCATCGTTTAAACTGGTGCTCGAAGGCCTGATGTATGTTGCATATTCCTATAGTCCTCATTAAAGAGCTCAGTAAAACCTGCAAAAATACATAAGCGAATAGCATGGGCAATTTAATCGACTGGCAGTTATCATGCAACATGTTGCATAGCTTCTGACATAACTTTGCAATATGATCAAATCAAAATAAAACGTTTGCAAACAATGAAATTATCACGTGGTAAATAAGCACTACCTTAACTTCATGCATTATTCAAACGTTGCGTCCCCTAGATTAGACAGTAACTCGAAAGACAAAGTGTGACACTGAATAGTAATCGTTTCTAAAATTGTAGCAAAGACTTATCTAAGGTCTACCACTCTAGCTGTTAATATGTATGGCATATCGTACATCATTGGAGAGACCCCCTTTCAAGCTGTGTTTGTTCAAACTAGCTTATAAAAGACAAGAATGTTTATCTGAGAAAAGTATTGCATTTTTATATGATGTATGTAATAGATTACATAAACAAGAGCAAACGATTGCGAAACATTTCTGTATTTGGTTTCGGATAATACAACAAAAACGTAATGTATGTGACTGTATGAACATTTGCTGTTAGAGTAAATACACCTTTAGGATATGCTGGGGCCTTGTCATTAACTGTTTTATACACAAGTAATTCCTTCCTTTTGAAATCTAACTCTTTCATAAAACGTCATTCATTTAAGCTGAACGAATAATTCTGTAGAAAAGGTATCATTTTTTCTATTGAGAATAATTCTAGCAGCTCACCTTTGGAATAGTTTAAGGTATTAGATCTGTAAGGGTCACTATCACAACCTTGCCTTAACTTGTTTTCCTAGTTATCATCATCCTTTTAATATCATCTTCAAGTGAAACCTTATTTCCTTCGATAACACAGAAGTAATTCAAATGGGGTAAGTAGTAAAACAACTTAAATACATTGGCACAGAAAGAAATGTTTTAATGCGAAATAAAAAGGATGTAATGAGTTACATTGATTATTTTATGGTCGGCCTGGCTATGTCAGGAGAGCGTATCAACAGTCATAACTTCAAATCATTTTTCATGCATATTTTAGTTAATAGCCCCATTTTTGTAATTCAATTGGGAGAGTCGTTAAATATGCTGTTTACTCTTCTTTTAGAAGAAATATGTATCACTTTATATTTCGCGGCATTGACAGACATACGATTTGCTACATACCAAACATCAACCATTATTAAGATTCGCCGTTTAGGACTCGATGCTTATTCCTGCCTTGTGTTAAATGGTCAATATTCTATTAATCACCATCGATACCCGATTTCTAGCAAATTCTGTGCCATTTGAGACTTGATGAACCATATCATAGGTGGATTACTCTCCTTTAAATGAGAATTAATGAACACTAGAAGTAGATATGCACTTAATCAGTTTTGTCCTCAATATAAGCAAGAAACTACGGAAGAAATTCATTGTTGAAAGTTAAACACCAGAAATGTCTGATTCATTTTTTCTGAATTCACTTATAAAATCCTCAGAAAACTATGCTTGATTTTATAAGCATTTAGCCTACATGTATAGATCTGTGCAATCTAAAGCTTAATTTTGATTGGCTATTAATTATTGATCCAAACAGTCATAAATCACAAACTTTTGCCCCAGGGCAGTGCATCTGTAGATAGCCATATATCACAATCTTGTACTAATGAAGGACAATATAACATAAGTTTATGTAATATGTGTTTTTGAGAAAGTTATTGCTCTTTTAAGAAAACATCTTCATGTTTATTATACCAATGCTAAAACACGAAGGGAAACAACTTGTTTTCCAAATAATCTTGTAGTTACCAAAAGTTACCAAAGACATAGAACAAGTAACCCAAGTTACCAATGTCATAAAGTGGGTTACAAATGGACAAAAATCATTCAATATGTTTCCTAATGGACAAACATCATTCAATATGTTTCCTACATTAAAGAAATATAATGATGTTGAATGCCACTTCCCTTCCCAACAGGCACAGGGATAGTCTGTTTTTTCAATGTGTAGTGGGTATATATATATATACCTCAGGGGGTCCCCAGCTTGCAAAAATGGCACAGATCACCCGCAGGAGGTAATAGAGGACACATCATTATAAGGGTTTATAAAAATAAATGTGAAATTGTATCACACTTCCAACATTTGTTGATCTGAATTCGCGTTTTAGCTTATCTCTGCCGAGTTTTAAAATGAATTAAGCCTTTTTCAACCTTTTAGACCCAAATACGACATTATCCTTTTTTTAAATAAAAAAAATGCAATTAAATCATTTTATAGCATAATCATAGTAAAGAAGTCAACCACCCCATTTTTCAAGTAGTAGATTGAAATTCAGATGACGACCTCACTTGAAAAACATGCCTATATTATGGGAAGCCTTGTCACTGCTTTATATACAAATGCATGTTCATTGTTGCCGCCGTAATAACGTTTCATAAAGTTTTCGATATTATCCGCAAACGAAGTATGGGCTGTGCTGTAAGAGTCACCGAGTCGGGTTTATTTTACATACTTTCAAATACGGTGGCTCTACTTTTACAGTTTATGATGGATTCGAATAAAACGTGGTGTAAATAATTAGCATGAGGTGTAGTAGTGGGTGACATATTTTTTGTTAAAACATTGACCCTTTTTACCTTTGTTTCGTATTTTCTACCAATTTGTTTACTTGAGCTTGTAGCGTAAATTTTTTCCACTGTTTTGTTGGATTTCAATGACACTTTATATCGTGGTCAACATAAGTAGTAGCTGTGCTTGAAATACTTCAAAGTTATTGTCCTTGTTTTTTTTTATTCTGTTGACTGTTGTACTTGTTCAACAAATACGTCCACCTTTTAGCTGTGTTTCAATAAACTGTTTGTTAATGATAAGCAGAAGATTTAATAATAGTAATAAATATGTTCATGATTATTTTCTTTTAATTTCAGAGAATTGTGATGAGCGGAAGCTGAAATGAACTTTGTGTATAAGGAAACAACGTGGCCGATACCTATATCATATGACCATCACAAAATAATCCGAATGCCCAAAAATAAATTTGTTATACGCGCCCCCCTCCCCCCATCACGGACCATCACCTCTCATGACAAGAATAAGGAAAAGAAAATGATCTTCCTTAAAATTACATTTGCATCGCTATTATACAAAGTGTTAGGCCCTAGGTAAAATTAAGATGCTAGTATATTCATTTTCAAGCACTCATTATGATACAGTTACAACTAGCATGCTTCACATAGTTTATTTGTGAAAATGAATTATTGGGTGAACAAACAACTGTTAAAATGACACATACATCGTTATAAATAACATATCCGCAGAGCTATATAAAAATGGCCTCAAATTACCTACAAAAGATTCCATGGAATGTACCACTGAAAAACCTGATGTAATGAGAACATTATCAGAGTGTTACAATCTTAATTCGCTCAAGCTGTCATATTTTCCAACAAGTGCAAACTTGGTATTTTAATGTGAACAGATGTGGTCCGGTGGTTTTATTGTAAAAAAATATTACGAGTATGCATAATTCTATGCAAACGAAGATATTTTGGAAATTGGAATGGTGTGTATTTGCTGGCAGATTCTTCAACTTTATGGGAGGTTAAAATAATAATTTAAGGACACACCGACATGAGTTGAAAAAGATAAGTTGTTGTATCCGACACAAAGATACCTCATTTCTTGATCTTCAATATGTTGACAGTGAAAGAAGACCCGGAACTATTCAGATATCATTAAAACAATCAATCAAATGTCTTCTTGTTCGACATTTGATGTTAAAAAAACTATCTTACAGACAAATCTGGAGACGTTGATTGACTGGTTTTCGAGACTGGTTTAGTTTTTATGCCAATGAGAGAAAAAAACCTGTTGGACAGACTAGGAAAATTGTCAGGGCATTTCTCATCACGCACACAAGCAACGATCAAACCCATTTTGTACTGTACATTGTACAATACAAGGATAATTTTTATCATAATTAAAGTAATAAAATGCTTCATTAGTTCTATGTCTCAAAATTATTGTTTCAAACAAACATACTTGCAATTAAAGGAAACACAATTAAAACTAGGAAAACATCGGATATATGCCATGTAAAAAATCTTCTACAGTACAGATATGCAACATTAATCAAATACTGAACAGACGGATAAATAGTTATTCAATACGTTCTAAATTAACTTGGCTGAAAAACACCTTATATTTCACGTATACAGGCCTTGTTCAGTATTCCGGAGTTGATGCTCTCTCGGGGCCATTCTTTGTTTTAAAACATTTGCTACAATGTCGATAAAGTAACGGAGCATTATGAATGGGCAAAATGACGATATGCTTGATGCCATATAAATAACTTCGTATGGGTTGTAACTTAGAGAATAAGTATTATATATTATAGATACTGTGATTGTTCTCTATCTCTACACTATCAACGAATGACCATACATATCAATAGAAGTGTGAGCAAATAAAAGTGTAATAAACAAGAATCCAGGAGTTTATCTCTAGTAAACAATCCCGTGACAAAAGCACCCAAAACAAACTGAAATAATTAAATGTTATATTTTAATTTAGAACATGAATAAGCTTTTTTAAACGTTTAAGATCTTAACTATTGCAAAAAGGATACTCTTTGGAAACTTTTAAAATTGGTATCCGTTTGACATTTATTCAGACAGTTTTCGAGTGTGGTCGCTATCTAAATTTCAAACTGTTTAAATTGGTGTGGTTGACATCTTTACTATGCTTATGCTATACAATGATTTAAATTGAATGTTGCGGCTATATATTTTTACTAACACGTGATTTCAATGTCACTTTTTCTAAGTTAAAGTACACTTATACATAAAACATATTTATGTAAGAGTGTGTTAATTTAAATATATTTGTTCGTATGTCACGTGCAAAGCTAACATTTCTCCAGTAACACACGATGTGACCCACGTAAATCAATTTCCACGAGTCTGAGACTAGAATGTAATAATTATCCGAACTCTCATATAGAAGTCACGTTAGTTGGACGCCTGTACAATCACTGATTCACTCGTCACAGTCAGAGTGACAGGCAAAATAAAAGAATCCGTTCAAGAATTCCACGTGGCAACCCGTATCCAGAATTAACAGGAACGCGGTGAATTAGTTTTCTAAAATTGGAGTCAATCTATACTACTCGGTTTTATAAAAGAGACATCGACATTGTATGGCAATCAATTTATTCATAGAATTAATATCCGTATCGTATTGCAATACATAATTGATTGTGTACTGTATTTGGGACACAAATTGCAGAACTGATTTGCATTTCTAAATGGAAACTTTCTATAACTAAAGGAATATATCAGTTTAGCGCATGGCGATTTACATAACATGTCGTGACTAGGATAAATCAGCCTAAAAATGAAACACATAACACGTGATTAATGTAAGCAAAATGTTGTACACTAAAGAGTACACTATAATCGGTCTTTATGATTAAAAGTATATGTTTTTTATTAAATACAGCGTTTGTTTGTCATTTTTATTTCCATTCTCTTATAAATGATAGTAAGTTTAACATGTTTAATTCACAGCATGCATATCAATTAATATACAAGCAATACGTATATTTAGTACACGTATATATGTATAATGTTATATTTTGAGTACAATAACTTTTCTTTTGTTAAATTTGGTTTAAATGACTATAAGTGATATACAGTAAGAAAAAGAGAAATACAAAGAAAAGTAAACAAACAATTTTTATTTTACTGTACATTACTCATACATAGGAAGAAGTCATAACATAGGAAATTTACATATTTACCTTTTTTTTTTTTTTTTTACAGAGAACAACCTTTTTAGAAATATTATTCAAATAACTTTAGAAGACAGTAGATCCGGATTTAGGTTATTTTCTCTCTCTCTCTCTCTCTCTTAAATATGAATGAAGAAATAAACTAAAAGATCAAATGCTTTCTTTATTTTTTTAAATAATTCAAATCTGAAGAAAGAGCAAAATGTTGGTTTCGGTCAGATGACGTTTCTGTGAGTACCGCGGAGGCTTAGTTGCGAAGAATGAGAAAAGTTTCTGTGCTAAATTTTAATCAATATATTTTATTCAACATTGAAATACAATACAAACGTTTATAGCCTAAAATGACCATGAAATGCTAACAAAACACTCATATGAGAACATAAAATAACCATGTTATACAAACATACACAACTATCAAGAACCTGAAACAAACACACAACACAAATAAAATACTTTATAGGTGTGAATTATTGTTTATAAATGTTCTCTGACGTTTTATTCATTATTACTTATTAATTAACCACATCATTTCTTAATTTAAATGCTTTAACTAAATACTCTGAAATATTTGTTTTTTACTAACATAGGTTGTCAAATTTGTTTAATATTGACCATCTGCAAAAATATGGCTTAACATATTTCTGTTTCAAATATCTTTATATATGGTACACACGTAAATAAATGAAATTCGTTTTCAATTACGTTCTGGTTGCATTTATTACATGTTCTGTCATCTCTAGGTGTGTTCTTGAATCTTCCCTATTCTATTTCTAATATGTATGAAGAAAGTCTAAATTGGCTAAATATATTCCATAGCTTATTGTAATATATAATGCCTAAGTTCTTTTCTGGTTCATTTTATTTAAATTTATAAAATGATTGTAATCAATTGAGTTTCATATATTTGCGTTAATATCTTGGTTAACATAGTACTGATTAGTTCTAATATATTTAACTAATATTTAAGAATCCACAGTTTTCTTGTTATGGTTATTGAGACTCCTAATGATAAGAACATACTTATCTTGCATAACTCCCAAATCCTTTTCCAGTGATTGAGTATAATCGCCATGCTGCGTAAAGATTTTTTTTAACATTATTTTAATTGCATATTTAAAAAAACAACTCCCATTTATCTAGAGATACAATTTTTTTCTACAATATTGCGTTCATTTAGATGTACACATATACATATACTAGGCCTATATAGGACGTGCACTATGTCCGATGGGTTTAAATGCCAGACCAGTATAATATGTATGTATATATATGTGTGTATTTAAAGGTATCCATTGAGATAGAGAAAATATAAAAAAAAATACATTTTAAAGGAAGTAAAACAGAGCCAGGGGATGCATCATCATTATCATAATCATTTTCAGTATAATTAATATAGCTCGTTAGAAGTTCATATTAATACATGCTGAACACTATGCAAAAATGCAACCAGGAAATGATTTAAATGCCATACATCATTTGAAAACCGTAGAATTTCAATATGCTATTTATCTTAACGGCCATCATCTTTAAGCGCCTAAATGTAGTCTGCTGAAGAAAAAAAAATGCATCTAGTTTGGACATTATTTATTCTAAAGATGTACATAAGGACTTATCTGATGCATATATTGTTGTTCAAGACGTTGATAAAATCTCACGCCGATGTTTTGCGCATGTTTACTACTAATAAGAAATCATACAAAGGTACGTTTGACACACTGCTACAATCAATAGAGAATCTACATGTCATTGAGTGCTTATTTATCATGGAATTTATTAATCGAGTTTCCAAAAAAATATATTATGCGAGGCTCTGTCGAGCATCACGCCATTTTGCCAACAAGTTTACGGAAAACGCCAAGCAAGGAATCAGTTATATTATAAGTTATATTACACTTAATCTAGTTTAACATACAAACACGCCATGCGTTTATTATACCCCTGCGCCGTGATAAGCTTCTTAAAACCTTTTCTGGGTTGGTGGTGTGATCAATGATTATATTTTACAATGAAGCCATTTACAAGCCCTAAGTATTAGTTTCTCTGTTAAAACTTTTAACAACCAAGTATTAAAGTTATCGTAAAACAATATATATAGAATGTGCACTACTTCAATTTGATCTTTACACTTGGTAAAATGCAGAATAAACTGTTCTAATAACAAACCATTCTACTACTTTCATGTTAACTTTGATAAATGTAAACGGACTTTGACCGTAATAATTATAATGCTACTGTTTGATACAATACTATATGCTTTGTCATTGAAAAAAATATATTCACAATTGCTAAGACTACATTTACATTACCATTTCAATATTACGGTCATGATTAAAGATAGTATCAAACTGCCTTCGGTTTAAACTATGCAGCTAAATACAGGACTTAGATTTGGATTGTCTTGATAATGTCCGCAAGTAAATTGTATGTGATAATAACATTCAATTTTATATCATTTCTTGTGTGAGATGAACTTAATCAGTATACATATACTGTTAAGTTGATAGCATTTATATACTCTAGAACAAACAATCAATTTAAACATAAATGTATTCACACATACAATAAGTAAGTAAAGTTTATTCACGTACATATAGGCTTCCGGCTCATCATACAACTATACAATAAGAACATACACAAGAATGACCAACACAATTAATGTAAGTACATGTATAATAGTGTTCAAGACAAATATTGTTTTACATATTATTATACCAGCTGAAGTATGGCATCACAATTATATTAAACTATTTCGTTTTTCGAAAACACTATACAGGAACCACGCAACTTTGCAAATGACAGTTTTATCATCATTGGATAATAACCTATAAAAAGTGTGATGATAAATATAAAGGGTAAATCAAGTCTGCACAATCTTTTTTTCCCCGATATTTTTCAATTTCGAATGATATTTTCACAACTATTTTTTTGTGAGTCTTTCACATGGCATTATTGTTAGACACTATTTGTGAGCGTACACACATCACTGTATAACAAGTATAATATACATCTAACGACCAATGACTATTGGCTGACATTTGTTTGGAAAAAACAAAACTATACTAGACTTAGATACCAATTTGAAATGTAGTTTTGTAAACTTGTTGAAACATTTTTAACGTAGTTAAAAATCAAACGAACATACGATTTTATTATTTTATTGTAAGTATATTGCAAGGTGCAACTTCATTAACAAACATAGAAACTATTTCCAGTATACTAAGTGATTGTATGCGTGATGTTTATTTGCAATAATGAGATATTCACCATTTTTATTAATCTCAGTTTAAAATATTTGATTAACGTACGTATTCCCAACAAGTCATTGTTTATTCTCAATATTTGTGATAAACGTGTGTACTGACAACAAATCATTACTTAGACTTAATTGCTGTGATTTGGTATGAGGTATGATACGATGGAAATTGGAACTAATTGACCACAATGATTCAGATATAGCACGAAATAACTACTTTGGTCTAGATCACAATTACAAAGACAACGTTAGAACTAATCAACTTGATTAAAAATAAGAAATAAGTTTCCACAAGGGATGAATAATAAAAATAAAACACGCCGTTATTACTGCTGAATCGTGTATAAATAGGTTTCCCTAGCGCCATATACTCGCCACCAGTACACGCACGCAGCTGTAATGATGACTTTACCAAATTAACAACTCTGGGATTTGTAAACAACTAATATATCAAATTACATTTTATTCTATATAAGGCAGAGAAAATTGAATTGGATTACAATTGATGAACAAATATATAATGTTTTTAATTAAAAAAAAGAAAATTAATGTAGTTTTTAATATCTGTGTTAATTCAAAAAGCTATGAATGACAATAAACAGCAAGATAATCAAAATTGGCAGAATGGGATTAACGCCATTTCCAACACATTTCAGGTTATATATGGCATATCCAGTTTTATTAGAGTAGAAGACCTCTGTATCTGGATAGAACCACCGTCCTCCCACAAGTAACGGTCAAACTTTCTCACATAAAGATTATTGAGTTAGCGGAACTCGAACCTACGATCTTAGCGGTGGGACCGTACCTTGAGACGACGCCTTAAAATGACCCTTGAAGTTGGAAGAAACAGCTACCACAAGTAGGAGAAATGCTATAAACAGTAAACACACCCTTTCAAGTTGTCGATTCAATTTGACTCATCCCTGTAATAACTTCAATATCAGTATATGTAAACAGTCGAATATAATTATTACATATAGCTGTATAGAATTTCACGCTTGCTTATTCATTTTATTTATTATGGTCAAACGGCCATAGATATTGAGACTGAAATATAACCACTTCGCGTTCAGCTATTAGTGTTATTTGATAGCACGCGTAGATCAGTTATCATCGTCTTTTTATATCGTGTGTTGACAGCGGATACAAAAGAAATGGAAACACACTTAATCATTCGGGTAATATATGTGTATATACTTCCGGTATTATCTTTACTTCATTTGCTGGAAAAAATATTGCAATGTATACGTTATTAATCAACTGCTTCACAGTCAATGTCAGATATTTATGTTAATGAAACATTTCCATTTTTCTTCTTCCATGTATAATATGCATCCATGTTCCATGATGAAATACCAATTAATGCAATATTAACGATCTCATATATTTCCTTTCGTAGTAGCACATGGTTTAATCTTTATAAATTTGAAATAATCCCATTTATCACATTTATCACACATATCTTTATTTGTATTATTGCTGTGAGATTGTTTCTGATTGGATAATGTTTTGTTTGGAAGTCATAGAACTTAGGATTAAATCGATCAAACCAATAGTACATAATTCAATTAGGATAACAAGCGAGGTGGTCCGAAAGGGATCAAGCATGCAATCAATTTGATCACCTCGGCCTTTATGCTACGCAATAGACCTCTGACATAATAAGGCGCCATATTGGAACTACTTTCAGTCACATGATAAAATAAAATGGCGGCCCCCTTATGCCACCTTTGTGGAAGTTGTGCCAGAGACTATTATTTACTGTCTGGGAGGGTGAAATTTCCCTATAAAACATGACCTATGTCGAGTGTATAAATAAAAAAATCGATATAATAACGCCATATATTCAACTTAATGACGGATACATAGTTTGTTACTTTCACACGAATGAACACAGACTTGTATCACAGGCGAATAGCGTTGGTATATTCTAGAGCTATACACAAAGTGTATTATATGGAGGATACGTTAATAAGCCGATGTTTCACGATTGGTATACAATGTCTTGTTATTATTTCAAGTTCTAAGTATATACAGTACACATGTATCTATCTATTATATTTATATATCATTTGACTTGTCACTTTTTTAAGTAGTTATTAAGTTTGTTTTCAATATCTACATTTTAAAGGGAGTGTATCAGAATAAAATGCTTTAAATATCTTAAACATAAAATAATTATCAAAGGGGCTAAGAAGCATCTCATCTAAATATGAACTGAAAAAGGAAAGCCATTTTGATATATATGTTTGGCATGTTTAAATATATATCTTTTTTGGCAATTTGGGGTCAGTGAGTATATATAGGTATGGTATATTGAAAAGCTATGTTTTTTAGCCGATTATAAAATTTTGAAAAATCCTGAAATATTCCCTTTAAAATAAATATGAAACACGCATATCAAAGGATGACATTAGACGCGATTTCATAAAAATACGAATCAACGTGCTGAAATATATTATTAAAACCCAAATAATTGCGTATAACTTCTTTTGTAAGTTTATCAAAACTCTTTTACATGTAGTTTTACTATTTCTGATCACCCGGAAGCATGGGACATCATCAGATCTGCTCGGGAATTGAATATCCCTTAACTTAGTGCTTGGCAGCGTGAGGGTTGTTGCATTATTTCATTAAAGTAATGTTTGTAATTTCCTATTTCTTGGAATCATGGCGCACCATCAGTGTTGCTCGGGAATTGAATATCCCTAAACTTAGTGCTTGACAGCGTGAGGGTTGTTGCATTGTTGAATATAGTAATATCTATTATTTCCTATTTCTTGGAATCATGGCGCACAATCAATGTTGCTCGGGAATTGAATATCCCTAAACCTAGAACTAGAGAACGTGAGGGTTGTTGCATTTTTCATTACCCCCCTCACGAGCACATCCAAATTGGTTGTGCTTTGTGCTTTCCCGCGATCACTCAATCAGAGATCATTTATTTACAAATCCACATTTAAAACATAACAAAATGTGTGATATAAACGGGAGTGATTTACTTCTTAAAATTATACCACCTTTTTAAGGTCTTGGTATGCATCAATATTGTGCCATTAACATAACTGGGGGTAAAAGTTCTTCATCACCCCAACATAGCAATCCGTTGGCCTAAAATCTTATTTTAACAAACAAAAGAAATATTAGATTGGCAGACTGCACGGTTCAATTATTCCAAATTGCTGAAAATTATACTGCCACATAGTATTGTGACAACAACAACAACAACAACAACAACAACAACAACAACAACAACAACAACAACAACAACAACAACAACAACAACAACAACAACAACAACAACAACAACAACAACAACATTCCTTACTTCGCGAGAGCACAAACATGCCTTTCATCTCGAGAATGAATCCGAGACATTCCTGTCGACAATTAAAAAATCTTTATGGTTACTGCTTTTAATCATATCTTAAATGTTGGTTTTAATGAAAGTTTACTTGCTAACAATTTTAAGTTAATTTAAACAGGTCATAGATTATTCACTTCTTAGTCACCATTTATTTCAAATCAACCACAGGAATTGTGATTGGAAATGAAATAATTAAATTGTTTTATTTCTTTTTTTAAATATGCAGCTGAGCGTTTTTAGTTTTAATTTTTGATAGGTTTTAAAATTTAACAAAAACACATTAGACTATTCAGTCTGATTTGTCTTTATTGTCCAGGTGTTACAGAGCAACTGACCACTTGTGAATTTGATTCATTCCCTTTTGTCTTGCAACAAACAATGCAAGAAGCCGATGGATATTTGGAACATCCATTTCATTGTAAAAGTATTGAAATAAATCGAAATCAAAACGTATTAATTTGTTCACAACTACTTGATTGCAAATTGATCGTAAATATTGAAAAGTCAGCTATTGCTAGAGTCTTTATCTGGAGTTTTAACTTCTCACATCACTATAACGTTTCCCATGGGGCTTCATTGTAACGTTAATGTCCAAAACTAAACTGAAAACATAAATTTGCAGCATGTGTCTGTTCTCAAATTCTACACTGATTCATGACTTGAAATTATTAAGAAAATAAGTCATTTGTTTTCAATTGATTGGTTTTGTGATACCTATCAATTTCCAAAGTAATAATATGTAAAATATTCGCCTACGATGCGATTCATTCGATCCGTCAGTTTTAAAATAACACAGAATCGGATAAAATCTGGCATCATCATCAAAACTTTAGTTTAATAATATTTTATTGCATCTACTATATACAATTAAATGAATGATAACAGTACAATTATATTACAATACTTATATATATAGCGCAAATCGGTTGGGCTGCAAGTTTTAACAACATTAGCAACAACCTACCCCAAAACTTCAGCTGCAATTACTGACCATTTAACACGTGGTAAGAAAAAAATCGTTCTAAATAAAGCCTAAAAAGCGAAAACAAACCAAAGTTTTACTTCTGTCTCCTATTATGTGAGTCCTAAACATTTGGCGTTAACAGTCCCTTTTTTATTTGTGGTTAAAATTGCATAAAAAGAAGTTCCGAACATCTGACAAGCGCCTTGAAGGTGTGTAAAACCATTATAATTAACATCGGAATTGTGCTTTTCTTTGAGAATGCTCTGAAAACACAGTGATATATATATTTTAAAAAACAATTTCCGGTTAAGAAATAATAACAATGACTTATTTAATTGCCTTGTCTGTCTGCTTACAATGCACACACACTTTGACCGAAATATAACCTTTCTGTATTAAATCCTGTATTGATAGCCTAAATGAATAGTTTAAGTTGATATCTTGCGATGATCAGTTTTTGTCGTGCGATGACAGCAAAGTACAAAGGAAAAGCAAAGAAAAACAGTTCAACACATGGTTAACTACATATTGATGAATGAGTTATTCATGTTCTTTATTCTATTTTCGGAATTAAGAACAACGAAATATTGTCAAGGCCACGTTACTTATCAACGACTTGGCACTCAAAGTCAGATATATGTGTTAATGAAATATTTCCAATTTATGCGTCCATGGACAGTGAGCAGTTTCGATCCTTGCGGATGACAAATCACCAATTAATGAAATGGTCGAATATATTTCCATTTCAAATGATGTATGGTTTGATATTTAATATTTTTGAAACATATCCAAGAATTGTTTCATTAATCACAAATTGCAGCATGTTGTAGTAGCGTTATCATTATTTTCACGAACTGTTAATTTCTGTTTCTGATTTGGGGTATAGTCATGTCTTAAGTATACAATATGTGATTTTAGAACGCTTTATATCCATTTAAAATGCCACTTTAAATAGTTATAAACTATATTTTTAAAATTTTGTATGTAAAACGAATAGTATGTGATTGTTTTTTTTTTACAATAAGAGGTCATAAGAATACATCAATAATTATATCGAACTGAATATATACAAAGACACTTAAAACAGTTGTGCAATATTTTTTGCACAGACGTATATTTTTTAAAAAAATAAACATATATTTGCATTGGGTGTTGACCTCCGACCTTTTTCAATCTTGATATACAATTGTTGACCTGAGTTTGCATTGAATTTGATCTCCGGCTTGAACTTTTGTGAAAATTAATCTACGACTGCTGACCTGGTTCCGCATTGAATGTTAATCTCTGACTTGAACGTTTTTAATGTTTGTGCACGAGTGCTGACCTGAGTTAACATTGCAATATAGATATGAGAACCAACTTCACACAACTGTCAGACTAAATCATATGTAATAACTGTCAGACTGAATCATATGTAATAACTGTCAGACTGAATTATATGAAATAACTGTCAGACTGAATTATATGTAATAATTGTCAGGTTAAATCAAATGTAATAACTGTCAGACTGAATCATATGTAATAACTGTCAGACTAAATCATTTGTAATAACTGTCAGACTGAATCATCTGTAATAATTGTCAGACTGAATCATATGTAACAGCTGTCAGACTAAATCATATGTAATAACTGTCAGATTGAATTATATGTAATAACTTTCAGGCTGATTTATATGAAATAACTGTCAGATTGAATCATCTGTAATAACTGTCAGGCTGAATCATCTGTAATAACTGTCATACTGTTAAATTGATTTGATAAACGTCCCATACGTCGCCCTGGTGCCAGATGTGAACGCCACTACTGGCGGATACGCCGCCCTAGTGCCAGATGTGAACGCCGCTACTGGCGAATACGCCGCCCTGGTGCCAGATGTGAACGTCGCTACTGGCGAATATGCCGTCCTGGTGCCAGATGTGAACGCAACTACTGGCGGATATGCCGCCCTGGTGCCAGATGTGAACGCCGCTACTGGCGAATACGCCGTCCTGGTGCTAGATGTGAACGCCACTACTGGCGGATATGCCGCCCTGGTGCCAGATGTGAACGCCACTACTGACGGATACGCTGCCCTTGTGCCAGATGCGAATGCTGCTACTGGCGAAAACGCCGTCCTGGTGCCAGATGTAAACGCCGCTACTGGCGGATACGCCGCCCTGGTGCCAGATGTGAACGCCACTACTGGCGGATATGCCGCCCTGGTGCCAGATGTGAACGCCACTACTGGCGAATACGCCGCCCTGGTTCCAGATGTGAACGCCGCTACTGGCTGTTACGCCGCCCTGGTGCCAGATGTGAACGCCACTACTGGCGGATATGCCGTCCTGGTGCCAGATGTGAACGCTGCTACTGGCGAAAACGCCGTCCTGGTGCTAGATGTGAACGCCGCTACTGGCGGATATGCCGCCCTGGTGCCAGATGCGAACGCCACTACTGACGGACCCGCCGCCCTTGTGCCAGATGGGAATGTCGCTACTGGCGAATACGCCGTTCTGGTGTCAGATGTAAACGCCGCTACTGGCGGATATGCCGCCCTGTTGCCAGATGTGAACGCCGCTACTGGCGGATATGCCGTCCTGGTGCCAGATGTGAACGCCGCTACTGGCGGATATGCGTCCTGGTGCCAGATGTGAACGCCGCTACTGGCGGATATGCCGTCCTGGTGCCAGATGTGAACGCCGCTACTGGCGGATATGCCGCCCTGGTGCCAGATGTGAACGCCGCTACTGGCGGATATGCCGTCCTGGTGCCAGATGTGAACGCCACTACTGGCGGATATGCCGCCCTGGTGCCAGATGCAAACGCCACTACTGGCGGATACATCGAACTATAACTGTGACTTTTGTAATTTTGACTTGTATTAGATTTACAGAATGTAATAATTGTTCACTCTTATTTCTGCAAATACTGATGATAATGAATAGAAGATAACGAAAATATGCTTGAACAAAGTACAAGTCATTTAAACGCCTGAAAACGCAACTTTTGAATATTAAATATATGTTTACCCTACATCTGCTATAACTTTTGTAGGTTCATATATGACGAGCGCAGTTAATTTGTTTTTTAAAGTGATCAATTTGGGGCATAAAATTGCAAAACATGGTAAGAAAGTTTTGTCTTTGTTTTTCATGTCATATTTTGATTTGATACAATAACCATATTTGCGCGTTTAAAGGCGTTACGTACACTTTTCATTCACTCTGTCCGATCAAGATAAAATCACTAGCTTTCTTTTCCGCTTTTGTTTTGACAAATTCGTATAGACATGAGGGATTTTAGTAACATGGTTACTTCACTCACAGCAGTCATAATTAAATCATTTGCTTTCATTTGCATGGTTAGTGTTTTTAGATGTTATTTAATTATAGTCTACATACAGGGAAAACTCAGACAATCATAGTCTACATACAGTGGAAAACTCAGACAATCAAATGCAGCATAATGGCTGGTGTTAGAAGAACAATTCCATTAGGACTTAACGTCTTCCATTTGGCGTCAGTATACCCAGACCCAACTTTAGCATGAGGGTCATTAATATAGAATATTTTCAAAAAATGTAATTTTGCTGTTTTTTTTATTTCTCTTTTGTTTTATTTAATTATTTAAACCGAAACGTTTCATAAGACACTTGTTGACCTCGGAAAGCATGTGTTTTTATTCTTTAAAAATTCAAGATAATAATAAGAATAATGTCTAGTAAGTAAATTGCAGCGTATGTATCAATGTTTCGGTTTGTATTTTAATACGCGGCAACGTAAAGTTTAGTCGATTTCATAAAATAAGAGTTCTGATTGCTTAAATAATTGTAATTGCAGTTACAAAATAATAATTCGTTATATTCTACAGTATATCAACTATTCGAAGCATAAAGATGTTATATGTATATACAACATGAAAGCATTTAGCACATCAATAGCCCAATATATCGATATATAACAAACACATGTATGACACAAAAATATTATTTATCAAAATTATGTTTTGATGTAGCCACAAAAATTTAATTGTTCTTCATTAAGTCTAGTATATTAGTACATGACCGTGCTCTCATTGAAAACACAAACTATGGTCTATAGTACAAAGAAGGAGACACTCTGTCCGATACAATGGTTCATTGTGCTTTATTACACTTGTTACTGCTCCAGACACATAACAAAGAGTGTAATATGATAAATGACGGTAAATCTTATTGAATACTGTATCCTTTTAAATGATCAAAGCCGAGCTCGGTAAGCTCAGTGTATTTAATAAAATTTTGTTTATAAGTTAACTTGTGTGTAAAGATAAGCTTAAACATTTAAACATGAATATGCCCTAGTTCGTGATCGTGACTGATAGTGTTGATGTAACGTAATATACACCAGAACTAGGGAGATCAGTTTATTCACATAGTTATACGATTCAACAATTGCAAGTGTCTCTATCTCATCATAAGTACTTTTTCACAAATAACATCTGAACTCTTTCAATGTCCTCCCTAAACTGACTGTCAAACAGGAATCTACACATTATTAAAATGCCTGACTTCTATTTTCTCATTTGTCAACTCCTTACTACCCCGGGTCGTTTATTATCATTGGTCAATTTCTTACTTATTCAATCCTCATAGACACGTCCATATCTGGAACAAAACACCTTGTTATTTCTATAAGACAGGAACACCTTATGCCAATTGTCTTAATTGTCATATAATGTCTCATTTAGTTGGCACATTTGACCTTTGTACGAACAATTTAACTGCAATATTAATTCAAGCCACACATCAACATTTTCAACCAGTTGAGAGCAATATCACTGCTTTTTACGATCTAGCCGTTTAAAAAAATCGATTAACATTTCATAAACAGTCAGGTTTGGGTGAAAACTAAGCGTTCTACAGTATATACAAGAAAAGTTATTGGACGAACGACGGAACGACGGAAGAACGAAAGGACGACATGACAGAATAACGGTCGACGGACATATCACCATGGCAAAAACGCTTCACTCAATTGGCCGGTTAGAATTTACCATCAGGTGAATGTTAAAAAGGTCAAAAATTATATTGCTGCATTTGTTTCTAAAAACGTTTGCCGTGTAAAAAGAAAACGAGATAACGATAATTCACATATATAATCACAAACAAAACACTAAATAATTTAACATTATTACATAGTTTGGTGATTTTGTTTTTCAGAAAACAATAAGTATGGGCAACTCTAATATTAAATGAATTGGTTATAAACTTACGTTCATCAGCAAAAATAAATAATGCAACGACGTTAAATATTAAAATTACAATTCAACTACTGTTGGAGTTTGCCGGTATCACACAAACACGTATCATGTTGTTCAATATTCAGAGCAAATTGCTTTCTTTCAAAAACAGGCTATCTGCACTTTTACAGCTTAATCTGGAATTTGCATTTAGAAGATTTTGAAATATGAATGAGCTTTCTAAAGGGCGAACTTTTAGATTTATTCTGTATTTATAAAAAGACAGACATTCGCTACCACATATCTATTTTAATGGTAAGCTAGTTTTTTGCCGGGTAATGGCTCTTCTCAGATTTATTAAAATGACTTCCTTTACCCAAAAATATGATTTGTTATATAGAAAATGACTTAACCTCCCTTTTCTAATGACAACATTGGTGACTAAGTTGATAATACCGGGTTAACAATTTTGTTGTTGCGTCTGCAAGGTATCTAAATGCATATTTTGCATCGCTTTTCTAACCTTGTTAGAAGTAGATTGAATTAATATTACTGATTTTTAAGTTTCAATGATTATTATTGTTATTGACTGCTGGATAACTGTGTACATATTGTAATTTCTTTTTCATTCTGTATTAACATTATCCTTTTATCATCATTTATGCCATTTCATGTTTTATCAATTATTTGTAATATTGTAGGGAGAGGAACTAATGTTGTGAGAACGTGTGGCCCAACCCCATTGCTGTAAATAAGATGACACTAACATATTATTATTAAAATAAACTCTAAAAAATCAATCTCCTATTTGGCGTTATTGTGATATTAGCTACATCACAATGAATGTGACATTCCCCGCCGATATTAGTTATTACCTGTCTCAAATATATTTATAAAAAATGGAAAAAACCCAAGTTTGTAGCCTTTTAACAAGTTGAATTAAATGATATATTCCGCGACGGCTAATCCTGTTATGTGTATAAATACATTTATCGGTGTCATTAGTTTGGACGACAATGTTGGACGGGAAAACTACAGCATAATACGTTGTATTTTTTCCACCTAGTTGCACCAACAGCAGTGGTTGCCTAAGGGTGGAGCGTCTGCCTTGCATACCGAGGTCGGTTCCGTCCCCGGCTTGTCATACCAAAGACTTGGAAAATGGTACTTGAAGCTTCCTCGCTTGGGGCTCAGCAATTAGATGATCGTTCTAGATGTGGTCGTCCTGATGTTGGTACATCGTGACTGGATTGGATATCAAACAGTGTGTCTGCAACATGATACTCTAGTGTGGCAGCACACAGAATACCTTTTCAAGTAGACATATGCGATATAACTGAATTGTATTTTAAAAGCGACACTAAACACAATACAACAACATACAACAACCTAGTTGCAGCAGATACATATCGTTATTAATCAATAACCCAATCGTTAGTAGTTTATAAATATTTACTGTTCATTTCCGCCACACATTGTATATGTTTTCATACAAAGGTGTATGCAGTAGTTGTACGTTGTTGTTAATGCATATTTATTAATCAGTTTACAATGGTTTATAATTGAAGTTAGCTAATTTTTTTCATGTAAAACATAGCAGAATTTAAAGAACTTAATACTATCAATATACGGTAAGGGATTAACGAAACATAATCTACGGGTTTCTAGGTCATTTACCACAGTATTAACTACAACCGTAATACGGCCATTCACACATTACAAAGACTTGATAAATTACATTTGTCATTTCCCTGGACGGAATATTATGACATATTTGATGTATCATATAGTATTAGGTTAATAAAAACAGGTCAGACAGACGGTTGTCCGCTGAGTTATTGTGAAAGATGAACACGCAGACATCCGAATTTAATTAAGGCTAACTTTTTGATTGATTGATTGTAAAAGTTATCCGTTCCAATTGTACTACTGGCGTTCAAATGATACTGTTCTTCGAGATGGTTTTTCTAAGCAAAAATATTTTCGATGTTCTCCACATTACATCGTATAGCGGAGTACCTTTGTGCTCGGAATTGCAGAAAAACTAATTGTTACATGCATTCCATTTACACAACACTAAGAAACATCAATCTGATAAGTGTCATTTATTAATAAGTTATTCAGAATATGTAGGCATATTGTTCATAAACTATTATCAAGAATGAAACCCGACATTTTGTGGTGAAAAACATTTGATAAATGGGCACAGGTTTCCAGAGCTTTCCGTCTTTGTTTATTCCTGGGCGTGTCGACCACGTTTTGAACATATACACTTTATTGAAATGCTGTTTCTTTTATATATGCATATTAAGTTTTATCCATCTGTTTGTATCTATGGCTTGTCTATGTTACTTTATAAATGCGTCTCACAATTCACAAAATCAGTGTTTGCTGTTTGTTTGACTTTTTGTATTGAAAATTGATTGGACGTATTGTTACCTTAAATCATGCAGATGCGAATTTATGTTGTTGTTCTACATTACTTTTTAAAATGTGGGCATCCAACGGCATCATCTTTGGGTGGGCTATAGAGTGGCGGATTGTTGCCCACATATTGCTGTGGGGATGTTTGATTTAAATACAAAAATGTATTATTGAAATTTTCCAACTAGTCATGTTATGTGAGAATGTTAAATAGTCATGTACATAACATTCTACACACATTATATTACAGTGAAATGAATTATAAATTACATTATAGTCATTTTATGGTACAATAAAATGACATGTTCGCATGACATGGTTTTTGTGTATCTTTTGATTCCCATTTGCAAAACAAGCTGTATATTGATGTGGTTGGATACTTAAGAGAGCTGCATTAAGCAAGCACGAACTATAATTATTATTAAATAATTGAGTTTGTGTGGTTAATCAACAGTCCTTGCTGGTATTTAGTTGTCATAACGTTGAGTACACACAAAGAAGATATCATGTTGTTACCCCTAACTTCCATTTTCAACACAGAAATATTAACATGTTTGTTTTTAATTATTATTTGTTTCATGTCCACGGTTTGAGCGGATAGTTTCCCACCTTTTACTTAGGGAATGTTTGATTTAATTACATAAATGAATTATTAAAATTTTCGAACTAGTCATGTGTGAGAATGTTAGTTGAATAGTCATGTATTGAACATTCTTCGCACATTATACTATAATGTTATCGATTATAGTATTTGTGTATTTTTTTATTCCCATTTGCAAAACAAGCTACATAATGATGTGGTTGGATATTTATAAGAGCTGCATTAAGCAAGCACAAAACTATTTTCGATTTCATTTTTCGTTTTACTTAAAAATACTCCTAATTTACGAAACACATCTATTGAGACGTTCCGTCAAGTTTTGGAAACATTTCTCGTAGTCGTTAAGTGATACACTCAGCAGACATCGATAAATGAGTGACCTCAGGGCGCTTCTTACCATTTCAGTTTTTTAGAATAAAAAATAGTCAGTGGGTCAGTCTGGTTAAGGCGATAGGGGAGGAAAAACTCGTTTCTTTCTGCAAAAGGTCAGTGGTTACAATGAACTCGTCACACTGTCGTTTATAGTAACGCAAATATTTTTATTCGTCACATTCCAGTTTATATGGAAAAATATCCAGTTTTATTGACGGAGAAAGTCGTCAGAACGGATCGGAGTAGAATCAACGTCCATCCGTAAGTAACTGCCAAGCTTTCTCACATAAAGGTTTTAAATGTCTTCTAATTTATTCATTGTTTATTGAACAAGTAAAAAGTTTTAGAAATATTGAATTGTTTTCTACATGTATTTACTCCCTGGAAAAAAAATCTAATAATATAAAAGCAAGGTGGAATATAGTTCAATGTATTCTTTAGGTCATAAGTAACATAACTATAAGTAAGCTAATGCATAACGTATGGTAATACAATGTAGTTTAAAACTGTAGCTTAAAACATTCCTGTATATCATATTTCTTATTTATATATTACATATGTTACACTGCATGATTACGTTATGTTATGTATATTTTAATATGAACACACGAAATGATTTTATAAAAATATTAAATAGGATTTGGACCGAGCGCTATTATTTTTCAATACAACGTTTTTATATAAATGCTCAAATGCAAAAGAAAGTGCACATTTATATTTTTGATTTTTTGAAACTCCAATGATGGAATACTATCATGTAATACATTTCTAACCAATATCTTTATTTTATTGTTTTGAATTTGGATAAAACATACGACGCGTCTACGTGGATTATGGGTCAAAATAAAAAATACACAAATAGCCAAAGGGATGTTTTCTTGCGTAGAGTCACTTTTGCCCAACATTATTACGGCGTCAATACGCTGACGTTCTGAAAGTCGTAGCATATTCGCTGATATAAATTTTCAAATTCTACAGTGGTATTCGCACTATTCATGTGTAAAAGAATGTAGAGAAAACAAGTTTGCCCACTTGTACTTATGTATACATGTTCCAAGTGGAAATCCTGCAAAATCCCAATTCGGGCTATAACGTAATAACTAGCCATAGTTTGACTGATTTTTCGTTGTGGCTATAAACCGTAACAACCGATATTCTTACGTAACAAATTTGACAACTTTATACTTTGTAATATTTAAATAATAGAAAAATAATAAGTGCACATTTTCTTCTGCGTTTGAGTACATTCGTGTGACAGTTCTGCTTTTTGAAATCACCGTTCTTTTGAACACGCCTTTCCTTATTCATCAAATACTTTATTACCTGTTCTCGTTTGTTTAAATCTGGTTTCTTAAAATAAATACAGCTATTATTTTAAGAAAACCAATAATAAAAAAAACCCCAGCAAGTTCTCAAGACTATTTTTCCGATATCACAGTCATTAAACGTTTTATAGTTTTGCTGCACTTTAAATACCTTAATTTTTCCTACTTTGTAAGAGTAATTATAACTTTTATAGTCAGGGTAAATAGCTTTGATATCACATTAAAGATGTGTATGTACAACTGTAAACGGTTAAATTATATGCAAATACCTACACTTAACTAAACATATAGTTTATGCACTATCGTGTTGATTTGAAAATGGTTCTTAGATAAATGAGATAAGATTAATTAGGAACATAACGAATAGTATTTCATAATGCAACAGTCACTGACGTAAGTATAATAGTTTACCTGAAAAATGTGTGCATTAAGTGTGTCTGAATTATACATAGAAAAATTTTTGTCTGACGCATTAGAATTAGATATATAATATGTGTTATGTTATATTCAGCAAAATTTAATTGTGAACACTAAGTTTTAGTATGATTCTATCTGAGAACACTAACCAATCAACAGACAAGTACATGCTTTTTGAACATGCTGTAGTCTGTAGAATGGTCGGTTGTTTTGAATTACATCATAGTTTAGTAAGTGTTCAATTGCTATGAACTGTGGCTCTTTTTGTGAGAACTATCCATAATACGAAGAAATATTGCTTGCAGAACAAAATTACATAATTATTCAAAATTTGAACAAATGTGCAGGTTTAATTGCCTCCAATGAAATAAAAGCCTTTTATAAAGATATGAATTTTCACAAAATTTGTTACGATCATTTGACTTATGCTCATAAAATATAATAAAGGTAATTTAGTAAAAATCTGAAATCATTAAATAGTAAATACATAAATAAATGGAGTATTTGAATGCTTGTAGTTAATCAGTTGTTGTATAGGGGTGAGAGCACCGAACTCGTTAGAAAGCTAATTAATACAATACGCATTTATATCTGCAAGTCACTGACCACTTTCCCACATACTCAGGGCCACGGACAGAAAAAAAACAACAAAAAACAATATTATCGCAATCATAAAACGAAATATAATTTTAAAAAGAATCCACCATTCACCACCTGAAAAGCGGAAAAACATATACATTTGCGCATTTATAGAACGAAATACATTTAACTGGCTTAACCATCTTCAGGTTGATAAGCCGTTCAAGTTATCTGTATTACAATTTCCCGACGTGACTTGCATAACTAAGATTCAATATGACAAGCTTCTCAATCGGTCCTTTCTTGATTTCTCTTCTTCATGTTAAGATATCAGCGGCTTTTGTAGATCCGTCACTTGTCTGTTCTTATTGGATTCGCTCAAAGAGACATTCTTCTGCAAATAATAGTCATTTTATCATAACGACCAAACGTCCATTGAAATCTTATTATAGAACTTTTTTATTTGATGGCCTACATGTTTGATGGTTAAATGAAAAGAAATCCTCAATAATATATCACTGAGAATTATATAATCTGCATGACATAGTTATGAAACTAAAACAGAAACAAAAATATTCAAAAACCTTAAATTCTATGTAAGAAATAGTTATAACTTTGGTAAGCACATAAGCAGCATACTAAATTGCACATGTTGGTCATCTATGTTGATGACATTATATGATACTCTCACTTTGTTTGTTTTAAAGAATTTTACTCGTAACCTCAAAACTATGATCTATAAAAAAGATTAATTTTTATAATCTGATTATAGCATAGATTTTTAGATGTATTCTGTGTGTCTGTGTGTGTGTGTGTGTGTGTGTGTGTGTGTGCTAACACAAGTTTTTAGCTCGCACTTCTAAATGATTGGTATTTTCCATGTCAGTTGGAATAAACCCAAATTCGTTGGCTAACATTGTGTACATTTTAAATTATGCTGTATTGAAATTACATAAAAATAACATGTTATTTTATTGTACTATTAAAATAACGTTTCCTGTTAGGTTGCAATAATATTTGGCAGAGATGTTAAGTAAATCACCAACCTTTTAGAAAAGTTTAAACGTGCAGATAGCATTGCAGATGAAGCAAGAAGATGTTACCGTAGAGTGACGTCACGTCGTATGGAATGATACAGAGGCCGGAGAACATCAAAACTACTTCGTGCCTTACCTTATATGGGGTTATGTTTCTTGTTGAGTGCTTTTTTGATTAACTGATTATGAAATTCAGTTTGATCAACAAAATAGTATAACAATGTGATTTCAAATTTATTTATTTTGTGTTGATAATGGCTATTAGAAGTACTGCACACTTTAAATTTGATTCAAATGATCAACCTACGATAATCACAGAAGTGCCTAACACACGATATTATATCCCGAGTAATTGAGAACCAACCATTTCTCGAGCACTATTGTCCTCATTTTTGTCCACTTCAAGTATTCTACTGTATAATGTCATCTCAGAACTTTATTTTAACAGCTTTATGTATTATATAAGAACTTATTTTGTTCATTAGTTGATTTTACGGAACAACAGCTCTTCGTCAAATTACTTCCAAGGTGACACAGAGTATGCCTGGTTATGACAACATGTCTAGTTTTCGTATACGTGCAAGTGATTTAAAATGTTGTAGTTGTACAAAAATATGGAAATGGAAAAGGAATATGTCTAGGAAATAAATACAACGTGGTTTGAATGACCAATTACTACTACAAAATAGTTTGAATTATAATGTTATCATGCAGTCTTCATATTGTCGGAGATGTATACGTCAAATATTGCTAAACATTTGACAGGTAAGTGATTAAAAGTATCACAGTTTCCTTATATTGAATGCAGGCAAAATAAGATAATAGAAGTGTGTAATATATACAATTATAATTTTGGCGTAATCATGTATATTTGATCTTAATACACCAGACAGTATCTTTTTCAATACTTTATTATTTCCTAATACAATATATTTTGTATGCACAAAATATAACTAGTATGTAATATATAGTAAAATGGAGACAAGTGTGATACGATCTTTCATTTAAACTATACATTAGAAAACAAAACCAAAATATTTTAAATATTTAAATTATAAAAAGACATTTTTTCCCAATCTGCACGAGTCAATATAGTACTTGTAGATCAATATACATAACAACATAATATTATATTGCAAAGCCAAAATATTTGAATTAAGGATTTATACGAAATATGAAATAATGAACGTTACTTTCAACAGACTAACGAAAGAGAGAAAAATATTTTTTCATAACCATACAGTTAAAGAATAAGTGAAAAATTGTTTCTTTTGTGTTTTAACAAACAGACCATAATTCAGTTTTATGTAAAAATATACGTTATTATGTAAATTAGTTTCCGTATTTAAATCTGTGTTCCATTTCTGATTAACATTTTAAGTTTCAAAACGAGTTGATTAAAGTTTCACTTTGTGTTTTAGTTTAGTGAAAAATACCAACATTGGTATTCGATGGATTTTCTATTTTTGTTTTATTTGTTGTTTATTCTTATACTTAAGCTAGTCTACCTTCTTCAATTGTATTAATATATCTTTCAATTTTATCTCATTTCAAATACAATAAAAAAATAGGAAGTTCAATAGTAAATATACTTCATGGAACCTGGAAAAAAAACAGTTCAAAAAGTAGAAGGAGAGTTTTATAACGGTTATTCCAATAATTCCAATAGGTGTGATCCATTACGAAAACACCAATCGTTTATTGCTTTTCCCATTGATGTTCAAATATGTTATGAACGTTTTGAATCAACATATTGTTATTTTGAAAGGTATCTGTTATACATAACGATTTGAATATATCATTTTGATTAAATATTACTTCTTTGTCCTTTTTCAAAAAATATCAGTACTCCTCTTTTTAACCCATTATGAAAAATGCGTTTTATCAACATGTTTCTTAACGACCTTCCGTTTCCGAGACGGACGCCTTTACTACTGGACCACAAGGAACGGTTGTATATGTGATAACTTTGTTTCTCTAATCTAAGTATTATATTTTTTCGACGGTATGCGTACATATATACTATTTTAACATTATTATTTTTTATTAAATTTTCTTTATTTAAATACACGTGTGACACACAGGTGTTATTTTGTATTACTAAGCTAGACATACATATACCAGTCCAGTTCATGAATTCATTATGTCGTTTGGTGTTGAGTCAGTTACTTGTTGAAGGACATTGGTTCGACTGATATTTAATCTTAAGTTTTCCTTAACCCATAAAACAGGATGCCACAGACAAGCTGTAAGATTTTGTAAAGAGGTCAATCCATTTGGCATTGTTGGTAAATTTAATATTAGCTAAATCGAGATTATATGACGTTATCTGAAGAAATTACCAACCTTTTGTGCACTAAATGGAGTTTAATTGTTTCGAAATATCAAATTAATTTGAGTTTTTTATTTGAATCATTTAACATTAAGACGGAATACTGATTTTATCGATTATACTGAAATTCAGCTTATTTAAAAACATTTAGGGTAATGACAATATTTCTAAATGACTTACACTCACACATGAATTAATGTACAATTGGATATTTAAAAATATAATCTGCAATCACAAGAGAATAAGTCATTAAAATGGGTTGATGAGAGAAATACACGCTAAATATACTTTAATCATTTTTTAAGTGTCATTTTAAAGACACAGTGCCTTTTCTGCAATATTTTCAATTCGATTTACACTATGTTACGGAAATGGTTTAACTAGAATTATGTCTTGCAGAGTTTTTAATAGTGTAGATATGGACGGACAACACGCGCAAATCGAAACCACTTGATGTTTTGAATATTCTCTTAAAATGTAATTCAGATATTTAAATATACTTAGTTTAAACATATTTTATTTCAACATGAAATGGGGTTGGGCCACAAGTTCTTTCAAAATTAGGTTCGGCCCGTCCCTTACATTTTTTACAATGTTTACATTAAATATCAAAATGACATATTTTACAATTTTTTCATAACCAATAATTTGAGAAAAGAAAAAGGTAGGAAAGGAAAGAAAGTAATACATAGTTAAACAAATACATATCATTTCTTCTTTATGTCGTCCATACGCATGCGTCCTTTGTCCACATTTCGGTAGCACCCCAGTGAGAATATCAGATTAGTAAATAAGAAAGCACACAAATAAAAACAAAGCTTTGGTGTCCTATGCCACTTAACATTTATATAAAATGGGCAAAATAGTTAAATAATTCACAAGATCGAAGTTATATAGTACAGTTAAAAACAAAACAGGAAAACATAAATGAGATTATGCAAAACGTTCAGTGTCTTTGATATAGTATTGTACCGCTTTGGCTACAATAATATTGCTAACATGAGATAGTTTTGAAAATATACTTATATCATAATTATTTTCTTATTTTCATAGCTTATTTCAAGATATAAAGGCACCAAAAAAAAAACAACACACAAAAAAAAACAAAAAAAAACAAAACATCCCACTCCCCAACCCAACAAAAAACAACAAAATCGGTGAAGCCGATTTGTTTAAAAAATCACAAATTCTTGACGATTATAATTCTATTTACGATGAATAAGATAAACATGTAACTGTACCTGAAATGGAGACAGTTCTGAGATCCTTTGGTAAAACTAAGACAGCTTCTGACGACTTTATATTTTAAACGAATACTATATGCCTTTGGGTATGTTTTAATACAATATACGACAAGGGTTAGCCCTGAAGAATGGACCGAAGGTTACATTGTACCATTATTGCATAAAAGAGGACAGACACGATGATAATAACTATAAAAGTATAACACTGATAAGCAGTATGGGAAAATATTTGACCAGTGTAACAAATAAGCATCTTGTATCTTGATGCGACAGATGATATATCGTATCTGACACACACTTTGGGTTATGAAAAGGAATCTCTGCTGTTGATGCTGTGTTTACTCAAAAATATACTAAATGATCGTCAATACCGTGTATTTATTGACCGCTGCATGGTGTTCGTTTCTATTAATAGAAACATGCTTTGGCTTATACAATGTATCACACAAGCTAGAAGAAAACGGTAATGTGCTTAAAGTCATTCATGCAATGTATACGATTGTTATATCGGACACTAAACATAGCCTATGCGGCTCATTTTCTGAACGTTTCGAGATTTGGTCGGGTTAAAGGTCTCACTACACAGTTGCATCACCTTAGTTTGTCACGGTAGCAAGATGTTTGCACTTAAAAAATATATGTAATTTGGTTTGAAATATTTTCAAAGTTGTTCATAGTGTCTGTGATATCCTTGCTGTAGATGAGCAAAGCAAACACTGGCATAGCATATACTGCTATAAGATATCAAAATATATAAAAAGTGACTTGTTTACAATGTACCTATAGGATTTTGATATATTCATGTATTCATGAGCATTTGAGGACATCTTTTAAAATAATCTTGGGGTGTCACTGCACTGTTTTTGTAACAAAAACAAATCTGGCCAACCTGCCAGTTATTGTACATATTTATGTGCGGAATCATCGTACTAAAGAAAACTAGTTTGAAAAGTATTCTATGTGGATGATTTTTGCCGTGGAAATCCTAGATTTTTTTATATATAACAAAGAACAACGTTTCAAATAGTAGTGAGACTTGAAACAAGGAGAATTAGCCTCCGTCATAATTTTCTCGCCATTCGTTAACTACCTGAAAATATTTTTAAAAACTTTAAGCAATATTGGCGTCGGCATATCAAATAATGACATAACACTTATTCTGCTCTTATTCCCAGATGAAGTGGTCATTTTAGGTACAAGTATAGCAAATATCGAAATACTTTACACGAATACTGTGAAAAATTAGCGTTGGTTGTAAACACCGAGAAAACTAAAATAGTTATATTCCATTAAGAGGTAGAGCTCAATGAAAATTGCTCTTATAACTGTCTTGTTTGAAAGCTGTCAGCGATTTTGATTACTTAGTAGTTATTTCAAATATACAGACTCGCTTATACTAAACAAATAGTTTAAAACAAGAGATATGCGGCAAAGCGCTGAACGTCATGAACCTTTTATCTTCTAATGCCCAAAAAGTATGAGTTAAATATAAAGATATCTATGCACTTATTTGATGCCTTTGTAATGTGTATACTTAATTATGCTAGTCAGTTATTGAATTCTTCAATTTTAAAGAGACATGATGTTGTATTTTACTAGACAAATTGCAACAAGACAGTTTTCATTATTTTGTTTTTTGGTCATTTATTTTTCAGTAATTCAGACAGTTTTGATTATTAATCTAGAGTATACAGTTTTGAGTAAATGCCGAACAAATTGAAACAGATTCTATTATTGCTTCGCATATTAAGATCATCATATTCATGAATATAGTCTGGGCTTAGGATCGCGCAGCTTTAGCAATGTAATAGATTAAACATATTTATTCACGATATTTATAGAAAAAGTATTAAATATGACAATTTGCACTAAATATTGTTTCAAGTTCAAATTACTTGCAAAATGGCTAATTAAAAAACCCATTACAAATGGCACCGGTCTGTAGTTAAGTCACTTGTTCCAACCAAATATATTTGGCTTTGGCATAAACAACGTTGTAGTAAGACATTTATTATATTCGTTATACGCCATTTGACTTTTTCGTAGTTGATACAATGCTAGTTCAGGAAATTGTTAAATGGCTTTATGTTAATGCATAGTTATTGTCTATGAACAAGTTTATATCTATTTTACCTTCGTAAAATTAAAATGAACTTAAATCATGGCAAATTCATATAAAATATTGGGTCCGGCGTGCTTGAGTGGTCTAAGGCGCCATCTAAACTTACCTCTCACTGCTCAGGTTGTAAGTTTGAGTCTCGCTCGCTCTAAAAACTTAATGTGAGAAAAATTGCCAATTACTTGCGGAAAGACGGTGATTCTACTCCGATTCATTCTGATTCATTCTGGGGTATTCCTCCATCAATAAAACTAGGTATATATAACCTGAAAAGTGTTGAAAATGGCGTTAACTCCAATTAAAAAATTGCATTGGAATATAGTTTTCCCAACCACTATTTTATTTCACTTTGAAAAAAGATAAACCACATGCTACATGTACGTTATATATATATAATTGTAGCCATACAACTACGTTAACAACTTGCTGGATACAAGCGAACTACAAAGTATATATTTCAAGATTAATTAAAGTTAGACATCATTTTATTAAAATATATTATCTTGATAGAGTCATTAAAATGGCAACAGCAAACAATAAAAACATGTTTTATTTCAGATCAATATGATCATTTTTCACTACAGTTACTTTTAATTTGAATGTTTCATCGTGTATAAAATCGTTAAACAAGTCTAGAAAACGATTTCTCTGTTCATTTCAGGAAGTAACGCTTCAGACACGTGTCGTCATTTATGGTAATACGCGTTAGCTAATTGTCTGAACGTCTCACATCATTATTACATTTCCCATAGGGCTTCATTGTAACATGTATGCCCAAAACACAGTGAAAAAACAAAATCTACAGCACGTGTCTGAGCTTAAATTCTTTTTTGGTTCAAGATCTGCAGTTATAAAGGAACAAAGCATACCTTGAGTAGGTTTGTTTTAAATTCAATGGTTTTGTGAATCTCCAGAGAAAGAAAATGTCACATATTCGTCAACGATGCTCTTCTTTCCAACTCTAAGATGACACAGTCTTGCCTAGAAATCTAGTATTTAGCTTCAAATTGTCAGTTGTGATTTCTAAAATTCTGACCATTTAACATATGGTGGAAAAAACTCACTGCAATAAAAAGCACTGAAAAAATAAGAAAAAGAGAACTAAAGTTTTATTTCTACCTCCTTCATCTGTAGGTCTGGAGTACTTAATAAAGATATTAGTGGTGTGAGTCCTTCATTTTAAAATTCAATTAAAAAAAAATTGGATCCACACGTATGATCACATAAATAGTTAACATCGATTTTAGTACGGTTATTACTGAATATCAGCATGACATTAAATGGTGGATTCGTACACTCGGCAAAATAATTCTGCAAACTTTGAGTATTTGTGTTATAAAATGAAAACAAACTCATACGGATATGTTTGATATATCATAATAAACAAAATTTCAAACTTAACAAACAGAATGAAAACTAATTCATTTATTCATAAGTAATCGATTATCAAAGAAGACAAAGGTCACCAGTTAAAAAAGGCTAAAATGCAGTAATTCTGTCAATAAAGTGTGTATCCATCTTGGCGTAATTGAATTGTCAATTATTGTATTCACCCGTATTTTAGCCATGTTTGACCGATGCCTCCTGTGAACATTTGCGTAATATTACTTATGAACTATTGAACGGATCTCTTTTCGCCTGTTTGTTAAGTTTGAATTATTGTTTATTATGATATATAAAACATAAGAAATGCAGTTTTCGTGTTATAACACAAATACCTCAAGTGTGCAGAACAGTTTTGTCGAGTATAATGATAAAACTTTAAATTAAATCATATCTTCGAATAAAATATTGCATCTTTTCCATATGAAGTTTGCAGTATTGAAGTAAGTAAAGTACTGATGATATCTGCTTGGAATATTTTCAGTTATAAAATATATCGACTATTGATAGTAAAGATCGGAAAACTAAACTAAGTCTTAATAATTACCCGTATTCAGAGACTGAACCAGTATCTATTGAATCAGACTGCTGTATTAATTTTTCGATATTGTTGTAATAGTTATTGGTAAGGGGTTTTCTAATTTAACA
This sequence comes from Panopea generosa, assembly GCA_029582155.1. Lineage (NCBI taxonomy): Eukaryota > Metazoa > Mollusca > Bivalvia > Adapedonta > Hiatellidae > Panopea > Panopea generosa. The sequence goes on from CM055906.1 coordinate 18,338,870, forward strand.
GTATTTGTAAAGTTATGATGTCACTGATATAAAGCACAATCTATATATACCGTCTTTTGTAATCGTTCTTTACTAATCATACTCTGGAACAAATCCAAGAATTGTTGTAAGAGACCATGTGACGTCAAAACATAATAATAATTATAATAATAATAATAATAATAATAATAATAATAATATTAAAAATAAATTAATAATAATAATATTGATAATTATGGAATCTTTATTTACCGATATAAGACATATAAGACATACAAAGATTTACAATTAAACCAAAATACAACTTATTTTCATATGGCCTTCAAAATTTAGATGTCAACAGAATAATGAAACGGTTATACATATACAAACCAAATGGACACGTATGCTTGTCAGGCAAGGCTAGGTATACTATTTAGATGAACAAATTGCAACAAACGTATTTTACGACGGACCCTCAACAACCAAAACAAAATATAAGTATTAATAAACGTAAATTAAAGTTTAATAAGATTCTATGCTATATTATAAAATGTACATTTTCAGGGATAGTTTGTATATTTACATTTAATTTACTAAATTTTAGATACTGATCTGATATTAACTGGTATATCATTCAATACATTACTACTAAAATAAAAAACCCGAACCTTTATAATAAAAAGTACGAGGTTGTCTTTGGTCTTATACTTATTAGTTAATAATCCGGGATACTTTATCTATTATCAATTTAATCACATCATTTATATATTGTCGAAACGAGTATTGACAAAGCTGTATATATATTTGATTACTAGGATGATACTGTATGTTTTCGTTTGTTTGTGATAATGGAAAAAATGTATTTCGTTCATTTATTGGTATATTTATTTTTAAAGTATGGTGTCATTTTTCCGCAATGCATAAGGAAACTTTGCCAAATCACGAATACGTTGAATCAAGTTCGAATGACGTTATGTAAATCGTGAGCGTGGGTTGGCAAAGTTAACATAAACACAATTATGTTAAAATGAAATCCAAATATTCAGACAAATGTGTTTATTTTATTTCCAAATTATATTTAGTTTAGTTTAAACATTTTATTGCCAAATTTATTCACATATAAATATATTACAAGTATTCAAGGAACATTGAAATAAATAAAGGCAAAATGCTTTGGCCACAAGTGATCACCACATAGTATTCTCGAATATATGGGGGAAAGATATGGGATTAATAGGCATTAACTATGATGTGATTTGAACCAGACAACTTTAATATTGATATTTGTGGTTTATTTTGCAACAGTTATTACTTAAGTATTAGTTTCTTTGACATTTTTATATATCATAAAATTATATAAAAAAGTATATTCTAACACCCTTCAGAATTTCCTGTGATTTAATTGATTAATGTTCTTACTTTTTAGGTATTAAAATTGTATAATTATACTGTCGGTTAAATCACAACGTTTTCGTGTTCCATATATTCTACCTCATTTGTTAACAATGCCACCGAAAACAGGATGAACAGTAGTTTACCAAATGTTTAAATTACGATTAACTTGTAAAATGTTTAAAGTATAAAGCTGTTTTAAATATTTTGAACAGTGGGGCGATTTACTTTGATTTCTACTAGGACTACTTTTATAGCGCATCATTTGCTGGTATGCGGTATTCGGCTAAAAGGTGTGTTCGATTTAAACACTAGTCGCTCAAGTTACTTTGTTCAGCGAGCAAATTTTAATTATAAATGTTTTAGTGTGTTACAATAGGGTTGAAATTCCCCACTGTACATGAGCTTTTTAATCCACGCAAAATTGTTTTTAACGATTATTAAAAACCTCATATGTGGTCGCAATTTCAAAATTACAGTATACTTAATACTTTATTCATCGCTAATTCATTTTCACAATAAAAACGATGCATCTTTGATGTTATCCCATCTTTTGCTGTTGTTTTTTTCTTTTTTTCCAGCCATTCATCTTTTTTTTTTGATATTGTACTCATTGCAATTATTTTTGTACATATTAAAATAAACAGAACATAGCATAAATGCACATTGTTACATATCCAATATGTTAAACATAATATCTATAGTAGCAGTGTTCAAATCTTATTTGTAGAAATATAATCAATCTCCATACACTGTACATGCGACTTCCCAATAACTACAAAAAGGCACTTATACAATACTACAATCATAGAACAATATTAGACTTAATGTCTTTTTTGTGCCCATGTTAGTGTAAGTAATCAATCTCGATCCATAAACATACTGACATATCAACAATATGTAAAGGGTGAGATGTTAATATATTTGACATATTGCTTTCTGCAAGAGTACTCTATTTCGATGTCCTAGCCATATCATATTGTATACGGTACTGTGGATAGCTGACGTTACGACTAACCAACCGGCCATAAAGAAGGGTAGCAGACTATAACATATTGAAAACCTGTTAATGTACCAATACTCTGAAAAATTCACGTTCACTTTTCCACCGATGACAATCATACAGGATACCACTTTTGTTCAATACTACTTAATGTCATTGTTGAATTATATAATCTCGTTCGACTATTTGTTTTAACTATTTACTGATAACGAATGACTTATTTGATTATTTAGAAAATCAATGACAAGACAACAAAGGAAAACTAAAATACATGGGCTCGAAAAACGCAACATTATTTTCAAAAAGAGAGGACACTCTCAACATTAAATTGTCAATAGAACGCTCTCTTATACTTTTTATTTAATGGGAATGTTTACGTGAGTGTTGTTTCTTGTAATTCATAAACCTTTTTTAAATGAAATCTTCTCATTAATATTCTCTGTACAACAACATACAATTGGACAATAGATTAAACGATGATATACTGCGATATTCTCTATACAACAACATACTGGAGGACAATGGTTTAAACGATACAATACCGCGATATTCTCTATACAACAACATACTAGAGGACAATGGATTAAACGATAAAATACCGCGATATTCTCTATACAACAACATACTATTGGACAATGGATTAAACGATGATATACCGCGATATTCTCTTTGCAATAACATACTAGTGGACAATGGATTAAACGATGATATACCGCGATATTCTCTATACAACAACATACTACTGGACAATGGATTAAACGATGATAAACCTCGATATTCTCTTCACAACAACAAACTACTGGACAATGGATTAAACGATGATAAACCGCGATATTCTCTATACAACAACATACTACTGGACAATGGATTAAACGATGATATACCTCGGCATTTAGCTGTGTGTTAATTCTTCTATGTAATAGTTTGTCGTGAAATTACTGAAAAAAGCATCTTCCTAACAATTGACTTGGGTGATTGATCCGCTATTTCCAGAACAATTCATTTTAACTTTGGCTAAAACCGAACAGTTACTTGATTCTAATGAACTTGAAAATGGCTAAAATGCTGCAACATACATGTTTATTCATAATTATCTCGGTATTTACAGATTCATTTTTCGTCGATAGTGCATGTGCCATGACGTCTATAAATAATAATGAAAGGAAGTAAGATATGACATATAGATGTACAATCAAACCAGTGTAAGCGGTTTCCTCTATTGAACAGCCACTTGTAAAATATAGCCATATTTGCTTTTCTCATTTCTATGCTTATCGAGCAAATTAACCTGTATTAAGCAACAATCTATCTTAAAAGGCCACTTTTGTTCTTTTCATTTATGTTCTCATATTACACATTACATACAAATAATTATGTGACTACACATGTGGTCTAGTATATGATTACAAACACAACTGAAAATTGTTACAAAATATCTATATATTTTATTCTGAGAACCCTGGTGTTGGTTTGCAAAACCTTTTTTTATTCAATTTGAAATATTTATGTTAAATAGCGTAGACAAAATATAATGTGAGAAACACAATCGAATGTTTGCATTTTGGTTTTCACTGTACTGTTTCCATATACATGTACAATGAAATTTACATTCCTTGGTTGTACTAATATAATGATTTTAGTTAGTACAACAATATCATCGGTAATAATAATTTTTACTTTTTTAACGAGGAAACTAATTGAGACCAAGTTCAATCTTCAATCAAAGATGTTCGCAACAACACCAGATATAATGACATTAATTAGTTTTAAAAATGATAACACTCCGAGAACTATGGGACGGGGTGAATGGGGCTTTCCCGTTTTTTTATTTTATGAATTATAATTATTTTTTTCATTAACCATATTGAAGCATCTTGGAATTGACATTTAATTAAAATATTATCTATTTATTTTGTTCAATTAATCTGCCGCAATGGAATGGCAGTAACTTCTGTTATAATCACTTGTAGCCCAACCCGTTTACTTATGTTATGTTTAGAATTGTACGAATACGTATATGTTGTAAACATAATGCAAAACAGAATGATTAAACTAAAGTTCAAACTTATATTTAATGAATTAAACTTCCGAATGTCCCTTCCGAGGCAAAGACCAACGCTTTCGCTTGTGGATGCGAGTATGATTCGTCCTTATAATGTCATTCAACGTTTATGTTCGTACACTTGGATTGCTCGAGTCCATTGAATATTTATTCCCTTGTAAAACTTGTATTTATTCATAGAATACGTCTTCATGGAAATGACTGACTGATTTGTATCTATGTTCGACTGCTTTCATAATGAGTTTTTTATTTTCCGCTGTGTATATGAATAAGGTTCATTGTTCGTTCGTTCATTAAGGAAATTTTACGATTCAAGAACGATATTTTATAATATAAACGCAAGTATATCCCAGAACCTGGTAACCCCAGAAACAGGTCTATTAACACCAAATAAAAAAGCAGGGATTCTATGCCTGTCCCACAAATCATAGCAATTGAACCCTTACTAAACTGTGACGTTGTTCAAATTTTGTTGAAGCAAACCAATCAACATGCTAAAATATGGCTTTCCCAACATTGCTATTTAACGGACCTAACCTGGAGAGCTGGGTTCGTTCTACAGACAATACAAATGCCCTTTAGTTGCACGCAATGTGAACACATATGGTAACACGCATGTTGAAAAGAATTCAAAACACAAACATGTTGAAAACACTTGGTTCCGGAAGTTGTTTCATCGGAAGACATATGAATATAATGTAGTACACTTAATCTTTGTAATTTGCCTAAACTTTTAAAGTAACAAAAAAACATAATCAACATCTCGTCTTAAGGGTTTATCCGATATTCACGTGAAATAAACAATACTGTCTGAAGTATCTAAATTAGAATTACAAAATATGTCCACTATCTTAAGTATTTTATAATTGTAAGGTGGTTACCGATAAACAAACGAAAATTTTGTTTAATCAAATGAATGCTTCATTTTGTGGATCAACTATTTGGAATAAACATGGTAACTTATAAAACAAGATACATAATTATCAAAACAACGTTAAATAGTTCTGAGGTTTTGAATATGACATTAAGCGTCAACCACCTATTTGACGTTGTTGGCGAATGGTTACATTAGACTTTAGTATAGAGAAACATCCTATTTTGTGTGCACTTTAAAGCGAATAGTAATCTTCAACATGCAATAAAATCACATGGAATTCTGTCAGTTTTCTCAAATTTCTCAAGTGGTTTTACTAATTTTACAAAAATTTGTTTCAATATATTTTATTGTCATACAAATGCGTAGGGTCACTTCTTACAACTGTTGTTACGACCCTTCTCTAAATGCACTTTTAATGCATGGTCAAAATGTTTTTCACAATACAAAAAAAAAAAACAATAATAAATTTTGTTATTTTTTTGGCAAAATATTTAATTTTTAAATGTAAAATGCAAAGCGATACACCTAGCTTTGACAACTATCTTAGATAGTTTAAAAATGTAAAATATAGAACAAATCTAAGCTCAAGCGAGATCCAAACTGGAATAAATTTGAATAATTTTCACATTCACACTACACTGCTTATAGTACTCATTTTAAATGTTTATTGTTATGTAATAACTTGATTGTGTAAATATGAAAAATAAACAGGCTGCCATTTGGCAACTCAAAAAAAAAAAGAAAAAAAAAGAAACACTTATGGCACTTACAACCACATTCGAATGAATCATTAAAACAATTTATATGAGAGATATAAGCATTAAATATACGATACTCAATAACATTAAGTGCCTTTTTTAAGACTTAAAATAAATGTTGATTGTGCATTTCCTTGCTTTAATTTCTACACTGACAGAGAACATGATGCAGGTGAAACAACTTTGCTTCTTGCAGAGTTTTTAACAAAAATAGTGGTTCACATCATGAATAATCAACACTTATGTATATGATGTTTGTGATGGAAATAAACATTAAATATTCATCAATAACAAGATTGAGTTATTGATCAAAGTGACAGTTAATGGTGTCAATGATACAGTCAGGACCGCTGTAAACATAGCATCAACCATTACAGGTAAGGCAGGTAAATGTACTCAATTATGAATTGTTTTACATTCGAAACAGTTATTACCGCTTTACCTATACTATGCAATGATCGACTGTAAAAATGCAGTCTATCCGAGAACCTGATATCTCCCACATCAGTTCTATTAACATGTAATGAAAAGGCAGGGAATTAATTATATGCCTGTTACACAATTCGCAGCAATTGAGCACTTACTAAACTATGACGTCTTTCAAACTTTCAGTTGAAGCAAATGACCAATCAACGTGCTAAAATGTGGCTTTTCAACATTGCTATTTAACGGACCCAATCGGGTGAGCTGGGTTCGCTCTACATTCTAGCAAAGACGTAATGTTTATGGTTACGTTGAAATGGGCCATCTAACATGTGTGGCGTGGACAAATGTATTCATTTGGTCAATATACAGTCACAGTTTTAAGCAGCCGGTCAAGGGAAGGAGCGAAAGTGGCATTTTAAGACATGTTGTTGCTTTATTCATGTTAATTTGCTCTAAAATCATAGAAATGGGAAATAGCAAATGTGGCTGCATTTGGCAAGTGGCTGCTTAATGGAGGTAACCGCTTACACAAGTGTGACTGTATCCACAAAATACGATGAAATTACACTGAGTGAAACTCGCAATGATAAAATTAAACGTTCAAACACAATTATATAAATGTATGGAATTTATATGTTGAAGGGGTGTTGAATCAGTACTGTGAATGTATATTGAAGACGCAGAGTGTAACCTAACCGACAGTTAAATTAAAGGTATTCCATTGAGCCTTTTCAATTAGTATCAAGATTAAATATTATTCAATGAAAAGCGATATTCGTGTAAAAAGTACCAACATGCACAGTTGACGGAAACTCACATATATGTCGATCTCGAGCAAGTTAAAAGCATCTATCAGACGGTAAACATGTTGAATCACTCAATAAAGGCGTCTTATACAAGGTCACAATCCGATGAGAAACATAAGACTTTTAAAATTGATATAGATGAAAATGAAACCGTCAACGTGGTATGAAATACTGCAGAAGAAAAACAAATCATTGTGTCATGATAATATATAGATACAGTCACTTTCTCGTCTGTTACGCTATTCCACGTCAAGTTTCTTTACAGTGTGTTTCAGAAATTCAGACAGTATTGAAAATTGTTATAGAGTTTACGTTTTTGTGTAAAAAAATCATATCTATATTTAGCAGATAATTGATGAATAATGACTGAACTTGATGTTGTAGTTATCGAAGTAGTGTCATGGATTTAATGTATTAGTGCGCGATATGTAAAGGTTTAGTTTGATTCTGGACGTCCACAAGAAGACAATGACCGAACGCGAAACAATAAATTATAAGTGGTTACTCATCCAGTCATCGCCAATATAATAATACAAGTCATTTGAATCACATCTTGTTTATTATACACTGTAATACAAAACAATTAAATTATCTTTTTAATCATAAATTTTGGAAATCAATGGGCGCGATGTTATTACTTTTTCTACAAATCACCAAATATCACTGTTATTCAAGTACAAGGGTGAGCGCATTAAAGGAGTGAACGACGGGCAAAATAGCCTGTATGTGGTTAGATCCAGAAATGTTCAAATCGACCAATATGTGGCTATCTCTAGAAATATCAAAATTTGCCTATATGTGGCTAGCTCAAAAATGTCCAAATTGGCCTGTATGTTGCTATCTCCAGAATTGTCCAAATTGGCCTGTATGTGGCTATCTCCAGAACTTTCCAAATTGGCCTGTATGTGGCTATCTCCAGAAATTTCCAAATTGGCCTGTATGTGGCTATCTCCAGAAATTTCCAAATTGGCCCGTATGTGGCTATCTCCAGAATTGTCCAAATTGGCCTGTATGTGGCTATCTCCAGAATTATCCAAATTGGCCTGTATGTGGCTATCTCCAGAATTGTCCAAATTGGCCTGTATGTGACTATCTCCAGAACTTTCCAAATTGGCCCGTATGTAGCTATCTCCAGAAATTTCTAAATTGGCCTGTAGGTGGCTCGAGAAATGTCATTTATTGATTAATTTAAAGTGAATAAGTCCCAAGCATTCACATACAACAAGATAATAGAAGCTGACCCATAGGTTATACAAAGGTAAAATCAAATTTATTAAGTTTATTTATTAAAATTCAAGATTTGTAGTGTATCACGCAAATGTAATTGCTAAATAATTTTGTTGTTTGGAGCTCGCTAGCTGCTAATACTCGTATACATGGGTGCTTTTATTTGGTAAGAGTACATATACCAGTGACACAAACACATTTATATTTACACAGGTACAACAATTCATTAAAAAAACACCAAACGTTTTGTCAACAACTGACACTCTCGGCATCAGATACCCTATTTCATACAGCCCTTCAATGCACAGGAACAATATTATAACGGGTATAGCACTTAAAACATGTTACGTGTTTTTCTCTTTTGTTTCTTATTTCCTAATTTTATTAGTTTCTCTTTTTTTTTATCTCTTCATTTGTTTGATTGCCGGTTTATATTATATTGAATGTTATAATTACATCATGGTTCTAATGTTATTTGTGTATTCAAAGGGGAGGGTCGTAACTAATGTTTCTGGAACTTGTGGCCCGGCCCCGTTTGCTTATTATGCGAATTATGCAATAAAATATGTTTAAATCAATACTCGTATAAAGTCTCACCGAATGTCATTAATCTTCTATTTGTAGTCAACTTTTTACAAAATCTACTGCAGCTTTTACAATAATGCCCCTATGGTGAGTGAAGATTAACATTACTAGACTCGGTGCATTTCGCAGTAGACAAGGGTAATACAATCACCATAACAGTGCTAACGTTTCTGAAAAAAAAAGCAAGAGCAGATATAAGGTATTGGAAGGCGGGTATTTCTTTAGTAAATGTTTAAATTTGACGAGAGGAAATGTAAACGTGAAACCGGTGTATTGCAACATGATTGCTTCCGTTAAAATTACAAATATTTTCCGGGCAATAATTAAACCGAATGGATTCCATGTTAACGGTCGAATATAGTTTAGAACAAACTATAGTCGTTATTAATAAGGATATTTAGTACTTGATGTAGATTTAAACCTTAACTATAAAACACTAGTGAAAAACAAAGGTGTCAAAAGTGTAAATTGCCTATCTATCGGTACGATTGATCCAACCAAATTGTTTTTCGTTTGTTTGCAAATATATCTATGTAATTAGATAGAGTAAAACTATTAAGTATATGTAATTTGAACATTCATGTTCAATGGCTATTAAAATCTTTTGACTTTGCAACTGAATGTGTGAAGACATACATGTAGTGATGTACATACAGTAGAATTTCGACGGGACTGGACAAAAAAGTTCGACATAAGGGTTGTTCGAGTCAAGTTTTGTTGAACACATTACCATACATGTTCATGTACAAACATTGGGAAAGGAATTCACCGGGACCGGATAAATGTTTTGAGCTATATGTGGTGTTAAAGCCATCCGTGTTCGAGCCAACGAAATTCTGTTGTATAATATACATCTTTTATCTATGAAAAGTTTTATTCGTGTTATAATTTTGGAAATTTCAAATAACCGTCATCGAATGACTATATAAAGAAATACTAATACTTTAGTAATGAAATGCATTATTACCGAATTCACGGCCCAAAAATAATTTTTTTATGTTCTTTAAATATGCATTGATTTGAAAAAAAATCAGTTTTTGCTTTGGAATCAATCTTTAACGAACGATTATCGATTTTAAAAATGATTTATTTTTTTCTGATCGCAAAATCGCATGTTATACATATATACACCAATATATACCAATTTATACCAATGAACATATTTTTCTTTGTAAACTTTATGTGCGTCTGCCTTTTAAGAACTAGTGTTTTAGCTTGCCATCAGTGGCAGTTTAAAGGACGCAATTCTGAAATATTTTCTCAGTTCATGCAAATGGGCGTCACAAAAATTCCCCGATAACACCGGAATATGGCTTATTACTTTACTGCTTGTGCTATAGTGTAACGTATTTCCTAGCTGAACACATTCATAAACACGATCAGATGTTGTAGTGTTAGAATATATTCCTTAAGGACCCATCAACTCTTAATCAGCGGTTTTTGCCATGATTTGCAACGAATATAAAGAGCAAATACTTCGATGTATTGTGGGAACATGTTATATTTGAAGTCGCATTATATTAACATTACTTGTAGTTTCTTGTGTGTGAAATACAAAATTAAGATGTCAGTAGCTTGAGTTAAAATTGCTATAACAGTGTACCTAGACAACGTATCAACTTGAGATTTTCTTAAACTCTTATCCTAAATGCTATAACTATATTTAAATCATTTATTGTGAATACTATGTTATGTCATAATATCTCAAATAATTTCATTGAAAATGAAGTATGCAAAACTCAAATTTATTAAGCAATATATCATATAAATTACAATTAACCGTGTTTTTTTAATCAAAATATGATTTATCTTAATGTGTCTTCCCTCTATAATATAAACATTATTATACCTCAAGTTGACTCTCTGTGTTAAATTCCCCATATCCGATTAGTCAATATTTTTTACTGCCCGGAAATATTGACCGACAAACTTATAACACATGCGCGACTTTGATGCGCGTACAGTTCAAACGAGAAGTTTAATCTGTCTTTTATGATCAGCGTGTTCAGTTGATTTTTTATTTGTTTGGTTAGTTCGCCTCAATTTCCTCAAATTACCGAATAATGAATTTTTCTTCGGTTTAAATTTTATTCAAGCCTTTAAAATGACAATATTTAAAATAACATTGGCTTTGTAATGGTAATCTGAAAATCATAAAGTAACAATATACCGTCTGTACATCGAATATTCCTTTAAATGCAATCTAACCGACATAGTGTTCCTAGCAATTGTCCTCAAACATGATACATATTTCTTTTTGATGACATCTGTTGGAAATATAAATAAAAAAAACAACAACGTGCAAATAGCGACAATGAGCGTAACGAAATGTTGGTTTCCTCTGTTAGTATTTTTTATTAAAATAAATAAACGTAAAAACGTTAGAGCAAACTTTTTTGTTACATTTATCTCAAACAAACTTAAAATTGCAATATCATTCTAGCAAATTAACACAATTCTTACATACGATATAAAACAAAAATGGTACGCTATTAACTATGTATGATGCCGTTTAAAATTTAATCCGTTTTTCTCTAAATCATTTAATCCGACAAAGCATAATGATTGGTACAGAATAATTATAAACGACGTCGAATTAATGCTTGACAGTGGTGTATTGGATAGAGCGCTGGCCTCTCACGCCATATGTTGCAGTTCCAATCCCCAACTTGGCTAAATGCCTATCAAAAATGATCTCATTACTGATTCTATACAGGAAGCGGACTCGAGAGTGGTTCATATAAACTCTGAGCTTTCTTCGCAATCGGGCTTAAATAAATGAGTATAATGTAGGATTATGTTATAGTTTGCAGTGTTTAGATCTATAGGTACATTAACATATGGAAAAAAAGATAAAACAATTATAGCGGGAAAGTCGAAAGTAGACATATTCACCAACACAAAAGTCTATCCTTATTCATATTGAAAACTATGCGGAAAGTAGATGTTATGACGAAATTTGTATTAAGATATATGTGGGTTTTCATCAAAATGCCCGTGGTAAGTTTAAAAACAGTTGTAATGTAAATTAATGCAGGAAAGAAAATGGACACCACTTAAAAACATTGCATTTCAAGAATAATAACAGAGTATATGTTGGAATAAAATAGTATTATACTGTCAAACCTGTGTAAGCGGTAACTTCTATCAAGCAGCCACCTGTATTAAGCAACCATATTTTAAGTAAATTAACCCGTATTAAGCAACAATCAGTCTTTAAATATCACTTTTGCCGCTTCCCATGACTGGGTGCTTAAGACAGATTTGGCTGTTTATATATATGATTGATTTGATGATTTTAAAGTGTTTAAAGGTTATTTTGTATGATGAATTATAAAATTGCATCAACTCTGCTCTAGGATTGTGGTTAATTCAACGAAAGTTATTTATTTATTCTTGTTTTCGCTCATGTTAATCTTGAAATTTGTATTCGTATTAACAGGTAATCAATTCGTTTCATCTGTAAAGTATCAAATCAATAATATCAAAATCATCCAATACTTTTAAAAATAAATCTCTATATCAAATTGTGTCTCGCAACTATCATTTCTCCCGTTTTAAGTGTATTTAACGGTTTATATATCATGTGTTTGAACATTTTCTCTTTACCATTGGACAATTTTAATACCCGCCATAGTGAGATAACAGTGTCTCTAGGAATGTTGGAATACAAAGATGTACATACAATTTGCATTATACTTGTCTAGGAACTGTTACGTAATGCCTCGTATAAATCAGGCAATACAATAGAGGCTATGGTTCAACTACATTGACGGCAAGATGATTCCAATATATTAGATATATAGACAGCCAGTCCAATTGATTAATTCTGTTTCGTGTGGTAAATATATATAGTTCTATAGCCCTGAGTATTTTGCTGAAATCAACCATGTTATTAACAAAACCGTGCAAATAAACATCATGATTAATTACAGCCTGATTTATTTAAACTGAAATAGAAAATGATGCATGTAGTTTTCAGCAATACCGGTGTAATTTTAAATAAAACACGTAAGCATCATTATTTGATTTATTGATAGACAGAAACGTCTTCACTTGCTTCCAATTTCGCCATTTCAAATGAAACATTTTCTATTCAAACAATGTAATTATGAAACATGTCAAACATATTTACCTTGAACTTTCAATTATTTTACAATGTAGCTGATTTATAATGTATATGATCGAAACAAAAGTAACAACACATGATGACAGTACGTTCGAACAACATTTCAACAAAAGTAATTCAACTAATTATATTAAATTTTGTAAAATTATTATTAAATCATCAATATAATACATTAAATATATAATTATTATATATATTAGATATTTATTGATTGTCGCGCTCTATCGATTTACTTTTATTTTGATTATTTATATTATATAAACGCTGGTCGAAACGTTCACAAACATTAACAGTATGCAATTTATTTCGATTAATGTGAAGAGTTAAAGAATGTGTGTGCTAAACGTGGGATGTAGATGTATAAAGATAAACTAATGGTGTTTGCTGCAATTAAAAAAGAATAATCTAGCGTGTTTACTTTCATTTACAACGTTTCACGTTATGATCGGGCAGGATTAGGTCAGTCGGTAGCACTCTATAAGGATGTTATATTAAAAAAAACGTAATTCGTATAATATGACATAACTGCTTGAAATTGATAAAAGGTTTTTGTAATGGGATTACCTTTGAAATTTGATTTATCATTGGAAAGAATATAAGCAAGAATATAAGCAAGTGAGAACAAAGCTATTGACATTATTTGATTCATTTATTATATTCAAAACCTTAGAACGTGACGTCAAGACATCAAACTTTTTTCAAATATATTGAAATGAATTATATATGGACATGGACTATTGCTTATGCACATGCGTTTGCACATGTATACTTATATAATATTCCATAAGTTAAACCATACCATGGAAGTTTAACCCAGAAACACACATCAGAAACTAATCTGTTACACAGATGAAAAATGTGTTAAAGAATATCGTCAATGAACCCGCTCGACAGATTGATATTTACATTTTATGATTGGTCTAGACTTCCTACAACTCACATATATATATTATATTTACGAAGTGTAACAGCGTGGGATGCCATTACCGATCCAATGATGTTGGTATAATCAAGGACTTATATAGAAAAGGAAAAGCAACTGATTGAGATGTAATGAACGCTCGAGTATTCATGCAAAATCTTGCAAAATCTCGTTTTCAAATATCTATACTACCATTCATGTCAGAAATACAAATCAAAATTCTTTCTTTACACAATGGAATTCTCTACAAAACGAGACCATTTCCTTGCAGATTGTGTTTAAAATTGTTTAAATACGTGTGATAACAAAATGTGTATACTGCAACTAAAATATCAAGGAAAGAACTTGAAAGCTTACTTCAAACTACAATACCGAAATTTCAAGATCATTTTCCGTGTTAAAACTATTATAAAACGTCTAAGGCTACATATGCCTTACATTCTATGTAAAAATATCAGTTGCCTGTGAAATGTGATTGATTAATTTACAAAATTGTTAATTCTTCGCATGCTATTTTATCAACATTTAGTAGAGAGATGCAAGCTTCCAATCCTTCTATATAAGTCTTTTGTATAATAATATAACCGACAATATTTAACGATTGTGTTCAGTAACCTTACTTTAAACGTTGTTCTGGTCAAAATGCCAGGAAGATAGTATATGACCTTGCTCTGACAAAAATGTTTATAAGGAAATTGTAATACCAAAATAAAGGCATCTGCAAAGCCACAATGATCAATGTGTGATCCCTCAGTGTTACACGATACTCGAATATATATGTAGAATCTAGAAAAAAACACATATTTGAATATAAACGATAGTAATCCGTTTATGTTTGTGACTATCTGCAGAAAAATGTAATTTGGAATATCTTGGTATGATTCATAGGTTTCATAGCATTACTTGTACAACAGTAAACAATCAATAATAATAAAACATGCTTGGACAGAATCACACTCCTTATCAGTTTTTTTCATTTTTTCATTCCGTGATAAGAAATAGGTTGTGTTCATATAATAAAAAAAATAACAATTAAGAAACCCAAAGGAAGCGACCGCATGGGTAGTGCTAAACGTAATTTGGTTGGCAGTCAGTTTGACAGTTTGACGTCATTTAACTGTCTCTGGGCGGGAGCTAAAATGAAAGCTGAGATGATTGACGCTTGAAAGTTGACGTTTGCTTAGGCCGTTCTAAGCATAGCTCGTGCGGCTTTGTAGTTTGTAGATGACTCGTTCAGAATTTAATAAAGGGCGGATTATGTGTTTTGTCATTTACGCGTACGCAGTGATGACGAACTGCTTAATAATTAAGAACGAAATAAAAAAATCATTTTATAGGCTGTTTTAACAAACAAGAGCGACACAAGTTTGAAAATTGAAGCGATTCCATTGAATGTCAAGTGAGGTCAAACTATAAATGTTTTAAGTGTCAGTCATTATGTTATCAATTGCACGAAATGACAGCCTAAATTACTTTAACCATGAACATGTCGAAATTTCCTTCAAAATTCCATTTTTATGTGTACTTCGATAGACGACAGTTAATAAACAATGTGACAATTCTTTACAGGAAATTCTCAATTTGCACGTGCAAATTCTCTTGCTTCGAGCGTTCTTGTGTCTAAACATTCGACAAACAGGATTACACAATATTTGGTTATCGGATGTGACATACAAGAAACAAATTTCAAAAATTGATATTGAAAACTCAAATAAGCATTACCATTTAAAACAAGAGTCACCATTATACAAAATACAATAATATTTGAAATGTAAAATGATATTGTAAAATGATACGATGACAGATGAAGCAATTCATGCTCCGCTTCCAGTAATGTAGGTATTTGAATGCCGTCGTTGATAATTGTTTTGTCATATAAATCTATAATGAGACAGAGGCTGACATTGTATTATGCAATTGTATTACGTTATATAATTAGCCAATTAACTATATTGATAAATGCATTGAATTATTCAAATGTGGATTTGCTCATCTACTTGACATTTCACTCACATACGTATGCATATTAACGTTGAATTTGATGGTTTTTTTTAGAAGGACCAATTTATTGTATAGTATGTATGAGAGAGAGAGAGAGAGAGAGAGAGAGAGAGAGAGAGAGTGTAAAAATGATATGCTACATAACATTTCGAACACACATGGCAAACTAAGTAAAAATGATATGCTACATTATTTTTCCAACACACATAGCAATCTAAGTAAAAATAATATGCTACATTACGTTTCGAACACACATGGCAAAATAAGAAAAATGATTTGCTACATGACGTTCCGAACACACATGGCAAAATAAGTAAAAATGATTTGCTACATTATGTTCCCAACACACATGGCAAAATAAGTAAAAATAATATGCTACGTTACGTTCCCATATAAGCATATAACTAAAAATAACCTAGTATGTAGAACGCTCCGCCCCTAACTCTCCCGAATGTGTCCATTAAAGCCATAGTACCACCATTGGAAAAAGGAAGTACTTCGCTTAATGGCGGTTGTAAATAATTCTCGTTTCTTCTTCTTTAAAAATGCATTTTCCTTATTTTAATGCTCCTTTTTTATTATTGATGTATTTTGAACATTTAGATAGCATTGTCATGTTTGTATTGTAAATTTATAAAAATAAATTGATGCTTAGAAATTGGGGTATGAATACATGATTTCGGAAGTCTACTTTCACTTTGTCAACAGTGTACACACTGAGCAGAAAAAAAACATCTCTGATATGACACATGACCCCTACTTTTCTCATCAATTTTTGATAGTGCAGAGTAAACTGTAGGTTTCACTTCTTTCATTTGGGATTCTCTATGAATGACAAGCCTTCAAACTTTTATTATTTATCAAAGAATAAAGAACAAAATTCAATGGTGGGTTTACACCTAAATAGCAATGTTGGTAAAGCCACATTGAGCACGTTTATACGGATGACGTCACAGTTTAGGAAACGTTCAACTGCTATGAATTGTTGGACAGGCATAGAATATCTACTTTTTTATTAAGGATAATTAAGCTGATTCGGGGGATATCAAGTTCTGCGATAGACTGAAAGTAACCACTTTCGTTAAAAACAAGCAAAGAAGCAGAACAAATAGAGCAGAAATCAAGACTAATATTTACATTCACATTGTCAGTTACAGTAACAGTTAGATTTACAAATATAATGTAAAATTTCAACCAATCAAACGTCATTAAGGCACCTTAATCATTATAATAAAACATATGGAATGGACGAATTATTATTTTCTATATTCGCCAGTGTATGTCGGTAAATGACGTAATCATTATTTAGCTCGTTATTGACTGAGTATCAAAATGACATCAATCAATCGTCAAAATGATGTCAATCAATAATCGAAATGACGTTAATCTGATCTTGTGACGACTTACAATGAATGATGGGCCCGAATGTATGAATATTGTTATTATAATATCTTGGAAAACTAACTTTGTTCGTTGCTGATAGAGATGATCTTAACTAAAATGAGTACTGTGAAATATCGAATCTAGTGTACGTGCTTATTTATTGTCATATCTTTCTTTTAATTATATGGCAAACAATGATATAAATTCAATGCTCGGCAGAGCCTCACATAAAACGTTTTTACTGTGTCGTTAAATAAATCCAATATTAAATGAGAAATTATGTAAGCTCTACTATTTATGGTTATTATGTCTATCCAATTATATAATGGAACATATCCTTGGTAAATCAAAGCAGTTCGTAGTCAAATTTTATTACTGTCCATGAAACAATGCCATTGTGTGATGTTTGCGGCGTTTTTTTTATTGTTTTTGCTGTCAAATTTTAAATATTTTGAGATTGCAACATTTTATGACATTGTATGCATAATATGCAATTTATCTCTCAATCATATAAATTTGGTAAACTTTGTAAACCACATTAGTAATAAATCATGATTTTTACGTTGAAATACGAAAATGAAAAAACAAAACAAAACAAAAAATAAAACAGCAAATAAACCCCAACAACAACACTAACTTCATTTCGAGATATTATATGTATAATAAGAAATTTATTTCTCTTTCACACACAAACGATAGTCTGTTCAAAATCATTAGTTCATATGTGACATTGAAAAAAGGGTCATTGAAATAAACAACAATAGCAACAACAACAATAGCATCAACAAAAACAAAAACAACAACAACAACAACAACAACAACTGCAGCAGCATCACAAAAAATATACAACACGAAATTATATGTTTGTCGCCATTTGTGTTGCATGCACATGGCGTGCTGGTGGTATATATTTCGTCGCAAATTGTGTCCCATGCACATGACATGCTGGCGGTATCCTTTGACGCCAATTGTGTCGCATGCATATGGCGTGCTTGCGGTATCCTTTGTCGCCAATTGTGTTGCATGCATATGGCGTGCTGGCGGTATCTTCTGAATGCTGTGTTTCAAGTTAAACATATAATTTCCTTATCAGGATCATCTGTAGCCGAGTGGCCTAAGGCGCCGTCTTAATATCAATTACGTCTCACCCCAAAAGCCGTAGGTTCGAGTCCTAAACGGTCCAAAAAATGTATGTGAACAGGTTTGCCAGTTACTTGCAGAAGGACGGTGGTTCTTCTCTGATTCATTCTGAGGTCTTCCTCTACCTATAACACTGGATATGCCATATATAACATGAAATGTGTTGTAAATGGCGTTAAACCGCATTATGTATTTTTATTTATTAACAACATGTTTTAGCATATATTTTGTTTGTTCTCGTTATCTTTTGACACAAAGTGTTTTCTTTATTACAGTTTTATTATTAAAAACTATCTAACAGTATTAAACATCAGTAGTTTACATTATAGAGAGGGTATTAATGATTTACTGTAGGAAACTACGCTAGTTACTTGTAAAATTATTATTCAAATTATATTTAAACTCATCCATATGTAACAAATGAATTCCTTATTTAAAAAATAATAGATGTATACCGCCGAGTCTTTGCGTTTTAGTTTTAACAAAATGTATTTCCTAATTTAGTAAAACTGGTGCGACAGTGTGTATAAAGGTTAGCAGTAGCTGATATGTTGTGAACAAAATCACATTAATGTAGCCTGGGCTTGTCAGCTGAAGGCATCTTATACTTGAAATCTGGTCTCAGAGGGGCATAATTTGATTGTTTTCTGTTACTTCTCTTTAGACTTGCGAGAAAATGTCAATATGATTTCCTTAAGGTTTTTGTTGATTATGCTGCAGTAAGACTTGACTACCCAATATCCGAACACAAAACATTTAATGGCAACTTGAACAAACACTTTTCTTTCTAAGACAAGCATACTCACAACAAAACTCTGAGAGTAAAACTTCTTTAGTTTATAAAAAGAAAGCTGTTCGATGATGCACAATTACATGTAACACTATCTTTTGACAACTACAGTGTTTTACCACAAATAGGTATATTTGGTTAAAAATACATGTTTTCTTTAAAATAAACCGTGTTAGTTAAATAGGTATAATAGACTTATTTTAGAAAATCGGGTTATACGTTTTTAAAAGTACAGATTTTTTCATTAAAGATATCAGTTTCCCTCTTTATATGGGGACCATTTGCTTATTTCAATTATTTTATATATGATAGCATGACAAAAATGTTCCCTTTACTCGACATCCGCTAACCGTTACGTTGTTTTCTTCATTAGATGACAATCTGAAATGTATATTGTTGTTTAGGCACATTCAATTGCGACAGCCTCTTATATAGTGATTTTATTCCCGAGGGCAGATCATATATCTGTTACAAACCAAATGCCGTAAGGCACAATGGTTTTACAAGATATGTGAACTGCCCAGGGTTGTTTTTATCTCGAAATACAAAACAAATGGTGATTAAAATATATGTAATATTACTTAATCAACAAAAACAAAATGTTCAAATACAAACAATTGATTTTATGAATTATAAAATGAAAATCTTTCCTAAAATCTGACCTAATGGAAATAATGCCGACTGGACGTTTTTATTTTCACCAGAAATCTCAATTCATCACAGGCAAAAATCTTATATATATTTTTTATGATTAGTATTTCAAGAATAGGAAAATAGCTAGCAGTACTAATCTGATAACAATCCACCTATGTATCAACTTTTGATGCGGTATTATCATAAGTTGGAAGTAAGGATAACGTTTTTACATACACCTTAAAGTATTTTCATTGAATGCAATAGTATGTTACTGTAATTGTCAATAATGATATATAATGAGATATAAACAAAACATAATGATAAGTAATGAGTTATAAACAAAATATAATGTTAATAATTGAGTTATGTACGAATATAATGATAACTAATGAATTATATACATGATATATTTATATAAAATCAGTTATCACCAAAATATAATGATAACTATTGAATTATATACATAATATATTGATAAATTATCAGTTATCACCAAAATATAATGATAACTATTGAATTATATACATAATATATTGATAAATAATCAATTATCACCAAAATATAATGATAACTAATGAGTTAAAAACAAAAATAATATGAATGTAGAGTTACAAACAAAACTTGATGATGCGTTAGAAAAAAGATACAAATATAAATAATATGTTATAAACAAAATCTAAGAATGAATTATATTATGAGTTATAAACAAAATATAATTATATACAATGTATTATCAACAAAAAATAATGGTAAATAAAGCGTTATAAACACAATTTAATGATATTTAATAAGCTATAAACAAAATCTAATGATAAATATTGAGATATAAACAATACATAATGATAAATATTGATTTATAAACAATATATAATTATAAGTATTGAGCTATAAGCAAAATTTAATGATAAATAATAAGTTATAAATAAATTTTTACAACGAATAACCAGTTTTAAACAAAGTATTTTGATAAATAATGAGTTATAAACAAAATGTAATGATAAATAATGACTTATAAACACAATTTTACGATGAATAATAAGTCATTAACAAACTTCAGCGACAAATAATGAGTTTACCTTAAAACATTACTATACCAGTAACTTGTCAATTTTTTTTATGAAAGTAATATTACAAATACGCAAATATTTCATGACTTGTTGTATTTACGGTGTCTTCGTCTGTACCTATTTTTTTTTAAAGGATGCTCACTTTTTATAGTAGGAGCATACTTTAAAATATGTATAAGCCAAGTTCTTAAAGATTGGACCATCTTTGGTCGATATCATACTAACTATAATTACTAGTAAGAAAAAAAAATCCATGGACATAAGAGTATTGCATAATATACCTTATTTCTTACTGAGTATAGTTCCTTCATACATGCATAGTGTTATATATAGCCTCTCGTTCTTTATAGAGATGGGCTGAAATATAAAAGACATCATTTAGTGTATAAAACTTGTTCATATAAAATATAATGCTTGACAGATATTCACATAATGTTAAATTAAAATTGTTTAATAAATAAATAAATAAATTGATAAATGGACATTCATATAAGATCCATATACCAACTATACAAATATAACTGTATGCCTGTGTTTAATACACAGTATATTAATATTACCACAGGACATACTAATATGAAAATATCTTGTATTTGAAACAATATGAACATTGAGCAGTTAATAGAGCGCGTTTAGAATAGAAGTAACAACTTTAAGTTGTATATACGCTTATTTTACATCGCTACTGGTTTCCCATATGGAAGATACCCACAGAAAAGGTGTGAATTTTTTAGATTTGTGGGGAATAGGGCAGGATACAGATAGAAACCCATCGTAAGTTTTGTTCTGTTTCTTTCACGTGCATAGTGCCATGTGTATAGCGCCGTCGCACGGGCCCTCGGTTTGAAGTCCTATCTAAACGATTGATAGCATTTTAGTTGGCCAGCCTCGGGAACCGAACCCACAACACCAAGACTAAAAGTATCGTGCTCTACCGACTATGCTAATGTGGCTGGTTACCATCAGCGTGTTATTTAGTATAACTTATGCAAAGTTATATCATTATTAATATTGATTTTTTTGCTGTTGAAGCAGTTTTTATGATTAATATTTAATGCAAATAATAACCTGAAATATAGATTTCTTTTTCATTTAATAATTAAAAAAAATGATATGAAATGACAAACACTGCTATAACGTGTATTTCTAACAGAAATGCTCAGTATTGGATATACCTTGTTGTCTTCGCAAATCCAAAATATTGAATAATAAATGACGACCAATGTATAGGAAATTTAAATCAAACAAATCATCTATTTGTAAAAACATAAAATGAACTATCTGCGGAACCTCCATTATGTTATCTGCCCTTCAAAGTCATCTGTTATTGAGATGCTAACGCAATACTATGGCTTTGGGTTTCTCTCTCTAAACTTCCTAAAATAACTGATTGGTGTTCACTGTATGTGCCTGCATTTCAAGCACAAATAACCATCCCATTCAGGGGACAAACATACACGGACTATTCAGATAATATTCGCTGACAAGTGTAGCATTTATTCCCGGCCGATTCGTAAGTCATCCTATTAAGATGAGCTATTTAAACAGTGTTTATTAATTTTATTAATATTAATCTACATATAAATTCTATCTGTAGTAATGATTTAATAAATACCTGCGAATTATAAGACTTTTTATTTTGAATGCCATTTTCAACACGTCTCAGGTTATATATGGCATATTAAGTTTTATTGGTAGCGGAGGACCTCTTAATGGATCTGTGGAGAACCACTGTCTTTCCACAAGTAACTGGCAAACATTCTCACATAAGTTTTTTGGAGCGAGTGAGACTCGAACCTACGACCTTAGCGGGGAGAGGTAAGTGATCTTGAGACGGCATCTTAGACCACTCCGCCACGGAGGGTTCCCCACCTCCGATTATAAGACATAACTATTTACCCCAATGAAAAGGACGACCATATGTTATGCAGTTTACACATAATTGCACAAATATGTAGCAAAACTAAAGGTATTATCAATTTCACCGTCCAGTTTTAATTTATTATGAATAAGTTATTATAATATATATCATAAATAAAAAAAAACACTATTATTTCAAGGAGGAACTACAAGACGCAGCGTTTTTCACTTCTTCAAGTTACCAATATCTGTGTAAAAACAGAAGTTGGTACAATGGTATGCTGATAGAGATAGACGTTTTCTTTTCTATTTCATTTAAACAACATTATGCGCCACATACAGCTGTAACGTCGTATCAGTTGGTATCTTGTGTTGGATATCATGGGTATTTTATTGCTTCTATGGAAACATATAATGTCAAAATAAAGATAGCATATAACAAGGAAACCTCAGTCTATATAATAAGGAAAACGATGGCATAACATAACCTGAATTTTATTCCAATCTGACCGGGTCAGATTCAGTATAAACCATAAAATTATTTGTAACATTTTACGACATTTACATTGTATACGATTGCATTTGTATATCATGTTATCAAGTTACAAGATTTTAATGTTATCATCTTATATACGGATATATTTGTCCATAAGGCAAAAATAACTTAAACTTATAGTCGAAAATGTTTGTTTAGGATTATTTTCCAGGTTCGGTCACTTTTATCTTAAATGGAAATGTGCACAAGAATTGTTTTAAAGTTATCGAATCCAAATATTCACTTTTGCCATTACATATTGGGATTTACCAATTACTATCGTAAATACTTACTTGTATGTTAGAACACATATTGAAAAAAATAATACATTACCACTGTGGTGCACAAATTAAGTTTATGAGAGGTAACTGAAGAAAAAACGGGTGGTAAGGGGTATTTAGGTTTGTGTGACTTCAAACCTGAAAGTACTGAAATGTTCTAATTATTAAATCAAGGTCACCATAAAGAAAAATCCTGAGCGGGATATGCACTAGATGTTTATATTGTCGGTGAAGTTGGGACAAAGACACAGATAATGATATGCTGTTTCGACGGCACCGCATGAACAGAGTGGCGAATTAATTATATTTTTGGCAAATAAGTGTTAGTTGAGATCGCTGCAGTCAGTTCTAGGTCGGGTGTGTAGAACTTGTGCTCGACGGGCAGCATAGTAGAAATAATAGATGTTTAACATAATTTATAGCTACAACCACTTGTAATGTTTCATACTGAACAATCAGCCGGGATTTGGGTACATTTTTTTAATAAAAAAATCCTTTTATTTGACAATATATTTGTCATGTTTTATTAATCGAAAAAACGTTTCTGTATGGAGTATTAATTTTCTGTCCAGAACTGATGTTAATATTATATAAAACTATGTTGATCATGCAATTTTATGCTAAGCTCTTTAACATATTCACACCCTTAATAAAGACATGTTTGAATTATCATGGTAAAATCCCCATGTGGAGTTCATTCTTTCAAATTAAGCCGCTTGTGTAGCCTCCGAAACATAGTTCGGTGTGTGTATGTGGTTGTGGGAACCGAGAACGTTCAATTCCATGTTTAAGTTTGCTATATACTACTATCTAGCAGAGCATGCTATTTGGATATACTACTGTAGAATCTTAACATTTATAACATAACCTTTGCAAAGCAAAACCATTGAACGCCTGACCAGGTTTGTACAGCTTCAATTTAACGATTATTGATGGAGACCTGGAATTCAAATTTGTATATGCCATGCATATCGTTACTAGGCTTAGTTTCTACTTATTTATTTTACCTCGATTGTGAAACAAGTTCTTACAAATTAAGTAAATCGCTCTCGAAGTCTTCCTGGTTAGAACCAGTACAAAGCATATGTGGAAAAGTATCTTGCTCAAGGACACCACTCATAGCCGTGACGGAGGATCGAACCCACAACCCTCCGATCATGGGTTCGGTGTTCTACTGCTGGACCACGCGCTCCACACAACTAGGTGATGTATATGAGCCCAATGAAGTGTAGTCATCGTATTACAGAAACATTTTAAGCCTTCAATAATGTATGCATATGGTCCCTCACCGTTGTGAATGTGTTATATATATGTTTTGTTAGCTTATTCTTTTCTTACCTTTGCCTGTCCCCTTCCCGACCTCCGGTGGTCCCATTGTTGTTCTAACTTACCAGAGGGCGTTGTGATATTTTCATACTCGTCTGTCTTTAGGATCTACAGTTGTTAATTATTATATATTATAATTGATGTCATATTTGATACTTTTCAATGAATATGAACAGCCGAACCCGGTCAATTCAGGTATTGTGAGAATCTAAATTCCTGTTCGGCCACAGTTTCTGCGATGATTGGTCACATAATTAATTGCCATGCAACCATAAACTCCCCTTTTCTGAATATATTGGCTGGCAGTGATGTGCATATACATTATATAAGGTTTATCTAGTATTTGTTAACCATCAGACCGATGGCTACGTGTGCTTCCGCAGTTATTTAACTGAATAACTGATGACTAAAAACCTGATATCTCCCAAACCAGGTCTATTAACCCCCAATATATATCTGCATAACTGATAACTGAAAACCTGATATCTCCCAAACCAGGTCTTTCTATTAACCCCCAATATATAACTGAATAAATGATAACTGAAAACCTGCTATCTCCCAAACCAGGTCTTTCTATTAACCCCCCATATATAACTGAATAACTGATAACTGAAAACCTGATATATCCAAAATCAGGTATTTCTATTAACCCCCCAATATATAACTGCATAACTGATATCTGAAAACCTGATATCTCCCAAACCAGGTATTTCTATTAACCCCTAATATATAACTGCATAACTGATAACTGAAAACCTGATTTCTCCCAAACCAGGTATTTCTATTAATCAACAATATAAACTGCATAACTGATAACTGAAAACCTGATATATCCCAAACCAGGTATTTCTATTAACCCCTAATATATAACTGCATAACTGATAACTGAAAACCTGATATATCTCAAACCAGGTCTTTCTATTAACCCCCAATATATAACTGCATAACTGATTACTGAAAACCTGATATCTCCCAAACCAGGTCTTTCTATTAACCCCCAATAAAACGGTAGATATAACGAACTAAAACAATAAATGCGATGATGTTTTTTGTATTTTTTGATACGTTTTTTTTTTAATTTGTTGGACCTATCATTTTATCATTAATAAATAGTGAAT
Source organism: Panopea generosa (assembly GCA_029582155.1). NCBI lineage: Eukaryota > Metazoa > Mollusca > Bivalvia > Adapedonta > Hiatellidae > Panopea > Panopea generosa. The sequence goes on from CM055906.1 coordinate 18,365,155, forward strand.
ATGTTTAATATTTATTTCATCCAATGTGTTTTGCCATAACTCTTTTGCAAAATGCTAGTTTCATAGATTTTCTGAACATATTAACATTTGCAATAAATACAACAAAGTCAAATTAAAGGTTGATTTATAATTCACACTGTCTTTCAAGATTCATTTCGGTTTTAAATGAAGTGATCATAGATGTAAGACGGGTGATTTTTGTCCTCGAATATCCACACATGGTCCTCCACTGACTGTGTTTACTATATGAAAATATAAACAGATGTAAACTTCACTTGAGTTATCGTTATCAACCTGTTTTAACACATTATGTTCTAAATGAACTCGTTATTGAGTTAATAATTGATGTACATGACTAAACTCAGAGAAATGAAGCTTCAGCTTCACAGTCTCCACTGCTGTATTTGCTTTGGTATAACTTTGCAAACTATTAGTTTATTGGTAGTACATTTAAATGGCAAACATATTTTTTCCTAAAAGTGTGTGCTATATGCAGTTTAAAAATATGTTTAACTCCAACTGCCAAATATTTGAAATTCTAGAGAGGAACTTGAGAGTTCATGCACTCTTAATTGTAAACAAATATAAACATGTATAATTGATTCAAAGTTAGTTGATACTTGGGCAAGTTCATCATTGCATGTAATAGGTACAGGTAAAGCGAGTAACTACAGTGTGTTATGCAACCTATTCATAATTGAACACCTGTCTTACCTGTAGTGGTCAATGTTATGTTAACAACTGTTCTCAAGTAAACGGAAATAGACTGTATCTGTATTGATATACTCTCTTAAGACTTGAAGCAGACTATTGTTTGGTATATTTTAGGACACTGTACCGTAACTGACAGGTAAGGAATACAGCTATTTATACATAAGCCACTCCTACATAATTCTCCACCCTGGCATAATGTGTTAGGCCTTTAACTATATTTGTTATGCAGATGTGTATGAATGTTACCGAAAGAAGATTTATTTTAGATCAAACCACATTAATGTCTTCTGTGCTTGTCAGTTTAAGGCATTTCATAGTTGGAATTTAGTCTCGGAGGAGAATAATTTGATTGTTGTCTGTAGCTTCTTTTTAGATTTGTGAGAACATGTCAATGTGATTTCTTTAGGGATTTTTGTGAATTATACCCGATACTAAACATAAAATAGAAAACAACGAGTATCTGCGACGTTTTAAGACAAACAAAGAACCACTAAATCTGCTTGTGAACTTACATTTTATTAAGAATAAAGCGCTTATGAAGTACAATTAAAAATAAATCTCGTAATGCATAAATTATGCTGACTTGCCAAGTATATGGCTTTGTTAAGTAATGTATATTTTCTCTACAATCAACCTTAAATTTGCTAGATTGCATTTATGAAAATATTAATGTTACACAATTTTTTTGGTTAATAAATGACCGGTCAAACATTATGCAAATACTGGATGTTGTGGACGTCATTAGAATGCTCCTGGTTGCAATTAGATGCATATTTTCTAGCGCTGTTACTGCGTTACGGTAATGAATACCATTATGAAATTCGGCAGTTGCATAGAAGAAATATTATTTTCAAGTATGTGCTATATTAAATGTTGAAAACTTTACAAAAGTTTACATAACTACATCGACATATTAAGTGAAATTTATTACTAAGACGGTTTTACACACTACAATGTTGACACTGACAATATTCTCGAGAAAAGGCATACTATCAACTACATCAAGAGGCTGGAAGTGTTACCAAATACAAACATATTGCAACTATATATTGCGCGCATGTACATTCATTGCATTTTACCATACGTACATAACAAGGCACTTATACAGCAGGCCATGTTGTATACTAGTTGTTTGATCACCTCGTAATTATGTCCTAGCAAAGCTGGTGTAAAAGTTACATATATGTGTGCTATAGTCTATGCTATAATCTCTTATGATTACAGGCCGTTGTGTGCTAGTGCATATACAATAACGTATGCCACGTGTGTTTCAGCATCTCATGCACAGCTGTATAAAATTATATATAAAAAACCTACCCATTATGGACATAAAAGAAGTTAAAATATAGGTGTGCACGGACCAAATTACAAATATGCAGTTTCGAAATGGTACTGCAAAGGCGGTACAGTTGTACGCAAATAAAAGTATGTATCTGCTATTTCATTAAAACAGCATCATGCGGCACTTATTTCTGGAAGGTTGTATTTCTGAGCATCTTAACGCTTTTATTATTGGTATTTTATTGCTGCTTGGGAACAATATTATTTTATGCCAAAATAATGACGGTATATTACAAGGAGACCTCTGAAAAATAAAGATAACGATGGCATAGCAGAATCAAAGTATTATTCCATTCAGACCATTTTGGGATCAGTACAAAACATAAAACAGCCGTAGTTGGATCATTTTACGACCGTTACGTGTATAAAAACACGGTTGCTTTCGTGTATTGCGATATCAAATAACTACAAGTGTAACAAACTTGGATATGAATTTGTATGTCCACATTGCAAACAGAATTCAAAATATAATTGTAGATAGAAAGTATTGTCTAGGATTGTTTTTACTATCCTAACCTTCTAACTCGGTCTTTGTTATCTTAAGTGGAGATTGGTTTCTGCGCTTAAACTGTTGTTTTGTTACATACATAGACAGTATTTGTTTCAAGTAGACCATCAAGAAAAGATCCAGTGTGTCGAGCTCGGACATCTGACAATAACGGTTAACTGTCTTTTCAACAACACCACATCCCAAACAAAACTATCGAATAATCAAAACGAAATTACACAATCAACAGGAGACGTAAGGCTACATTATTTAAAGGCTACATTCACTAAAACAGCATGGACACATTTAGTTAAAGGAATGAATGAATAGGGTTTTACGGCGTACCAACAAATTGTAGGTTATTCGATGCCAACAGGAAGTAAAATTCCACGTTCAATCAACATGTACAAAAAAAAGTTAACATACAGCTTAAAAAAACTTCAACAAATCTAAAATGCAGAATGAACCTAGAACCTTGATTGCTGAAGAACTGCAGAGTTTTAGCAAATTATATAATATTACTGAAATTGTCTTTCGACATTTATGAGCTTTAGGGTTCTCTGGAATCACACAGGGGGCTGGTATTTTAACCACAATTATGAACATGACAAACAATGACAAAATGAACATGACATGCAATGATCGACAATGATTATATTCTTACCCGGAACCACACAGTTCTAAATTTAATGCTTGTAATAACTACAGTATATACGTAGATAAGAAGTGGAATCTTTGGAAAGGTCAGTAGCGAAATACGCAATTTGCGAGCTTGAACTTTATCTACAGTACTTGTGCTCCAAAACTCGCTCTCACCTCGTCGTCATATCATCATATAATAAGATAAGACAGTATGCAGCATCTCTGTCCGTTTAATTTTCTAGGATAATTTGGTCTACATTGATCCCCTAGTCCTTTCCTGTAAAGGGGTCAACCACCAGAGTTTATTTTACCCTAAAATATCCCTTCAGGAATTTTCTTTCGTAGCAGAAGTCTAAATTTCGTTTTGTTTTTCTCAACATTTAATATAAAGATATTTTCGTAAATAACAGTAGATTTCATAATAAATTAATATGGCATGATTCATGTGAATTCCATGGATTTCATTTCTAACAGAGCTTCAGCAACATTAACACGCTTCCTAAAATACTTTGCAGAAGCAAGTTAAAATAAATTGAGACGTAAACATGTTAGTTACGATGCCTACGATCTTCTTCTGTCCTAGAGCTAAAATCTAAAAGTTCTTTTACACAGGTTACACAGCAGCATCGATCCATTTGATATACAGTTTAACCATACTATTGATTACACTATGAGTATAAACATACAGAAAACAAATGACAACACCGTCTTGGAACGGTTACCGAATAGTCTATGACTCCCAAATCAGGTATATTAACACCAATGAAAAGGCAGGGAATTCTATGCCTGTCCCACAATTCATAGCAATTAAACGCTTACTCAATTATGACGTCATTCAAACTTTCAAGTGAAGCAACTGACTAATTAACTTGCGCAAAATGTAGCTTTCCCAACATTGCTTTTTGACGGACCCTATCGGAAGAGTTGATCGGTTCTATAGCCTAGTTCTGAATCTGAACTAAAAAACCGCTACTAGAGAATTGTTTTCTGGTTACTTTCAGTTTATTGTGTATTTGCACAAGAAAACAAAACTCACGTACCATTATGTAAGAAATGAGACATAACGGGACGGGAAAACGTCCAAAAGTAGAGTTCCTGTACACTATGATGAAATGTATATTGGTATTATTTAATTAAAAAAATCTAACCAAATTCAGTAAATAGATGAAACTGGGAAAAATATAGGTCTTTAAAGTTGTTTTTCACAAGTTGTCCAAATCGTATTTCTCATTGCGCCAGAGGAATTCAAATATTATTTCCTTAATTAATTTTTCTCAAAGTAGTTTACACTATAAAACAAAACTAAAAACATTTGTAACATGATGCCAAGAAGAAGATATGAAAACAGTTTCAGTTCACAGTTCATTGCACCTAGTCTTTATTCCGATTATTGATATTATTCATACACTAAGCTGTTCTCTTTGTCATTTCCTATTTAATGAAAGCTTGATCAACCGGTAAACTGAAGGATTAGTTGCTTTACTATTGTCTCTATGTTAAAAGATGAATTACAAGATTATTTGAATGAAATAAAACATTTACAGCTTGAACTATTTGCAATTATAACACAAGATATGTGTCGAATGCTAATCAAATCCAATAACTATATCTTCAACAGCGTAAAAGTAAATGTTCTTCAAAACTGGCCAAATACTTAATGGTAGTGCCAAAACCCACTATGAAATATCACTTTAAACGTGTAAATTATCTTAGAGAATTATGTCATTATTAAAATATCAGAATTAAATATTTTGAAAGCGGGCGCTTCTATCGATTCATTAACAAATCTTTACTCCATGAAATAAATTAAAAGTTAATGAACAAAAAATGTTAATCAAGCTTTTTTTTGGTTACGAGGAAAAACATACAAGCCTATAAACCTATGTACAATAAGGTTTCTTATTTTATATATAAATTTCAACGTATAATTTGTAATAAATTAAACTGATTAACATGCATGAAGTAAAATGATTGGACAGGAGCCCTGGTGCTCTACAATCAACTTTTTAAACACAATTTCGAGTATAGATTACCGCAGGGTCAAATCTCACGATGGAGAACGGCACAAATTCCAATTTGTTAGAATCTGTGAAAAATCTTAAATTGTGTATCCACATACATAATAACCACAAACATAGTCGATAAAAACCAGTCATACACGTAAGGTAAAAAACATGAATCATTTTTCTAGCTACTTGAAGTTTTAATTATGTTTCACGGGTACTCTCACATCAATCTCGATATATGCAATTTAGATTAATTTTAGCGCAAACATCATATATCCACTAAATTAATTCCAAAAGCTTCAAACTGTGATTCATTTAAGTATGAGATTTTCATTTTCACTTGTAATATCTCATATTAATACAATAAATATATCACAGGCTATACTTACAATTGCAGTAGATACAAATCAGTTTTATGTGTTAACTTCATATTATATCGAGAAACACTTGCATGTTGTTAAATGTAATATGTTTCTTTTTAAATTTATGTCTTTATCGCATGTTGTGCGCATGCCATTTATGTAAATGCGACATGATGTTCTGAAAATGTAATTAAAAGTAAAATTTAAAATAATACTTGAAGCACTTCAGCAATAAATTGATTTAAATCTTCATATATCGAGCCTAGAAGATTTCTTAGAATTTAATTCAACATTCAAGATAATGGAAATGATAATTGACATGCATGGCTATAAACTCACATATATCTATTAATCAAGATACATTTTTAACATATGAACGAACTGCATTTGACATGCATCTCAGATGTATTTTGTATTTGTTTCATATTTCCATTTTAAGTAATTAAAAATACCCTTCTTTAATAATCATAAAAACCTTACATGTTACGAATTTTAAATATTTTTGATATTAACATTTATATAAGAAATATTATGCTCGGTTTATACAAGTTGAATACTTTGAAAATGAGAGGCCAGTATGCCAGTTTGAAAGGGTTGAAATCTGATAACATAGGTGAAAGGCGGTATGTCCGCAAACAGTCAGCGGAATGGTATCGTCTAATTTGGACTCATTTAACTCGTATGTTCATGCTAACAAACTGGAGTAAAAATATATTTTGTATTTTCCCAATATACTAGCCGCGTAGCGGTAAGGCTAGTTTAGCAGCAAATGGTATGGTGTTTTGAAGTATTTCTGAACATGCGCAGTAGATGGCGTAGATTGTGTTTTTATTGTTTAACCCACATACCGTGGTCAAAAATGGACCGCGTGATAAGTTTAAGTACATAATAAATACTGTCTGGTAAATTCATTCTATACACATACGTTGCAACCGGGAACAGGTTGGGTCCATGCGTGCGTATCATCGTTTAAATAACATTACTACGATCAACGCGTCTGGTTAACGTTTTTATCCATAAAATTTTACAGAAAACGTGTATGGTACAGTATCCTGTTTGTTTATATGTTAGTACAGATAATATGTATGGAACATGTATTTGTTTATTTATATAGTATAAAAAAGGTGCGAGTAGTACATATACAGTACTATTTGGATATATTTACAACCGCGACTGTTTTATGATTTACATTCGTCAGTGTTTAGCACACACGGCTGAAATAATAACATTTTACACTTATCGCATCAAATAATACGACTGGTATATTTCCATTCTTCGCTCTTTGCAACAAAACAATATGACCGGTATATTTCAACTTTTCACTTTCTGCAACAAATAACGTCCCAAGTATATTTAGATGTTCATTCTTTACAAGAATAACGCAACTGGTATGTTTGTTTTTAAACTGATTGCAAGAAATTACGTAGCTGGTATGTAACCTTTGTTCATTTTTTGCAAGAAATGACTCCATTGTTATATGTTCCAATTGTTCACTCTTTGAAACAAATAACACAACTGATTTATTTTCAATTTTTATTTATTACTTAAAGTAATAAAACTGATGTATTCGTACGTTATATATTCCATTGGGACTCAACGTGTACATTTACTTACATGTATTTGCATAATATATATGTAAATAGAAATATTCACGTAGGAATTGTTTATTTTAAGATTTTCTTTTAATTTTCTCATAAACTGTTAACAATTTATACATTAAATGATATCTAAAAAGTAAAGAAGTGTTTATTGTATTTCATTAAGCAACACATCATTATTTACAAAGTTCGTTATATAATGTAGTTGGTTGCGTTATTAATGCGTGAAACATACTTTGTTTAATGACAGAACGTACTGAAGTTAACAGTTTTGCATATTTTAATATTTCATTTAGTTTACCAGTTCCTAATATATTTAAAATAGGTCTGTAAAACCCCAATAAAAAAGAAGCAAATTTCATGCATGTCCGCCATATGTCATAGCACATTAATGTTTACTAAACGTTGACGTCATTTAACTTCAACTGAAGCAACTGACAAATCAGCGAGTTCTTATCTCACTGTTATGTGACAGACCCAAATATTGAGAGCTGGTTTGTTCTACAGTCACTCTACTGTTTAATTAGACCAATTAAACTTATAATCACAACTAGTCAATTTGAAAATAATGTCAGTCCGTTTTTCCATCCTTTCAAATACTGTAAACAGATATAATTTTTAACCATTACATTACATTTGCTTAAAACATAAAGCGAGCCATTAACCTTAATACTTTTTCGTAACACCTTTTGACATTTCTCGGTAACCACAAGATTAATAAACATATTAGTTTCACAAAACACATCATATCTAAACTTACACTGAACCTATGAAGTACTTACTCACGGACACCGTTATTATATATTCACATGTGTTTGATAACTGTAACACCACCACGAAGCTTCTATTCCGTGTTTGACGCAGAAGAACGATCTAAATACAACTAACGTAAATTTTAGCAATATTATGCGGTCTTGAGTTTTTCAGTCTCATAAATGTCAATACGTTAGACTGTTGTCTTAAACAACACACTGCATACGTGCCTTTTTACAAATCAATGTTTCCTTGGTATTAAATTATGAAGTCTGAACATTGTTAAAGTGTGTTACTGTATCTAATTGTTCAGGTAGGTTATTATACTTCCATTACAATTACAGAGACTAATTATGTACTTTTATGATGTAATAGAAAATTGCATTTTTATCAAAAGAACAGGAATAAAACAAATATTTTTTTTATAATAGGATAAATTTCCTATTTTATATGACTGTTTACTTAACTCGCCCATGACGTTTGTTCCCAGACACAACGTTGCCGGATATCACACCGTTTATTTTAATTACTAAAATAATTAGTGATCCTGTTGATTTCGTTTATTGCACCCGCTTTTTATATAAACAATAGTCATCGTTTGAATTCCATTATAAATTGCCACACACAATGTGATTTGTAATTTACAAGAGCATGTGAAAAGGTAAACACTATCCAGGATTGTAACCAGAATAATTATACACACAATTTGTATATGAACATTTGTACGATAATGATCTATAAAAACAATAACCATTAATGCTGGAACTTAATTGAGCAAAACGATGCGTACTAAGTGTTCAGAGAAGTGAAATCAAATTATCTACCAGAATGTGTTGTTAATTCACCATGGAACTTTGTTTTATAGAGAATGTTATATTTTTATACTTTGAGCCCACAGATATCACAACATCACAAACACTGCATCACATACTCAACAATTGACAAAGCATATACATGTTACAGCCACCACAACATCACAAACACTGCATCACATACTCTACAATAGACAAAGCATATACATGTTACAGTCACCACAACATCACAAACACTGCATCACATTCTCAACAATAGACAAAGCATATACATGTTACAGTCACCACAACATCACAAACACTGCATCACATTCTCAACAATAGACAAAGCATATAAATGTTACAGTCACCACAACATCACAAACACTGCATCATATACTCAACAATAGACAAAGCATATAAATGGTACAGCCACCACAACATCACAAACACTGCATCACATACTCAACAATAGACAAAGCATATCAATGTTACAGCCATCACAACATCACAAACACTGCATCACATACTAAACAATAGACAAAGCATATACATGTTACAGTCACCACAACATCACAAACACTGCATCACATTCTCAACAATAGACAAAGCATATAATTTTTACAGCCACCACAACATCAGAAACACTGCATCACATACTCAACAATAGACAAAGCATATACGTTTTACAGTCACCACAACATCACAAACACTGCATCGCCTACTCAACAATAGACAAAGCATATACATGTTACAGTCACCACAATATTACAAACACTGCATCACATTCTCAACAATAGACAAAGCATATAAATGGTACAGTCACCACAACATCACAAACACTGCATCACACTCTCAACAATAGACAAAGCATATAAATGGTACAGTCACCACAACATCACAAACACTGCATCACATACTCAACAATAAACAAAGCATATACGTTTTACAGTCACCACAACATCACAAACACTGCATCACATACTCAACAATAGACAAAGCATATAAATGGTACAGTCACCACAACATCACAAACACTGCATCACACTCTCAACAATAGACAAAGCATATAAATGGTACAGTCACCACAACATCACAAACACTGCATCACATACTCAGCATCACACTCTCAACAATAGACAAAGCATATCAATGGTACAGTCACCACAATATAACAAACACTGCATCACATTCTCAACAATAGACAAAGCATATCAATGGTACAGTCACCACAACATCACAAACACTGCATCACATTCTCAACAATAGACAAACCATATAAATGGTACAGTCACCACAACATCACAAACACTGCATCACATACTCAACAATAGACAAAGCATATACATGTTACAGTCACCACAACATCACAAACACTGCATCACATTCTCAACAATAGACAAAGTATATAAATGGTACAGCCACCACAACATCACCAACACTGCATCACATTCTCAACAATAGACAAAGCATATACATGTTACAGTCACCACAACATCACAAACACTGCATCACACTCTCAATAATAGACAAAGCACATAAATGGTACAGTCACCACAATATCACAAACATTGCATCACATACTCAACAATAGACAAAGCATATAAATGTTACAGTCACCAAAACATCACAAACACTGCATCACACTCTCAACAATAGACAAAGCATATAAATGATACAGTCACCACAATATCACAAACACTGCATCACATTCTCAACCATAGACAAAGCATATAAATGGTACAGTCACCACAACATCACAAACACTGCATCACATACTCAACAATAGACAAACCATATAAATGGTACAGTCACCACAGCATCACAAACACTGCATCACATACTCAACAATAGACAAAGCATATAAATGGTACAGTCACCACAACATCACAAACACTGCATCACATATTCAACAATAGACAAAGCATATAAATGGTACAGTCACCACAACATCACAAACACTGCATCACATACTCAACAATAGACAAAGCATATAAATGTTACAGTCACCACAACATCACAAACACTGCATCACATACTCAACAATAGACAAAGCATATAAATGATACAGTCACCAAAACATCACAAACACTGCATCACATTCTCAACAATAGACAAAGCATATGAATGGTACAGTCACCACAATATCACAAACACTGCATCACATTCTCAACAATAGACAAAGCATATAAATGGTACAGTCACCACAACATCACAAACACTGCATCACATTCTCAACAATAGACAAACCATATAAATGGTACAGTCACCACAACATCACAAACACTGCATTACATACTCAACAATAGACAAAGCATATCAATGGTACAGTCATCACAACATCACAAACACTGCATCACATACTCAACAATAGACAAAGCATATAAATGGTATAGTCACCACAACATCACAAACACTGCATCACATACTCAGCAATAGACAAAGCATATACATGTTACAGTCACCACAGTATTACAAACACTGCATCACATACTCAACAATAGACAAAGCATATCAATGGTACAGTCATCACAACATCACAAACACTGCATCACATACTCAACAATAGACAAAGCATATCAATGGTACAGTCATCACAACATCACAAACACTGCATTACATACTCAACAATAGACAAAGCATATAAATGGTACAGCCACCACAACATCACATACACTGCATCACATACTCAGCAATAGACAAAGCATATCAATGGTACAGTCATCACAACATCACAAACACTGCATCACATACTCAACAATAGACAAAGCATATCAATGGTACAGTCATCACAACATCACAAACACTGCATCACATACTCAACAATAGACAAACCATATAAATGGTACAGCCACCACAACATCACAAACACTGCATCACATACTCAGCAATAGACAAAGCATATACATGTTACAGTCACCACAACATCACAAACACTGTATCACATTCTCAACAATAGACAAAGCATATAAATGGTACAGTCACCACAACATCACAAACACTGCATCACATACTCAATAATAGACAAAGCATGGACATGTTACAGTCACCACAACATCACAAACACTGCATCACATTCTCAACAATAGACAAAGCATATACATGTTACAGTCACCACACTATCACAAACACTGCATCACATTCTCAACAATAGACAAAGCATATAAATGTTACAGTCACCACAACATCACAAACACTGCATCATATACTCAACAATAGACAAAGCATATAAATGGTACAGTCACCACAACATCACAAACACTGCATCACATACTCAACAATATTCAAAGCATATACATGTTACAGCCACCACAACATCACAAACACTGCATCACATACTCAACAATAGACAAAGCATATACATGTTACAGACACCACAGAATCACAAACACTGCATCACATTCTCAACAATAGACAAAGCATATACATGGTACAGCAACCACAATATAACAAACACTGCATCACATACTCAACAATAGACAAAGCATATCAATGTTACAGCCACCACAACATCAGAAACACTGCATCACATACTCAACAATAGACAAAGCATATACATGTTACAGTCACCACAACATCACAAACACTGCATCACATACTCAGCAATAGACAAAGCATATCAATGGTACAGTCATCACAACATCACAAACACTGCATCACATACTCAACAATAGACAAAGCATATCAATGGTACAGTCATCACAACATCACAAACACTGCATCACATACTCAACAATAGACAAACCATATAAATGGTACAGCCACCACAACATCACAAACACTGCATCACATACTCAGCAATAGACAAAGCATATACATGTTACAGTCACCACAACATCACAAACACTGTATCACATTCTCAACAATAGACAAAGCATATAAATGGTACAGTCACCACAACATCACAAACACTGCATCACATACTCAATAATAGACAAAGCATGTACATGTTACAGTCACCACAACATCACAAACACTGCATCACATTCTCAACAATAGACAAAGCATGGACATGTTACAGTCACCACAATATCACAAACACTGCATCACATTCTCAACAATAGACAAAGCATATAAATGTTACAGTCACCACAACATCACAAACACTGCATCATATACTCAACAATAGACAAAGCATATAAATGGTACAGTCACCACAACATCACAAACACTGCATCACATACTCAACAATATTCAAAGCATATACATGTTACAGCCACCACAACATCACAAACACTGCATCACATACTCAACAATAGACAAAGCATATACATGTTACAGACACCACAGAATCACAAACACTGCATCACATTCTCAACAATAGACAAAGCATATACATGGTACAGCAACCACAATATAACAAACACTGCATCACATACTCAACAATAGACAAAGCATATCAATGTTACAGCCACCACAACATCAGAAACACTGCATCACATACTCAACAATAGACAAAGCATATACATGTTACAGTCACCACAACATCACAAACACTGCATCACATACTCAACAATAGACAAAGCATATACATGTTACAGTCACCACAACATTACAAACACTGCATTACACTCTCAACAATAGACAAAACATATGAATGGTACAGTCACCACAACATCACAAACACTGTATCACATACTCAACAATAAACAAAGCATATACGTTTTACAGTCACCACAACATCACAAACACTGCATCACATACTCAACAATAGATAAAGCATATACATGGTACAGTCACCACAACATCACAATCACTGCATCACACTCTCAACAATAGACAAAGCATATAAATGATACAGTCACCACAACATCACAAACACTGCATCACATACTCAGCATCACACTCTCAACAATAGACAAAGCATATCAATGGTACAGTCACCACAATATCACGAACACTGCATCACATTCTCAACAATAGACAAAGCATATCAATGGTACAGTCACCACAACATCACAAACACTGCATCACATTCTCAACAATAGACAAAGCATATAAATGGTACAGTCACCACAACATCACAAACACTGCATCACATACTCAACAATAGACAAACCATATACATGTTACAGTCACCACAACATCACAAACACTGCATCACATTCTCAACAATAGACAAAGTATATAAATGGTACATCCACCACAACATCACGAACACTGCATCACATTCTCAACAATAGACAAAGCATATACATGTTACAGTCACCACAAAATCACAAACACTGCATCACATACTCAACAATAGACAAAGCATATAAATGGTACAGTCACCACAACATCACAAACACTGCATCACATACTCAGCAATAGACAAAGCATATACATGTTACAGTCACCACAGTATTACAAACACTGCATCACATACTCAACAATAGACAAAGCATATAAATGGTACAGCCACCACAACATCACAAACACTGCATCACATACTCAACAATAGACAAAGCATATCAATGGTACAGTCATCACAACATCACAAACACTGCATCACATACTCAACAATAGACAAAGCATATAAATGGTACAGCCACCACAACATCACATACACTGCATCACATACTCAGCAATAGACAAAGCATATAAATGGTACAGTCATCACTACATCACAAACACTGCATCACATACTCAACAATAGACAAAGCATATCAATGGTACAGTCATCACAACATCACAAACACTGCATCACATACTCAACAATAGACAAAGCATATAAATGGTACAGCCACCACAACATCACAAACACTGCATCACATACTCAGCAATAGACAAAGCATATACATGTTACAGTCACCACAACATCACAAACACTGTATCACATTCTCAACAATAGACAAAGCATATAAATGGTACAGTCACCACAACATCACAAACACTGCATCACATACTCAACAATAGACAAAGCATATACATGTTACAGTCACCACAACATCACAAACACTGCATCACATTCTCAACAATAGACAAAGCATATACATGTTACAGTCACCACAACATCACAAACACTGCATCACATTCTCAACAATAGACAAAGCATACAAATGTGACAGTCACCACAACATCACAAACACTGCATCATATACTCAACAATAGACAAAGCATATAAATTGTACAGTCACCACAACATCACAAACACTGCATCACATACTCAACAATATTCAAAGCATATACATGTTACAGCCACCACAACATCACAAACACTGCATCACATACTCAACAATAGACAAAGCATATACATGTTACAAACACCACAGAATCACAAACACTGCATCACATTCTCAACAATAGACAAAGCATATAAATGGTACAGCAACCACAACATCACAAACACTGCATCACATACTCAACAATAGACAAAGCATATAAATGTTACAGCCACCACAACATCACAAAGACTGCATCACATACTCAACAATAGACAAAGCATATACATGTTACAGTCACCACAACATCACAAACACTGCATCACATACTCAGCAATAGACAAAGCATATACATGTTACAGTCACCACAACATTACAAACACTGCATCACATACTCAACAATAGACAAAGCATATAAATGGTACAGCCACCACAACATCACAAACACTGCATCACATACTCAACAATAGACAAATCATATCAATGGTACAGTCATCACAACATCACAAACACTGCATCACATACTCAACAATAGACAAAGCATATAAATGGTACAGCCACCACAACATCACAAACACTGCATCACATACTCAGCAATAGACAAAGCATATACATGTTACAGTCACCACAACATCACAAACACTGTATCACATTCTCAACAATAGACAAAGCATATAAATGGTACAGTCACCACAACATCACAAACACTGCATCACATACTCAACAATAGACAAAGCATATACATGTTACAGTCACCACAACATCACAAACACTGCATCACATTCTCAACAATAGACAAAGCATATAAATGGTACAGTCACCAGAACATTACAAACACTGCATCACATTCTCAAAAATAGACAAAGCATATAAATGTTACAGTCACCACAACATCACAAACACTGCATCACATTCTCAACAATATACAAAGTATATAAATGTTACAGCCACCAGAACATCACAAACACTGCATCACATACTCAACAATAGACAAAGCATATAAATGGTACAGTCACCACAACATCACAAACACTGCATCACATTCTCAACAATAGACAAAGCATATAAATGGTACAGTCACCACAACATCACGAACACTGCATCACATACTCAAAAATAGACAAAGCATATACATGTTACAGCCACCACAACATCACAAACACTGCATCACATGCTCGACAATAGACTGAGCATTAAAACGTCACAACAATAACATAATATATTCCTGATCATATGCTCAACTCTATACACAGTAAGTAACATTTAAATGATAGAGCCACCACAACATCACAATTGACGCTTCACATGTCCAACACTTCACATGTCCAACACAACAAGGGACACAGCAATAAATCAAATGATAGATTTACCATATTATCACACATCACATAGCACAGACTCAAGAGACATAACCCTTTATAATACAGTCAACAAAATATCATGAACAACACATACAATTGTCAACAAAGGTCACAACATTTAAATAATACAGTCATCACAACATCATGGACAACAAATACAATTGTCAACAAGGGTCATAGCTTTTAAATAATACAGTCATCACAACATCATGAACAACAAATACAATCGACAACAGAGGTCACAGCATTTAAATAATACAGTCATCACAACATCATGAACAACAAAGATAATTGTCAACAGAGGTCACAGCATTTAAATAATACAGTCATCACAACATCATGGTCAACAAAGAAAATTGTCAACAGAGGTCACAGCATTTAAAAAATTCAGTCAACCCAACATCATGAACAACAAAGATGATTGTCAACAGAGGTCACAGCATTTAAATAATACAGTCATCACAACATCATGAACAACAAATACAATTGTCAACAATGGTCACATCATTTAAATAATACAGCCATCACAACATCATGAACAACAAAGATAATTGTCAACAAAGGTCACAGCATTTAAATAAAACAGCCATCACAACATCATGAACAACAATTAAAATTGTCAACAAAGGTCACATCATTTTAATAATACAGTCATCAAAACATCATGAACAACAAATACAATTGTTAACAAAGGTCACAGCATTTAAATAAAACAGCCATCACAACATCATGGGCAATAAATACAATTGTCAACAAAGGTCACAGCATTTAAATAATACAGTCATCACAACATCATGAACAACAAAGATAATTGTCAACAAGGGTCACAGATTTCATTTCATATAGTTCCCATACTAGCGCTTTTAAAAGTGTTAAGTATAGAATATGTATAAGTGTATAAGCACTGTGTTCACTTTGTACTGAACAGTACTGATCTTAACTTTATTTTTCATTGATGAGTCAGTTTCAAATTGATCATGTATTTGTTGTATCAATGATTTAAAAAGATCATTTGATTCAACACATATTCTTTAACTTCAATTAACTGAAACGTTTCCATAACAATTACAAAGGAAAACCTTTGCCAAATAGCAATTTCAAAAAATCAAAACAGTTACTGCTATAAAATGCTATTTTAACATTAGAAAATCTTTGAAAAATAATAACATGAATTATGTTTTAAATAAATAATCCAAAACTATCTGAGTAGCCTATCCGTGATCAAAATGCATTCATTTCTCCTGCGTCTGTACCGATATCGACAAAGATTGAACCGCAAATACATACACACCCATACCATCCTATACCGCGTCTACGTGTTGGGGGAAACATTACTTCGTTAGCCGCGTCTAATATAGACGCATCTCTGATCGACTTATCAACTCTAATGTTATGTTTATAGATCATTTCCTTTTTCTATATATATAAATCTTAATAACTTTGTATTTATCGCTCGTTTCTTTGTTGTACTTTACTGGATAACATTGTTGATTTAAGAGAACTATTAAAGAAATAATTAACGGTTTCCCATATGGTTTAATGGAACGGATAAAATTGTGATTTTTTTTATTTTATTAGTTTCATATCATCATAAGGTTTACGTACAATGTGGTGAATTTCCCATTTGGAATTATATAGTCAAACATTTTTATTGAATTTCGGATCATAGAAGGATTTATTAAATTTGACTTGCAAATGAAACAACTCAAACAAGTGATTTTGATAACATACAAGCGATATGATTTCCTAAAGTGGATAGTTTTGAAAGGTAAGTACAGCATACCAACTTACATAAAAATATGTAATGAATAAAGCAAACAAAATTATTGTAATTTCGAAGTTAAATTCAAGAAAATTAGATACATTTTTAAATTGTATTATAATATATTTTATTAAAGTAGCGTTTTCTATGATAATCAATTTGATACACAAGCGCTCGTATTTCTGACTAAATAAACAAGAGGAAGTCAAAATAAGCATAATAAAGATGAAAAGTCTGAAAAGTCAAATATTTATCAAACTGTGTATGTTAATATATACATTTACATTTATATAATATAAATTAGTGTATGCAGTATGTTCGGTTAAGTATGCATTCGCGGCCGTGTGTTTCCAACGTGCGTATTTTTCTTGTCTATTTCAACCACCAATATGGTGCTTCATTTAATCATTCCGTAATAGATGGATGAAGGTCGTACCTTATCAATTATAGTAAGATAAAGCAATAAAAGCATATACGTTTTTGCAATAACAACTTATTTACCTCTGTGTAAAATATTTAACATGACTTTAGGGTATGATTTAAAAAGTTATGCATCAATTAGTTCATTAAATACTCATAGTCGGAAATAATTGACATCATGTTATTATAATCGTGTTATAATATATTTAAAGAAAAAAATATCTCCAAGGGCATGTAACAAAGATTGTTCCTTTTTTTATACAATTATAAACGGAGGAAATATATAACACAACCAAATTGCCCATTTTATCACATAGTGAAACAGAAACCGTTAATGATCACCTTTTTGATTGTTAAAAGCAAATTTTGGCACACTTTCCCATTAGACGTAAGCTGGTTAATATTGGGCACATTTGTTCTCGCTCAATAGCGAATGCTTATCATGAACAAATAAATATTTTCTTTCAGCATGAAATGTTTAAATTGATAATTACAACGTCAAAGATATTCATTATTAAAACATCAAAATTATACGACTCAGTCACAATAAGAGTGTGAGTAGTCATGAATCCTTAACTGGATCCTACTCATATAAAATTTGTTCGTGTATGTAAATTTTGCTTGCCTTCAGTCCAGATGTGTTGTAGGTAAAATCATAGTATATAAGTCATGGTTGACACCGAATCTATTGGTTTGATAGATGCCTTGGTATTGTGGCTATGGTTTGCATTGTAGCTAGGCGCTTGCCGTAGTCTGGTCTGTACATTTATGTCTGGTTGCTCACAAATAATTATATCTATATATATATTAATTTATTTATTATCTTTCCCTTATATATATATATATATATATATATATATATATATATATATATATATATATATATATATATATTATGATATTGGATCAAAGTATTAAACAGTAACGATCGAAAATATATTCATCATGTTTA
This sequence comes from Panopea generosa, assembly GCA_029582155.1. NCBI lineage: Eukaryota > Metazoa > Mollusca > Bivalvia > Adapedonta > Hiatellidae > Panopea > Panopea generosa. Next base: position 18,384,487 of record CM055906.1, read on the forward strand.
TTTTATGATATCACAATATATAGATCCACTAACCAATTACTTCTACCTGGACCTCCCTTGTCGTTGATACTTTCTACAAATAAGGATGATATTATATGTGGCTAGCACAAGGAATGGCTGATATCATTTCTTTTTCTTTCAATATTTAAAAAAAAGACTGCGAGAAAAATATATTTCAAATTAGAATAAACGGCTAAGTTTCTTCTCAAGAGCAACATTCTACAGTGTTTTATTTTCTGTTTTGAAAGATTTTCAGCACATAGGATTGAAAGAAAAACAGAACGATGAAATAAAACAATAAAAACTCCAAGCAAAAACAGAATATATAAGGTCTTGAAGGACGAGTTTCATTTTTTTGATACAGTTCAATCCTATGTTCATGTTATTTTATTTCTAAATCTCGTTTTGAAAAAAGATATAATACACGACTGAGCCTCGCATAATAGTTTTGCTCGTTTCATAAATTCAATAATACATGTAATACGCACTCATGTAAGATCCTCCATTTATAGCATACGTATCACGTGTATGTTGCGGCTCGATAACCAATTTTCCATTGATTCTCGCACGTATCTAACAGCCCCTCAAAAACACTAGACATACTCTACTGTTATATCATTGGATCGATAAAAATCTGTTTATATGATTATTTGAACACATCAAATATATTGCAATTCTAGCTGCCATTTCATATGTATACAAACCTGCTTTAACAGCCTTCTGTAATAGCATTAGCCTAAGGGTAAAATCATGCAAAATGAGGAATTACGAAACGTTTATATGTACTGATTATTAATCAAATAAATGAATTAAATAGATTCACTGAAGGTAACTTAACCTTAAACATTATTAAAAATCCGAAATTCACATACATAGTATTTTGTCATCTAGACATATCGCTCGACACAAAAAAAAGTCACAGTTTATGTCTTTTGTTCTAATTAGTTATTGGGTACAATTTCCGATAATAGAATGTCGCAGATTTGTAGAAAACAAATGTATGAAAATCAACTATCAATATATAAATATTAGTTCTGTTTTCGATAACATTGACTTACTACAAACAAATCCACTTAAAGTACATGTGAATTGTATGAATCGAAGTGTTTTAGTGGTGATTTTAAGTTTGATCATTTGAAACGACGACCTTGAAATAAAGATATGTATTTTTTTCTATATAAATTTAATGTAACATAGTAATAACGTTTTTTATGTTCTATTAATGTTGCATTGATAAGTCTATGTAACAGCAGATATTCGTTTCCTCTATGTTATTGTGAAAGGAATTTCCGTAAAACCAAATCATGGCAAGGCCCATGTCGACGTCTGTAAATCTATATTTTAGTATCAATTTCTTTTCTAATTAAATGGTAATTTTCAAGATCTGTACCGTTACAGGAATCATATTCTTATCCCCGAAATGGAAAAGTTACTGTTTAATACAATCAAGTGTATATTTACCCCTACCTTTATTATTGAATGAATTGAATGAATATTTAGTGTCATTTTTATGTCATCGAGGGCCTAAAGACGATCAGTTAACCTACCAACTTTTTCCTGGGATCCTGGAAGGTTAACCAGTACTCAAGTACACCCCATTGCCATTGAACTGATAAACTTCCCACTTGAATCAGCGGTGAGATAAGAATGATTAAGAGAGGTAATATCGTGTATCAATCATCACGGAGACTGTAGCCGAGCGGGGATTCGAACTCACGACCCCTGGATTGATAGTCAGACGCATTACCGACTGAGCTAATCAGGCCCGGCTACCTTTAATACGCATCATTCTAATATCAAGAAATTACAGTTTAGTAAAAATGAACCTCATCTTCAAACGGTACTATTTTTACAGAATCTTTGATTTGGATTTTCGTTAACATAAGTGAGTCTGTGCATTAACTCATGTTACACCTTCAACGATATCAAAGCAGAATTCTCGGAATTTCTACCAAGCCAAAAACTCAACAAAGAAACCACCAAGATCTATGTTCGTTCTAGTAAGCCTCCTCTTCATAAAACGTCTCCTTTTGTAATTGATTTGCATGCGCTACTAAATCAAAACATTTTGTTACGTGGGCTGACTTACCTTTTCATAACAAATTCATCAGGCAACCGGCTAAAAGCAATCACCATAAAACACATTTCTCAAAACTGTCTGCCTGTTTTTATATACAGTTTGTTAATAAATATGTCGTGATTGTCATCATATAATCCACATTCGATGTCATTTTGTGAGATTTAATAGAACATATATGGCAAGTGAAAAAGATTGCAAGAAAATGAGAATAATTGATTATAAGCTTACTTTACTAAGGAAATGGCCATTGTGTCACTTTTATGAATAGGCACTAATAAATACAAATAGAAAACAGTATGGTGATTAGCCATTTAAAGTACACCAAATCATTTGTTAGCATTACAAAGACTATTCATAATAATTATACTGAAAGGATAAAGACAAGCTTGGTGAATTTAAGAGCCACTTTATCAAGCTATTGTAATAAATATTTACAGTTTTACAATATATATGTACATAGATTTCATTAATGATCGGGGATCGAACCACGACGTTCATGGCTGGTCAGTTATTATAGCATAATTTCTACATATACAAGGAAGGACTATTTAAGGCTCATTCTACATATCAAAAAAAAAAACAAATTAAAATACAGATATAAAAAACATCAACAAATGAATATGCTGAATGAACTAGAACCTTGATACCAACAGAACTGCAGACTTTCAGCAAATGCTGTCGTGTTACTCAAATTGTCGCTTCTTACGACTTGCAATAGCCACAGTGATCATATTCTTGCAATCGCTTTTATGGCTCCCTGGAACCACACAGGGGCTGGTTGTTTAACCACAATAATGAGCATGACAAAAAATGATAAAATGAACATGACACCCATTCGTAGGATGTCTACCCCTCTGCAGAGTTCGGCAGTGATTCTATTCTTAGCCGGAACCGCAAGGGATACAAGAAAAATACACAATAAGATCAATACATATAATAAAAACAGAGTTGACAACTTTAGAAAGCTCAGTTGTATAATTGTGACTGCGGATCGTAACTCTGGTTAACGGTTGCACACATCGTCGGTATTCCCAGGTCATCAAATCACGGAAGAAAACAGTACAATAAAGTAGTCCTTCATAAATATTCTCCTGCTAAGGAGATACCATGCTCAGGCGTTTGGTTTATAACACAATTATGCTCATGTTAACATATACTGCATTAAATATATGTAATTCCACATCGGGGAACATCCAAAAAACTATGGCTACCTTACCGGTCATGAGAATGAATTCGAGTCTGCATCAAACAGTATTTATTAGACACGCAATATGGACAAATTTAATTTCGATATTATGCAAGTTCATTTTTTTTCTTATGATTTAATGTAATGTATGCAGAGGTAATAAAATCTCATCATCTTTTTTGTATGTTGTGATGAATTTCTGATTACATCCTCGGCAATTCATTTTCTGGAATATATATAAACAAAGTTTCTATCAAAGAACGTTGATTTTTATAAAGAGACAGTGACTGTGTAGCTTGCGGATGCAAACATGAAACTAAGATGGTAATTTAGAATGATTCCCTTGGTATTGGCACATAATCAAATACATAAGATTAAGTTTTGTATTTACTTACATTATTAAATGTTCCCACGAAAAATCTTCTTATCCAGATTTCTTACACTATGATAATATAAAGGACTATCAATGCTGTAAGTAAACGTTCTGGATGACAAGACAGAGCAGCAGGTTAATAAGAAATATGCGACAAGACGGATATAAAACAATCATGCAACATCTTTGTCCGTTTAAGTAATCATTGAGTCCACAGTTATTTAGATCTCATTACAATCAAACGCGAAAGCGTAGTTTCCAAATCACCAAAAATGCAATGCGCTGTAGACACAAACGATTTGAGCAAATTTAGATAATATTCTAGATACGTTAGGCAAATACACTAAAGTAACCATGACAAAATACCCTACTTAAGTTATAGAGCACATCACCATAAACGTAAGGTAAAGACAAGGATGCTTGGTCACATACTAGAGTATCTTGTTCTTACTTTTAACACATTTCACCCTTTTTTTACTCTGTAATCGTGGACAAAACAATTTTTTTTCTCACCGAGTTATTTTCAAGACTATATATACGAAAAGTAAAGTCAGCTATCGAATATGGTCCTTGCATTACATTCTGGGATATACTCGTATGTTATAGTTAGTTAACTACCACTTGTATTGTTAAGTAAATACTCGTTATTATAATGATAATATAACAAGTCTCTATGTCTGTCTGTATTTGAGCCAATATTGCTGTTATATTAACTTGTTAACGCTTGTTTTGATATCAGGGTGATCTGAGTGGAATGAAAAGAAAATGAAAAAAAATCTTATGAATGTTCGGCCGCTCTTCTTACATTACATTGTGAGCTGGATCCGATTAGCTCAGTCGCTTACGCTCATGACTATCAATCCAGGGGTCGTGAGTTAAAACCCCGCCCGGCAACAGTCTTCGTGATGGTTGCTATACCTGCTAATTCAAATGGGAAATTTATCAGTTACTTGCAGAGATTGGTATTCTAGAGTATTTGTTAACGATTTAGGGTCCCAGGAAATAATCGTTAGGTTAACTGATCGTCTATGTTAGCCATCAATTGCATAAAAATGAGCCAAATAGTGAAGCGTCAACCTCGCCTAAAGAAGGTCGTGGATTTATTCTCTGACCGGGTCATACCAAAAACTTAATTAATGGAACTAAACGCTTCCACGCTATGTGCTCATCATTCAGTGAATAGTTCTAGGTCTTGTCGGCCAGGTGTCAGCATAATGTGACTGGTAGGGGTATCATACTTTGTGTCTGCGGTATGCTATTTCAGTGTGGCAGCGCTAAAAATACTTTCACAAGTAGACGCAGTCGCGATTTAACTGAAAAATTGTTTAAAGCAACGCTGAACAACATACAACAACAATCTGTATCAGATGCATGTTAAAATATGACTGTTTGAGTAAATTCACCAACGTCAAAAAGCATGGCTTGGAAGAGAACACAAAAAGCATGGCTTGGAAGAGAACACAAAAAGCATGGCTTGGAAGAGAACACGAAGAGAACACAAAAAGCATGGCTTGGAAGAGAACACAAAAAGCATGGCTTGGATGAAAATTGGCTATACAAGTTTCAACATATGCCATTTTTATTAAGAGAGGTTCCGGCATTGCAGCGATTCGTCTTAGGATAATCTGCGACATTATCCTATTATCGCACAAAGGCAGTACTTTCATTTAACAACAGCGAATGGAATTGATATAGATTGATACCTCAAATTGTAAACTCGGTTCAATAACCAGTGTTCAAGTGAAGTAACTATAAGTTATAGGTCTGCGGTTTAACATTAAATCACTGCAGCAATAAGATGTTACAATTATCAGTTAGTAAATACTTATTGCGATTATTTTTATGTACATTTATAAAGCAGTTATAGTTTATTTAAGTTTTTAAATTTTACCATTTCCGATCAGTAAACAATGTAAACTATAATATTCTATATTTTGAACAGTGAAAAAGATGTAATAATTTTATTCCTTTTAGCTTCTAGGGATTTTAGGGACTTATTACTTATTACTATTTCACGTTTATTTGGCCGATAGGTAATCTAATCACATGGACAACACGCATATAACAAACAACTTATATGAATTTTCTTCGATTGAAGTGCACTTTATCAAGTAATTTTCATCAGGACGTGTTTACATTCTTGTATACATTTATTGTCGACTCCAGGTGAATTTAAAACCAACTGTTTGTTTGCTGGGCTAGATGAGCCGACGAAATAGAAACAATGTATCATTTATTGTAAATATACATGCTAGAGATCCGAACATAGGTATATGTAGAAGCGATGTGGAACAGTACCTTCAGCTCTATTCCAATATTAAGCCATTGTGGTTCCGGCTAAGAATAGATCACTGTCGATCTCTAGAGAGGGGTAGGAATCCTCCGAATGGGTTCATTTTATCAATTTTTGTCATGTTCACTATTGTGGTTAAATTATCAACCCCTGTGTGGTTCCAGGAAGCCATATGAGTGATTGCACGAATAGGACCACTGTGGCTCTTGCATGTCGTAAGAAGCGACAATTTGAGTAATACGACAGAACTTTGCAGTTCTGCAGATATCAAGGTTCTAGGTTCATTCTGCATGTTTATTTGTTGGTGTATTTTTTTAATCTGTATGCTAATTTGTTGTTTTTGTACATTTAGAGTGAACCTGGAATCTTTCCTCCTGTTGGCGTCGAATAACCTATAATGTGTTGGTACGCCGTAAAACCCTATTCATTCATTCATTAGTTTCTAAAACAACACAGTAAAGGACATTTATTTGTCTGGATTAAGTAAATTTATTATCCGAGAATGTCGATCGCAACTCCACTTTGACATCCATTTTAACCATAACTCTTGCTAACAAAATATCGAAAAAGCTTTTAACTGTATCATGTTAACAGGACAATATTTTATCAATGTTTTCCCAACTCCATTGCATATATGGTTCAGAAACTCTATATTTTGGAAAACAAGAATAACTGTTGTATTCCAATAAAAGTGTGACCAGTTTATTGTTTCAGAGAGTGACTGGCGGAACAAAATATGATAGTACTTACTTACAATGTATTTGATTCGTAACTGGATACCGAGTATAAAGTGGTAAAAGTAATACACCAATAACATACATTGGCTACGTACTTTACCTCGAAATGTCAAATTTGTAATAAGATAGATTATATTGAAAAATGAAAGTAGATGTTTGTCAAATTGTCAATTATACCCAAACTGTATAATCCCATCAGTGTAAAAATGTATAAAGTTAAAATGTTTATAAAATAAGAAAACAAGTGACATCGTTTTGTATTAAAGGTACGAAATGTCAAAAAGGAGGCATAACTAATATTAGTTTATTGCATTTCACTACAAAGATTATCAGGTAAAAAAGCAAAAAAGCGAGCTTTTATTTAGCATTTTTTTGGTTTTCGTGTAGGAAAGACACTTAGACAGTATTTTATGGATATTTTTACAATTGTGTAGATTTCAATGACATACGTTTACTTTGCTGCCAACAAAACTATGTTAAGATTATTCGATCACATATTTATCAATATCAAATAATGTCAGATGGTTTGAAAATGTAATGAATGAAAACGCAGCAGTACATATTTAGTTAATGTATAGAATATTCACAGGTATTAATACAATTATCAGAATCACACCAACATAGAGGAGAACTGACAGCATGATTAGAACAGTTAATGTCAAAACCACTATATGAGAGATCCAATATGGTGTACTGGTGTCTTATTCCCATGTCGCCATATTATAGCTCTTACAATTGCGTTAGCGTTCTTCAGTGTATGGTGTAAAAACTTATGTGCTTATGAAATTTACTATTGTATTTGAAGACAATAACGACAGGAACAAACTGTTCTTACTACATGTAGAAATTCTATCTACATCTAGCGGAAAATAGACCGGTATAAATGTGTACTACTATGACAAGACTTATAAACAAACACGTGGTACAACAAAAAGTACTTTTTATTCTAGCAACAGATAGCAGGTGGCTAGCGACAGATCAGTGTGGTCTCTCCGTACGAGACTCTGTGTGAGACTAATCTCTCTCTCTGTGACTCTGAGACTGTTAATGGAGTTCTTAACTTGTAAACAGCTCAATCAAGCTTTCATTATCTCTCTGAAAAGCCAGGTTACTTGATATTATAACATATGCATGTAAAATGATAAAATAGATATTACCGAAACACAGTCACAACCAGGACACTACGGGTGGTCACTTCTCTTATCGACCAATCGTAATAGCGGAATGCATAAGTTACATAATGATTGTGTACATTGTTACAAATTTTATGTCCTTAATATGAGCAACGACAAATAAGCAAAGTATATGTATTCTCTTAATTTCGTATGGTACTTTTGGCGTTTTCCAATATTGTTTAATTATTAAAAGCACCCTGTTTAATTTTTTAGTTACCAACAGCCGGTAACCAGCTCTCCGAGAAACCATTAAAATGTCATGATAATTTGCCCAAATTCGGTTCTGTTAATTCCATTTAAAATGTAAATAATAAAAATTTAACTACTTTAAAAACGCAAGTTTTTCAATATTGAATATATTTTTGATCCCAGAACTGCTTTCATTTTTATTGATTCATATAGGTTACTTATTCGCTGTCGATCGCAATTTGTTAAATTGAATAGGAAGACATTTTTGTCTTGGTTTGTCATTCATTTAATATATATATGTTTTACAACAGCTTTATTTGTGTTTTTTAATCGTAAGGTGTATTTTCAATTATACCATTTTTAACACCAGTACATCATGGCTCTTTCTTGGTATGCTGTGATTTTGATTATCTTTAACACAAATTCTAGAAATGACCGTGATGTGTGGCAACCCTTACTGTTATAAAAGTCATAAATGTAACGATTGTTACATTAAGTGTTGGTGTACCAAAATCAGTTTTTGCTACACTGGGGATCATAACCGCAACCATTAGTGTAACAAACATTTTTTTTTACACAGAGCGGCAATATGTTACATAGTGTTGGGATATATAACACCATTCCAGGAGTCATTTCTCTACAATGTCTATTATGGCAAATTACATGATTTATACAATTTATTTGTTTAACACTGTTACGTGTTGTTTATGTCACCGCCTGGAAATGCGGGCGCTATGACGCCTCCCGTGTCTGTCCGTATATTCGCCAAACCGTCCGTATTCGGTTAAATTTGCGAACATTGCTACTTTTAGGGATTTTCACCAAAAACTGCACTTATCGACTGAATAAGATTTTCTTCACCTAATCACATCCACAAAAAATTCATTTTGTTACACTAAGGGTTATGGGTATACCCTAGTGTAACAAAGTCATAGATGCTGGACGTTTTTCTTAACCTCTGGTTAATACCTTTTATTAAAGTATAAAGACTATATAAAGGAATTTATTTTAACAATTATTTGAGATGCTAAGTGTTCGCTTACCTTCCAACATTGTCATTTTTTTTTCAAACACTTGGTGATAGTTTTATGAGTAATGTTCCTTGATTACAAAATATCTAAGATAAAAGCACATTGCGACGTCAACATGCCTTTAAGGTGATGCTTTTGTAATGATGGTTATAAAATGAAACATATTTTTAGAACCAAATACAACTAGACCATTGAAAAGGCAGTAATATCCTCGTAATGTGTCTGACCTTATATCCCATTTGTCTTGGTCACGAGAATTATTTCTGTCTCATGGGCTTTGTTACTATCAAGAGTTAAAAATCTGAGGCAAAGATAGAACAATTGGTGAGTGACAAATACCAGTGGTTATGCACTGAACTATAGTTATAAAAGTGATCCTGCCCTCTTGCTTCCTAGACCCCGTTCCATCCTCCAAACAATATAAGTATTTCATTTCTGACAATTTAACCTTCAGATACCGCTGTTTATAAGATATTATTAGTATATTTATAGTAACAATGTTCTTGACAAAGCAGAACATACAGACTGACGGACGAATATAGGTACCACATATGCCTCCATTTCATAGGAGAAACCAAATACTTTCCTGTTTGGAAAAAACATGTTACACTAAGTAATCTAATGTCTATACATGTACAACACATACGCTTAGTGTAACAGTTTAAGACGAAGAGTAGCAACTGTACCATTTAGTGTAACACACCCCATATTTGTTCCACTTAAGGTTGCGGTTATAACCCCTATTGAAACAAAGATTTTGTTACACGCACTAACGGTTTTTGTTACACTAACGGTTGCCACATCACTGCTTCTTATTAGGTCAAGTCTTCTATAGACGAACTTTGATGATAACATGTAAATCTGCACATAATCAAAAGCTTCATGTCTAGTGTCAGTGATGAGTCAAAGCATAACATTAACTGCAAGTATTGCTTTGGTATAAATCTCGATTATCGAATATCAGTGTCTTAAACTTAATATACAGGTACATAAGCAACCAGTTACACTATTCAGAAAATATATATATGTATAGTGTTTGGGATTTGGGCTGTTTCTTCCCCCTAAGAATCGTAATTGTATTTTAAAAGAGTAAGACATAAGAGTGTTGATATTGCTCAGTAGTTTTAATCTACGGAACGGATTAACCGATGCCAGAACAACTGATAAACTTTGGTATAAGTGTCTATGCCAATGGTTTCGTCAAACTAATGAAATGAATACAATGTCATATTTTTCGATCACCCTTTTAATGAGAAATGTTCTCACAATTGAAATAAACTTCAAACAGTAGCTTATTGTTTTAATCGATTAGTTTTGACAGTGATAAATAACCATCGATTAAAACATGAAACAGTTATCGAATTATTTTGTAACAACGGATGTTTGTAAGTTTTGTTCTGATTTCTACTAAAGAGACATCTATCATTGATAGTGTAGCTTTTCGCTTCTTTCATTTCTCTTGAAACTCTTTGATGTTCACCAAGTTCCTTATGTAAGAATGGAGATAAGATGACAAACTCTAGCAAGCACTTGTATGAGTGTAATGCCAATGTGGTTTAATAGAGTATTATTTACCTCTGTAGTGATTGTCGTGCATTGAAAAGAAAATTGTAACATTATTTTTTATATTTTCCACAGAAAGCAGTCTTTGTTCGTTTAGTAAAACGAAAATCACCATAGTTTACAAAAGTAAAAATTTTTTTATGGTCAAGATCTGTTTATGTTACACAATGGCATTCCCAAGCAAAAAATACTTTTTTTAGTCAGTGTTATCTGTTTCTTATAATACATTGTACACGACATCACTATTTGTGTAGATGACATAAAGCCTTAAGACCGGTGGTATAGACATGAACATTGCGGGAAATCAATAATATGACAAAATCTGATTGCACATTTCAAACGCATACTTCCTGTAAATGTTGTTTTGTAGAATAACTACTTTTTTAGTTTCCAGGTCATAATTGAAATTGAAGCCTGAGGTATAAATGGCGTTATAAGTAAAGAAAACTGCAAGAGAAAAATATTTCCTAATCTTTAACAAGGTTTTATTACTTTCACAGTTTCAATATATATATATATATATATATATATATTATATTATAGATCAGATTATAATGTTTATAGTGATTGTCTCGTTTGAAATTCGTTTATATTGTGTTTTACTGCTGTTCGTTATATTAAATATAGACACCGTTCGTTAAAGGGCTTAATATAAATTAACAGCAATTTCTCTTTTACATTCAACGAATAAAAAAGGAACAAGAAGATTATGTCTCAGTATTACGTATTGACTTTGTATAGACATATAGGACTCGAAACACACTTCTAATTTCTCACTAATTAATTTTGAAATACATGAAACGGTGATGATAATTTCATCGTCTTTGATGTTTATTAGTATTGCCATTATTTTGTATTCCGGCATTTCAACACATGCTATAAAACGATATTTTACAACACGTGTTGCTGATGCTGAAGGCCACAGACGGACAGCTTTGTAATTAATCAACGTTTTGACATGATATATCACAGTTCTGTCTGCTTTTAGCGAGATTTAACCAACATTGCGGGTGATAATGATTCATACGACAATGTTTATAGTCATTTACTTTCTGGAAGTTATATAACTGCATGGAACACATATGATATTAATAACTCTACAACTATAAATTTTGATAAAACAATTTTTTGTTTGTTTGATATAGCTAACGTAAGGTGGCAGGGCCAAAATGATCCATATGCGAGAGCCAAAAGTCTATAATCAAGCATAGGCTTTACTTTATATATTTATTTTCTCCATTATCAGAGAGCAGCATATTAATACTCAAAGAACATGTTGATAATCATGTTAATGGCAACTAATGGCATACAATACTTTAATACACAAAATAATGTTATAACATAGAGTAAATCATACAAGACGATTACGTAAAGTTCATTCGAATTACAGTACGTTATATACCTCACGCACGTAAGCACGCACGCACGCAAACAAACAGTAACAAGATATAATCTCAGGCTTGCAAATAAGCGGTGTACGAGCTCCATATACATGTATGTACCATTTCCGTTTTAATCCTTTTTCATTTGTATATTGTACTTGCTCTGAAAAAAAACTTGAAAATAAAATATCTTTAAACCAAACCTCAAACGGTCAATACATATCTCTATTTTTTTCAGTTTTTTCCAGATAAACAAGTACAATACACAAAATGAAAAAGGATTAGAACGGAAGAATACAATTCTTATTGAGTTCTTCTCCGAATACGTTCCTTAACCTCTGTTGTGGATTGCAATAAAAGTTCTCACTCATTATGTAACATGGTTACCAGTAAATCATCCTCTCATTTGTAAATAAAAAAAACTTATTTGAAACACATTGTAATTCAGCGGAATTGATTGACATCAAATGCTAATATTTCAATTTCCATAGAATATTGAGCAGTTGACATTTTAAACCTTGTTGGTGACACATCAAACGTTTCAACAAAACAATTGCTTATAATTAGTAATTTGATTTTATAGTTTGCATTATAGTACATCATTACCTTTCACAATCAGTCAATAGCTATTTCCTATTTTAATAAATATGTCAGTCCTCAATAATTGCGAATAGAAAATCAATCATCAAGTTTGAAGCAGACAAGCTTTTTTTGTCTCAGTCTTGTCTAATATTTATTTAAATTTCTGGCTGCACTGACTGCTCTTAATTTCATGAGCACATTTACATTTAACACCACGTGATTCTCTATTTTACATAACACATATATCCTGAGCAGACACCATGGATATGTGGATGCAATTTGATCAGGACACAGTTTTATTAAACATCCTCAACTCTTATTTTTGAAATGCTATACCATTTTTTTATTGATAATTTTGCATGTTATCATTTACCAATAAGTATATATATGTTCTGATTTCAATTGTGTGTGTTTATTTAATATATAATGAGTTCAAGTAATAATTTAGTAAAATGTGAATTTAAGAGCTGAGGTAAATCTCAGCTTGAGATGTTTAGTGAAACCGGCTCCTGACAAATTACTCATTTTCCTCATGAAACAAATAAAGACAGTCATCCAATATAAATTATTGAACTATTTAGGACTCGATATTATCAGGTTAAGTCTCCCTCGTGACTGTTTTCAATGTTCCATCTCGTGCATGTATGTGTCGTCCTTATTTTGTTTATTTTACACATCGTTTAATGTTTTTTATATCCTCTTTGTTATGTTTGTACCGACAGCAATCATACCGTTGTATCGCCTAAAGAGACACACGGTAATCGTGAGAAAATCACCAAGCCCTATTTATGACAATATTTTCATCAAGTAAACAGGAAATTGAAATATCACAGTATGTATAAGAAGCCTAAATTCCGTTCCAATTTTGAAACGGATGTTATACAAGTATGTAATAATTGATTAAAGGCATTTTCATATTGTAAAATTTCGAATATCCATGACAATAACAAAATAGAATATACTTCAGTTTATATCGTCTTCATCGGTATTATAAACACATACTTGAAGTAAGAGTCATTCATACTTTCAAAAATAGTCTGGTGCCTCTAGGTCTTACAACGCAGTTGCACCTCTTTTTGCCACGGTTACATGATTCCTTAACTAAAAATGTCCGATATAATTTTGTTTGAAATATTTTCAAATGGTACATGGGTGCTGTGATTTCTTGCTGCAGATGAGTAAAATCATAAGCTGGCATAGCAAATACTACAATAAGACATCGCTTGAGTTAAAAAATTAATTGTGTATGGTTTAAAAAAATGTATGTATTTATAAGCATTTCAATACTTCTTTCTTTAACAAGTCATACGTTGCCACTGCACTGTCTTTAAAAAGCAAGCTGTTCAACCTACCTGTTATTGTGCATTTTTATGCGCAGAAACATTCCGTCTATGAAATAAAAACCATGCAGTGAATTAAATACATAGTTCTTTTAGTGACTGAATTCTAATTATTTACTATGACTTTAACGGGACACTTGGCAATTTTGACCTTTTGCATCGATATTGTTTTGACTTTTATATATCTTTATATTAAGTTCAATACAAAATCAAAATACTTAAAAAGTATACAGGAACTTAATTCTATTTATTTTTACCAAAGGGTCATATTTCTTGCAAATGCTTGAATTTTATCTATTTTTATTACTTTATTACAGAAAATAAGAAATATATCTTAATTTATTAATTCTTTTTTATCGTTATAAGAAAATAATCTAGAAAATATCAATCTTTAAAAAATTGACATCTATTTCCAGTTACCTCACTATATAAACTATTTTTATTCATAAAACGTGTTAATTATTTCTGAAATATGAAGCTTTATTAGTCAATAATAATTGGACAATAGTGACTTCATGTGGTAATACGTTCATTGCGTAAATAGTGGTTTGACCATCAGCAAAGTTTGATATCAACATTGCCGTGTGTATCTTATATAAACATTGATTTAAATATTACTTAAGGTGGAGTGATATGCCTACTGAACAGAAAGCCGTATCACATCAAGCACAAATGCTCTGTACATTTATAGTAGACATCACTTTTATCTCTGATTGTATGATAGAAAAGCTTTTACTGTTATTACTTGCACTAAAATTTTGCTTTATCGTTTGCAATTTAGATCACTTCGTTGCAATTTTATCTTGCAAAAAGCTGTATATCAAAGAAAGCGAAGATGAACAATTTGCTGTATGTGGTAAACTTAAAGTGCTGTAATGGCCACATAACGACGTGTTGAAGATAATGATAATGACAATAGGAACTGTATTAGGGTTTGTACTAAAATACAAATGTAAAAATTAAGACTTGGGTTAGTGCTGTTTAGTACATTTTAACGGGACTCAGGCAGCAGTATTAAAGTGGATAACACTCAATGTTTACGTATAAAGTAGCGTTTCATAAAAGTATGGTACCAAATCAAGTTGTTTTTTTCTACTTGTCAGTACACCTCATGGAGAAATTAAATGTGCATTTTTTTAAATTTATTGTTAAATGGAGATATTACAGGGGAACCTGTCGGTTTCTTATAAACATAAGATTAGCGGAGAAACAGATGAGAAATACCTTAGGCACTAGTCGCAAATAGTCTTTTATTTAATCAACTTATACAATTCTATTTGCCTTATAGGGTTAAGGTAGTAAATGAATCTCGGATACAACATCAATTATTGCATGCTTATATAGTTCAAATAACGATATGATTATTTTCAAACGTATTGATCTGACGCAGATTGTCAATCATACAAGTCGATAAGTTAATCAGCGATCGATATTGGTTGTTACGCCGCCATATTCCTTAGCCAAGATAAAGATATATAAGTAAACACTAAAATGTATTTACATGACCAAACAATGGGCGGAGCGATGGTCGATTTTGCGTGAATTCAATTATAATTATTCTAGATTATAGAGAGAACCTGTTGTCGATCAATCACACGTATTAGCCTATTGATGTCAGAAAACATTTTTAAATCAAAACTGACGTTCGTCCGCACTGTACTGTAGGGAAATACTTACACTTGGCCGATTCAATTAAATATATTTTTGTTAGAAAAGTGATTATGTTTATCTTCACAGCTTTGTTGTATAAACTATAAAAAAATAAAAATAAACTGCGATTCCTGAAATACGGAATGTTCATATAATGCGATGTTATGATTGAATATGTTATCATTACATTGTTTACAGTTTACTGAACTGTTCTAAAATATGCAATCAGTTTGAATGAGCTCAACTTTAAACTGTGTATAAACATCGATTGCACAGCGTATACCTACCATGCGGATATATATCGGATAAAATTCACACCTTATTAATAAAATGGTCAGTACGTATATTTGGCAAGGAATTGTTGCAATCTGATCTGAACTTCTATAACATTATCATAGATTTTAAGATATATTAAAGCTGTTAATGAATATGAATCGTCAGATACCCACGCGTTATCCAGTTCAATACTCTCCATTTACCACCAGTGGGATATTACACTATCTTTGCGTCGTTTCTACCAAGCCACAATGCAACCATATAATTGGTTCCTCCAAGATTTCATGAATTAAACATTATCCAATCGCAACGCTAGTTTCATGCAAACGCCGTTTGATAAGACGTTAACGTTAGCTGTAGTTTGTTCTGTTATGTTGAAATTGCACAATGCTATCTTTAAGCAGACCAAAATACGAATTACAAAATCACAAACGGTAGTTATATAATCAGCTAAGCCTGCACTGATAGTAAACTGAAATAACGTAATATTACGTTTCTATATAAATTTAGTATTGTATATATTAATAAATGCTACTGCAATTAGCATGGTATATGTATAATGCTTCGAAATGCGTTTTAACAAGGTCATATAGTAAAACAATCGTATTACACCCATTAACCTCTTGAGACGAGACACGTTCGCAGGCTTGGGAGAATCAACTCGATTCAGTTTGGGACTGTAGATTAAATCAATGCATCTTAAATATATGTATTCTTTGCTGGATTAATGCTTCCATGTGTGTGATGTGACAAAGCCAAAATTCAATAAGAAAAGTATGAAACTGCTCAGAAGAATAATAATGTAAACTGAACATAAAACGGTCCATGAACATGAAACTAGTCAAACAATTCAAACAAAAAATATTCACAAACAAAATGTTATTTAAAATAATGAAGACAACTATTAAAAATAACAAATTGTAAAATAAGTATAAAGTTCTGGAAATAAGTAAAACACTTCCAAAAAACAAAAAACAATGATTTATGTAAAGTGAAAGTGAATCGTTTAAGAAACACACATTTATATAAAATAAGTATTAACGGATTATAAACAAGTTCCGAAAAAAATACTGTTCAGAAACACAAAATAAAAACATTTCATCAGCATTATTAAACTAATTAAATAAGTCGACATCGATAAGCTAGCTACATTAAAACACATCGACATCGATAAACCCACACCGGAGTTGTCTTGAAGAATGTGTTTAATTTTCATCGATAATGGGTGTGTAACTTTACAAACTACTGAGGGCGTTTTTACAAGCAGTTACGATTAGGCCTTTACAATGCAAGTTTCAACGTAAAATTTATAAGATCAACACCATAATGATGCATATGATTGAGCATTTTAGTAATTGCCATTATTATTATCTATCAAACATGAAGCAATTAGATCCACTCGGTTCATTTCCAATAATTTGATATGTTTATTCATGACTCATCCGTTGTTATAGTTCCTTTATCTCGAAGTTATGAATACAAATAAATGATACTCGTCTACAAATACTATTGTTATTGTATGGTGTTTGGCGTCGCTTTCAACAATTTTGCAGTCATATTGCGGCGGTGTCGACTTGAGGCAGTATTCTGAGCGCTGTCACACTGGAGTATCATGCCGCAGACACATAGTATGTTACCCCAACCAGTCACATTATACTGACACCGAACCGACCAAATGTTGAGCGTCTAGCGAGGAAGCTTCCAGTACCATTTTTAAAGTCTTTAGATCTTTCGCAGTAACTTACAGTTCGAACTTATATCATGGCTACTGGATAATTATCTGCCAATAATAATAATAATAAAAAAAAAATTTCCATTCTTTAAAAAAACAGATTTGTATGCCTGTGGTATATTTATGCAATGAGCAGCATGTGCCTTTGAAGTGGTGTGAAAGTTACTTTTTATATAGGAGGGATGGTACAAACTACATTGATATAATATGTTTTATGATCTTTTCCTGAACACTATGGTTTCATTTAGACCGCAGGTGTCATTTTATAGCTTATTAAACATACATATGCCTAGTAGTATGCTTAACATATGTTTAAAGAATATTCCCATTTAAACAAATGTAATTTTATATCTAAAAATTAATCTATCAATTTTGTTTTACTTCCAGACGAAAGTTGGCTTTTATTGAAAGAGTAAAATGCTGTGACCATGTAAACTTATGTCAGAAAATCATGAGGCAAGTTTTCCATGTGTTATTTCTGGGAATATTTGAATTACTGAACAGTGCTTTGTGTTCAATACCTACCGATGAGCAGAAGTTACTTGACATCCTTCTAACCGGATATAACTCCGCGTCACGTCCGGTTTACAACGCATCGAGCACCGTGACAGTGAAGTTTGGAATTACTCTGGCACAGGTGTCTGACATGGTGAGTAGTCCTATTGCTGTTATACCAATAGATATTCAGTGATTTCTCATATGGTTTATACGTTTAATAGCACAGCAGAGAATATTTATTGCCGGAACATTCGTTTATGATACCACATCCTCAATTTCCGCTCAACATTTAAGGGTATTGCCTTAATTCTGTTAGGCATAGTGTCAGGATAATGTAACTGGGAATCTAAAATGTGCTTGCAAACGCTACTCCAGTTTGGTATTACCTTTATACTCTCAAGTAGTGACATGTTTGAAAATAATAAAAACGAGGTTAGTATATCAATATTTGATGTGTTGTATTTGACAATTTACTGTTTAATTTTCTGAACATTGATAATTACATGCCCATTTACAGAACTGGTACTTCATTTGTTGCCAACACTGATGCGTCGTACCGTAATCCGCTCTTAAGCGTAAAGAGTATCATTAACATATTGAGTAAAGCATCTTCACACGTGCACATTATTCATAGTAAACGTGTAATACTTGCACAGTTTTTGCCTGCTTACACCATTAATTTCATTTCATTTTAAATACAACCCTCCACCCCCCCAACCCCCGATATCATATACGTGTAAAAAGTCAATAATATATATCATATAGCAATCTGTAGCAATGTATACACATGTACATGATTATAGATTCATGCGCAGCAGATTTATCCGTGCATGACTCGCATCCGTTCATTTCTCATAATCTCTCGCATGTTTGACATTTAAATTGGTATTAAGCGACATAAAACAAATACCTTTTTGATTTTTTGTTACCAAGTGACTGCATAATACAAAATCTAGGATATGCCAAATTGCAATAGTTACGGTTACAGCGTGAAGGAGGAGACCAGATAATCTAACACACATAAAATAGTATACTAAGTTGACGCTATTTAATCTGTTTATTCCAGCGTAAAATTTGAATTGCGAGGCAACTTTTAGAAGCATGATATAGTATACCAAATTGAATCTAGTGGTTATGTTCATTCTAGCGTAAAAGTTGATATGCGAGACAGCTCTAAATAACATAAAACAATATACCTAGTTATAAAAAGTGGTTGTGTTCATTCTAGCGTAAAAGTTGAAGTACAAGATAGCTCTAAGAATCATAAAACAGTATACCTAGTTAAATAACGTGGTACTGTTTATAACAAAATAAAGTTGGAAGTACGAGACAGGTTAAAAAAAATACATAGTATACTGAGTTGATCAATTTGTTTGTTCATTTGAGTGTAATAGTGAAAGTGCAAGGCAACTCTAACAAAAATAGAATAGAATACAACAAGCAAGTCGAATCTAGTAGTTTTGTTCATTCCAGCGTTTTAGTTAAAGTGCAAGGAAGCTATATGAATCATAAAATAGTATAGTTAGTTGAATCTAGTGGTTCTGATCATTCCAGCGTAATGTTTGAAGTGCAAAACATTTCTAAGAATCATAAAATGATAAGTTGAATTAAGTGATTCTGTTAATTCCAGCGAAATGTTTGAAGTGTAGGACAGCGGTAAGAAACATAAAATAGTATAGTAAGTTGAATAAATTGGTTCTGTTAATTCCAGCGTAATAGGTGAAGTGCAATGCAGCACTAAGACACATCAAATGGTAAAGTAAGTTGAATCTAGTGGTTCTGTTAATTCCAGCGTTATAGGTGAAGTGCAATGCAGCAGTAAAAAACATAAAATGGTATAGTAAGTTGTATCTAGTGGTTCTGCTCATTCCAGCATAATAGGTGAAGTGCAAGGCAGCACTATGAAACATAAAATAGTATATTAAGATGAATCTAGTGGTTCTGTTAATTCCAGCGTTATAGGTGAAGTGCAATGCAGCATTAAGACACATCAAATGGTAAAGCAAGTTGTATCTAGTGGTTCTGCTCATTCCAGCATAATAGGTGAAGTGCAAGGCAGCACTATGAAACATAAAATAGTATATTAAGATGAATCTAGTGGTTCTGTTAATTCCAGCGTAATAGATGAAGTGCAAGGCAGCACAAAGAAACATAAAAATAGTATTGTAAGTCGAATATATTAGTTCTGTTAAATTATACATAGTTTAATCTAGTGGTTTTATTCAGTTATACTAAGTTTAATCTAGTTGTTTTGTTCAATTATACTTAGTTTTATCTAGTTGTTTTGTTAAGTTATACTTAGTTTAATCTAGTGGTTTTGTTCAATAAAACTTTGTTTAATCTTGTGGTTTCGTTCAATTATACTTTGTTTAATCTAGTGGTGTTGTTCATTCCAGCGAAGACCGCAGCGTGGTCTAGTAGTAGAGCGCCCGCCTCGCATGCGGAAGGTCGTGGGTTCGATCCCCGGCCGGGTCATACCAAAGACTTTAAAAATGGTACTAAAAGCTTCCTCGCTTGGCGCTTAGGATTTAGAGGACAGTTCTAGGTCTGGTCGGCCCGATGTCAGTATAATGTGACTGGGTGGGTCATCATACCACGTGTCTGCGGCATGATACTCCAGTGTGACAGTGCTCAGAATACTGTCTCAAGTAGACACCGTCGCGATATGAGTGAAACATTGTTGAAAGCGACGCTAAACACCAAACATCAACAACAACAACAACATCATTCCAGCAAATGTTTAAAGTGTAAAAATTTCCAGTTGTTGAACTACTGTATATACTTTGGCAACGTCAAAACTGGCTCAAGCTTTCACATGTTTTTGCAGTTTATAAATAATTTCCTATGAGACATTTTTCTTATTTTATATAGCAGATGGCGCTATACTGTTGATGTAAATCTCAATTTAGCATGTCGTATAAACATTATCTTGAGATGTCAAAATATTCATACACAGTTGTAAACCTATAGACAAAATATTTTGTGAGTTTCAAAACTAATCTAAATTATACAAGGTCGCCTGCGTTTCTAAAAAAAGCTACAATAAAACATTTTATTGAAGTATTCGAGTGAGTTATTTTCGATATGCGCATGTGTTGATCTAATCATGCTATCTTATTTACTGCAGCATGTTGTTTACTGACTGATCATCAAAACTTGACATTATAAACCATTAATTACATAATTCATAACTCAATATGAAACATATAGTATGTTTATAACGTTAAAATAATACGACCAGGTACATTATATATGTAAAACCGTACAACATATATGTAAATAAGGGGTTAGGAACCTCTGTGTTGCTTTGCTATTGATTTCCCAAGGCGACCATTTCGTTTTCATTGTCTGTCTATTTGTTTTACTATTTTTCTATCAAATGGTTTTATGGTTTGAATGATAGTATGTTGTTATTTTGACTGAGTCATTTGAATGCTCTAGCTATTGTTTTGTTACTTTAATGCATATATCTTAATATTTATATCTTTTATATCTTAAATACTGGCAATAGCATGTCTGTAAAATATTTGTAAAAAATATATCACAAGATAACAACGCTCATTTTGATTCAGCAACAGTTGACTTTGTAATTAGTACAATTGTGTTATTCTTTTTATCTCTCAGTGATATCCACAACTGTACCAACAGGCGCCTTGTATCGATTGTCATTGCCATCAACGCGTCTTTCATTTTTCAAAGCTTCTATCCCATTCAACATCGATTAGATAATGACCGCTTGTTTAGAAAATGACAATGTTTAGGTGAAAGTTGCCATAATTCCTGCAATTCAGAAGGATAAAAAACAGAATGATAAAAAGATGTTTGATTGTTTGACAATAAATCATATAACATAATATCACTTAATATGTTCATCGTTTCATTTGAGCGGATGTTATAGCTTCCGAAATAATAATTGCAAATTGTTGAGAAAGTGGAATATTTTTCTATGATTTTATTCATTTAATTATATGCACTATTTTTAATGGTGGTTTGGATTTGATGTCAATGGATGGAAACAATGATTCAATTGACAATCGTTTAGAATTGTATTGAACCATGCTACATATTCATGCTCTTGTCCCTAAATGACACTTATATATCTAAGAAAATAGTTCAGTTAATTAATTAGCAATTAAAGCGATTGTCTAGCGGGAGAGCGCAAGTATGATTTATGAAAGGTCGGTTGTTCGGCCACTTAATATTAAATACTTTTACCATGGTACAAAAAGCTTTCTTAGGAGAATAGTGTTTGGTCTTGTTTGGCACGGTGTCATTATGATGTGACTGAGCGAGATATCAAAACATGTTTGAGCGACATGGTACAGTGTGGCGGCGCAAAGAACGATGTCTCAAATAGAAACCATCGTTAAATGACAGTCACTGCAAAAATGTTTTATCGTAAAATACAATTAAATTCTCTCATAACGTTAGGACAAACTACATCTATTGATTCAAAAATTAAACAATATTGTTTTTTTTTTCTTTTTTTCTTATTTAGACTGTTATCGTATAATGAAATATAACCAATGTTCATTTCATATGTTGTCACGGCCGAGGTCACTAAGACTGAATAATGGTAAACATATGCAACTACTGCTTTGCTTAGACATTAATAAGCAATTACGACCTGGCATTTACATTGTTTATCTGGAACAGCTGCTATTTATATAAACACATCCCATTGTCTAAAAAGTTAAAAGTTCAATATCATTTATAAAACAATTGTTTTTCCTCTAAAGAATCATTTGATTTCAGTTGTATTGATGTAATAAGGTATTCATATTTACATACCGCACATAATAATAAACAATAATAAATCTACGGCTTCAGCACCAGCACACAGTTGGTTATAATGTAAGTAACAGCTAACACATTAGCACCTATATGTACTTCCAATTAAAATATTTACACTCTCTTTCAAGTGTTATTTTTAGGTTAAACTAAATAGATCTACATATTTCTCATAAATATACTTTACACATACTTTATAACTTACTCTTTTGATATCAATTTAAAATCCTGCTAGGTTAAGTAGGTCAAAGACGCGTTCGTCTTGTGGCCACTAACCTCTCATCGCTGAGTTTCTGGGTTCGAACTTCGGTCAAACATTGTATGTGAGAAATTGTGGCCGCTAGAATTAACGGAAGTTCTGTTACTTTCACAAACGAAACGGATATACCATATATTACATGTCGTGGGTTGAGAATAGCGTTAAACCATATCAAAACAAATATATATATACATGCATTTATAATAATAAAAGAACAATTTGAACCCAGACTTTTGTCAAGCTATCATTGTCTTTGTTTGATATATGCATGCATACTTTCCAATCGATTTCGTGAAATTTGAGTCTAAAAAGATAAGTTCAATTTGTTTGGTTATGTCCAATACAAATCGGCCACTGCTTAACAAACGATATTACGGCACTGTATTATTTCAGATATCGATAAAAAAAAAGTCAATAATCGTCCTTGTGGCGTTATACATACAAAAGTAAAATTGAAAAAAGGCACAATAAGCAGTAATACTGTAGACAATAAAAAATTTGGTAATTTATGAACATTCAGACCAACTAATCAAAAGCACTAACACACCGAAATGGCTGACGACTCTGAACAGAACACACATGACTATAAAATCAGTAAAGATATTCATTACGTCATTTCACTGAAATACACAGGAATAGATATACTTCTTAAAATGTTCCATGATTTTGCGATCTTGCCCATTTTACCAGTTCGCCTCGGGTGAGTATCCCTTCCCCATCTCTCCAAACATTTTTTCATTTTAAAACAAGGCAAATGAAACATTTAGCATAAAGCCATTTGGCGGAGATATGTGGATCCATTTTTTTTCAGGAAATGGTGTCATCTGAATGCATATGTATATGTAGCCATTTTTTAAACTAGTAGGGATGTCTTAATCGCCTGTCAACCCGTGTAGATCCGCGAGTAAAACTATTTCGGTAGCTTTTATAATCTAAATGTTGTCTTTTTGATAGTATTTATATACTATTTTATAATTATACACAAGTCTATTCGCATTATGCAATACTTCAACAATGATTTTGGTTAAACATTACTCTTTTTAGCTGCATTTCTATTACATATAATGGTATAATATATATACCTTCCATTCCCAAAATATTTAAGTGTTAATCTTGAACACAGTTACTTATGTGAAAATGTTTATTTAAGTGACAGTGGTCACCCATCCAAATATTAACCCTGTACTTCGTTGCTTAACTTCCAATACAGTCAGTGCACTTCAACCATGTCGCTATAAAAGCTAGCTTAACAGCGAGGCTGTTGTAAGTGAACTATGTACATTCACTTCAATATTATTGATAGGCCATGTTCTGTATAGAAATAATACAGTACTATGTGGTATGTGCTTTATTACAGTATGAACAATCGCAGTTATTTCTGTTATGACCGGATGTATGTTTTACACTTTACACTTTCAAAATAGGCTAAGCAACATCTTCATGTTCTTGATATTTTTAGTAAAAGAGTCCAATTTGAATACTAGTTTGTTTGGCTGTGTATTTTTAATGGTACGCTCCCTTGTTTACTGTTGGACACATATTGGTGTTTAATAACACTGTCATCATTTCGATATCTGAAAAAAACTTTGGTTTAAATACTGAAAATTGTCCATAAAATTGAACACGTGAATGTTAACAATTTATTTTTTAATTCAAACTTAATGCAATAAAAAAGAACATAACATAGTATATGCTTTTTCATTCATCAAATAAGCAACACATATAACATCAATATTGCAAGCTATTGCTATCTTTCTTAGAGATATTTTCACAGTAAGGCGTTTCATAGTAACAGACATTTAGTCTAGTCAAACGTGACGAAATAACACTGTTGAACACAATTACGCCTTGTCTTCCTCAAGAAATGTCATTACTCCCGTATTAAAACTGCGGGAAATCTTTCACACTTACACCAGTGTCATCCATTTTTATATACAAGATCAATTTGTATTTGTGTTTTAGCTCATTAATGTTCTACGTTATAAATGTTAACCAAACTGTTTGACATTTCAACATGAAACACACCTTAGACTGGGGAATATGTGAAAAGCAACTTGTATTATCTTTGCTGTAAGACATTGAACATTCGCATACAGTACATTTTAAAACACCATGTAAGATATTCAATAACTTATGAATGAATCAAACGGAAACCAAATTTATGACGGGTACGAAATCTTAGTTGCCAAATTCAACAAACGAAAATCAAAACAATATGAACGTTTGATACAAATACATTAATAATTAATTGGGTA
Source organism: Panopea generosa (assembly GCA_029582155.1). NCBI lineage: Eukaryota > Metazoa > Mollusca > Bivalvia > Adapedonta > Hiatellidae > Panopea > Panopea generosa. Next base: position 18,409,879 of record CM055906.1, read on the forward strand.
TTGTTATATGTATTGAATGATGTATAAGTTACTATCATGCCTATTTTGTTCTTTATAATATGTGTCTCGTTCTATATGCAAAAAACATGTAACTTTAAAAACATGAGTTATAAAATAGTTTAGAATTAATGATTTACTTTTCAAATTATAAATGAATAAGATTACAGTACACACAAGACATATGACGTTATTTTGAAAAGAGAACATAACGAAATACACATATAATTGGGTTAATAATTACAATTCATTGTAGTTCATTACATACACTACTGTATTGCCTAAGTATTTAAACGGCATTTGCACTTAATGTTAACAAGACATGACATATAGACATGCATGATACGGTTAGTACATATGCCGATATTTCTTGATTTCAATAATAAGACAACACCGCAGTTAAGACGACCACGTTTGTCTAACTTCAAATGTGGTCCAATCATTGGAGTGTTACTGTATCTAAACGAATATAAGAGACACTGTTACACTTCAGTAAATGTAAAAGATATACCAAAGGCGCATTCGAAAACATCAACGGAATTGGTCCTCATCATATATTTATATATTCATGAATTTATTTTTTTGATTTTCAAGTATTTTTTCAGCACTGTTTTCGCGTTGGGTCTGGTTATTTTTGTTGGAACTATAGAAAAAAGCTAATGTTCTTATTAAAGTTAATATGAACGCTTCATGCTAGGAAAGCATTACCAGCAAATCAAACAGTTTTACTATCATTATGATATGTTTATATCAACTTTATGATTGTGTCTGAAGGATGCTCCAGCATCTCTATGTTCATGAGTCGCCGCAACACTCAAACTGTTACCTATGCCTTCTTTTTGAAAACAATTGATTGAATATTGCATCGTGCATTACCTCTCCATACCAAACATATAGTAAATAATGTTTTATTTGTCGACATTATATCTCATCAATTATGGAGGTGATTGCTCTAGTATATATTTAAATAAGAACTTTAAATGTCACAATTGAATATGGAACGTTTTTAGTGTCCAAACTATAGCTATTTTTCTTTTCAAATGCATACACCTATACCACTGATCTCGTAAACCTATTGGCTACAACCCAATAGCACTACCCAATTTGTGCAAAAATCTATATTGATACAGATTTAAACTTTTGCATACATGCTGCACATCAATTAATGGCGGGTAGTGTAATTGAAAGTGTTGGTCCCTCACGCCAGAGATTGCGGATCCGATCCCCAGCTCGACCCGATGCTTCTCGTAAAACAGCACTCAGTACTGGTTCTTCCATGAAGCGGACTCGAGAGTGGTCATCTAAGTTTTGAGCATTCATCGTGTTGATATGTATTTTTTAATTAGAAAAAATTCAAAATGTAGGCTCATGGCTTAATTTATTTTACCCATTAAATAAAAAATATTCTTAATTACGAATTTAAGGAGAAGACAAGTTGATGGACCCCCATGTGAGAATTTTCAAACTCACTGAAACATAATGTTTTTCTATGTAGAATAACGTTTAATTGCATTAAGACTGGCCCATCCCAGGCTCCCTTGAAACGCATTTAAATCCCTAACCCCACCCGTGAGAAAATTCTCAACTTTATATTTATAAAATATATATATTTAGAAAAATATGCTGTACGTGCAAATTGTTTTTTAATAACAGAGAATACAAACCCTGAATTCAGGTGCAACGTTTGATCGAGAGTGAAACAACTACTGGGCGAACTGATTGTAGGTGCGCTTGGTTAATTTGTCTTAATGTTCTTCCATTGTTAAAAAATGCATTTATCTTCGAATTTGCATTTTGTTCTCTTATTTAGATTTTATTTTAGTTTAGAATGACGTCAAATAGTGCATACTTGGCTTTATTACCGCTATCTGAAAGTCATACCGTCTGTACAACATTGGTGAACAAGTATTTATCTAATTTTATGGACGAATCCCAACTTGGGTATTTACAATGCTAATTGAAGTCTGCATTAACAGCGAACAACAGAAATAGCGGGCATGTTTGTCCGTTGTTTAGTTAATTTAAATAATAGCTATGAAAATCATAGCGCGTTTTATAACTCGAGCTAAGGGCAGCGTGTATTGTATGATGCTTCCAGCAGAGCTAATTGCGTATGTGTGAAAAGGCTAGCGATAAGACCTGTGCGGTCCGAGAGTGTCTCGATTAGTAACTAAGATAAAGGATCTTCACTGGCCCAGTAACTGACCAATTATTGACGAGCTAATCGGTAATGCTTCCGACAGAGCTTGTGTATGTGCGGTGAGGCTTGCGATAAAAACTAATCATACAATACACGCTGCCCTTAGCTCGAGTTATAACACGCGCTATGATTTTCATAGCTATTATTTATAAATCTTGCCAAGGGTTTGAAATAACAACTGTACTAAGGATGCATTGGATGGGTCACATTGTGACCAGTTATTATTATGCAATATATGTAAAGCACATATGTGTCATAAAACATGGTTATCATTATGCATTATTAGAACGACACACCAATGCCATAAATGTTTTATACATTACATCTTCAGAATCAAGGCACACATGTGCCATAATATCAATAACATATATCGCAAATATTCAAATAATACCGAAAAAAGAAAAGAAATGTGAAGGGTTCGATAGAATACACCATAAAGGAAGAACTATGAATTATAGTTCTACTTTCCTCCACATTTTGAGTGGAGAAAGAGAGCAGAAGGAAACTCTAGGATATAACAAATGTACATGTAACCATTCATATATCCAAACATGAATACATAGGTTCCCATATTATAGGTTTTAACGGCAGTATGGCAGTCGCCCATATGAGCATCTTCACAATACAATATACACCAGAATGATAATAGTAAGAGTTTAAAGAAATGAAAAACACATTATAATTATAAAAATACATGCTACAGGTGCATAAATGTTACACAAAATATTCATTATCACAGTACATAGCATAGTATATAATACAAAATATCAATATCAAAGTATATGTTATAAGCCCATGCATGTAATACAAAACATCAATAGTATAGTTCATAGTAATCCAAAGAAGATAACACAAAATATGAATTCAGAGTTCATGTTACAAGCCCAAGCAGGTAACAAGGAAATAGCATTATCCTAGTACATGTTACAAGTTACATGATGCAAAATCACAAGCCATTCAACTATATAAAGTATGCCCTGGATGTAAATGAAGAGCTTGCCGGAAAGATACTAGTTAGCGTGTTACACAGCCAAGCAGGAAACACCAGATATCTGTGTAATTATGTTACTGCTACAACGCCCAAGTACGTTGAACAAGATTAACTCATTTCTCGGAGTCAGACATGCGTATGTAGCGAAGGAAAGCATTGCTATGCCATCGACCAAGAGAACAGATAGAATAACCCCATAACATCTGAATAACCCCATTGAGCACAATCTGACGTTTTCCAAATTCGGAAACTATGTGACTTATAACGAGAACTATCAAACCCGCAGAACAGTTAGCATTTTGAAAGCTGTTATCAAATTGAGATCTAGGAACAGGCGCACCCGAACTGAGAATAAACAGAGGACCCGCCTATAAACCACGTAAATTAATATAGTGGTGTTATGTAGTAACAGGGGATATCTTAGTGTGACCATGAGAGAACCCAATACTGTGAGGTTTACCGTTATAATGTTTAAAGTTTCTGAAAGTGACACTTTCATCGGTAGGGATGCCTTGATGGTACTGAAAGGACACGTCGTCATATTGTAAAACAGTTGTCACCGTGTTAAACCTAGAACATGCAATTTCAATATATCTTGCAAAAGTACAACAAAAACATTGCTCTGAAAAGAGTACTGTCATGCGAAGACGCGGAAACATGTGTAAATGTTTGTTCTATTTTGTCTAAAATGGGTATTGTAATTTGAAGGCGAAGATCGTATGATGGTGCTAATCTTTGTGCGCCTTTTACCATAGAGGTTATCAGGAAAGCACTGGTCGGGTTGTTTAGTAAATATAAATAGAGAAATGAATATTCATAATTGATGTATTTTCGCCATTAATATTAGTACATGTATCCCCGTCACACTGGTATGTTCAGGGACAGAACCCCTCCCAGCACATTTTGTACACATGCATGTATATGATTTATATGATTTTTTTCATATAGATATATTGTGTTCTAAAGTTGAACACATATTTGATTTTATTGATGTATTATCTTGATTGAATTATAAAACATATAATTATATCAGCTTTTGATGAGAAATATTTCTGTTGTCTTTGATTTGTAAACTAAGAATAAAGAAGGTAAACACGGTTTCCATCATCAACTTTTTCCAAATTCTATGTATTTAAAATTATAGTTATACATACTATCAGTCATACTGGTGTATAAGTTAGATACAAAAACATTGGTTCAGCAGTGTTTAGATTCAATTTGGTTAATATAATGTTAGTCTGTTGTTTAGGGATATGTTGCTTCTCTCTTGCATTTAAGTCCGGCAATAGCCTTCGTGATGATTGATATACGGCATTGTGTCTCTTTATCATTCATCTCTCACCGCTGATTCAAGTGAAAAGCTATTAGTTTCTTGCGGATGTGGGGTTTGCTTGAGTACTAGTTAACCGTTTAAGATCCCAGGAAACAGTGGTTAGGTTAACTGATCGTCTATTAGCCCATCGATTGCATAAAGTGACGCTAAATATTTATATTGACAAATAGTCTTTTTTCAAAAACTGGATTGATTTTTTTTGCAAGATCATTAACATCAAGGTTCAAAACTCAACGTTACACAAGTCAAAAGGGTCTGGCCACAAGTGGTCTCAACAGTTTTTTACAACTTTCTACTTTTTAAGTGGTCAATCGTTAATTTTTTTATTCAGGGAAATGACTTTTGATCCAAAGCGTTACAATATGCAATGTAGACGCAGTACAATACGCAATACACCAATGGAAACAGGAAGTTGGTATTAAAGTGATTGGAAGTTGGAACTACCCAGAAACATGCAATTGACACATGTGGACTTGAGCATTGTTCTTTTTCTTTTGGAATCCTCACTACAACCTAATGCACCTGAAAGTTGAAGTCGCTATTTATGTGAATTAAATTTCGATTTATGCAATACAGTTATCTAAGTGATGGCGAATACTTCATAATCAAGTCATTTTACATTTTTTATCCGCTATACTAATAGCAAACTCTCAAATATAATTATGATATATATTCTAGTATATCTTTTGATATAATAACACTGGAACCTACATGTATTGAAAATGATACTTAATAATTAGAACTCTATTCTACTATGCTGCATTTTAAATTGTTGTGTCGACATTATTTTATCAGACCTTCTGGAGATACTTGTTCTAGCATATTACAATTAAAACAAGATAAACATTTAATCAAATGTAAACTTCTCAAGTGAGGAGTGCTATATTACATTTGGCTACAATCATCGCTATGTTTTTTTTATATATCAATCCCATGGTAATCGTAATGAAAAACCATTGGCATATGATTCAGCAATGCAAAAATGATCGAGCTTTACGACATATCCTTTACTCCACCACATGTTAATTAAGTTTTGAAATTACAATGGAAAGGTATTTTGGGTTTGTTTATGCAGTTGTTTTAACGCCGTTTGTTTAACATGTTATGTCGCCTCCTGGTGGTTATATGTATTGTTGTATTTGCGTATCTAAGCGAACTGTACAACCGTGTAAAGCAGATTTAGCTGCACCCATTAACCCTTTACTTCATATAGACGCCTTTGGACACCTTTTATACAGAAGGCTTTTGAATTGTTGGATGAATTATGTTTATATCAACTGACAGAGTGGAAAACAGTGCATGAAGTGTTCAAATTGCTCATTACGAGCAATCTGAACTCTTCCTGCACTGTTTTCAAAGGCCTTCGTGATTGGTGCGGGAAAACGCGTATCTATGGAGCAAAGGGTTAAACGAAATATCACTTCGAAATAGATATAATTGATGATAACTCACGAGCTTACACATTTCCATTAACGAGCTCCCTGACTTTCATTAATTCCACAATGTATGATTATGACTGTAGGTAATGTCAAATGACATTAAGATGTCGCTTTGACGTAAGCCCACTTGATTTACCGTTTAAGCTGCTTGTTACTTATTGATCGCATGTGATAGTGCAAGTTTTAGGAAAAACTAAACACTTGTTTATTACATTTGTTTATTGAAATGCTGGCAAAATGTAACATTTAGTGTCGGGGAATTGTAACATTACACTTACTGCTTTGCTATTAGAAGGAATGAAACGACACGCTTACACGCATACAGTTAAATAGTGTATCAAATTGAGAAAAGCGTTAATTGTACTAAAGGTAAAGAATATATACATGTAGTTATATTTAAATGTGTTTATTTATATGGGGTTTAACGTCTTTTACACAACAGTTATATATGCCATTGAAAAACATTTGTAGCTAGGCTTAGTTACTTTGCTGGTGCGTTGTTATCATGAGTTTCACATGACATTTGTTATTAGTTGTCATAAAAATATGCGTCCCCATTCATTGTGTTGACAACAACGCTGTTCCGATAATGGCATAAGCTTTACAGATAAATTCGTATAATCTGTTTTTCATTATATTAAAATGGGAAAAATAACGTTATAGTAGCCATTCCCTATTTTTTTTTTCTAAAACGTCGTACACTGGTTCAGCAATATTCGATATTTGTTGATAATAATAGTTCACAAAGGTAATGAAACAACAAACAAATTAGGCAAACAAACTGTTATTTGGGCATGGGCGAAAATTGTAATATTTTAAGTAAGTGTTTTTGCTAGTGGTTTGGTATTTGCTAGTTTCTTTACAATATATGCAAATCGCTAGTCATTCAATTTGTTGGTGATACTACTGTAGTTGCCATTTCTATTATTTATGCACCCCTCCTGGATTCCGTGATGCTGAGAAGTGTTTTGTTAGATGCATGATGTTATAATAAATATCTATATATGAATATAAGAAACAGGTGTTTTTATAAAAATCCACTGTAAATGTCCATTTTACCTGAAAATGATAAAAACAGTAGTAAATAAAAAGTTTAACAATAAAAATTAATTGAAATTGTCAAACTGTATATAACAATTACTGAAATATGTTAGCACTCACAACCAACGTATATCCGAATGTGCTTAGCCGCCTCACCACTAGCACAGTATCAGACGTAACGATCTATTCTCAGTGATGCCATTTCAATTATGATTTATTATCTTGAAAGCTTCCGCTAAACTGTAAATATATAAACAATGGTTTGAAATACACCCCACCAATTAGCGAACACCACACACGTGTGAAATGTATATATCACGACTGGTTGCCAATCAAGCGTATAAAAAGTGCCAGACAATATATATTTAGATTCTATTCAATTTCAATATGTTAACATTACACTGTACGAGTTCAAATCAGTTATAAATTGTATTTTGCTGAGAGCTTCGACATAAATGTAAAGGCAAAGTACTACCATTTGAAACAGGAAATGTTTTCTTGGGGTATGAATACATAAATCCGGGAGTCTACTTTCACTTTGTCAAAAGTGTAGACACTGAACAGAAAAAATATCTTGGATGACACATGGCATTTATTTTTCTTATCATATTTTGGGAGTTTGACAAACAATAAAATGTAAGTTTCATGTCTTTTATTTGGACCTCTCTATGAATGACAAGCCTCCAAATATCTTTTATTTACTATTTAATAAAGAACAAAAATCAATGGTGGGCTTACACCTAAAAGGTATTGCATATGTTAAAGTATTTTTTTTTATATACATTATATAAAATAATATTTATATGAGACATAAGCAAATGTGACTTATATATATTGGTTAACTTTATTCCTCGATTTTTGACATATACTTAATGCCATTAAAACCGTTTATGGCTATTGAATCAAGATAAGATATTAGTGAGAAACCAATGCAAAACTTTCTTCAAAACTTTAAAACACATATTTAACAAATTAATTTCTATCGCCATATATGAACGGATAAATATTATAGCATTTCTTTGATAACATATATTCGAACAACAGTACCTATGCATATACACAATAAATGGAAAATTATAGAATCAAATGCTAAATTGCTAAAATACACGAGGCGTTACAGTATACGTATGGCAAAGTTTGACGTTAAACTAAACTCTCTACCATGAACGTTTGGCTACATTAGACAAAGTCCCAAAATTTGCACACATAACACTAAGCACTCATTCGACTGCAGGATCTATTTCAATCGCTTTAGTAAATAACATAAGAAGCAAGAAATTGATTCCTGGATATATACGCTACGCATATATGTGCATATGTTTAGATAACAATTTACAGAAAATGAGTAAAAACTAAATATAAGAAAGAACAACAACACGTTACGTCAAATGATAGTATAGTATTTGAACTACAATGGTGCAAATTATACTGATAATAAATCTGTCATGATTATGTATGGATATAGAGTACTGAAATTTGAACAATACTTTAAGTGCAATAGCACTAAACATTAAATATACAAAACATGAACGCCAAAAGACATATAGAAGCAATGTGATGCTTATATGGATTTTTTTTCAACGTCTGATGTCTAGATCAGTGCAAATAGTGTGATTACTGTGTGAAGCTCGCTACCAAATTCTACGACTGATATATCAGATTTGATGTAAAAATGATTTTTGAATATGCTACTCCAACGACCTGTAAATACAAACAGTACTTGAGGGATATTGTGCAACATATTTATAAAGGTTGTTAGTCCATATGGCACGAACAAAATCGCAGTTGCAAAATTAAAACGAGACCGTAAGTTTATATAATTATTATTTTAGCTCGATTGCGATGAAAGCTCAGCGCTTACATTTATCGATGTTGAGTCCGTTTTCTAGATTGAACGGGTACTAATTTAGGATTTTTAGAGGTCATCCTATCGGGAGTTAGCTTGAACACTCGATATCTTGCAAATACGACCAACACTCTATTCGCAGCACAACCGCTCCTCTTTGAATAAAGTCTATACTACGTTTACTTTCAGATCAACATAATTGAATCTTACCATCGCTCCTTAACATAAATTTGGCATACAGGAGGGCAGCAAAGCATACTAGTGATAGAAAAATGTCTCTATTGGTACCATACGTGCTACATAATTGTGTTTCTAAAGTAATAGATACACACGCTGCTTAAAACATAAAATATAGATTGAAGTAATTTGTGCCATTACAGAATGTAACTTCACCCACACGCAGTATTTATCATAGGTTTCATGCTTTATCAAATGAAATCACGTACTTGGCTTCCTATCATTCAAGCATCCTTTTGTCTGGGACGGATATACTGTATCAATATTTACATAAAATGTTCTGTCCACTCTAGCAAACGTATATATATATCATACTTTGTATTGATTAAGTATTAACCACAGTTCTGATCAAGGGCATCAGTGGACGTGTTGTTACTGTAAATATCACTTATTTCTGACATTGGTTTGAACAATCACGTTCTGGTTGCTTATACGACATATTGTATAGTGTAACGTAAACGAATTTATTTTAGCTCGATTGCGATGAATACATGTATTAACCGCTTTCGAGTCCGATTCCTGGGTAGAACCAGTACTGAGTGTTATTTAATGAGAGACATCAAGTCGAGCGGGGGATCGAACTTGCAATCTCTGGCGTGAGCAGCCGACACATCTATCCATTAGACTCCCAACCCCCGCTTGAAGATATATTATTAAGAATCTATAATACATTCTTCAACTATTTTTCTTCAAAACACTTTAGTATTTTATTTAAGTTCGAAGTAAGTTCGCAACTAACTCTGAAAGAATAAAAACCTCTGTTTGAGATATTATTACGTAAGCAGATTGGCTGATGTGTAACGAAGGCGTATTACCGTAGTTTATCTAAATCCATTTTGCTGATTATCATTTAATATCATGGGCTAATGTATTTATAAAATTAGCGTTGGTTTCCTTTTTTGTTAATTTTGATATTTTACATTGCAGTACAATGTGTGGGAGTGCGTGTAAAGCGATGAAGTTGATGTCCATTAAGAACAGGTCATTTAACTATGTGAACGTATGCATAACTATAAAAATGACGAAACTGCACTATTAAAATGCTGAACACACAACTTTTGAGGCTGTAATATAAAAATTGACGACTTTTTTTAAAAAACACCTGAAATGCTAAAGCAACAAATTATACTACAAAATATTGCTCTGCTTTAAAATAAATGCAATAAAACATTGGAATATCTTTATTTTTAAGTTTTCAGGTCTGTAAATATCAAACTATTTGAGAAAAAAATATTTTTGTTGTTCCGGAAACATTAGCATTTCGTTAGTTTGAGACTAACGATAGATTCTTGGCATGTTAACTATCATAAAGATATGTTTGTGTTAACAACACGCTTACCAACATTATTGCATCAAGTTGATAATAAGCCAATGACCAACTGCTTAGTATTTCATCGCCGATGTATATGTGCCTAGTTTGGTCTGTTTGTCGTACGAAGTCATATCTTAATATAAAGGTAAGTATAGTACAGAGTCTACATGCACATATACTCGACTTAAAATAAAAAAAAACAGTTCATAATGACAATTAACTGTAAAGCAAGCAAATAATATATGACCAGCTATATTAAGTTTTCATCATAATTTACGTGTTGGTGTTTGATATGTTTTTGCTCTGTTTCATCTAGACATACAAACAAATCGAATGTAAATTGCCACAAATTGATTAACTGACCTACGTTACAAGGTGCATTCTTGTATTAATTATCTCTTATGAGATCAATGTTAAACCGTATATAAGGTCAAGAGTATTTTATTTGGTAATTAATTTCGTAACAGCATATTCTTCGCCGTGCAACTTTTATATTTTTTTACTATGAACATCTTCGCAACACATAATATATCTTGAACCTAGGCTATCCATTACATGTTATAATTGATAACATATTTTTACACAGACATTGGTTTTAATGACGCGTATGCTACTTCTCTATTTTCATTTCTAAGATCGGAACCAACCTGTGTTCATCATCCATATCAATTTCATACTACTTCTGTTGTATCACAATGGTTGATTAGTGTTTGTTATGACTGTCTTAATGTCGGCGGTACAGAGGAAACTCAGGCAGGTCTACACGCTTAATTGAAATTAGATGATATGCTCTAATCTTTCTAAGAACACTTGTAACATAAAATGAACCTCGTCGTTAGGTAAGCATAACATTCTACAATTATAGTAATATATGCGGTAAATACTCATCAGGATGTCAACAAGAGTAAAAAATATTGTCTTGAAGGAAGCGTATAACATACATTTGAAAATGACGATATATTGAAGAAAACGCAGCTCCGGCATTATAGTTTTAAAATAAAGAATCACGTTAAGATGTATCTTGCAACAAATATTCTCTTCTGACACATATTTGCTTTTCATAAAAATGTATAAGTGAGACATGAATCAGTTAAAAAGAACATAAATCATACAACAATAATTTATGATACCTCACGAGTTGGCAATATTCCATTTACGTTTTTCTTGTCATTTGATAATAATGCCTTACTGTAGGTGAGGCCACTACGTATTAAGATGTCACCTTGACTTAAACCTACTTGATGTATTGCTTAAGCTGCGCGTTTACTAAGAAAGTGCTAATTGATCATATGCAATATTCGTGCTATTAGGAATTGAAAACATGCTAGCTATTGAAAGGATGCAACAATCAAAGTCATTGTCAAACAATTTCCCTAATATAAAGTATATAAAGCACTTTAAACTAACAAAATGAAATTTTAAATATCATTTCAGGAATATTACTTTTAATGTGTATATACACCATTTATCTAGGTTATGTATAGGACAAACATTTACAATAATATACAATAAAGAATCCACTTAGAACAGAAACGTGATACAAAACGTATGTATATTATCTGCAATAATACATGATAATAATGATGATAGAGTTTAAATAATTTTGTTTTAATATTATAATATAGGCATAGTACCACTATTGGAAAAAGGAAGTGCTTCCAAGAGGTAGTCGCATAATGCGGTTATAAATAATCCTTATTTCTTCATCCTTAAAAATGCATTTTCTTTATTTTAATGCTCTTTTTTATTTGAATTGCATTATTGATGTATTTTGAACATTTGACAGCATTGTAATATTTGAATTGTGAATTTAGAAAACGAAATTGATGCTTGGAAATAGGGGTATGAATACTTTCACTTTATCAACAGTGTACACACTGAGCAGAAAAAAATCTCCTATATGATAGTGCAGAGGTTGACAAACAGTAAAATGTAAGTTTTACTTCTTTCATTTAGGTCTCTCTATGAATAACAAGCCTTCAAACTGTTATTATTAACTATAGAATAAAGATAAAAAAACAATGGTGCGTTTACACCTATACAACTAAAATGTCACACAAAGGACACAATATATATGAAGAGTTGTACTAATGATTAAACAATACATATACAAAAGAAGTAACAACATGGTGTCACCGCCATGGTACTGCAAGTAATAAAAACAATATCTGCGGAGCATAAACCGCATGTACACTAAACCTCCTATTCCCTTGTCAAAAAAAAATTACACTTACCACGTTCACTAACGAGTACGGTAGATGATTATGTATGTATGCTTTGTAAATAAAAAAATGCTGAAATAAATTTAACTTAATATGAATTCATTATATATTTGTGAAAACAGAAACTTGATTCTATAGTCTGACATGCAAAAAAACAATAGTTTAGAGTTCAATAAGAGCTAATCAATAAAGTTATTTGTTTTTCACGAGAGAAAATATAAAAAAGCAATAAAAATTAGCTAGTTAATTGTTTAAAAATACAATTATTAAAATGCCGATAGGTAATGAAGATAGCTAAAAGATGTTTGCACTCGTAAGTAACGTTAACAGGTGTTTGAATGACTGCACCAAGGGCATAGACCACGGGAATATTCAGTGAAAACTTTCCAGTTAGGCGTATGTTCTGTTATCATAAAAGCGTCATGTTGAATTGCAAACATATGAATACTGGTGTATCACCTAGATGCACCCTGACCAATGAGCCAATATCAGACAATTGTGAAACACACACGTCAATATTAGGTGCTAATTATCAAAATAAAACCGTCTTCTGTGCGGAGGTAATGCTCACCTATATTCTGGAAATGAGATTTAGCATTGTAATTGTTTATATAAAATATGACTGCAGTTATTGGCGTGCTTTAATGTGGATAATACCCATGCATGCATAACCTTGCGGTTTGTTACGGTATTTTACTATCGCTTTAGAAACTAACTTCAAATAAGCAATTATTTCCAGTTACTGTATATGAATTACGATTCATATTCAGATCAGTCAACAACTGTTAGTAAAGAATATATACACATATACTGTATGTTACAAAGTATGATGCTCAACTGTAATATTCTATCAGAATGGTGCAGTTAGGCGAATACCTAGATATGATGCATTTACATATCTTAATTGGTTACTTCACTGATCTTTATAATTACAAAATGTAATTAATAGGATGTGAAACAACCTATCTAAACAAATCTTGTCTTACTGGCGCCAGTGGGCTAGCATCTTACAATATAAAATCGGAAACATTACTTATTGTCCCTTTCTATACAAAATAATATTATCGTCTCTCATTATCAAAGACTGGAATAGAAGGCATATTTCTGTAGTGATAGATGCACCACATAAAACATCAAACAGAGATAAAAGTAATCATTGCCACTCCCTGAATACTTCCACCCACACATGGATGTTGTTATATTTCTTCTTGTTTTATCCAAATAAATTTGCTACTTTTCTCTGTATCATTGCAGCATAAGTCTTACTTCGGCATTTTGCTTCATCAATATTAACACCCACTGTCTGATCTCCTATATATCAGCTAGATTGCGTTTATCATACTTTACATATAATATATTTTCAACACGTTTTAATCAAAGGCAACTTTAAATAAACACATTGTAAATACACATTGATGAGAATGCTTTACATTTAAATAACTACAAATACATGCTATCATGATAATCAGTTTAATGCAAACATAATGATCAATATGGCATTCGGACTGGTCCATCGATTATTTCTTTCAATACACGCATTTCTTTTGTTTTTTCACAGATGCTTTCACAATTACTTTCGTTAGATCAAAATCTATTTTCGAAAATTAAACCACTTAATTTTAAACCAATAAACCCCTATTTATTAATATGTCATTAAATATGTAATCAAAAATCTAGTTTATTCTCATCTAGTCGATGTTGTTAGATATTACGATATAACATATTCAAGGATTTAAATTCGACTTATATCAGCTTTGATAATATAAAGACCGATATGTTTGGATAGTGTTGATTCAGTATGATTATATCTAATCACCAACTGTTACATATAATTAGTTAATCATGTAGACTTGCTTGTAAAGATGTTACAGTAAGTTGGTTATAATATAATTTCTAGCTTAAGATAACCACGTAGCTCTATTATACTTATGTTTAATAAGTCATAATAATTGCTGCATCAAGTTCATTGGATTTTAATCAAAGATCAAACCACACAACACGTATTAAAGAGCGATGAAGATTGTTAAAAGATGGGAATATCAAAGAATATAATCTCTGAAATACTTATATTAATAAAAACTTCTGTACCTTGTCTTCCCGCACGATTAGTTTATACTGATTAATCTAAGGTCGATTGCAAAGAAATGTCAGAGCTTCTATGAACCGTTATAGAATCTTTCCTGGGAAGAACAAGTACTGCGTGTTGTGTTTTGAAAGGCATCAGTCAATCTGGAGATCGAAACTGCAACCTTTGGTGTGAGTGACCATCACGCTATCCACTGCACTAACACTCCGCTAACCAAACAATTTTCTCAGACGGCTTAATAAATGTATGTTGTACTTAAAAGCAATTGAACCACCGCCCCATAGAGTACTGTGCAGTTGGTTACCGGTATATGGCGGTAACTATAATTATATCTATCACCGCTGATGTCGCACGTTCCAGACTCACTCAGTTAAAATGTCATGTGAGAACATTTGACAGCGACTTGCGGAAGGACAATGGATTTGCTAAGATTCAATTTGAGGTATTTGTCCAGAAATAAATCTGGATAACGCCCATTCAATAAAAAAGAAACAGATGAATTAACAAATGTTCACGTAGAATATAGACAAACTGTTTTAGAATGGCCGAATGTATGTGTATCGTCTGTCAATAAGCCTAAATTTCGTCTATTCTGTTGATAAATAAAGTGTATTGTATAAAACATATATCAATTGGCACACTAAACACTTGTCATAAACCGGTTTTCGTTGAAATTAATATTGGTTTATGATACAGTCGTATACACAGCATATAAAATGATAAAATTGTCGAAACGAAATACATATTCATCCAGTCCTTTGACTCACTTTATGCCTATCACTGACGATTGAAAATCTCTTTAAATCGTATCAAAGGACCTCGGGGGTGCGTTCTGGTAATTTCTTTGATTTCTTTGAAGATTAACATTTGTTATTTAAATGTTTTAAATTTTAATAAGATATTTGGTGAAATTGATTCCCAAACACCGTATAGTTTATAGCTGAAAACTCAAATTGATAATTCCTTGCTGATATATATAAATCGAGCTTGTTTTTTTAATACTATTAACATATTCAGTAATGATGTTAACAAAACTAAAGTGAGCACCACCCCGCACTAATTGTTAGTTAAATCAATTATAAGCCACTTAGCATTATAACAGACAGATGGTACCAGCATGAAATAACACGAAGTTACACGAAGTTACACGAAGTGTAGGTTAAATACATTTAAACTAATTAAATTTAACCGTACAAGTGTGTCCGTTTTATTACAAACTGCTCATATCAAAACTTCTGTTGAAAGTAATAGTATATTGTAAGGACAAACAGGCTAATTGAATCTCGTTAAATATAAGCCAATCTTGTGAAATATATACCACTTGAAATATTAACGGCAAGAGGCGGTACAAAGGCAGTAACTCACGTACTTGTGTTTTGCAGTAGACCTTAAATGTCCCTAGTATTCCCTACGAACATGCTGATTTGTCAATTGCTTAAGCGGACCCCGAAGTTGAATGAGATCACAGTTTGGTAAACATATTAGAGTGGTCTTAATTGTTGGACAGGTAACGAATTTCCTGTTTTTATATTAAGATGAAACATACATGAATTAGGAAATATCATGTACCGAGACAGACTAGTTTTGCAATAGAAATTAAGTGCAGTTCTAATAAAAACTATTATTGTATATTTACTTTTAATATGTTAATCATTTTATTTATACATTTAGATTGACAAAATATTTATAACATTTATATATTATGAAATAATTGCTTCATTGATGTTGCTAAAATATATATTCTGCAAACCAACTATTTTATTTCACGTATTTGTTTTTCATCGTAAATCTCACAGTAGGTAATATACCGTAAAGATACACTTCTAAGAGATTGACAAACTATGTGTCTATATTCTTGAAATTCATATAAGTGTCTCTGACAAAATAGGTTGTAATGTCAGTATATCCACGTAATAAAGTTTATTAAACGAGGTCCCTTTTATGGATTACATATTGTTGAAATTTAAATTCAAACCATTTAGATTGATATTTCTTATATTGAAGTAACATTACTCATTTTTATTTAGAATAAAGCACTATTCATTGCCCCATATCCATTTTAAAATGAGAGTAATTTACCCCAAGTTTGTGAAATTCAAATTAAAAAAATACACTTGATAAAAACAAGACGTAACATCTTAAGTTGTCACAAGTGATTTCTCTCTTGTTATATGTGTAGAATGGGCGGCATGGTATCGGTCTAAAATCTATTTGGTAGTTTATCGAACCAAGTGACATTTGCATAATATACCCCAGAGTGACGATGCTTAATATACATTCTTCTGTCGCAAGCAGATACGGTTGTAACATTGTTAATTGTGTTCTAAGAATGAATTCTTGAGGATTTCTGAGTTCAATGAGTCAGAGTATTTCACTTATATGAATTCCTACGTTGAAGTGTTTTGTAAGTCATTAATAAAGTGCTATTTCTTGTTATCGGATAATAATACCTCATTCTGTATTTTTACTACTTTATAAAAATTTTACAATTCTTATCACGTCACGTGTTTCACGATCGATAAGATATATTCTTTTTTGCTATACACCCGATCTATCTTTATATTTTGTAAAAAATATCCTTTTTTCCGATATGAAATATTGCACAAGTACATTTATATACCATAATTTATAACATAAATATTTTGACGTAATCTAAAAAAGGAAATACAGCAGAGATGGAACTTGAAACGGCTGCAGAGACAAGTGTCTGCAGACAAAAGCGCTAATGAGGTGCCTTAATAGAATTTCTCATTTAATAACAGGCTTCCGTTTGTTAACAGTGTGCTTGGTAAATGAAATACTATGAGAAAACATTCAGTCGTCATTTAATCGTATACATCAACATTTCTATTGTGTAAGCACTGCATCAGTATAAAAGTGGTAGGCCGTCTGTCACGCATTAGGATGGTGTATTGGATAGATATATGTGGGGTTTCGATCACATATTTAAACTGGTTTGTGAAGCGGATCTGGTGTCATTTCATTTACACCGATTTTGAAATATTTTCAATCACGACGCTAAGCACTTACTGAAGGGCTTCTCGGCAGCATTAGACTAATCTTATCATCACCCGATGAAAACTCAAAATTCGGCTTTTAATCCTTATACATTGTATTAACATTGTATTTTCCAATTTTTTAAGATAAAACTATTACGTTATTTTTGCCATTTTGATATTTTCAAAGCAAATTATACGCATTAAACCGCAAAGCCAATTTTATGAATGTAACGGCGATGTTGTCAACATACTTAATAAGTGCTCGTATAACTTACGGCAAACGTGAACCTAACAAAAACGTGACGTCTCACCAGCAAAACAAAATCATGCAATCAGTGAAATGCAAACTGGACCTTTTTAGCTTCGTTCAGCTGCATTATTATGTTTTCATTGGGAAATGCAATACAGCTAATCTATATAGTTTATTAAGACCGACTGCAGTAAAATATAAGTACGATATAATACAAAACAGTCTAGTACAATACATTAACAATATTTATCATCTGTGAAATCGGAGTGCTTCTTGAAATGATAATTAATTTATACAAAAACTATACCTACATGCCCAATTTACATTTACTTTTCTATTGATAGTGGGTTTATACGTAACCAAAACATATGATTGAATCACAACACTGAATAATAAACACTTCTGCTACTTGACTAGTATGTAACTAATTTAAGTGTGACTGACAAAATTTCAAATAATTCTGGTTTATTGTCATTTATATCTGTTTTTAATACACTATCAATACATTTATCGAAAGTGGATATGATCCGTCGACTCCAAGCGTATTGTGTGTTTGGTGGTTGTTCCGTTAAAAGCCGGTCATTGTATTTAATGATTAATCTATTTCTGCTTTAGCTTTTGCAACACTATCGTGTACATTAGCGATTAGCAAATTGTTATTTTTTTTTTTGTGATTGACATCAAACTCACACACAAGTTTCAGCCATATGTAAGACGTTTGTTGGCTTGTTTGGTTAACATTATCTCGTTTTATGAGATGACGATGAGGAGCTGGTGTGACGTGCTGTGAGCGGGATCCAGCTGAAGCAACGTGCGGAGAGCGGGATCCAGCTGGTGTGACGTGCGAGAGCGAGGTCCAGCTGATGTGACGTGCGGAGAGCGGGATCAAGTTTATGTGACGTGCGGAGAGCGGGGTCCAGCTGGTGTAGCGGGATCAAGCTTGTGTGAAGTGCGGAGAGCGGGGTCCAGCTGGTGTAGCGGGATCCAGCTGGTATGACGTGCGGAGAGCGGGATACAGCTGATGTGACGTGCGGTGGGCGGGATCCAGCTGGTGTGACGTTCGGAGAGCGGGGTCCAGTGATAAAGCATCGAGCCCGAAATCGGAAAGTCGTAAATTCGATTCTTCGCCACGGCTATATGAGTAGTATAGTAGGAGAAAAAATAGACCTCTTTTGCTTCCACATTTTTTGGGGCAAATACCATATTTTGTGGGCAAACCGAATACGAAGAAATTCGATAATCGCCGAAGGCGAACGAACGCGGTATAATAGTTGTAGTTATCACAAACGATTTTAAACGGAAACGGCCGAGCAAGTATTGGCTTTTTTTTCTACTTCGGTAATTGCTTTACTTTTCTTTCATTTGATCAGTCATTAGGTTGTTAGCGCGTATTTGAATAAAGAAAGAGGAACAGTTGCGAAGTTGTTTAACTTTCTTAATATTTTTTAAACATGGCACAAAAACGAACGAACGAGTGCATGAGCTCAGTTTCTAGTAAAATACTGAAAATTTCAGAGAACGTTGAATTAGAGGATGACACAATTTTTGATAATTCTAGTTTGTCTGGAGATATAAAAACGTCTTTTCAATATGATTCAGTTTTGAATACATTTGTGGTAGGACTGGAAAAGGTCCGTAAGGATGGAAATAAATGGATCGGGATAGGGGTGGAGGAAACTGACAACATTATAAAAGTTTTGCCTGTTGCTAGAAAAGTGATCAATAGATAAACTTCCAAGAGATCCTTGAAACCTATAGACAACCCGTTCGAAACATGTAAGGGCGAGATTGGAGATTTAATCACGGTTCTGTTTGTGAAGGAAAACTCTTACAAAAGAGGAAAGTTTGAGATAGACATTTAGAAAATGCATCAAAAGAGAAAAAGGAACATATACCTGCACATCAGAAGGTGTAAGATTCAGCAAACATTGATACTGGATATTATCGACAAACTTCGACTTTATCCGTCTTTGATTGAATCACTAATCGAGAAAACTTCGGGAGAAATGAAAATGTCCATGGCTCACGTGCTCATTCAAGAAAGAGTTTGTTAACAAACAGAGAAATTGTGAAGGATGTCAGATAAATCACCCCTCCCAAAAACAACACATGGGATTTCAAGGATGTTTATCAGAGGATCAAACCTCGTGGGAAGAGTTCGTGGATCAGTACTGGTTTGCGGCAAAAGCCTCCATCCAAGAAGACGATGTATTTAAAAAGGTCACAGAAGCATCCTGACTGCTACCGGATATACAGGTACGACTATATCAACTTTTATGAAGAGTATATTTCTTAGTAACATTTCGTTGTTTATAAAGTAACGAGCTTTAACTGTAATGGTAACATATCTTAAAATTACTGCATACCTCAAAATATTACCGTTAATTAAATGTTTTATAAAAATAAATTAAAATGAACGTTTATATATGTTTATATTTGCAGGAATACTTCATACCTTCGACCTGCGCCCTGAGCGATATAGAAGACAGCGACTTGAGAAAGATCGTTTTAAAAAAAGACGAAATGGATGACAATGTGTTCTTAGCGTTTAGAGAAAACAATTGACGACACTGATAAATGTAGCAAAAATCAGTAGACTATACTGTCTTTAACATATTGTATTTTTATAATATTGGTTATTTTGATATTATTCATTGTTCATCTTAAAAATGTGGCATTTTGCTCAAAAAATGTGGCAAGATTTACCTCCTATTTTCCCTCCACATATACTACTTATATGTGGTGTCCTTGAGCAGGATCTTTATCCTTAGTGCTTAGTACTGATGAAGACTTCGAGCATGGTTTGTAAGTTGTTAATTTGATTCTCAATCAAAGTAAACTAAAAAAAAATTAAATAAATAACGACGTGGAGTATGGATTATTGAGGGGTTATCTAGGTGTTGATTTAGCTAATTACTGTTTCAAGGCAGTGCCCACTTTCATTAACTTTTGATTTATATGCTTATAATGCTGTAGCGAAACTAGCGTTCGTTACATGCAACACCTCTTTATTAAATGAGATGTAAAAAGGCGATATACAGAATACTTTTAACCTTTTTCAGGTAAGGAAAAAGTAACCAGATATCGACGTTCCGTTGTGGTTAAGGAAAAGTCATCAGATAACGCTGTCTTGTCAGTATCCTGGTCCGAGATTGAATTTCATTTTCGTTATGACTTCTAATAGTTGATTTTGTCAACTACGTTAATATCCAGCACATATATTTGTTTAAAAAACAGTACATTCCTGTCCTGCGATACAAGAAAGCAAATTCATGTATAAGAGTGGTTTACAAATTCAACACGTTACCAAGATATCCTTGTATAATATGCGAAACTCAATCCTTTCCATACAACTAATGTAAAGGTCTTAATTTGAATAACATAGTATCTGAAAAGCTCAATCAAGATGTAATTACAACTTACAGTTCTTGTTTTAAGCAAATTCCTAATTCAGGTACTAGTGTAAAATTTGACAAGTTTAGCACGCGTTTTTCATTCTTTTAATTTTAAAAAACAGAATTATTCGATCTCAAAACAATGATAATTAAGAACTTATTTTTAAAAAAAAACTAAATAAAAATTTAACGACAGTATCGTGTCGTCTTGTGATGCAGTGTATGTGAAGTATATATAAATATCAAATTATACTAGCCTTAATTTTTTAAGACTGAATCGTGCTCGAAATAAATATTCCGCTGTAGCGTAGCGTTTGGAAACACTTGAAGCTCTTGAGATTTCGATATTAGAAACTAGATTAACAATACCAGATGGTGCATCACTATTGGATGAATTAATGTTGTTGTCCCGGAACACAGTATACATTAGTTTTATTTTGTAAAAACAAATCTTAAACCAAATGCACCGGCATTTACTCAATCTCAAAGGTGGTCTCTGACGAGGTATAGGATCTCCTGTAAAATTAATACGGCATTTAGTGTTGATGTAAAATACTACAAAAGCACAAATGTAAATATTGATGTAAAATACTACATAAGTACCCATGTAAGTGTTGGTGTAGAATTCTACGAAAATACACATGTAAGTGTGGATGTAAAATACTACACAAGTACACATATAAATATTTATGTAAAATACTACATACGTACACATATAAGTATTTATGTAAAATATACTTCATATGTACACATCAATATTAATATAAATACTACATAAGTACACACAAAAGTATTAATGTAAAATACTACATAAGTACACATATAAGTATTAATGCAAAATACTACATAAGTACATATATACGTTTTAATGTAAAATACTACATGAGTACACATATAAATATTTATGTTAAATACTACATAAGTGCACATATAAATATTTATGTAAAACACTACATAAGTACACATATAAGTATAAATGTAAAATATACTACATAAGTACATATAAATATTAATGTTAAATACTACATTAGTACACATATAAGTATTAATGTAAAATACTACATAAGTACACATGTAAGTATTAATGTAAAATATACTACATAAGTTCACATAAATATTATTGTAAAATACTACATAAGTACACACATAAGTATTTATGTTAAATACTGCATAAGTACATGTAAGTGCCATGTAAAATAGTTTCTGAACGACGGTTTATGCGGTTTGTTTTCTAATATCATGAAAAGAAGTATACACAGTTTTCTTGGTTATATCATGAGATAACGCGATCACATTACATGATATCTATATTCTCTACAAAGGCTGTCACTCTTATTTTAACAATTGATATTATTTGCTCTGATCTTTATAACAACTACTGCAAAATAGTATATTCGTCTATATTTTATGTGTAGTAAGTAAGTGTAAAACTAATACCAATAAATGTAATGGTTTACTATCAAATGAATTTAGCTTGCAAATCTACAATCATTTTAAAAATAAATTATTGCTTTTAATCCAATAAAACATTTAAAGCAATGCGATTTTATTAAAAATTAAAGTCGTGTATCTGAATGCAGTAGTATTAATCACCAAGCAGTAGACATAAATATTAATAAGATGCCGATGTCCATGGCTGAGACCTTTTGTTTCTTTTTTTGTCCATACATATGCAGATCATTTGTTACACATATGTACAGTTATAAGGTTTAAGGTAACACAATATATATGTAGCTCGGGTTTTTATCAGAAACATTTCTAGGTCATACAATTTCAAGGCAGTACACCGAGTGAACTGACGTTATGAGATATCGTCGTGGGCGGTATATGTTAAGAGCCGGACTATATTCTGTAAAACCAACATGACTTTTAGTTTGAAATTTAAGTGCATCTCAAGTACAAAAGTGTTTTCTGTATATATCAAGAGTGCAAGAACAACGTATTAATTATGTTCTACAATTACGTAATTAAAAATGCACCTACAGCATTAGGAAACTGAATATGGCGAATGTTTCAATAATGGTGCATCTTTTATCAATACATTCAAAGTACGTATTACACGCATTGAAAACAAATTAGATGGAGGTTATGTAGTTATATACTATGTAAAGAACTGCAATCTTAATCAAAAATCTTCAATGAGATTTTAGAATCTAAAAAAACTTTTTTATTTTATTGATCATATGGAAACATCTGGAAATAATTACACATTCATTGACATTTGCTTATACGTTTGAACGACAGCGAAGTAATATATTTAGCTTTTGGTACAACTTTTAGATAATTTGATTTTCAAGCAGAATATTCTGTTTTCAATTCTATGACAACACAAACTTTAATACTATCATATTTACTCTGATAAACGCCGAAGCTCTGTCGCTTCGATCAAATCCTCGTGTCTGGCAACAAATGAAGTAAAAATCACAATTACGAATTACAGTGCGCATGAACAATATGTCTGATTAACGATTGTTGGTTGTGGCATATTCTACTCAGAGTTCAGCAAATAAATAAATCTCCCTGCTAATGAATTGACGTAGTTTAGTCCAATGGCGCTCACAAAGTTCAATTTGCAAATAAATATCACAGTGTTATATTGTTAGTGAATTAAACTGGGTAAAGATTAGCTTATATGAATTTGAACTGTCAGTAGATTGTAGTTGTCTTTTTTCAAATGAAACACGATTCAATTAAAATATCAGCGCAAATAAGCTAATCACATATAGTCTATCAACTATATACATATACATGTATCCGATGCACAGAAGGAGGGATGTTTAACGGTTGCTTATGATGACATTATCCTGGCTCTCTTAAATCTACAAGTGTTTGAACGAAAACCGTCATTGTGGCTGTAAGAATTCACTATAAACGAACGGGTTTCAACAAATTTCAAGCACAGATAACAGTTGTTTAGCCGAATTTATATGTTTTATGGTTCGATGAAAAAGTTTTGCAAATTCAATATAAAGTATCAAATATATATTAATGTTAATAAAGTTAATCAACAAATTACAACGGATGCGCCAGTTCGCACTAACCAAGAGTTTGGTTTATATATGTAACAAATTAACGTTCACATAAATGAGTTTGACGTAAATATATGAGAGTTTGATGCATAGATGTAAGAGTTTGGCGTATACATATACTAGTTTGTTGTTAAATATATTACAACTTGACGTATACATATAAGATGTTGACGTTTACATATAAGAATTTGACGTGTACACATATACCAATTTGACGTATATATATAACAAATTGTCGTTTACATAAAATAGTTTGACGTATATACATTGAACAATTTGACGTGTATATATACAACTATTACACGGCTACTTAACGCCAGCTCCACCACCAACAAGTGGTGATAAGAAAATGAGCTATCGACACATCCGCGGTGATTCTAACAAGTATTTTTATTTGAACATACGTAAGTATGATTTACTTTTTGTCTTATATTTTTATTAATCGATCTCATTTCGAAAATAGGGCAGTGTAGTACCGTGTACAAATACTTTTACTACTGGTTTTACCACGATTTAGTTTTAATATTTTGTAAATTGTGTTGTCAAGAGCTTTTCTCGGACTCGTTCATATTTTTATACATGTCCGAATTTCAACTACAATTAGATGTAAAGGCACACTGTAAGAACATTCTCGCGGGTGCAAATAATTCACATATTATAATATTACACAGGAACTCATCAAGATAAATAAAACTTTCTAAAAGAGAAAAATGGATATATCTGTAAAAGTGGTGGAGCTATCACTGTAGTGGTGGAGCAATCAAGTAGTGGTGGTGCTGTGACTTATGGTAAAATTTAGTAAGTAACTTGAATTAATCATTCGTATTCGTGAGTAAAGTGAGCATCGAAGCTTAAGTCGTGTACAAGGATGAATAGTTACAGTGCACGTCGTATTTGAAAGGCAGTGCCTAGGGTTACGGGTCCGTACCTCTAGCCTCGAGTTTTAGGGGTACGTGAATCACGTTACCGTAGATAATACTATACCGGTAGGCTAAATGTACGTGCAACTTTATATTAATATACCAAAGACCGTTTATAATCATATAATTATAAACTTGTCTGTTGATATCGGTATGACAATGATAATTATCTTTTTCTCTCTGCCAACATCCCTGACTACGTCATCATTTCAATCTGCCATAATACCAGCTGTCACAGTCAATCATACATCGATCTAAGGACTAACTACGAACAATACAAGAAAAGTTTCAAGCCCCGAACCATCAGAGACTGGAATGCCCTTCCCCCGATTCTGGTGCTGTCCGCATCTGCAGATGAATTCAGTCTTCATCTGCAGAAATACACAGCCTAGGCGTACAGAGGCTTTTATCGTTTTTAAATATAAATATGCCTAGTGCTTTTTACCTTTTTGATGACTTACTTGCCCGCGATGCGTCAGCTCTTGGCAGTATCGAAGTAGAAGTAGATTATATACGGTCTTTGGTAAATTGATATAAATTTGCACGTACCTTTAGCCTACCAGTATAGTATTATCTACGAGTATGCAACTCATGTACCTCTAGGCATTGCCTTCTAAATACCTCGTGCACTGTAACTATTCGTCCTTGTACATGACTTTAGATTCGATGCTCACTTTACTCACGAATACAATGATTAATTTATTTTTGATTAAGTTATTTACTAAATTTACCATAAGACACAGCACCACCACTACTTGATAGCTCCACCATTACAGTGATAGCTGCACCACTTTTATAAATATATGAATATTTCTCTTTTAAGAAAGTTTTATTAATCCTGAGGAGTTCCTGTGTATGCATTATAATATATGAATTATTTGCACCCGCGAGAATGTTCTAACAGTGTGCCTAAACATCTAATTGTATTTAAAATTCGGACATGTATAAAAATATGCACGTGTCCGAATCAGGAGAAAAATTCTTGACAACACATATTACAAAATACTTGTTGGTGGTGGAGCTTGCGTTTAGTAGCCGTGTATTTGATGTATTCATATCACAGTTTGTCGTGTACGTACATATATCACACAACCGTAAAGCATCTGTCACGCTATGCAATCCCTAAAATTATGGTTAAAACGACATTAACCGAATTGTTAGGCCGTTAATTGAGCATTTATTGAAATATCTTGCTTAATCGTATAACATTATTTTTTTGTGAATTTGAATGAACTTGATTTGGTACCAAAGGCACCGGCCCAACTTTATCTAGTTATAGACATTTTTCATTTCCAAAATGTGTTATCAATATGCATCTGCACTGATCCATCATCATTTCAAGGGCAAGTATTTCGCATAGAAATCTCTTACTTTTATCTGAACTATATTCACAATGAACGGAACAGCTAACCCGCCACCTGATATTTAACAAACTGACACTACTATGTAAAATTCACACATAATCCAAACATAAATGTCTGTTTATGTCGTATACACTTTTTATTACATTACTCAATAATTTAACGACGGTATTAAACATACAAAATTGGCGGGTTATCTATTCCGTTCAGCTTATATATAATAAAACATATTTGATATTTAAAGGTTAAAAACATGATCAAGCTATGATATTGATTATGCTTTTCATGCACAAAGGTCATTTTTCTATATACAAACCTGTATTTATATATATATATATTTAATAAAACATTATAGTTTAATACAGTAGTGTATTATTTAACTTCTTACTGCGAGAGAACATAACTATTTCTAATACATAGATGATTAAGGTATGTCTCGTTTTATTTGCTTTTAGTATTAAATATATATAGCGTTTCTTGAACGGCTGTTTGAATGGTTTTACTGTATCATGATAAAACCAAATGTCATTTGGAATCGTACTGTTGAATGATGAATTGCAAACTGACAGTAAATACAATATTACTTTAAATCAGAACGATAAATCACTCTCTTAGTGCCAGTAAACGATGATTTGGCAAATAACATTAACGTTTAGACAGGTTTATAACCGCGAGGTATTCATTAAAATTCCCGAGATTAATGCTTTTCAAGAGGAAATGCTTTTATTTATCAAGTAAGAACTGGCACTCGTTAACAAAACACTGAAATAATATAACTATCTGTGATAAAATTTATACTACTTTGTTACAATTGTAAATCGTATTAATGGATATATTGATAGCAATGGCGTTTTGAAAATAGGCACCTGGGTGGAATATTCATAGACTTGAACTCAAGATGAATTTTGAAAAAACAACAACACCTGCAAGCTGATACGAACATTATGTAGTTAAATAAACTCTCACACACATTCTATCGGTCATAATGAATTAGATATCTAATGTTGAAATTTAGATTTTCAAGCTGAAGTCTTATGATATTCTCTATAATGGTTGATAAATACCACGATTAATTGTTGCATTTAAATGAACTATTCACTGATTTTGTTACAAAAGTATTATACTGTTATGTAGAAGGGTTTTGAACGTAAAAAGGTAAAAAAACATCTGTAAATCAGTAAATCGATATAAAATCAATAACACAAAACACTAACAAACATTTATTTTATTGATATTATAATCAAGTACAAGCATGAAAACAGTATGAAAATAACACTCTATTTGTATATAAATGTGCCTACTGTTCACGCAGTGCTCCTAACTAAACTTCAAAATACATCATTATAAATCGTATTTTGTTAAATGTTCAATACATTCTATTTAATAAATAAATAAATGAACGGGGTTTAACCGCGTACCAACACATTACAAGGGTATTCGACGCCAACAGAAGTAATACACTGTACATATACAACAAAAACAACAACAAATCAACATATAGATAAAATCATCAAGAAATAATATGCAGAATGAACCTAGAACCATAATACCTGCAGAACTGAGAGAATACATCATATTACAAAAATTGTCCCTTTATACAACATGCTTGGTCCACATTGTCGAGTCATCACTCATTTGCTCCCTGGAACACACAGGGGTTGGTAATTTAACCACACTAATGAACATGACAAAAAATTATAAAATGAACATGACACCTATTCGGAGGATTCCTAGCCCTTTGCAGAGATTTTAGCGGTAACCACACGGACAATATTCTATCGAAAAGGTACACGATGTGAAAGAGCGACAGTCACTTTTTAATCAGTGCAGCGATACGTCTAATTTTATAGATTTTGCCAGGGAATATTGGTTACAAAACAAATATTAAATATGGTGATTTCATACGTTTTATAATATGACATATATAATAACGGGAGTGTAATAACGTTATACCTTTTCTGGTGTAATAACACGATAAACAACAATACAACATAGAAAATAAAAGTTGAATATGTCTGTAATATATCCAATAGATTACACCATGGCTACGACTCTAATCAAATTGTTGAACTATCACGAAACACTGAGGTTTTATTGATACAAACATTTCTCTTGCGAATAAACAACATTGCAAATATTTCGAAAACAGACAGTTAAACAAACTGCCGCAGACAGATGTTCTGATTAAACAGTGCTGATAGCTTGATAAAGTGAGTGTAAACAACTATGTTATAGGATACAACAAAATACAATATGACAAATATCCTTGTGACAGATTAAACAAATTCCAATGCTCTCATTGTGACTGTTATCTAGAAACAACTGTTTGCATGTCAAAATATCACTCAGCATAACATCAGTTAATAAGTTTACATATTTTTTCAAGGCTAATGATTCTCAGAATATTTGTTTTTATTGTTCAACCATAACCTTACACCATATCTATAAATCATCAACTAAAAGTTTTGTGAAATGTTATTAAATAATGAACGAAGACACCCCTTCACTTCTCAGCAGCGTAACCATATCGCAATAATGATGAATCGCTTCTCATCAGTTTTGTCTTGTAGAAATGGTGATCTGAGAAACAATTCAATCAGTTGCTCAGTTGTTTCATAATACTGAGAATTGATTGGATTTCAACGACAATTAATTAATCCAACCACTGAAGCAAAACACTACTTAAAGAAGAGTTTTATTGAAAGTACAACTAAATACATGTACTACCCTTGAAAATGCTTAAAACGGATATTGTATTTGGAATTAAATTATGTAGCCTAAATATCGTTTATATAAAATATCGATTGAATTTGTGGTTCATTCATGGCTCAAATATAACGTATATTTCTACATTTCTATATTTAGTATCTCTTTCTCTCTCTCTTTACACTCCATTTCTGTTAATATGTTTGACTTGTTTTCGTATAATTTTTAAAATTTGATATGTCCGTAATTTGTCAAGAAAACTAGAGTTTGTAATCAATTTTGATTGACATACTTTTATTTTATAATATGTATCAATTTGACTTAACTATAATATGTTTATTTACTTGATTCGGCATGAACTGAAATGAAATTGATGTTATAATTATTTTATCTGACTTTGAAATGCATTATATTGCTATCCCACCAACCTATGTTTGCTTCTAACATTGTATTTATTTTATTTTAATAGTTTTTTCTTTGTTTTGATACGTTCTATACCGTACTTATATTATTGTACAATTGTCACGACTGGTATATACGTTGTGTATGTATATGTTTCCGTGGATTATTTAATGGGGTTATTAGAAATGTCAGTAAATACATAACATATGACACCAGCTCTATCCATTACAATGTAATTCTGAAATCCGCATATATTACCCGGTCATACACTACGACAGTGAAATGTCAAACGATAACAATAATTCACATTATATTATCCTGTAAGTACACAAGGCACTGGAAATGTATTACAGCCGGAGCTAATAAAACATGACGACAGCTCTGGCCATTACAATGTATTTCTGAAAAGTGCATACATGACCAGGTCATACACAATGACAGCAGTATGCCAAATGATAACAATAATTCACATTATATTTACCTGAAAGTACACCAGGTTACAGGCAATACAATATAGCCAGAGCTAATAAAATATGACGACAGCCCTGACCATTACAATGTATTTCTGCAGGATTCACACCACTATTATCTCCCTTGAGTACTCCGGACCTACAGATGAAGGAGGTAGAAATAAAACTTTAGTTCTCTTTTTCTTCTTTTTTCAGGGCTTTGTACTGCAATGTTTTGTATTTTGCTAGCGTGAGTTAAATGGTCAGTATTTTAGAAATCACCGCTGAAAAATTTGATGCTGATACCAGCTTTCTGGACAATTCTGTGTCATTTCAGAATTGTCGGTTCGAACCGCATCTAGGGCGAATTGTTGACATATTATTACTCTGGAAATTGATAGGTCTCACAAAAAGCATTGAATTTAAAAAAAAACAACCTGGTCAAGGAATACTTATTTTTCTTTATAATTGCATATCTTGAACCAGTGAAGAATTTGAGCCCAGACACATGCTGCTGAATTGAATTTTTCACTCTGTTTTGGACATAAATGTTACAATGGAGCCCTATGGGAAATGTAATAGTGGTGTGAGACGTGAAATGCGTAGACATGACCAGGTTATACACAATGACAGCGGTATAACAAAATAATAACAATAATTCACATTATATATACCTTTAAGTACTCAAGGCACGGGAAATAGAATATAGCCGGAGTTGATAAAACAGAAAGACAGCTCTGGCCATTACATGTACAATGTATTAACGCGACCAGGTCATACACAATGGCAGCAATATGTCAAATGATAACAATAATTCACATTATATTAACCTGTAAGTACCAAAGGAACGGGAAATACAATATCGTAGGAGCTATTAAAACACGACAAAAGCTCAAACCATTACAATGTATTTCTGAAGTGCGCATATGTAAAAAAGAGTTAGCGGGAAGTTACACTCTGAGACCTGATTAAAGTTGCTAGTAATAACTTGTTGGAGTTTTGTATTTAACAACATAACTACTAGAATGACATGAATACTGTATACATGAAATGAATGTTGATAAATAAAAGACGAGATATTCTAAATGATGAGATACAAATACACGATATCTATATGGAAGACAACACGGACATATTACATTGAACATATACAACATTAAACAAACATATAAACTATAAATCATGGTAAGCCGTACGACAAAAGCATATATAATAATGCCTTTAACAAACATACCCCGGGATGGCACACTATCTATTGTATATTCACGCAGTTCTGTTTCGGAACACCTCTTATTAAAATGTTGCAAGTTGTTACTTGTAACTGCTCCACATTTTCTATCGAAATTTCAGAGACCCACGAAGTTATAGACTGACTTCTAAATCAGTGTAGTGATGCGTATTGGTTTATATATTTTTTCCAGGGAACATTGGCAATTAAGTGAATAGTAAGTGTCTTGTTTTCTTACGAACTCGGACAGAGACAATAAATTCGGAGAAATTAGGGTAAAAATTGCTCATACGTATGACGTAATAAACAACTTCGTAATATAGAAAATATTGTAAAAAAATATATTCGCAATATCCGACATATAAAAAGCACTAATTGACTTAAATCAAACTCATAAATTACCACAAACACTGATATTAATTGATATTTACATTCCTTGACCGCATAAAACACATTTCAAATATACAGAATACAGGCAGTTACTGTGCGAGTAAACATATTCGTAGACAGATGTGCCGATAAAACTGCGTAAATAACTTGATAAAGAGAGAGAAGCAGGCTTGCAAACGACTGAGATAAGGCAAAAGACAAACTATTTCAACAAATATCGTTGTAAAAGATAAAACTAATAACAACATATCCAGCGTGGCTGTAAGTAGACCTGAAGATTGCGCATGTAATTGAACGTTTTATTTATTACATTAAGAAGCATTACTATCTTCAAGAGACATAATTGTTAAATCGATTTAATTAACGTTCAGGAATAAAACTTTTGAATGTATAATCGTTCAGAAATAGTATTTGAACATTTCTGAACCTTCGTATTAATAAAAAATTTAAATATTTGATTGACGGCTGTTTCTCTAATAATAACTTGCGGAAGGATGCTGGTTCTTTTCAGGTTCATTCTAAGGTTTTCCTCCAGCAATAAAACTGGATATGCTATATATAACCAAAAATGTGTTGATATTGGCATTTAACCTTTTAACCCTCTGTGATAATATAATTTGATATAGATCTGGTAAGTAAGTTTTCATTCTTCTTAAAAGTGAACTAAAAAACGACAAATATGTCATATTCTTTAATACTTTGCAATTCTGTTATTCTGATTTTTTATGTTATCTTTTATTGGAAAATTTGAACTTATTATTATTATATATATTACTTATCATTGCAAACGAATCTTTAAACAACATCTGGAATGTATGATATACGCACTGGATTGTGTTTATTTCTCACAACATAATTCAACTATATAACGGCGGTCAATTATAATTATCTTCCCAGCTATCCTCTTGGCGGTTAAGCAGAAATAAACAGACATTATATCTATTTCTGCTATTCATTAACGACTCCCTCAAGTATTAAGTCTTAGAATTGAGTAATGTATGGCCACAAAACGAAGTTTATGGCATATACTATATCACAACAAACACTGCAGCCGGGTGGGAATTTAAACTCATAATCCCTGCATTGCCAGTCAGACGTGTTACCATCCATTCCGGTTATTCTTATCGAAACCCCTGTTACTTTAATTAGTCACATTATGAAGTTTTATTAAACGTAATGAAATACAATGAAATAATTCACTTCTTTTTCATATATATCACGAAGCTCGCATTGACCAACTTGAAGGTGTGTATCTCACGCCTACCAACGAAGAAGAGTAATTAGCCATTGACCTAGTTTCGGTTTGTTTAATTAAGATATTAACATAAAATAATTGATTTGCAAAACCATAATAAGCAGAGCGTTCCTATTTGGTTAACCAAACCAAAACACATCTATCGAACTTGAAAGTCATGTTTTAAATCACACTTATCAGCTATAAGAGCACATTTTCTTCCCTTTATATTATGGCAGCTATATGATGTATTGACGTTTTGTTGCGTGTGTTCTTTGCAAATATCGAACCCAATATCTAGCACCCGATTGGGTCCGTTAAATAACAGCCAATTTGAGCTCGTTGATTAGTCAGTTGTTTCATGGAAATTTTTAATGACGTCATAGTAAGCGATCAATTGCTATGAATTGTGGGACAGACATAGAATTCCCTGCTGTTTTAACTCGGGGCTTAATGACCAGATTCGGGAGATATCAGGTTCTATATACCAATTTAGCACAATATCTATTAAGGTCTCACTTACCAATTACCTCCCCTTAATGACGGCAGCAAGATTATTACGCCCAAGAATTTAGAGCTGTGTGAATTGGGCATTGTTTTTGTTACAAATGCTTTCAATTGTCGTATTATTTTGGTACATATGAGAACTTTCAAACATTTTCATGACCTGTGCAAAATTTCGATGACATTCGGTATTGTTTGGTGAAGATATAATAGTTAAACGATGCGTAGTGATACATTGCAACAAATGGGCATAACTGTCAAAAATAAAGGCGTCAAATCAAAACATCAAAATTATAAAAAAACAACCTAGTCAACCCCATGTTTTTCCTACATATCTGGACTAGCAAGAGGACAATATATGGAAACAAGACATTTTAGAACCATTGGCAATGTGATCATTGTTCGAGAAGTGCATGTCTCTATATGTAGAATCGTACAAAAATAGTTAATGAATGAATGAATGAATTAATTAAATTGTTAGACGTTAAATGCAAACTTAGATTGCATGAGCGTGTGTAATGGTATCAGTGTTATCATATATAAGCTAGTAAGCATTAACAGACGTTTTCACAATACATATATGGATAAGACAAATCCTGTCGTTTGTGATTGCATCAGGACTATTCTATATGTTTGCATTATTATACTCATTTCACATATATAACATGTTTAACCAAATGCCTTTGAGAAAAGAGAAAATGACTCAGTTAGAATTGAACCAAAAATAAACCAAAAATAAAGGATGAAACATAAATAAAAAAAAACAACAAAACAACATATATGAAATTAACTAATTCTCTGTCAAACATGCCCTTTCTTGACCAACGGATATGATAATTTCTTGGATATCGTCTCTTCATTTCCCATGCTCTTCCATCAATTTTCTTCCATTTTAGCTGTTTTCCATTCTAATTTTGTTTTTTATTATTTTTTTAATAATGCTTTTCTCGTTATCTCCCTCTCCGATTCTTTGACTGTTGTCATGTTATGGGTTGATCTTGCAATGTAAAACAATATATATAGTTATATGCATATCACCTAAGTGTATGTTGATGCAGTTGATGCGGCGTAGAGCACACGAAAAATCATTTATGGAATTACTGATCGTAAAAAGCATCACTAATAGACGAAATGGACCGTTTTATCTCAGTCCATGAAGAAAAGTATTTGACACGATTCGGTTGAAACTGAATTGGATGATGAACTTCTTATTTTCGATAAAACAAATATCTGTGTATCTACCGGTTCAGGTCTGTCCCCAATACACACTGCTTCAAATGGGTTTTTCGTTCAAGTGAACTGGAAAAGTACACTTCTGAGGAGATGAGTGTGGGGATTGTCAGAGGTTTCCAAATCAGTTCCAAGATAGACGGCAATGTTAAACAGACACTGGTGTTGTAACCCTAAATAACCCTACATTTAACTGTAAAGATTGGATACATTTCTTTATATGTCGATCATTTCATAGTGTTAACAGTTTGGGTATTTTAATTGTCTTCCCAGACTTTGGTCTAAAGCATTTCTGACAGAAAATACAAGACGATATGTTATTTCACGAAGAACTATCATTCTGAAAAATATTTGTAGAAAGGGCAATCGAATGATCAATCACTAAAAAACATAATTCACTGTAATTGGCGATTTGGCAAATAATTCCAACGGCAGACAAGTTTATGGCAGCAAACCCAAAAAACAGACATCCTGAAGATTACTGATATCCATATTTTGTTGTAAACACATATTGTGTCTAGGGCTTAATGTAAACTAGTCTATTTATCTTCTTACTCTATATTAAGTTGTACTAGTGCTGCACTTGGACTCGATGTTTAAAACGTAATAACTCACGTATCATCACCCACAAAGCGTGAACAGATATTATAAATTTAGATTGGTGGTCCGATCATTATTAATAAAAAATAATATAATAATTTAATTAAGAAGTGCATTCAATTTACAAATATTTCAAACAAACTGCCATTGAAGTAAAAATTCTCATACAAATTAGATTCGATGAATAGTTTCATATGTCAATATCCAAATACTGAATGCTTATATAAGTACTCTTTTACCCGGTAGTACATATTCATTATCGTTAT
Organism: Panopea generosa; assembly: GCA_029582155.1. Taxonomy (NCBI): domain Eukaryota; kingdom Metazoa; phylum Mollusca; class Bivalvia; order Adapedonta; family Hiatellidae; genus Panopea; species Panopea generosa. The sequence continues at coordinate 18,445,546 of CM055906.1, forward strand.
GATACATATTATATGTTGGCTTGACAATATCATGCCTAATGTGTACTTTAGCTCTGTAGTGGAAGAAAGACCTTATCACAATTATTCTTAAGCTACGTGTTAGAAATCCTCATTTTCTATCGAAAAGTTCGATGTATCTAAGTGACTTATAAATCAGTTAAGCAGCGGGTATCGTTTTAATAATCTTATTATATTTTTCTTATGACATATACATTAGTGTCGAGCATCACAAGTGTCCATGTAAATGGCATCAACATTTTTAATGAGAAAATAAACAAGCACAAACTAGCATATACTTGTAAGACTTCTATTAGTGTATCGATATATAAAACATTCACTGCTTAAAAAGTAAGAGGTTCCAATTTAAATGGACATTTAAAATAAAATACTGATAAACAATTTCATTGTTATAACTGAAATATAAATATATTTGAATCCATCTGTGAATCAATAAGGGTTTGATGTCATTGTACATTCAACATCAACTTTATTATTCCGTGATTAGTATCAACTTGTTTTATGGCCATATGTGTATGAAAATTATATTTGAACTATAAATGTTAGTGTTATGATTTTACATGCATCAAAATACATGTTTCTTATACCAATCGACACTTGCACTGTCCTGAACCCATAAGCAAATAATATTTTTAAAATTGCTGTAACTGTATATAGTTATATAATTTCATGCTTTATCCACAATATGTCGTACCCATGATGCCCGTTATACAGATGCTGTGGGTCACCGCCTTCTTAATGCTCAATGCAAAATTCACATATAAACATACAATCAACCTGTTAGTTGATAGCAATACGTATCTACAGATATGAGATGTTTATATTGACATTTATGTTTCATGTGCCAAACCTTAAACTTAAAACGCTATTGATAATATTTAGTGAATGTATTTGATTTTATAGTACTGTTATACAATTTGATCCGTCGCCCTTCTTAAGATTTATTGATTCCCATGGCCATTTATCATCTTGATACCGTAAACAGTTTTTTTCAAAATATGTAAATATATGTACTGGATGTAAAAAGATGTATTAATATGTACATTTAAATTGTTAATTTGAACATACAAACATCGTAAATGTCACTTACACTTACACGGTTTTTGTCACCACATATATTGAACATTTAATGATTAAGTGTAATTAGCCCCAAATACAAGTTACATCACGCAAGTAAATATTTGATACATAAACAGTACCTATATACGTGTATTTAAGTCAATAAATAATATTTAAAGCTGTTACGGGTTTTGAGAGGGTAAAACATATGTTCAAATATAGCTGCGTGACTACCTGGATAACATCAGTGAAATAGGTTTCAAAACAACCACTACGACAAAAGCTGGTTTTAACCTAATGCATGACGTTGTGACAGATCAAACAAATAAGACTGCTGTGTAAAGAAGTTACATTTCAATACTAATATTGCCTTACATTTAAGTAGTGTTAGCTACATAAATGCAGCACTTATCATTCAAGAAAGAAAACAAAATATAATCAACAGGTACAGCGGCATTCAATCAAAACAGCATTGGCAATCCAACTGTATGGAATAATTATAAGTACAAAACATGCATATGTTCAGCTACCGCCATTGAGAAGAGCTCTCTAATTGGCTGAAAAAGTATAGGATGTTCAGGGCATATATTTTTATAGTTAGCTTACTTCTGGTTGGATGAAAATGTCACACTGGCAAATGGTCACAATAAAATATAAGTTAATTATGTTTGTGTCAATAAAAAATTAAAACTATGTTTCTGTGACTGACTTAATTCATTTAATTATGGAATCTGTATGAAAAGTAACATTGGTGGAATGTAGTTTTTTTTCATGCTGAAAGGGAGCAAAAAGTGGTAAAAAGTAATACTCTTGACCCCATTTTTTGGACATTTTGATTTTAGTTTAGGATGGTACTTTAATATGATGTAGCCTAGGACTTTTTGGTCCGCAAATGGTAGAAACAGCGAAAATTAGGTCGAACGTTATAATGTAAGTCTACGGAAAACGCAAAATAGGTAGCTGACCATATATAAGGAGTTACAGCATGGAGCATTGCCTTGAATTTGTCATTATCAAGATACTCTACTTAGGAATTTAATCTTATTAACGGATGCACATAATTCTAACATACAAATAACTTTCACAAACAACGATCAACATATTTTAAAATATTAATTGCTAGATTCATATATCACCAAAGTCATATTTCGAAAATAACATTCAAACTTCGCACTGTTCCACCGACCCTACAGCGTTCTTTCTGAATACAACATGACAACGCTAGTACCTGTAGTTGGCTCGAGTATAATGGAGTTTATTTTTTTAAATTGCACTTTTATTGCCTTGAACCATATCCATGAGGGCCAGGTTATTGCAATTTTAGCAGTGATTTCTTAGTTTTATGAAACACTTCATGGATAAGTAATTCTACATAACTGTCAGATAACATATACAATAATACTTACTCTTTGATATTTTGATATATAGGTATGTTCGTACTTAAAGGATGATATAGTGCTCGTAACTGATAAGTAATCATGTTTCACATCGGGATGTTGGCTCTTAATAGTTTTCCTTTATCTTAAGAACCCTTGATTTCGATTAGTATTTTATAAAAGGTGCCGACATGACACAATTGAAGAGGATAATACGCTTCCCTGCATACGTCTGTTTGATAAAAATACCGTAAAACATAATCTTGTTTACTCCAATAATGTTTTAATACCGTATCAAATATGTAGTATAAAGGAACAAATTAAAGCATAAGCTTTCAAAAGTAAGTGTTATAAACTGTTTTATATTGTTATTCATGTGCATTAGACATATGCTATTTAATTTGATATAATACGCAATGAAAAGTTTCAAGTATGCGGTATCATTTAAAATAAATAAAGCAATGCTTGTTATAAAAAGCTGTGAACACGGCATAGCAATATTTAATTCCTCTTGCAGGTCTCACTACACAACGTAATATTGCTCTATAAAAGTATAGGGCCTCTGACTCTTCTGTGTAAAAAACACATTCAAAATAAAAAAAAAGTTCTTTTTCCAAAGCAAGAATGTATTTTTTCTAAAGCATAAATGTATTTGCTAATTAAAATTCACAATAACTGGTGTGTTGTTTTTTGTTTGAAGATTGTGCATAGACATAAGTCACAACCCATAGATAGGATTTTTAGCGCAGAAGTATGTTATTCTTCAGTTAAATGTTTTTAGATGCATATTATGCGTATTGTATAAAAACAAATAAGGTAGTTTTCATGTGTCTGTAAAATAGTTTCTTTATTTAAAGTATTCTTTTAATAATCAATTTAATTGTTTGTCTGTGTGCTGTTGTGTTGCAGTGACCTTTGAATGACATATATTCTCACACAAAACTCCTCATTGCTAACATAGTTTACTACGGATCAAGTTCAGTTAAACAATACGATTAGAATTTAGTGATTTTTACAACAAATACAACTCTTTTATTTCGTAAATAGAGGCCTCCGGCCCAAAATCTTTATTAGTATATATAAAATTGAATAGTGTCAAAATATAAAATGCAATATGGCATACAATTTATGTGGAAATATTTTATCAGTAGTCTTTTTTATTATAATTCTGTATCATTTTGTAATAAAATAAAGTGAACATATGCAGCTAGTTTCCTATGTTTAAAAGTATCGTTTAGTTGGAGTAGCTGATAAAAATATATAAGTCATAGTCTCAGACCCGCATATCGCTAAAGTATATCGGTACCACATTTTCTGCATGGCCGAACGTTTGTTTCTCATTTTTGTAACTATTTTATACTACTTGTTATGTTGGTAGTTTTGTGGTTGATGTGTCCTCATTTATACTATTTTGATACTCAGGAAGCTACGCTGCGTTTTACAAAATTGAAAATCGTCCTAAATCAGTTTGAGAATTTTCTCGTTGTATACACATTTTCTGCATGATTTAACCAACTGGAAAATCATTTGGATGAATATTAAAAATACCAAGAATAATTATAGTTGGTTTACGTTAACAACGATTTTGTCGTAAAGTATATTTTGTGAGACGTTAGTCTGATAGTCAAGAGAGATACTAATTGCATGTCATCACCAGCTTAATATAACTTATTTCTTCTCATGTATAATGGCAATATGTTTCCCATGCTGCTTATCACGGAGCAAGTTAACATGACATACATGTAATACACATAAGTATTATGTTACTTTTTCAGGACGAGGTCAACCAAGTGCTTACAACCATTGTGTGGCTAGAACAGGTTAGTAAGTCACTTCCTTCATTACACATCTTGAATACAAGGTAGTTATGTCATTCTTTCAACAGACCAATCAGCACAGTATCATAAAACAAGAAAGAATCACAAAACTTAAATCTTAAACACTAGTTGTTGTGATTTTATATACTGCAAGAGAATTATTCCACATTTGATTGTTATCGATTCTTCAACAAAATCAATTCTGATCTGCAAATTACTCTATAGTGTCTTACATGTTTTTCGTGTTTTATACTCTTATCATAGTAACTGTTGTTGTTCAAATGAACTGTTTCAGTTTGTATTTGGTGTACATACATTTTTTATACTAATATTGGATTTCAAGATTAATATCGAACTGTTAAGGTATTACTGTGCAGTCAATGCGTGTCCTATATTATATATAATTTCATGTTCAGTATAGATATAAGGAAATGTTATTTATCTGGTTTATTCCATAAAGACATTTTCTGTTTGAATACTTTACGCCTTCAAAAACGATTTTGAATATTTTATATGTTTTTCATCCCAGACCTGTTATCATTTTGGTTGATTCCTATAAATAAACCGCAATTGATTTTTTAACGTGTTTTAAAGCAATGAAATTGTTGGAATAAAATTGAAAAACAAGTTGAAAAAAATTGCAACATATTTGTTTCTTTAAATAGAACAAAAATGGTCAAAATGTTAATAAACCATTTGTTCACATTAGGAATGGATAGATGAACGATTGAAATGGGATCCAAGTAAATACAACGGACTGAAGACAATGCGCATGCCCTGTGATAAACTTTGGCTTCCGGATATTGTGTTATATAATAGGTAAGAACTAATGGCATGTGGATACAATGTAGGTGTGTGGCGGGATACTTATTCATTACATCAAACAAACATAATAAAAAAAGTTACATTGTTTTAAATTATGGATGTTTTAGTTGAAACTAATGTATTTTAGTTCGATAGTTAAAGCCCCATAAAACATCCCGTAAAAACAACTTTTGATAATAACGAAAATGATTGATATTAAATGTCATTGTTATATTGCTAAAAACATTCCTATAAACCCTTGCTGACTGATTATTAAACACGTATATGACAAATAACTTGGAGCGAAATGTGTTGTTCTTAAACAAGCAGACCTAGCTTTTAAACCATTTGTTTACCTTATCATTTGCGACAATCTTCGCTAATATCCATCTGCAGTGGGATATGTTCAGGTGGAATACAAATTTGATTTAAGAAAAAGTGAAAGCATGTATTGTGCGGATTAAGACCGTTGGATTATGGTTCCGTAATCAAAAGTAGTTATGTTATGGCTTGAGATAAGAAAATGCACCGTTATTGATGTTCTTCTATTGATATATAGATATATAGATATAGATATTGATGTCTGCGATGAAAATGTGTTGTTTTCACGAACGTAGGTAGCATGTATAAATTATTCCATGTTTAAAATAAATAAAGTGTCGAAGGCTCGATATTGTACTAGTTTGGTCAGGTACGAGAGGCATTCAATATATTCTGTCACTGGTGTTTGGATATTTAAGATTTTCTCTGGAACGGGATTTTTTTTCTCAGGTCAATCCTTCAAAGTATTCTACCCGTTCAGATACGCACTGCTGTCCACGATCTTAATGTCGCAAAGTAGTCTCCCCTTGGTAAACTGTTCAGACACTGAAAAAATGTAGACCCAAAAGCACTTCTAGTAGCAAAGCGTTTACCTGCGAGCATTTTTTTAGCTTGGGCAATAGGAAAAAGTCACAGGGGCTTAGTCATTGGGGGAAATGTGTATGTTGGGAGAGGTGTGTGTGTTTGTGTGTGTGTGTGTGTGTGTGTGTGTGTGTGTGTGGCGGGGGGGGGGGGTATTCAACCTGAATAACATTTTATTGTCCTAAGAAAGATTGTACACTTTTACTATTATTAGCAGAAGCATTGTCGTGAATAAGCTGTAATGCCTTCTAAACTTGTGCTTGGGTGTTTATTTAGATAAAACTTTTTGACATATTTAAATACTTTGTATTTGTAACTTGCCTGTAATTATTTTACTCTCTTTGTAAGGAATTTGTACAACAGAGCCACTAGAGTTGAAATAAATGGCATTTAAAACCTTCTTTGCGCTTTTTGTCCTATTTGCTATGACCAGCCTAGTCCGATTTTACCAAGCTATTGTTTGTTATTGATGCGCCGTTGGGGCTAAAAATAATAATCCCAAGTTTCATCCCCAGTGAGCAATCAGAAATTTTCCTAGGATTTCAATTTTTACATTTTTTCTCTCTAAACGCTTGACCTTTTGGTCAGTTGTCAGCAAATGGGGGAACGACCTAACAAAAAGCTTCTATAATTTCAAAGAGTTAGTTTGGATATGATGTACGATGCCTTCTGAAATGCCTAGACTATAAGTTATCTGGGAAACAGTATACCGCCCATCTTCTTCTACCATAGCTAAAATAAAACCAATGTTTTCCTTTGTTGCTGCAACAACAGGCCTACCTAGGCGGTTGTCTTCTTGCAGGCTATGCTGACCCCACTTAAATTTCTTAACCCAACGTAAACTGTTCTTAATGTTACGGTAGAACTATCATGCATACGGCACAATTCAAAATAAATATATTTTTGATATAACTGCAATGAAACTCGGGCTTTAATGTAAAACCTTATTTCAAATGTTTCTTCAGGTTTCATTATGACATTGAAATAGAGCCAATGTACATGAGTGTGCATGATTCAACAATGAATATCTTGATAAATGATAATCGGATTAAATTAAGAGTTTGCAGGTGTATTGAATAAACATCCCCAAACCATTCCACGAGTTTTTCAGTTGAGAATAAAAAGGATGGGTGTAATAATTTAGCCAAAAGCAGCTTGATAAATTCTTAACACATCTCCTACAATCCCCAAATTTTGCTCCCTTGAAATGAATTGTACAAATTACAGATCGACGCGAATCCAAACAAGCCTCGAGACTCCCCGTTTTCTGCCGAAGGTGTTCAACTATTATCTGTAAACAAAACCCGTTCATAATTATTTGAAATAGTGCATTATATGTTTACATTTTCGTTTGCAAACGCTCTCACTGGTCGAATACACATGTAATATATCATCTTATTTGGAGAAATAAAGCTGACTTAAGTTATTACTACAAACGACCGTTTCGGAAGTTTAATGAGACTTTAAATTTACATGTTTTATTTCTCGATTCCGTACCATGGGTTGAACAAGAATTAAGTGTTGGTTTTGACCCCGCAGCCTCTAACGTTAGCTGTGAGCACTTCGTGTACTCTATCTCCGCCCCGCGACAATATAGGTATTTTAATATTGAAGTTAACCAAAGATATATTAATATATAAAAAACATTTTGAGATCTGTTTTCCTTGTCCTTATTTTTGTAGAACTACACTCTTCACATTGCCGATGCATCTAATTGCACTGAAGACTGTTACCGTTCTTTGTTAATAATATCTTAAGCCGACAGAGGTCTTGTAATAGTTAAGAAAGTAATACGAGACGATATATAGTAATTGCAACGAGCTAAGTCTCGGGTCTTGACTTCCCTTAAACAATAAGATATAAAAAGGTGACTCATACGAGACTTTTGTAAAACAAGATTGGCAAAAAAAAACTAATTTTCTTTTAAATGAGAAAACTCAAGTTTGTGCAGTGTTTAAACTCATAAATATAAATGAGGAAGCGAACTGTTGATAAACCGTTGTATTTTTCAGTGCCGATGACTTTACAAATGGCTACATGCAAAGTAAAGCGATGGTTCACTCAGAAGGAACCGTGTTCTGGCCTCCTCCTGCTAAATTCAGAAGTTCGTGCAAAATTGACATAACTTATTTTCCCTTTGACGATCAACTATGCAAAATGAAGTTTGGATCATGGACATATGATGGTTTTCAGGTAACATACACGAAAATGTCCAATGGTTCATTGATCAAGTCTTCGTTTCCGTCACCGGTTCTAAAACCCGAAACGTATTTTCAATCAGAGCACTCTTAAATATTTTAGCACTGACCGTTTAAAGACTATGATCCCCGTTGTCTTTTCTTCTCTATCAGTTATTACATCGATTATAATCATTGTTGGAATAAATTGTTTTTATGAACTACTCTGATATCTGTGTTGTATGCTACATCTCCCATTGGTTTATATATATCCATTTTTTTTTCAGTAATACTTTTAATAATTTAGATCATGTAATGTAGCTCGAGTATTAAATGTAAGGAACACGAGATGTGTCACATTATTTCTCAGGAACAAATGCAATATAACGCGTTTGCTATTTCCTTTATACAAAAATATTATACATATACATTGTATAATTATTCGATTTCACCCAAGCATTTGAATTCATGAATACTTCATATATAAATATGCAACCTAAATCTATAGCAATTTTAAAACCAATATATATAATGTTGTATATCGATGTTCAAACGATCGTATTATCATAAAACTTCTCTGTAATTTCAGGTGGATATGACTAACAGATCGGCACATGTTGATTTAGCAAACTATGTATACAGTGGCGAATGGGAGCTGATTGATATAAAAGTAGTTCGGAACGTCGTGTATTATGCCTGCTGTATAGAACCATACCCTGACGTCACGTTTACAATAATAATGCGCCGCAGAACGTTATACTACCTTTTTAACATAATATTTCCCTGTCTATGGTTGACTATTCTAAGTTTATTGGGGTTTTGGTTGCCGCCTGACAGTGGAGAGAAGATTACACTAGGAATAACGGTACTGCTGGCTTTCTCGGTCTTTATGTTGCTCATCGCTGAAAATATGCCCGCCACATCAGAGTTCGTTCCCTTGATTGGTAAGTATATATATTACAGTTCTTCTATTTAAGTTCACCTGAGCAAAAATTAATGCGAGCTTTTCTGGTCGCCCTGTGGTTTTCGTCAGTCGCATCTTTCATTCCATTCCTCAGGAAACATTCTTAGTAGTTATATATCCAAAATATCTCCGACATATTTTTTCGAACTGGTCAAATCGACCGTGTAAATAATGTCAGACTTTGTAAGTCAAATATTGATGTTCTGTATTACTTTGTTATCATAACTATGAAAAACTAGCGTTCTCTTATACCCATATCTACTGCACTCTTATTGTCATAAAGATGACAGTTTATTCATATACAAGTCACGTTTTTCATGGGCATGCTGGACAGATATATATCGGACCTACAAGCCAAACACGATATTTGGACCGCTCCCACAAGGTACATAATATGTAATGGATATAACGTATTCAGTAAATGAAGATCTGATGATATATATTCATTTTTTCAAACAACAATAACTAAGTTGATTTTTTGAAAGGCAATAATGGCGAGTCTGTGATCGAACCCACAGCTATCAAATGAACGGCCAATTTGAACACTATATGCAGTATACTACCGCCCTGTTAATACGAAATAGAAAAGGACAAGTTGAATTCAACTTAAATTATAAAACAATACTAAACTTAACAAATATTTCATGTGTGAGATTAATTCATATACATTGTCAAATAGGATATTCGTAAAGGAATGTGATATTGTCATATAAACATATATTGGGAAAATAAGCGCACACGTGTTGTAAGAAAAATATATCATAGAAATTCAAATAAAACATCAGCATTGCTTTCACATTTTGAACACATTGCACTAAGATTTGTTTGGAATTTTAGGTATATACTTAACTGTAACCATGGGAATGACGTCGCTTTCCATTATCCTGACAGTGTTTGTTCTACAATTGCATCATGTTGGACCACACCAAAGAGGCGTTCCTAAATGGTTACAGATTATATCGTACGACATTCTCGCGAGAATTGTATGTCTTCGACCAAAAATGAATCCTTTTATGTTCACATCTACGTTGACTAACGATCCGTGCTTCTATTTGGACACATTCGACAGGAGAAGCAACTGTAACGGTATAATTCTGCAGAAAGGAAGTTCTAATCATGTGAACGTCCAAATAAACACTACGTCAGATGTGACGTCACACATGCCTTATCAGATGGAGAGTTCTCACAGGGAAAGATTACTCGAATCAGAAATGGAAGACACTCAAGATAAAATAACGAACTCCCTTAAAATACTTGTTGCAAAGCAAAACATAGAAGAAAAACACCAAGATATAGTTAACGAATGGCGTTTTGTTGCAAGTGTAATGGATAGATTTTTGTTTTGGATTTTTCTCCTTGCAGCAGTTATGTCTTCCATCATCATACTTGTGATAATGCCAATGAATAAACCATCTGTATATTGAAAATGTCAAAGGAATCTTACATTTGTAATATTATATATTTGTACGCGTATGAACGTTTCCGTTTCATGTCAAGCCGTGTAATTTAGGTTTTAACAAAAATAATTTGATATCATCTTCATCTGTTGCCTTTAAATGTGTTAAACTTAATTAGGTCTAGTCATTTTTAACTGAAGTCGAAATACAATTTCCCGACCTGTCATTCAAGTTGTCATATGATTGAAGTCAAAACTGAAAAAACGACATATGATAGGGTTGTTTATATTAGATACATCCTATAAGTAATGGAAATAACGTAATACATGTTACTTAGTATATATGAGTATTAAACATAATTCATGCTATATTTAATTTGGTTAAAGTGCCATAAACATAATGTGAAAGCATTTAACTTCAATCCGTTTTTAAATATTGTTAATATGTTGTAATTTTGACACCTTTTACATATTAGACCTTACACTGATTATTTCTATTTGTATCCCATATACTGACAAATTGCTATATGTTTAGAAAACACACACTTAATATGTGTAACTACCTTCTAGTAAAAGGTAATTTACAACAATCCATTTGTATGTGCGCCCCACATTTTTTTAAATGTTTCAAAGAATTAAGCTGGCGGCGCGGGCTGTCAATCAAACAAGTCCATAACCCAATCACTGATATTGGTTGCTACGCCGCCATTTTCCTTAGACAAATTAACTATGCCGAAGTAAACACTACACAGTATTTACTTGGACAAACAATTCCATGTGGCCAGTAAGCGGAGTGATAATCGTTCTATCGTCAGGTTCATATAGTCAGGATACTACTAGCGTACATATGAATCATTTGCCGTCGTAGGAGTCTGCTACCAGGGCTGTGTTTCACTTAAATAACCTAGGACAAAAATCGCCGTAAATCATTTTGGCAATTTCTATGTTTTGTGTTAAAACTTGTATGGAGATTTATAATGATTGCATTTCCAAAAAATATATCACCTCCTGCGTGATTTGAGCCAACTTTAGGTTCATTTGGATAAATATTAAATCCTTTATGAATACTAGTTGCTTTACCGTTACGACGATTTTTTGTGTGAACTCTTACCTTTTGTACTTGCTTTACATAAGGTTGTCAATAAGTTTATAACCCTTTGGAGAAAATAACGCTTCATTGATAAGAACACGAGTTTGAACACTTCTATCTCATAAAGTATATATTTTGTGTTCAATGGTAAAATTTTTACAATAAATATATATTTAATATATAGAATCATGCTTTGTCAATTTAATAAGCGCATTCAGATTTGATTTATAAAAGTATACACCTGCAGGGTTCTCCACAGGAAGGAATGCAAGCGGTGGGGTAAACACCTTCAACACATTTTCAAGCGCTACGTAAGGCACTCATTGAAATATATTTCATTAGTAAAACTCGTATTAATCAGTTGAATCAGTCATATTTATTAGTATGTTCATTTCAGGCATTAAAATGAGCAAATCTATGCAAAGAAAGATAATGATTTAGAGGAGTGTAAGCTTTTGCAAAATTTGTTAAAGAATTCAAGCGCTACGAGAATACCATTACTGATAGTCAAGCGATGGGGTGTCCCTGTGCTTAAATGGCCTATGGAGAAGTCTGAGTCCTGTGAAATTGTGTACCGATTCGTGGACTAGAGAAATACATCAAATCAACACTTTCGATTGATTTTTGATTAAAAGAAAAATAATAGTACCAGTCCGTTTGCAAAATGTCCATTAATCGTATCGCTTAGCTTTTTAAGGTTTTAAAAGTAATACTTATTATGGAAAAAATTAGGAACAAACACATAACTAAGAAAAGAAGTTTAAGTTTAACTATTTAAGACGTTTCCTAATATAAAATTGAATGAGAAAGATATGAAATTGGTGATATGAAATTATTGATATATTGACAATACTTTAAATTAACAAAACATATAGTTTATATAATTTTCATTCACAAGATATGTGGCATCATTAATTGATTCAGTAACACAATGACTGTGTTAGAGTTCTATATTATGTAATTATATATTATTATGAACATTAATCATGATGAGGAATAAATGTGCCTTTATCATATTTTCATATTAAATTATGTTGTAAAATATGATGTTCTATTAACAGATTTATGAATAGAGCATGTAGTATAATAGTATCGTGTTTTTTTTTTCATTTCTGTATGAAATATGAAAATGAATAGAACATGTACTGGTAAGAAATACTTAACTACTTTGTATTTGTTGTTACTGATTTTCATCAATAGATTAGACTGTGTGGTGTATTTTTCATGAGTTAACTTACGTGTAACTTACGTATAGATTAACCAAGAATCATCAGTGTTTCATGTATTTCAATATACATCTATATAGTTTAGAATAAGAGATAGTATTATATGGTAACCAGAAACGGCGATTTTAGCAATTCGAATTTGCATAGGTCCTACCATAAAATACAACATAATTCACCAATTTTATATTTGCATTGGCTAATTCATATACATATAATCACCAAATTTAGCAATCAATCATATACATTTAGGGACTTGATAAACGCAAAAGCCAGACATATGCAAAATAAACAAGTTTATTGTATATCAAGTTTAATAACAGTTGGCAACAATAAACATTCACATAAGCATAACGAATAGTGTGAAAATTATCGTGAAATATTAGCACTTGTAAAGGCGTTGGAAAGCTTATTTACGTTTTTCGATGGGAGCATACGAGCGCTAATGCGTCTTTGCAATTCATCCCTAGTTTGCTATCCTTACTGGAAATGTGACAATAAGGTCTTATACTGACGACGCTGTACGTTCTGTTGCACTACCGGGTTTTGGCGACATAATCATCGGGGAGGTCACTTTGTCTTTTGAGATGATCATGCACCGCCACACAAGTCTCACCTCACAAAAGTTGTTATTTCAAGCCAATGCATTTCGGTCATATATGTTCCCAGATATGTTTTCAATTGAGCATTTCTGGAATGAATATTCATTAACTCTCATCGGTCACAATCAAGAAACGTGAATGAGTTTTCCAACACCTGGGTTCAGGAGTGGAAAGACATTTTCCAGCAATGTATTGAAAACAGTGTGCTTTCAATGAGAAGTGTTTTTGCACTGCTTCAAATGGTAACTATCACCGCTACTAATTGCAAACTTTGTGATTTCAGATGTTGTTTGAATCTTTAATTCTATGGAATTGTTGATATTGTTCAATACAATTTACACAATTTGGTATATTGATATCGATGTTTATTGTTGTACTGTGCGATTAAAGTTGATAAACAGGACGCATGTTTATTTTACAAAAGTTCGACTTTGAAGTCCATTATCGTAGAAAAGTCTTACATAATCTGCACTGCTGTGTAACATAAAAAGCAAGTGTTTTATTCATATATATGAAAGTGTGCTAAATGGTTTCGGGTTGATATATGTAGTGCGTGTTTGTAAATATATCGGACGAGTTTATTGAGTACATTTATTATTGAATAAATGATAAAGTTTTCCTATTGAATGAGGTTGTTTCCTTCCTATATGTTTTCACAGATGTAAGAGTCTTAATAAGTCACGTTACGATTAAATTATATTTTGTTGTGTTGAATTGAAACTGTATTTAAAATGATTTGTGTGGACTGTCACAAGGTTAATTTCTTCTTGCAACTGAGATCGTAGTTGCGAACCCAGTTCGGTATGAAAGCTTCATGTGATATAGTTTAGACGTTATATTCGAATTATTGTGGTAGTCCCCTTTTCAGCACTGCAATAAAAGCATGAAATGATCTAAAAATTACATGTAATCCAGTTGAAAAAAGCTATAAAATAGTTTAAGTATTAAAATTCATTATAGCATCACTACATACAATATTTTCAAAAACAGAATTATTAAATTATTTCATAAGATGAACGTTTTAACCTTATCAATATTTGAACCAGAGAAATATAATGTGAATACTTAGTATATCATTGAAACGGGGAGGTAGTATAGTGAATAAAATGTTGGCCGCGGGTTCAAGTCTCACCTCGACCCGATGTCTCTTTTTAAACACACCAAGTACCACTATATCCAGGTAGCGTACTCGAGTGCGGTTCACATAAGTTTCGAGCTTTCTTCGTGATTAATTTTAAAATAAATTACTAGAACCTATGATATTGTTATACGAACCTAACAAAAAGGAATTGAAATACAATGTAAACGAAATTGACACGTCTGTCGATTCAAATATACTATTTAATTGTCACCAGTAAAAAAAGCAATACAAAGGATGATTGGAAATACTATATATACAAGTTGTAGACAAATCAGCATTTTTCTTCGTTTTGTTCAGTTTCATTTTACCGAGAACAACAATGAAAACATGACAGAACGACAGAAGTATTATTCGAAAGTTGAATACCGCTTTGGCAAGTGATTGAAGTTTTGCAATCGTGAAAAACTTTGCTATTTTCTTTTTTTTTTCAATAATGTTTACACGTTCATTCTTTCATTGAATAGTATTTAACGCATATATATTGATTTAATTATATTGTTAGTTTCATTATGTGTAGATTCCTAACAACTCGTCCATTGACCAAGCAGCGCACCATAATCATAACTTCAACATTTAATTATCTATTAAAACGTCAATATCGTTGTTTATAGTCTTGCATATAAAGGTATTTTACTGGTTTGTTTAACGCCATGCATACATGTACAGCTTTCATAACGATTATCATGTGTTTATTATAGTAAAGTACATTGAAAGACAGAAATTTAGAATTTCGTAGAAGTGTTCGGTGACAGATCAATATCTTTATAGAGCAAATTATGAAGTTGTTGAACGTTATGTACTCACGTGTGAATATTTTAAATTTATAGACCGTCAATATACTTAACAATGTAAGTACATTTATATTGTAAAAAAACACAACTAGTGGATTATAAACGTGTATATACAGTAAAACCGTTGTAAGCTGTCACCTCTATTTAGTGGCCACTTGTCTAAAGCACTCACAATCTATATTTCCAGAACAAATTGACGTGTACGAGAATTAAGCAACAACATGTCTTAAATACCAGTTTTGCTTATTCCCTTGGCTGGCTGTTTAAGACAGGTTTGACTGCACATATAAATATATCAATGTAAATACTCCACTGTTTCCATTTACCTTAAAAAACTTTAACGCACTTGATTATTTCTTATTATATAAGACAGGCATTTGTCGTTTATTTTGTTATTATATAGTATTGTCTGAGATTTGCGATTGCTGGTATAAGTTGCTTGCAACTCAATGTATGTATAAACTTCGATTATTTATATTGACAAATGGTATTTTATCAACATGAATTAAAATGAACACTTAAAATGCGTATCAGTTGTTTATTTAATTAAAACCAGCTAGTGTTTCTTTGTCTTTTGTTTACGTCCTTTCAAAATGCATATAGTTTATTTTTATATAAAAAGTGAGATAGACATTCAATCGATATACACACGATGATTATTAACGAAATAAACACGCTGAACTATTTGCTATCTGGAAACATCCCGGCTATATATTAACGATATACAAACGCTGAACTATTAACTATCTGGAAACATCCCGGCTTGTCAGACGCTGAAAAATGTACTATCTGGAAATATGCCGACTCATTATTAACGATATACAAAAACTGAAATAATTGCTATCTGGAAACATCCCGGCTCATTAATAACGATAAACAAACGCTGAACTATTTACTATCTGGAAACATCCCTGTTCATTATCAACGATATATAAACGCTGAACTATTTACTAACTGGAAACATGACGATTCATTATTAACGATATACAAAAGCTGAACTATTTACTATCTGGAAACATGCCGACTTATTATTAACGATATACAAACGCTAAAATATTTACTATCTGGAAACTTCCCGGCTCAATATTAACGATATACAAACGCTGATATATCCACAATCTGGAAACACCCCGGTTCATTATTAAAGATACAAACACGCTGAACTATTTACTATCTGGAAACATCCCGGCTTATTATTTATGATATACAAACGCTAAACTATTTACTATCTGGAAACAACACGGCTCATTATTAACGATATACAAACGCTGAAATAATTGCTATCTGGAAACATCCCGGCTCATTATTAACGATATATAAACGTTGAACTATTTACTATCTGGAAACATCCAGCCTCATTATTAACGATATATAAACGCTGAACTATTTACTATCTGGAAACATCCAGCCTCATTATTAACGATATACAAACGCTGAACTATTTACTATCTGGAAACATCCAGCCTCATTATTAACGATATACAATCGCTGAACTATTTACTATCTGGAAACATCCCGTCTCATTATTAACGATATACAAACGCTGTTCAATTTACTATCTGGAAACATACCGGCTTATTATTAACGATATACAAACGCTGAACTATTAACTATCTGGAAACATCCAGCTTATTATTAACGATAAACAAACGCTGTTCAATTTACTTTCTGGAAACATACTGGCTTATTATTAACAATATACAAACGCTGAACCGTTTGCTTTCTGGAAACATACCGACTCATTATTTACGATACAAACGCTGAACCATTTACTATCTGGAAACATACCGGTTTATTATTAACGATCGCAGACGCTGAACAATTTACTATCTGGAAACATCCCAGCTCATTATTAACGATATACAAACGGTGAACCATTTTCTATCTGGAAACATACCGGCTTATCATTAACGATATACAGACGCTGAACCATTTACTATCTGGAAACATACTGGCGTATTATTAACGATATACAGACGCTGAACAATTTACTATCTGGAAACATCCCGTCTCATTATTAACGATATACAAACGCTGAACCATTTTCTATCTGGAAACATACCGGCTTATTATTAACGATATACAGACGCAGAACCGTTTACTATCTGGAAACATACCGGCTTATTATTAACGATATACAGACGCTGAACCATTTACTATCTGGAAACATACCGGTTTATTATTAACGATCGCAGACGCTGAACAATTTACTATCTGGAAACATCCCAGCTCATTATTAACGATATACAAACGGTGAACCATTTTCTGTCTGGAAACATACCGGCTTATTATTAACGATATACAGACGCAGAACCGTTTACTATCTGGAAACATACCGGCTTATTATTAACGATATACAGACGCTGAACTATTTACTATCTGAAAACTCATTATAAACGATATGCAAACGCTGAACTATTTACTATCTGGAAACATCCCGGCTTATAATTTAGAAGAAGAAGAAACAAAATTTCTGGTTTGTGCTAGTGTAGTGAATAGTGATATTTCTTACAAGGTGGTGATAAAGAGACGTCAACTGTCAATTGAAATTCAGATATAATTATTTTCGTATCATTTTCCTTACTCATTCGTTCAATGGTACATTCTATTGTGACGTCACTCAAAAACATGCTTCGTGCTCAGAAATATGAACTCGTATTATATAAGATATATGCAGTATTTCTAACTAAATTCAAAGGATAGTACTGCATAACGAATTGAATATTCCAGTATGCTTGCTGTTTGTCTTTATTCACAAGCGCAAACTAAATTATTGATATATATATATATATATATATATAAGCATATATGTTATATACCGGCACAAAATCTGAAATTACGAAGGAGTGTAAAGCAGTTGTATATTGAAGAAGAATAATTATCTTCATATACATGTATATCTATATAAAACAAATGAATCGTAGAACAAAGGAAAATCTAGGTCAATTATATCAATATCTTGTAATTATTCGGCTAGCTTTAGCGTTTAGTGTTATTTGTCACAGTCAGTGAAAAGTGATACACGCTGTCACATATAACATGCCATCACAATAACTCCATAATGCTGTAAAATACATTTAAACTCGCGTGAATTTTATTTCGCAAATTTGCTCTGATTTGTCCTTTCTTATTCATTTGCGAAATGTTGAATTGGCTACGAAAAGTGAAAAGAGAAACCACCAGAAATGCAATTTTGATTCGGATATTGTAAACATTCGGACTGAACACTATTGTAATATTATTGAAACCTCTGAATTCGCGATGGTTGAAACTCGCGATTAATAGCGAAAATAAACGTCAAATTCCATTTTCACCCGAACGTCATTTTGAGCGGCATGTTCTACACAAGAAAGTTTATGCTGGTAAGAATGCTTCTTCAGTTTGCATTGCAATATTGAGATACATGCTAACTTAGACATAATTTGAAGAACACATTTGTTTATTGTCTGTGTCCTGAATTGTATCGCAAGTTTATTTATTGAATGTTTCCATCAGTCGAGATATATTTATTTGTTTTTCCGCATCTAATTTTCATGTCTGACATTTTCACATTTTTAGTATCGCTCTGTCTGCGATTCTAGATCATTCATGTAGATCAATACTGTATTATATATATACACACACACATCATTACTTGTGTCTGTCTATTTCTATTTGGCACATGTATAACATTGTCTTCATATCTCTTTTCAGTTTTTATATCAATTTTCCCCTACATCTATACACTTTATGTTAACAATACATCATTGACGGATTCATGAATACGGCCACAATTTTACTTGATGAAAAGTATTTAACACATTGCAAACAACTTATTTATAGCTCGCGTTATCAGACGTTAAACGTATCATAAGGTTTGTCACATTTTACTTGTTTAAGCACAGAAATATCTATAAAAAATGTTGTTTTTTTTATATGGAAATATATGCATAACTTTCATTATAAACCTTTGTTTTGTTTGCTTCAGTTGTTCACCGACAGCGTCCTTGAAGGGGAAAATATCAGGATTTTCAAAATTTTAAAATTGACTAAAATTCAATATAAGTGACTATTAACGCTCACAGACCCCGTATTGCCAAAAAAAAATAAGGCAGGCATTTTTTAAGTGCTGTCTGTTTTTAGAACGGGAATTTTGTTTTAAGTTTATCATCAAAATTAAACTATCGATTTTGTCACGTTTGGGTGGATTTGACATACCAAATCATTCGAATCTTAAGTTTTAATAATAATGAGATGATTATTTTATCCATTTTGATATATTTTATAAGACATCTATAGCGTTTTTCCTTATATACTCCCATAAAGTCATATTCAGCAATTGATATTTAGATTAATATGTAGATGTTACTATTAACAAATTAATATACACTAAACAGTACAAGTACACAGTCCAGTCTGACTTTCTGCTTAAGACAAGTTTGACTGTATATCAGTTTAATAAATGTTTGAAATAAAAACTACGGTTATGAGTCTTTTACAAAACGCATTTTTCATTTTGTTTGTGTTATTTTCACTTAGTCTTTTGAATGATGCATTAATAAGTGACTGTTGAACTATTCAGTTACTCATTCATCCAATTATGAATTATTATCTTAAGAAACGTGTTTTGTAATGTTGCCTGATAAATGTGTATTGAAACTAAAATAGAGTATAGTTTCGTTCACGTACCGGTATATAATGATTAATTAACTTTTAATTACACAGTAGTTTGAGCAGCTACGATATTTTGTTTAAGATATATCTTAGTTTTTGAATACTTAATACTTCTATTCTAAAACGTCGGTGATAAATCAATGTTTTTATCTTTAAGGTATAGACATAACCATCATGAATACCTCATTATGCATTATAGACGGTTTCAAAAAAACATCCACCATAGTTAAAGCTGCATGGTGTCATTTCAAATTACTCGGAAACATGAAATATGATTGCATTATCAAGACCCATTTTTTTTATTGATTATGGCCACCTGCCATATGGTAAAACATATTAAACACCTAATATCAAAGTAAATGTATATACGCTGCGTTTTAAACTTTAATGTGACTCCAAATAAATTATGAATACATTATGCAAACCATGTAGACTGGTGTGAAACAATGTTAGGTAGTAATTAATTGATTAAACACTGTCAGCGTTATACGAAAGGACCGATTACGGATTTTCAGTCAGGGGGTTGGATCCATAATAACAGGGAGATGTAAGTAGGCATTTTTACAACTATAACTGAAAGTGATGTCGTATTGAAAATGCCGGAGTACAGTCTCTTATTCTTCTCACTGGACCCCCAATTTCGCTAGTGAACGTGTTTTTCTCAATTGAACTTTGCAAACTCAGTTTACATTATCAAATCAAGACTATCTAGACCTAAATTCCTAATAGAAACTATTTCAGAAAGTTATTTCTATTCACAGTAGGAATGAATCCGCACATTAAAGCACACAATGACTGGCATGCCGTCTTGCTATGTTTTAAAGACAGTGCAATGATTTCATTTTTCCGTAATAAAAAAAAGGCCAATAGCCTCACTGTGATTTGAATTTATCGTCTAATTAAGTGCAACAAAATAATCAGTGCTTGCTCATCCTGTTCCCCTCTGCGGTAATATATCAATCCACAAGATGCCATTGAATCATTGTGCAAATGCTCTTAACCAAACAACTTTGTTGATGTATAATAACAACATGTATCGAGATGTTTAATGCACAATAGAAACTTATACAATATAGTTTGATGCACTCTAATTTTAATAAAAAAATATGAATGCAAAAGTAAGACAACGTATTACTCATAAAAGAAGCGTCATTAACCGTAACGAAATAGAGAGACTCAAGAATATGTATACATAAGTATAAAACATCTTATGATAAAAGACAACAATAATACACGAGAGAACGGTATGTGGAATGAACAACGACGGACTTACTAATGGAAGTTGCATATTGTCGTGACTTCGCCCATCGGAGATATGTTTGTACATTAATATTTAAAAAATACATATTGAATAGCTTATCAATGCTGAACAAATACTATAAAATGATTAGGTTTGCAGTTATTGCAAATAGTTATAGATAACAAGTATCAAATAGCTGTAATGGTGTAACATAACACTACACGTTATATAAAACACCACAGCTTATTTTGGTAGGCAAGTGGTTTATATAAAACACCACAGCTTATTTTGGTAGGCAAGTGATTTATATAAAACACCACAGCTTATTTTGGTAGGCAAGTGATTTATATAAAACACCACAGTATATTTTGGTAAGCAAGTGGTTTATAAAAAACACCACAGTATATTTTGGTAAGCAAGTGGTTTATATCAAACACCACAGTATATTTTGGTAAGAAAGTGGTTTATATCAAACAACACAGCATATGTTTGTAGACAAGTGGTGTAGACCGTTAGGATTTCGCTATCCTTATCACGTTATTGTAATTGCATTTTTTCTGTTGAACAGTGCGTTCCTACACAATGCCTTAAGATCTTTTCGAGAAAATGTGACAGACACTTAGATTCGTCAATATTTAAGATACATTGATTGGCCGCCAAAGTAAAACGTTATCGCTGTAGGTCTGCAGTAGAATTTATTTGACCGGAGACGTCCTCGGACTATATATAACTTATATAAAACTCCTTCAGATATAGACATCGGATGGAGTGGTAATTGTATGAGATTTACAAATGAAAAGTTTAATGAGAAATATAACTTCATTAATAAAATCCATCAGTGTAATAAAACTGTATTAAGATGTTTATCGTAACTGCCTGGATTATATACACATTGCCGGGACTGAATATTTCAATTAGAAAAAAGCGCTGTGTGTAAGTAGTGTTGATATAATAGCATTGGTGACCACTGTGGGTGAGTCACTTTATATACAATACAGCTATCATTAACGCCATGTTTTAATTCTGACACTCAGTCTTTTTTATACTCAATGTTCTTTGTTATACTTTAGTCTGTAATACGGACTCAGTTCTCTCGATTGAGTCCGTTCAATAGCAATGTTGGGAAAGCCACATTTGAGCACGTTGATTGGTCAGTTGTTTTCAACGGAAAGTTTGACAATGTCACAGCTCAGTCACCGTTCAACTGATATTATTTGTTGGACAGACATAAAACTTTTTTCTTTTTCATTGGTAGTAAATAGACCTGATTCGGCATATATCAGGTTCTTGGATAGACTAGTGCTAATTGATTTTTGATTAAGATTCGCAGTATTAATTAGAGATATTTTTAGAATGAGTGCAAGTTAAGAATCAGAGAAATGACAAATATTGTCACACCCTTAACTATTAAAAGCGAAGTTTTTTTATAATGTACACATATGTGTACAATAACTTGCAAGTAACATATCACTGTTTCGAGTAACAAATTAATCGTTTAACAAATTCAAATTGCACGTGCCTTAGTTCGGTTTAATTACACTTCAGATATCATTGCGCACATGTAATGAATATCTACAGAATGTATATCTTCATCACAGTACTTGTTGTTGTATGGTGCTTAGGCGTCGCTTTCAGAAACTTTTAGTCATATCGCAGCCGTGTCTACCTGAAACAATATTCTAAGCGCTGTCATATTGCAGTGTCATGCCACAGACACATAGTATGACACCCTGATTATTCTGTAGCCGGGTTGACCAAAGCCTGACGCAGAACTATCTTCTAAATGCTGCTAGCGAAACGAGAGTATTTGGTATGAACCGACCGTGGGTGGATCGAAGCTACGATCTTCTACATGCAGGACGGACACTCTGCATATAGACCGACACTGTGGATTCTATCAGATTAAAATAAGCTCATACAGTTCTTGAAAGGTCACATGTGGACATAGTTTGCAATTGAAATTATTTGAAAACTGAAATAACATTGCTACAATAATGTAGTTTCTTTCTTTTATAATCAACGATACAATGTTGTTGTTTTTTTTAAAAAATGATTCAACATGTCTGACTGAAAACTAACATTGCGAGAGGATAGATATTATTCATGTGTCATACAGTAAATTATTCACTGCAGTGAGTAATTTTACACATTTTAAAAGTAAACATATTAGTAACCATTATACAGACTATACATTTTGTCTGCTATGGTTTTTTTATTGCATGTGATGCTGCATTTATCATTTTGTACATACACCTACGTAA
Source organism: Panopea generosa (assembly GCA_029582155.1). Classification (NCBI taxonomy): domain Eukaryota; kingdom Metazoa; phylum Mollusca; class Bivalvia; order Adapedonta; family Hiatellidae; genus Panopea; species Panopea generosa. The sequence continues at coordinate 18,469,061 of CM055906.1, forward strand.
GTCTATATCTGTTTGTCTGGAAATATTTCTCAATTAACTCATGACAAAATCTGTGTATAGCTTTAACGAATATATTATGTTCGACTATTAAGAAATCACCAACTGGCGTTTCTATAATCAGTTCTTTTGTTTGTTTAAAAGTATGAGACATCATGGAGACCATCCACGTTTTGAATTGTTTGGCTCATAGGTAGTAACATCGTATTATCATACAGAACAGAATATATAGTTTATTATGATTTGTACAAAGTACAAAGTATATCATCAAAATTGATACAGTATACATTTAATATAAATATATAGTCACACAGCAATAATTGAATTATTTGGAGCATATAGCAAAATGTTCAATAAATGTTAATAAATAAAATAAGGATGAACACTATAAGCACTGTTGTTTTAATTTCTAATGCCTAATTTTCTAAACCATGGTCTTATAATGCGAATTGATTATCATAATCTAAGACCTAATCGTTTTAATAACAAGTATTAACAACATGTGGTTAAGATGGTTTTAGTCAATTTTGTGATTGATCCTTTGAATGCTACGTCTTCAGTTGACCATGTGTCAGTTTTATCACCAGTGCACCGTTGAGTGTATCGTGTAGCATATCAATACAGAATACGTATGATTTAGATGATATAATGTTGAACTCAATACACTATATATCCTAGATGTGTCTACGTCGATAAATGCAGATGTGTATAATAAAACTGATGTAAAATACTATAAACATGTGTTATACTAGTTACATCCGAAGTATGTAACCTACGTTGCTCTCAATCGCGCTCCTCTCCCATGATTACATCTTAAAACGAGCCGATGAAAATAAATTTGTCCCGCAAGACCATCGTCTTACAATTGTAGCATGCAAATATGTATTGGGTAAAACAGGTTTATGTACGTAAAGGGAGATAATTAAAATCCCAACAATACCGATTTCATGATCTATATATAATGCACGTTTACAAGTCATGACACACATATATATATTAGGAAAATGTGTGAGCAACTAGATGCACTATTTAATAGTAAAATGTAGTGTATGATTGGATTTAGTTGTAACTCGATGAGTCCGGTCTGAGGATTTTTGTCTATGTGCTCACATTTTCAGTAACAAAATAGGTGATTATTCATTTAGGACAATATGGCTAATTGCAATTCGTCTCTCATTGCTCATTCAAGTTGGAGAACGTTATCAGATAATTGCAGAGATGTGCTGATCTAGTTCTGACTAACAGTCCAGTCTCCCAATTAAGAGTTGTTAGGTTAGTTGATCGTCTGTTAATCCTTTATGGCACAAACATGATGCTAATAAAAGCAAAAGGTGCATATGTACTCAATGCGTTTTAGAAACCGCCCATAGAATATTGCAGTGCGAACGCACTATCACGGATTCCATAATTCTCCCGGTAACTCAATTCAGAAAAATATATACACAGTTACATAACTTTTGTATTCGCGATGCTTGTGTTAATGTTATTTGGAAATAAAACTTAATTCAGTAAAGCAATTGTTAATCAGGGTTATAAAGATATTTAGTACGCAAGACATAGTAACTTTGCCTTTTTAAGCTTTGAAAGAATATTACTTTCACTTTAATAATATCTAACAGAATGTCTTAGTGTAGAAGCTTCACTATACTATGCATATCAGACAAGATAAAATAATTCTCTAATTCATCTACTCGTACTGCAATTATGGTAACTGTATCCAAATTTTACAACAAAAAAATCATGCTTTTTTAACTACTATAAATCCCTTATCATTTTGCTGCCCTTTGCACGTATTTGTAATTGAATTTATGTAAAATGTTGCGTTAATATGCAATGCCTAAAACACTCTTTAGAAATATAAATGAGAGTAACCTTAGTTCCAAAACATAAAACAGACATTTATTATCCTCCATAGAACATATTTATGGTTGTGGGTCTGCAATACCATTTAATACAATGTTAATCTTTCTTAATCTATAGACGTGATATAAAAACATCGATTAGATGTACACATCCAGTTATTCACACCAATTTTATTAATAGTATAGATGAACTATAACCAATAGATCAAATACACCCAATAGAGTAATTGTTTTTATGTTGCCCTTAGCGATACATTATCACGTGATTTATATTAGTTATAACACTCATCAGATAAATAAACTTATCGCGTATTTCACATGATTAAACAATTAAATTGATAATACAATCCAGTAATTTTAATTGCTATTTCCTATTTGTCATGCTGTGTTTACTTTATATATTAATAATTTAGAAATACTTTAAATTTAAAGATGCTTTCTGTTATTGAAGAATGACATGTAATTGTTATGTTCACATTAGAGAAAAAACTAACAATAATTAGAGAACTTAAAACCTCACTGAAAAGCAAAATGACTCATTGTTATACGACCACTCTCAGGCTTTCTTCGTGTGAAAATCGAACATAGTACTTTGAATAATTGATCTCATTGCTTTATTTTTCGAAACAAAATGAAAACATATCACGCTAACATACAATATATTTTCTGATTATAAATGCATAATTCGTGTAATATATACATGATTTAAAGAGATTAAGTCTCACAAAGCGACTTGTGTGCGACGGTATGACAATTCGTGCCCTTAAAGCAACACATCCATGTTTGATCTTTTTTAAAAAGTATTTTAATTAAGTAATGAGCACATTTCGCGTACAAAAAAATATGATCAATGAGCTATATGTGTGCATATAAACAAGATCTCAATTGTAACAAAAGATGCCCAAGTAAAAATGCGTGACAAACGCGTTATAGAATATTTTTGAATCGCCGATGATTCCTACTTAGCCTCGAATTGAAATAATGTAAGTGTGCGCTTGCGTTAATTCCGTTTCCCGTTTAAATTCTGTTTATCTGATGAAAGAACGACTACAGCTCGGTATAACTGTTTGGAACAATGTAATAGCCTGTGTTATATTTGAAATGATCGTGAAGCTCAACCGACTGAACGAGTTCGTCGTGACATGACAGGTATGCAGTACGCTACACACGAAAACGTGTTGATCTTTATTATTATTATTATTATTTTAATTAGTTACCTGTTTTTGATCACTTAGAATCGCTGTTAGATAGATCAGTACTAAAGAATGTCGACACTCATTGCTTGTATAAATTTTTTAAATAAATATCTACCAAAACAATAACAAATACATGTACATTACCTTCACCATTCACGCTAGATCACGGCGTTAGACACAAAATTGGCGTAACCAGATTTCGATCACCTAACTGGATGAAATGCGTCAAACTAAAATGATATGAGGCTATAGAAGTGCATACACATGAAATTAAAACATTGATGTTAAATTTTTTTTTTAAAATTTATTCAAATTTTATCAGTGCATCTTTACATGCATATCCTCACATAACACACATTTTCAATTATTTACTTATTTTCATTCTACATTTAACATGTTGTCCTGTGATGCTTACAAACTCATTTTTAACAAATTTCTATAAGAGGGGTACTCTTCCGTAACCGCTTTGATGTCTGACATGCGAAGTCGGCATGCTTCGACTTTTTTTGTCTTTGCATCAGTTTTAAGCAGACGTGGTTGATTGTAGTGATCAAAAACAGGTTACTACACCTTACAACTCACCTTTTTATTATCTTATTCATAAACCTTTTAATATCAACATAGAAAGACACCAGTTTCCAAATTGAACTTTCATAGTTGTGCGTCCTTAGAGGGCCGGAGTAGGACCCGTTTAAACTGTTTCAAAATCACAGATTGGCAGGTGAATAGATATAGAGCGAAAGAAGTAAAATACGTTAAATAGGGTGTTATTTGTATATTCGCAGTAATAATGTAATTCAGATTTCCTTATTTAGTTTAATGAACCTTATAAGTACATTTTTCTCTGTGAAAAATTTTGATGATTATGATATTTACAAATTATTTGTGGATTGGTCGACAGTATATTAATTGAATAAATTGTGGAACGCATCGTCGAGTGGTAGAGCATCAAACCAATTATCGGAGGGTCAAGGTCTAGAGATAATAAGTCGAGATATGGATATAATTCAAAATATTTAGAAATCAAGTGGAGATAATACTTCAAGGGCTCAGCATTATAAATAACTTGATATAGTCAATACTAAGATAAAATAAGCTGAAGACTTGATATAACAAAGTTGAGCACTTGAGATAATAATTGAAGAAATCGACTGAACTCAATATCTTGTCAAATCCAAAAAAAATATGTGTTTGTCCTAAATACACTTACACAAGGTGCATAGCCATTACCAATTCATTTTTTAATTACTATGGCTACTTGTTTAAAAACGCATTTTTTTCTTAAAACTTTCAGATACGATAGGTGATATTCCAAGGTGCCAGACTACTAACCAGTTGAAGGTTATTTTAAAGCAATCAGTGCTGTTACATTCCAAAACTAAGGACATCCTACTGTAAAGGCCTCAAGGAAAATTACTTGAAATCTACTGCAGTCATTGCAATGGATAACCAATTACGTATCATGGACAATTACTTTAATACAATCACATGCTTCCAAAGGCTGTATTCAAACAATATAACATCATCTCTTGAGTCATAAACTTACATTTGAGGAACATGGTATTTTTGTGTGTAAGATAGAGGGTCTGTATGGACATGATTAAACTGCTTAAAGGAATGAAGCATACCCTTATATAGACTGTGAGCTTAGTAATTATAAATTTGACTGTTCAAGTTTAACCAGTAGTATTCTTACAAATAGCATTCAGGAATAGTTGAGAAGTTTCTGTTTGGCAGAATAAGTTCTGTAATTATCTTTAAAATACAATTATTATTTACACATGGTTCATTGAAAGTTTTGATATACGGAATGTACATGTACGTTTTTACATTTTATTAATATTACCAATTAACTGAAATAATAAAATCATAAACAAGAGATCCTTGTACATATAGCTCACCTGAAACTGTAAGGATTTTATCATGATAACACTCTTTCTTTAGACTCTGGAAGTTAAACCAGTACTCGAGCACATCTCATATCCACAAGTTACCGATAACGTTCTTACTTGAATCAGCTGTGAGAAACAAATGATAATGAGATGCAATGTCGTACATCAGTCATCAAGAAGACTTTTGCAGAGTGGGGATTCGGACTCACGGCCCCTGGATTGATAGTCGAACGCGTTACCAACTAAGTTAATCGGGCCTGGCTTCTCAAATAAAGCTTAATATTGATACCAAGGGCATTGTCAAATATAATGCAGGGTTTCTGATTTGAATAAACCTTACAGAGATGTGAGCTACACAAAATAATGTCAAGTACAAACTTTCCGGTTACATATATATGCAACACATCTGTTATTCTACTAGATAACTATATATACTCATCACATATGGCACAGGAGCGCAAGAACCCCATGGCCTATTATACTTGTTTAATAACTACTATTTAGTCATTGCTTGGCTATTATCGTATAACACTGCACTCGTACCTAAATAATAAGCAACTTTCTGTCTTGCCAAATCTGATCTGATGTTATTGCACGAGAGTTAGCGTTGCTTTCATCATTATGTGTCATTGCAACCGTGTCTACACCAGACAGTTTTCAAAGTGCTGGCATGCTGGAGTAACCATTTGCAGATACACTGTATGATACCCTACCCTACTTGTCTCGATATACTGACACTTCTAATTCATTTTTCTGAAAATCAAGTATTTGGTACATACGGTCAGTGATCGAACCGATGACCTTCCGCATGTGAAGCGGATTTTCTACCACTAGATCACTGTATAGTTAAAAGGTGATATGAAAAATGAATGGTAAATGCAACATTTATCTGAATTATATGATTAAAAGAAACTTGAATTGAACATACTTTTTTATTTATTTATAATTTACTTCTGTCTCGCCACACAGCTAGCTTCTGTGGCAACATTAGTAGAGTGTTGTATAAAGTAAATGCAGGTTCACATCATCGTTGAGATCACTTATTTGTCATTATTAATGTTCCATTCCCACCACAATGTAATTTATAAATTGCCAAAATACTTCGACGCTGGACACATAATAAAGTCGATAATTAACATGCACTTGTGTTACAAGATCCTTTTATGAAGTACAGGGTTTTTTTGGTTACTTATTAACAGATTAATGACAAATGGTCACTGAGTGATCAGAAAAACTCTTGAGCCTGTGGCCTCCATGAGCTCAAAATCATCCACAATAACATTTAACAGTCATAATTTATTTCGTTTCCGTCGTTCAGTCTTATGGAAATAAAATCATTGCAATGTCAACACCTTTTCCCTCAACATATTAAATTCTGGGTTTAGTGGCTTCTATTTCGATAGACTGTCAGTAGCGATGATATAACCTGTTTTTATCTGTGACCAAAGTTTTGAACTATAGTGCAAAGATGACAATTATACGATGATGCACTTTACTAGAAGAAAAAGTAAACGATTATATGTCCCTCCCTGCAGACTTAGGATCTGTCTATGATATTCTTAACACAAACTCAGGATCTGTCCATGATATTCTTTACACAAAATACCTAGTCACTGATGTTTCCAAAGTCAGTCACTGTCAATAACTGATATGCCTTTTACTCTTGTCAATAACATTTTTCGAAGCCGAATATTTTGGGAACAGGTCAGTTCTGTACAGCATTCAGATATTTCAGCATCACCACAGAGAACAGTATTGGTGTTTAGACATCACTTGGTCCAGTGTGACAGTTCTATTTCCTAGTTAAAAACGAAATAGTAATACGATGTCATATTATTTCCAGTTATAACATATTGCATCTTTCCATACTAGATTTACTTTCCTCGATACCCTTGAACCAGAAAATAAGTACATGTGTATATATAATTGCAACACACAAAAAGGTTGGTACACAGAGATATGATAAAATTGGGGCCACAAAATTGGTCTACATGTAGACATTGTAAAGTTCTATATGACATGTATAAGCTTTAACGGATGACTGAACAGTTGTTACATGTTTCTATTGAATAACTGTAAGTAAAGCAGTGGAACCACCCGGTACGAAATTGTAGTGGTACGAAACCTCCAACAACTTACTATCTCTGTTAACCGGCTTTTAGCCTAATAAACCAATACGTGGATGGACAGCTTTTTTATTACATAATTATTATTGGACATCTGACGTGCTTTTCATCCCGTGGGATATACAATAAAATACGCCAAAGGCACTTGCAATTAGATATCGCACACGCTTCGAACGCAAACAATAAAAAAAGACGTACAGTAGACGTCCGTTTGTTTACTCAGTTCTCGTACGACAACAGTGCGAAACACAATATTCGCTCTGCATTAAGATAGTTAACAATATATCTATATGCTCTTGTTGAATTTTAAAATGTTACGTGCATCTAAAAGTCATAAATTGCATATAGAAAATACTTACACGGGACTTTACAGTTTCTGGAAGTGTTGATCTTCTTTTGAACATACGCAAATGTAATATCCTATTATGTTATACAGACAATTTACATAGTTTATCTATAAATGACGGATGGGGAAACCCGTTACCTATCTGAAAACACGTACCAATAATTCAGTAAAAAAAAAAAAATTTTATTTACCAAAGCCGCAGAAAGGTTTATATTGAACAGAAATCATCATATATTGCATATTTAAGTAAGGTAAAATGGGATATTGGTTTGTGAATCATTCGTGGATAGTTTGCTTTAAAATATCCTATTTCATTTTGTATACATGTATCAATATAAGTAGGGCAAATATCGGTATGTCATAATTTTTTTATAAAACTTAATTTAAATTCGAATTCACTGGACATGTGAGTCTTAAGCAACAACATTTGCTATTTTCTATGCTTTCAAAGCAAACAAATTATTATTAAGCAGTAACCTATCTTTAAAAGGCAACATTTGCTTCTTCCCCTGACATTCTGCTTAAGACAGGTTTGACTGTATATCAGTTTTATAAATGTTTGAAATAAAAACTATGGTTATAAGTTTCTTATAAAACACATTTTTCATCATGTTTGTGTTATTTTCACTTAGTCTATTGAATGATGCATTTGTAAGTGACTGTTGAACTATACAGTTATTCATTCAACCAATTATAAATTATTATCTTAAGAAACGTGTTTGGTAATGTTTAAAGCTGTTGCCTGATAAATGTGTATTGAAACTAAACTAGAGTATAGTTTCGTTCATGTACCGGTATATAATGATTAATTAACTTTTAATTACACAGTAGTTTAAGCAGCTACAATGTTTTGTTAACGATATATCTTAGTTTATTAATACTTAATATTTCTATTCTAAAACCTCGGTAATAAATCAATGTTTTTATCTTTAAGGTATAGACATAACCACGAATACCTCATGATGCATTATAGACGGTTGCAAAAAAACATCCACCATAGTTCAAGCTGCATGGTGTCGTTCCAAATTACTCGGAACCATGAAATATGTTTACATTATCCAGACCCATGTTATTATTGATTATGGCCACCTGCCATATGGTATAACATTTTTAACACCTAATATCAAAGTAAGTGTAGATACGCGGCGTTTTAAACGTAAATGTGACTCCAAATAAATTATGAATACATCATTCAAACCATGTAGACTGGTGTGAAACAATGTTAGGTAGTAATTAATTGATTAAACACTGTCAGCGTTATACGAAAGGACGGATTACGGTTTTTCAGTCAGGGGGTGGGGTCCATAATAACAGAGAGGTGTAAGCAGGCATTTTACAACTATAGCTGAAAATGATGCCGTATTGAAAATACCGGAGTACAGTCTCTTACTCTTCTCGCTAGACCCCTCTTTTCACTAGTGAACGTGTTCTCAATTGAACTTTGCAAACTCAGTTTACTTTATCAAATCAAGACTATCTTTACCTTAAATTCCAAATAGAAACTATTTCAAAGTTATTTCTATTCACAGTAGGAATGACTCCGCACATTAAAGAACACAATCACTGGCATGCCGTCTTGTTATGTTTTAGAGACAGTGTAATGATTTCATTTTTCCGTAATAAAAGAAAGGCCATAGCCTCACTGTGATTTGAATTTATCGTCTAATTAAGTGCAACAAAATTAACAGTGCTTGCTCATCCTGTTCTCGTCTGCAATAACATATCAACGCACAAGATGCCATTGAATCATTGTGCAAATGCTCTTAACCAGCATTGTTGATGTAAGTAATAGCCGTCTGATATTTACACAAAATAACAATCTGTATCGAGATGTTTGATGCACAAAAGAAACTTATACAATATAGTTTGATGCACTCAAATTTCAATATGAATCCAAAATATTTACACATAACGAAATTAAGACAACGAATTACAAAATACTAATAAAAGATGCGTCATTTATCGCAACGAAATAGAGAGACTCAAGTACACGCATACATAAGTATAAAACATCTGATGATAAAAGACAACAATGAGTCACCACAGAACTGTATGCGGAATGAACAACAAAGGACTTACTAATGGAAGTTGCATATTGTCGTGACTTCGCCTATCGGAGATATGTTTGTACATTAATTTTGAAGATTACATATTGGATAGCTTATCAATGCTGAATAAATACTATATAACGATTAGGTTTGCAGTTATTGTAAAAAGTTATAGATAACAAGTATCAACTAGCTGAAACGGTAACATCACACTACAAGTTATATAAAACACCACAGCATATGTTTGTAGACAAGTGGTGTAGACCGTTAGGATTTCGTTATCTTTATCACGTTCTTGTAATTGCATTTTTCTGTAAAACAATGCGTTCCTACACAACGCCTTAAGATCTTTTCGAGAAAATGTGACAGACACTTAGATTCGTCAATATTTAAGAGACATTTATTGGCCGCCAAAGTAAAACGTTATCGCTGTAGGTCTGCAGTAGAATTTATATGACCGAAAACGTCCTCGGACTATATAAAACTTATATAAAACTCCTTCAGATATAGACATTGGATGGAGTGGTAGTTGTATGAGATTTACAAATGAAAAGTTTAATGAGAAATATAACTTCATTTATAAAATCCATCAGTGTAATAAAACTGTATTAAGATGTTTATCACAACTACCTTGATTATAAACACACTGCCGGGACTGAATATTTCAATTAGAAAATAACGTTGTTGATATAATAGCATAGGTGACCTACTGCGGGTGAGTCACTTTATATACTATATAGCTATCATTAACGTCATGTTTTAGTTCTGACCCTCAATCTTCATATACTAAATGTTCATTGTTATACTTTAGTCTGTAATGCGGACTCAGCTCTCCCGACTTAGTCCGTTCAATAGCAATGTTGGGAAAGCCACATTTGAACACGATGATTGGTCAGTTGTTTTCAACTGAAAGTTAGACAATGTCACAGTTCAGTCAGCGTTCAACTGATATGATTTGTTGGACAGACATAAAACACCTTGCTTTTTCATTGGTAGTAAATAGACCTGATTCGGGAGATATCAGGTTCTGGGATACATGTAACTAGTGATAATTCATTTTTGATTATGAATTGCAGTATTAATTTTAGATATTTTTAGAATGAGAGCAAGTTAAGTACCAGAGAAATGAGAACTATAACTACACCCTTAACTAATTAAAGCGAAGTTTTTTTTATACTGTACACATATGTGTACAATAACTTGGAGGTAGCAAATCACTGTTTCGTGTAACAAGTTAGTCGATTAACAAATTTAAATTGCACTTGCCTTAGTTCGGTTTAAATACACTCCAGATATCATTGCGCACATGTAATAAATATTCTACAGAATGTATACCTTCATCACAGATGTTGTTGTATGGTGCTTAGTCGTCGCTTTCAATAAACCTTTAGTCATATCGCGGCGGTGTCTACCTGAAACAATATTCTAAGCGCTGTCATACTGCAGTGTCATGCCGCAGACACATAGTATAATACCCTGATTATTCTGTAGCTGGGTCGACCAAAGTCTGAATCAAAACTATCCTCTAAATGCTGATAGCCAAACGAGAGTAGTTGGTATGTGGGTCGAAGCTACGATCTTACGCATGCAGGACGGACACTCTACATACAGACCACCGCTGTGGATTCCATCACATTAAAAAAGGGTCATACAGTTTTTTTAAAGTGTCACATGTGGACATAGTTTGCAATTGAAATTATTTGAAAACTGCTCAATAACCTTGCTACAATAATGTTATTTCTTTCTTATATAATCAACGATACAATGTTGTTGTTTTTTTTAAAAAAATGATTCAACGTGTCTGTCTGAAAACTAACATTGCGAGAGAATAGATATTATTCATGTGTCATACAGTAAATTATTCACTGCAGTGAGTAATTTTACACATTTCAAAAGAAAACATATAAGTAACCATTATACAGATTTTACATTTTGTCTGCTATGTTTATTTGCATGTGATGTTACATTAATCATTTTGTACATAAACCTACGTAAGTCTATATCTGTTTGTCTGGAAATATTTCCCAATTAACTCATGACAATATCTGTGTATAGCTTTAACGAATATATTATGTTCGAACTTAAAGTAATCACCAACTGGCATTTCTATAATCAGTACTTTTGTTTATTTTAAAGTATGAGACATCATGGAGACCACCCACGTTTTGAATTGTTTAGCTCATAGGTAGTAACCTCGTATTATCAGAACAGAACAGAATATATATTTTATTATGATTTGTACAAAGTACAAAGTATTTCATCAAAATTGATACAGTACGCATTCAATATAAATATATAGTCACACAGCAATAATTGAATTATTTAGAGTATATAGCAAAATGTTCAATAAATGTTAATAAATAAAATAAGGATGAAAACTAAAAGCACTGTTGTTCTAATTTCTAATACCTCTTTTATATATCTTGAGATATTATATACTATGGTTTTATTATGCCAATTAATTATCATATTCTAAGACCTAATCGTTTTAATTACAAGTTTTAACAACATGTGGTTAAGATGGTTTTAGTCAATTTTGTGATTGATCCTTTGAATGCTACGTCTTCAGTTGGCCATGTGTCATTTTTAACACCAGTGCACCGTTAAGTCTGTCGTGTAGCATATCAATACAGAATACGCATGATTTAGATGATATAATGTTGAACTCAATGCATTATATATTCCAGATGTGTCTATGTTGATAAATGTAGATGTGTTTAATAAAACTGATGTAACATACTATAAACATGTGTTATACTAGTTACATCCGAAGTATGTAACCTACGTTGCTCTCAATCGGGCTCCTCTCCCATGATTACATCTTAAAACGAACCGATGAAAATAAATTTGTCCCGCAAGACCATCCTCTTACAACTGTAGCATGCAAATATGTATTGGGTAAAACAGGTTTTATGTACGTAAAGGGAAATAATTGAAATCCCAACAATACCGATTTCAGGATTTACAAATAATGCACGTTTACAAGTCATGACACACATATATATATATTAATAAAATGTAGTTTATGATTGGTTTGAGTTGTAACTTGATGAGTCCGGTCTGCGGATTTATGACTAGGTGCTCACATATTCAGTAACAAAATAGGTGATTATTCATTTAGGACAATACGTCTAATTGCAATTTGTCTCTCATTGCTGATTCAAGTTGGAGAACGTTATCAGATAATTGCGGAGATGTGTTGATCTAGTTGTGACTAACGGTCCAGTCTCCCAATAAAGATTTGTTAGGTTAGTTGATCGTTTGTTAATCCTTTATGGAACAAACATGATGCTAATAAAAGCAAAACAAAACATCAAAAAAATAACTTTTGTATTCGCGATGCTAGTGTTAATGTTAATTGGAAATTAAACTTAATTCAGTAAAGTAATTGTTAACCAGGATTATAAAGATATTTAGTACGCAACACATTGTAACTTTGCCTTTTTAAGCTTTAAAAGAATATTACTTTCACTTAAATAATATCTAACAGAATGTCTTAGTGTAGTGGCTTCACTATAATATGCATATCAGACAAGATGAAATAATTCTCTAATTCATCTACTCGTACTGCAATTATGGTAACTGTATCCAAATTTTACAATAAAAAACTCATGCTTTTTTAACTGCTATAAATTCATTATCATTTTGCTGCCCTTTGCACGTATTTGTAATAGCATTTATGTAAGATGTTGCTTTCTTACGCAACGCCTAAAACACTCTTCAGAAATATAATGAGAGTAACCTAAGTTCAAAAACATAAAAGAGACATTTATTATCCTCCATAGAACATATTTATGGTTGTAGGTCTGCAATACCATTTAATACAATGTTAATCTTTCTTAATCTATAGACGTTATATAAAAACATCGATTAGATGTACACTTCCAGTTATTCACAGCAATTGTATTAAAAGTATAGAGGAACTATAACCAATATATCAAATACACCCAATAGAGTAATAGTGTTTATGTTGCCCTTAGCGATACATTATCACGTGATTTATATTAGTTATAACACTCATCAGATAAATAAACTTATCGCGTATTTCACACGATTAAACAATTAAATTGGTAATACGATCCAGTAATTTTAATTGCTATTTCCTATTTGTCATGCTGTGTTTACTTTATATATTAATAATTTAGAAATACTTTAATTTAAAGATGCTTTCTGTTATTGAAAAATGACATAGAATTGTTATGTTCACAATAGAGAAAAAACTAACAATAATTAAACAACTTAAAGCCTCACTGAAAAGCAAAATGGCTAATTATTATACGACCTCTCTCAGGCTTTCTTCGTATGAAAATCGAACATAGTACTTTGAGAGATGAATATAAAGTCTCACAAAGGGACTTGTGTGACAATTTGTGCCCTTAAAGCAACACATCCATGTTTGAATATTTTTAAAAAGTATTTTAATTATGAACTATATGTGTGCATATAAACACGATCCCAATTGTAAAAAAAGATGCCCAAGTAAAAAAGAGTGACAAACGCGTTATAGAATATTTTTAAATCGCCGAGGATTCCCACTTAGCTTCGAATTGAAATAATGCAAGTGTGCGCATGCGTAAATTCCGTTTCCCGTTTAAACACTTTTTATCTGATGAAAGAACGACTACAGCTCGGTATAGCTGTTTGGAACAATGTAATAGCCTGTGTTGTATTTGAAATGATCGTGAAGCCCAGCCGACTGAAAGAGTTCGTCGTGACATGACAGGTATGCAGTACGCTACACACGAAAACGTGTTGATCTTTATTATTATTATTATTATTATTATTATTTTAATTAGTTACCTGTTTTTGATCACTTAGAATAACTTTTAGATAGATCAGTACAAAAGAATTTCGACACTTATTGCTTTTACAAAATGTTTAAATGGATTTCTACCAAAAAAATAACAAATTCATGTACATTACCTTCACCATTCGCGCTAGATTACGGGTCAGACACAAAGGTGGTGTCACCAGATTTCGATCACCTGACTGGATGAAATGTGTCAAACTAAAATGACATTAGGCTGTAGAAGTGCATACACATGAAATAAAAACGCTGATGTAGAATATTTTTTAAATTTATTCAAACTTCATCAGTGTATTTTTACATGCATATCCTCACATAACAAACATTTTCAGTTATTAACTTGTTTTCATTCTACATTTAACATGTAGTCCTGTGATGCTTTTAAACTCAGTTCATAAAAAATCTCTATAAGAGGGGTACTTTTCCATAACCGCTTTGATTTCTGACATGAGCAGTCATAATGCTTTGACACTTTTTGTTCTTGCATCAGTTTTAAGCAGACGTGGTTGATTGTAGTGATCGAAAACAGGTTTCTACACTATACAACTCACCTTTTATTATCTCATTGATATACATTTCAATATCAACATAGATAGACACCAGTTTCCAAATTGAACTTTCTCAGTTGTGCGTCCTTAGTGGTCCTTAGTAGGACCCGTTTAAACTGTTTCAAAATCACAGATTGACAGGTGAATAGATACAGAGAGGAAGAGGGAAAATACGTTAAATAGGGTGTTATTTGTATATTCGCAGTAATAATGTAATTAAGATTTCCTTATTTAGTAAAATGAACTTTAATCAGTACATTATGTCTCAGAAAAAATTTAGAGGGCTACGATATTGACAACTTCCTTGTTGATTGAGCCATAGTGTATTAAATGAATAAAGTGTGGAACGCATAGTCCAGTGGTAGAGCATCAAACCAATTATCGGAGGGTTGTGGATTCAATCCTCCGCCATTGCTGTGTAGTGTCCTTGGGCCCAAGACAGTCGGTCAAGTTCTAGAGATAATAAGTTGAGATATGGAAATAATTCAAAATATTTAGAAATCAAGTGGAGATAAAACTTCAAGGACTTAGCATAATAAATAACTTGATATAGGTCAATACTGAGATAAAAAAAGCTGAGGACTGGGTATAACAAGTTAAGCGCTTGAGATAGTAATTGAAGAACGCGACTTAACTCAATATCTTTTCAAATACAAAAACAAAATATGTTTGTCCTAAATACACTTACATAAATTGCATAGCCATTACCAATTCATTTTTTATTTACTATGAATACTTGTTTATAAACGCATTTCATCTTAAAACTTTCAGATACCATAGGTGATATTCCAAGGTGCCAGACTACTAATCAGTTACAGTGTTATTTTTAAGCAAACAGTCTGTTACATTCCAAATACAGATATGTCAGCATCACCACAGAGAACAGTATTGGTGCTTAGACATCACTTGGTCCAGTGTGACAGTTCCATTTCCTAGTTAAAAGTGAAATAGAATATGATACGATGTCATATTATTTCCAGTTATAAAATATTGCATCTTTCTATACTATTTACTTTCTTAGATATAAACTTTTTAACCAGAAAATAAGTACATGTATATAAATATATAATTGCAACACACAAAAGGTTGGTACACAGAGATATAATAAAATTGGGGCTATTAAATTTGTCTACTTGTAGACAATGTTAAGTTTTATATGACATGTATAAGTTTAACGGATGATTGAACAGTTGTTACACGCTTCTATTGAATAACTGTAAGTAAAGCGGCGAAACCACCCAGTACGAAATTGTAATGGTACGAAACTTCCAACAGCTTACTATCTCTGTTTACCGGCTTTTAGCCTAATAAACCAATACGTGGATGGACAGCATTTTTATTACATAATTATTATTTGGATATCTGACGTGCTTTTCATCTCGGTGGATATACAATAACTACGCCAAAGGCACTTTCAATTAGATATCGCACTGGCTTCGAACGCAAACAAGAAAAAAAAGACGTACAGTAGACGTCCGTTTCTTTACTCAGTTCTCGTACGACAACAGTGCAAAACACAATATTCGCTCTGCATTTAGATAGTTAACAATATATCTATATGCTCTTGTTGAATTTTAAAATGTTACGTGCATCTAAAAGTCATAAATTGCGTATAGAAAATACTTACACGGTACTTTACAGTTTCTGGAAGTGTTGATATATTTTTACACATACGCGAATGTAATATCCTATAATGTCATACAGACAATTTACATAGTAAATGACGGGTGGGGAAACCCGTTACCTATCTGAAAACACGTACCAATAGTTCAGTAAAATATCAATATATTTTATTTACCAAAGCCGCCGAAAGGTTTATATTGAAAAGAAATCATCATATATTGCATATTTAAGTAAGGTAAAATGGGATATTGGTTTGTTAATCATTCGTGGATAGTTTGCTTTGAAATATCCTATGTCAATTTGTATTGAGATGTATCAATATATAAGTAGGGCAAATATCGGTATGTCATAATTTTTTTATAAAACTTAATTTAAATTTGAATTCACCGGACATGTGAGTCTTAAGCAACAACATTTGCTATTTTCTATTTCTATTCTTTCAAAGCAAACAGACAATTATTAAGCAATAACCTATGTTGAATAGGCATTATTTGCTTCTTCCCCTGACTTTCTGCCTAAAACAGGTTTGACTGTATATTAGTTTTACAAATGTTTGAAATAAAAACTATGGTTATGAGTTTCTTACAAAACGCATTTTTTGTCATGTCTGTGTTATTTTCACTTAGTCTACTGAATGCTGCATTTGTAAGTGACTGTTGAACTATTCAGTTATTCATTCATCCAATTATAAATTATTATCTTAAGAAACGTGTTTTGTAATGTTTAAAGCTAAATTGCCTGATAAACGTGTATTGAAACTAAAATAGAGTATAGTTTCGTTCATGTACCGGTATATAATGATAAATTAACTTTTAATTACACAGTAGTTTAAGCAGCTACGCTTTTTTGTTAACGGTTTATCTTAGTTTATCAATACTTAATATTTCTATTCTAAAACCTCGGTAATAAATCAATGTTTTTATTTTTAAGGTATAGACATAACACGAATACTTCATTATGCATTATAGACGGTTGCAAAGAAACATCCACCATAGTTCAAGCTGCATGGTGTCGTTTCAAATTACTCGGAACCATGAAATATTTTGACGTTATCCAGACCAATGTTCTTATTGATTATGGCCATCTACCATATGGTATAACACATTTAACACTTACTATCAAAGTAAGTGTAGATACGCGGCGTTTTAAACGTTAATGTGACTCCAAATAAATTAAGAATACATCATGCAAACCATATAGACTGTGTGAAACAATTGTTAAGTAGTAATTGAATAATTGTTTAAACACTGTCAGCGTTTTGCGAAAGGACGGATTACGGATTTTCAGTCAGGGGGTGGCGTCAATAATAGCAGGGAGGTAAAAGTAGGCATTTTTACAACTATAACTGAAAATGATGCCGTATTGAAAATACCGGAGTACAGTCTCTTACTCTTCTCACTGGACCCCAAGTTTCGCTATTGAACGTGTTTTTTTTCAATTGAACTTTGCAAACTCAGTTTACTTTATCAAATCAATACTATCTTGACATTACATTCCTAATAGAAACTATTTCAAAGTTATTTCTATTCAGAGTAGGAAATAATCCTCACATTAAAGCACACAATGACTGGCATGCCGTTTTGTTATGTTTTAAAGACAGTGTAATGATTTTATTTTTCCGTAATAAAAGAAAGGCCATATCCTGACGGTGATTTGAATTTATCGTCTAATTAAGTGCAACAAAATAATCAGTGCTTGCTCATCCTGTTCTCGTCCGCAATTGTTGATGTAAGTAATAGCCGTCTGATATTTACACCAAATAACAACCTGTATCGAGATGTTTAATGCCAATAGAAACATATGCAATCTAGTTTGATGCACTCTTCTTTTAATATGAATGCAAAATATTTACACAAAACCAAAGGAAGACAACGTATTAGTAAAAAAAGATGCGTCATTCACCGCAACGAAATAGAGAGACTCAAGTACACGCATACATAAATATATAACATCTGATGATAAAAGACAACAATGAGTCACCACAGAACGCTATGTGGAATGACCAACGATAGACTTACTAATGGAAGTTGCATATTGGCGTTACTTCGCCTATCGGAGATATGTTTGTACATTTGAAGATTACATATTGAATAGCTTATCAATGCTGAATAAATACTATATAATGATTAGGTTTGCAATTATTGCAAATAATTATAGATAACAAGTATCAAATAGCTGTACAAGTTATATAAAATACCACAGTATATTTTGGTAGGCAAGTGGTTTATACAAAACAACACAGCATATGTTTGTAGAAAAGTGGTTTAGACTTAAGATTTCGTTATCCTTATCACGTTCTTGTAATTGCATTTTTATGTTGAACAATGCGTTCCTACACAACGCTTTCAGATCCTTTCGAGAAAATGTGACAGACACTTAGTTTCGTCAATATTTAAGAGACATTTATTGGCCGCCAAAGTAAAACGTTATCGCTGTAGGTCTGCAGTAGAATTTGTTTGACCGAAAACGTCCTCGCACTATATATTACTTATATAAAACTCCTTCAGATATAGACATCGGATGGAGTGGTAGTTGTATCAGATTTACAAATGAAAAGTTTAATGAGAAATATAGCTTCATTAAAAAACTCCATCAGTGTAATAAAACTGTATTAAGATGTTTATCATAACTACCTTGATTATAAACACACTGCCGGGACTGAATATTTCAATTAGAAAAAAAAACCCGATGTGTATAAGTAGTGTCTGTAATACGGTCTCAGCTCTACCGATTGAGTCCGTTCAATAGCAATGTTAGGAAAGCCACATTTGAGCACGATGATTGGTCAGTTGTTTTCAACTGATATGACTGGTCGGACAAACTCCTTGCTTTTTCATTGGTAGTAAACAGACCTGATTCGGCAGATATCAGGTTCTGGGATAGACTAGTGCTAATTCATTTTTGATTATGAATCGCAGTATTTATAAGAGATATTTTTAAATCGAGTGCAAGTTAAGAATCAGAGAAATGACAAATATTATCACACCCTTAACTAATAAAAGCGAAGTTTTTTTTATAATGTACACATATGTGTACAATGACTTGCAAGTAACATATCACTGTTTCGTGTAACAAGTTAGTCGTTTAACAAATTTAAATTGCACGTGCCTTAGTTCGGTTTAATTACACTCCAGATATCATTGCGCACATATAATGAATATTCTATAGAATGTATATTTCGATCACAGTTGTTGTTGTTGTATGGTGCTTAGGCGTCGCTTTCAACAATTTTTTAAATCATATCGCGGCGGTGTCTACCTGAAACAACATTCTAAGCGCTGTCATACTGCAGTGTCATGCTGCAGACACATAGTATGATACCCTTATTATTCTGTAGCCGGGTCGACCAAAGTCTGACGCAAAACTATCTTCTAAATGCTGAAAGCCAAACGAGAGTATTTGGTATGAACCGACCGTGAGTGGATCGAAGCTACGATCTTCCGCATACAGGACGGACACTTTACATATAGACCACCGCTGTGGATTCCATCAAAAAAAAAAAAGGCTCAAACATTTTTTTTAAGGTGTTACATGTGGACATAGTCTGCAATTGAAATTATTTGAAAACTGCTCAATAACCTTGCTACAAAAATATAGTTTCTTTCCTTTATAATCAACAATACAATGTTGTTTTGTTTTTTAAAAAATGATTCAACATGTCTGACTAAAAAGTAACATTGCGAGAAAATATATATTATTCATGTGTCATACAGTAAATTATTCACTGCAGTGAGTAATTTTACACATTTTAAAAGAAACCATATAAGTAACCATTATACAGATTTTACATTTTGTCTGCTATGGTTTTTTTATTGCATGTGATGTTGCATTGATCATTTTGTACAAAAACCTACGTAAGTCTATATCTGTTTGTCTGGAAATGTTTCCCAATTAACTCATGACAATATCTGTGTATAGCTTTAACGAATATATTATGTTCGAACTTAAAGTTATCATCAACTGGCGTTTCTATAATCAGTTCTTCTTTTTGTTTTAAAGAATGAGACATCATGGAGACCACCCATGTTTTGAATTGTTTGGCTCATAGGTAGTAACATCGTATTATCAGAACAGAACAGAATATATATTTTATTATGATTTGTACAAAGTACAATGTATATCATCATTATTTTTACAGTATACATTCAATAAAAATATATAGTCAACATTATTGAATTATTTAGAGTATATAGCAAAATGTTCAGTAAATGTTAATAAATAAAATAATGATGAACACTATAAGCACTGTTGTTCTAATTTCTAAGGCCTCTTTTATTTATCTTGAGATACTATATACTATGGTTTAATTATGCAAATTAATTATCATAATCTAAGACTAAAACGTTTTAATTACATGTTTCAACAACATCTGGTTAAGATGGTTTTAGCCAATTTTGTGATTGATCCCTTGAATGCTACGTCTTAAGTTGCCCATGTGTCATTTTTATCACTTGCCAGTGCACCGTTAAGTGTATCGTGTAGCATATCGATACAGAACACGTATGATTTAGATGATATAATGTTGAACTCAATACATCTATAACCCAGATGTGTCTACGTCGATAAATGATGATGTGTATAATAAAACTGATGTAACATACTATAAACATGTGTTATACTAGTTACATCCGAAATATGTAACCTACGTTGCCCTCAATCGGGCTCCTCTCCCATGATTACATCTTAAAACGAACCGATGAAAATAAATTTGTCCCGCAAGACCATTGTCTTACAACTGTAGCATGCGAATATGTATTGGGTAAAACAGGTTTATGTACCTATAGGGAGATAATTGAAATCACAGCAATACTGATTTCTGGATCTACATATAATTACATGGCATCACACACACACACACACACACACACACACACACACATGAAATATCTATTTATTTACTATATACATATTACAGACATGAACAGACATAAATACTTTAACATACATACAAGTGAAAAATCTATCTACTTAAATACATACTACATACTTTAACATTAATTCATACCTGAGCATACATAAAGGTGAAATACCTATCTACTTAAATACATACATTAATACTTGAAAATACATACAAGTGAAATACCTATCTACTTAAATACATACATACATACTTGAGCATACATACATACTTGAGCATACATGCAAATGAAATACCTGGCTACTTCAAAATGAACATGCATGGACATACATACAGGTGAAATACATATCTACTTATCTACGTACTACATACTTGAATATACATACATATATGACAGAGGAAATACTTATCTACATAGATCCATGCATACAAGTCATATAATAACTAAGGTTTTTATGTATGAGAAGTTATACAAATTTCACCAAGCCATCAATCTGAAGTAATATTAAACTACATGTCGCTTTACATAAAAATATCTCATGGATTTATTACACTCCTGCAATGCCATTATGTAGTAAGTTATGATTGCTTTACATACCTTGCATATTACACGTCACACAGCTGACCTATACTGTTTCATACCTTGTATATGGCACGTCACACAGCAGACCTATACTGTTGCATACCTTGTATGTGGAACGTCACACAGCAGACCTATACTGTTGCATACCTTGAATGTGGACCACACAGCAGACCTATACTGTTGCATACCTTGTATGTGGCACGTCTCACCGCAGACATATACTGTTGCATACCTTGTATGTGGCACGTCACACAGCAGACCTATAGTGTTGCATACCTTGTTTATTGCACGTCACACAGCAAACCTATAATGTTGCATACCTTGTGTGTGGCACGTCACACAGCAGACCAATAATGTTGCATACCTTGTATATGGCACGTCACGCAGCAGACAAATAATGTTGCATACCTTGTATATGGCATGACACATTGCAAACATATACTGCTGTATACCTTGTGTGTGGCACGTCACACAGCAGACCTATACTGTTGCATACCTTGTGTGTGGCACGTCACACAGAAGAAATATACTGTTGCATATCTTGTATGTGCACGTCACACAGCAGACATATGCTGCTGCATACCATGTATGTGGCACGTCACACAGCATACCTATACTGTTATATAACTTGTATATGGCACGTCACATAGCAGACCTATACTGCTGCATACCTTGTATGTCGAACACACAGCAGACCTATACTGTTGCATACATTGTATGTGGCACGTCACACAGCAGACCTATACAGCTACATATCTTGTATGTGGCACGTCACACAGCAGACCTATACTGCTACATACCTTGTATGTGACACGTCACACAGCAGACCAATACTGCTGCATCCCTTGTATGTGGCACGTCACACAACAGACCTATACTGCTACATACCTTGTATGTGGCAAGTCACACAGCAGACCTATACTGCTGCATACCTTGTAAATGGCACGTCACATAGCAGACCTATACTGTTGCATACCTTGTATATTGCACGTCACACAGCAGACCTATACTGCCGCATACCTTGTATGTGGCACGTTACACAGAAGACCTATACTGCTGAATACCTTGTAAATGGCAAGTCAAACAGCAGACCTATATTGCTGCATGCATTGTAAATGGCACGTCACACAGCAGAACTATACCGTTGCATACCTTGTATATGGCACGTCACACACAGCAGACCTATACTGCTGCATACTTTGTATATGGCACGTCACACAGCAGACCTATACGGTTGCATACCTTGTATATGGCACGTCTCACAGCAGACCTATACTGCAGCATACCTTGTATGTGGCACGTCACACAGCAGACCTATACTGCTGCATACCTTGTATGTGACACGTCACTCAGCAGTCCTATACTGCTGCATATCTTGTATGTGACACGTCACGCAGCACACCTATACTGCTGCATACCATGTATGTGGCACGTCACACAGCATACCTATACTGTTATATAACTTGTATATGGCACGTCACATAGCAGACCTATACTGTTGCATACCTTGTATGTGGAACAAACAGCAGACCTATACTGTTGCATACATTGTATGTGGCACGTCACACAGCATACCTATACTGCTGCATATCTTGTATATTGAACTTCACACAGCAGACCAATACTGCTGCATACCCTGTATATGACACGTCACACAGCAGACCTTTACTGTTGCATACCTTGTTTAAGGCATGTCACACAGCAGACCTATACTGCTGCATACCTTGTATATGGAACTTCACACAGCAGACCTATACAGCTGCATACCTTGTATATGGCACGTCACACAGCAGACCTTTACTGTTGCATACATTGTATATGGCACGTCACACAGCATACCTATACTGCTGCATACCTTGTATATGGTACGTCACACAGCAGACCTATACTGTTGCATACCCTGTATGTAGCACATCACACAGCAGACCAATACTGTTGCATACCTCGTATGTGGCACGTCAGACAGCAGACCTATACTGTTTCATACTTTGTATATTGCATGTCACACAGCAGACCTATACTGTTGCATACCTTGCATGTGGCACGTCACACAGCAGACATTATTGTTGCATACCTTGTATATGGCACGTTACACAGTAGACCTATACTGCTGCATACCTTGTATATGGAACTTCACACAGCAGACCAATACTGCTGCATACCTTGTATATGGCACGTCACACAGCAGACCTTTACTGTTGCATACCTTGTATATGGCACGTCACACAACCGATCTATACTGCTGCATACCTTGTATATGGAACTTCACACAGCAGACCTATTCTGCTGCATACCTTGTATATGGCACGTTACACAGCAGACTTTTACTGTTACATACCTTGTATATGGCACTTCACACAGCAGACTTTTACTATTACATACCATGTATGTGGCACGTCACACAGCAGACCAATACTGCTGCATACCTTGTATGTGGCACGTCACACAGCAAACCTATACTGCCGCATACCTTGTATATGGCACGTCGCACAGCAGACATTTACTGCTGCATACCTTGTATATGGCACGTCACACAGCAGACTTTTACTGTTACATACCTTGTATACGGCACGTCACACAGAAGACCTATACTGCTGCATACCTTGTATATGGCACGTCACACATTAGACCTTTACTATTACGTACCTTGTATATGGCACGTCACACAGCAGACCATTACTATAACGTACCTTGTATATGGCACGTAACACAGCAGACCTTTACTATAACGTACCTTGTATATGGCACGTCACACAGTAGACCTGTACTGCTGCATACCTTGTATATGGAACTTCACACAGCAGACCAATACTGCTGCATACCTTGTATATGGCACGTCACACAGCAGACCTTTACTGTTGCATACCTTGTATATGGCACGTCACACAGCAGACCTATACTGCTGCATACCTTGTATATGGAACTTCACACAGCAGACCTATCCTGCTGCATACCTTGTATATGGCACGTTACACAGCAGACCTTTACTGTTACATACCTTGTATATGGCACTTCACACAGCAGACTTTTACTATAACATACCATGTATGTGGCACGTCACACAGCAGACCTATACTCTTGCATACCTTGTATGTGGCACGTCACACAGCAAACCTATACTGCCGCATACCTTGTATATGGCACGTCACACAGCAGACCTATATTGCTGCATGCATTGTAAATGGCACGTCACACAGCAGAACTATACTGTTGCATACTTTGTATATGGCACGTCTCACAGCAGACCCATACAGCTGCATACCTTGTATATGGCACGTCACACACAGCAGACCTATACCGCTGCATACCTTGTATATGGCACGTCACACAGCAGACCTATACTGTTGCATACCTTGTATATGGCACGTCTCACAGCAGACCTATACTGCTGCATACCTTGTATGTGGCACGTCACACAGCAGACCTATACTGCTGCATACCTTGTATGTGACACGTCACTCAGCAGTCCTATACTGCTGCATATCTTGTACGTGACACGTCACACAGCAGACTTATACTGCTGCATTCCATGTATGTGGCACGTCACACAGCATACCTATACTGTTATATAACTTGTATATGGCACGTCACATAGCAGACCTATACTGTTGCATACCTTGTATGTGGAACACACAGCAGACCTATACTGTTGCATACATTGTATGTGGCACGTCACACAGCATACCTATACTGCTGCATATCTTGTATATTGAACTTCACACAGCAGACCAATACTGCTGCATACCCTGTATATGACAGGTCACACAGCAGACCTTTACTGTTGCATACCTTATTTAAGGCATGTCACACAGCAGACCTATACTGCTGCATACCTTGTATATGGAACTTCACACAGCAGACCTATACAGCTGCATACCTTGTATATGGCACGTCACACAGCAGACCTTTACTGTTGCATACATTGTATATGGCACGTCACACAGCATACCTATACTGCTGCATACCTAGTATATGGAACTTCAAACAGCAGGTCTATACTGCTGCATACCTTGTATATGGTACGTCACACAGCAGACCTATACTGTTGCATACCCTGTATGTAGCACATCACACAGCAGACCTATACTGTTGCATACCTCGTATTTGGCACGTCACACAGCAGACATATACTGTTTCATACTGTGTATGTGGCACGTCACACAGCATACCTATACTGTTACATACCATGTATGTGGCACGTCACACAGCAGACCTATACTGCTGCATACCTTGTATGTGGCACGTCACACAGCAAACCTATACTGCCGCATACCTTGTATATGGCACGTCACACAGCAGACCTTTACTGTTGCATACATTGTAAATGGCACGTCACACAGCATACCTATACTGCTGCATACCTAGTATATGGAACTTCAAACAGCAGATCTATACTGCTGCATACCTTGTATATGGTACGTCACACAGCAGACCTATACTGTTGCATACCCTGTATGTAGCACATCACACAGCAGACCTATACTGTTGCATACCTCGTATTTGGCACGTCACACAGCAGACAAATACTGTTTCATACTTTGTATATTGCATGTAACACAGCAGACCTATACTGTTGCATACCTTGTATGTGGCACGTCACACAGCAGACAATATTGTTGCATACCTTGTATATGGCACGTCACACAGTAAACCTATACTGCTGCATACCTTGTATATGGAACTTCACACAGCAGTCCAATACTGCTGCATACCTTGTATATGGCACGTCACACAGCAGACCTTTACTGTTGCATACCTTGTATATGGCACGTCACACAGCCGATCTATACTGCTGCATACCTTGTATATGGAACTTCACACAGCAGACCTATTCTGCTGCATACCTTGTATATGGCACGTTACACAGCAGACTTTTACTGTTACATACCTTGTATATGGCACTTCACACAGCAGACTTTTACTATTACATACCATGTATGTGGCACGTCACACAGCAGACCTATACTGCTGCATACCTTGTATGTGGCACGTCACACAGCAAACCTATACTGCCGCATACCTTGTATATGGCACGTCACACAGCAGACATTTACTGCTGCATACTTTGTATATGGCACGTCACACAGCAGACTTTTACTGTTACATACCTTGTATACGGCACGTCACACAGAAGACCTATACTGCTGCATACCTTGTATATTGCACGTCACACATTAGACCTTTACTATTACGTACCTTGTATATGGCACGTCACACAGCAGACCATTACTATAACGTACCTTGTATATGGCACGTAACACAGCAGACCTTTACTATAACGTACCTTGTATATGGCACGTCACACAGTAGACCTGTACTGCTGCATACCTTGTATATGGTACTTCACACAGCAGACCAATACTGCTGCATACCTTGTATATGGCACGTCACACAGCAGACCTTTACTGTTGCATACCTTGTATATGGCACGTCACACAGCAGACCTATACTGCTGCATACCTTGTATATGGAACTTCACACAGCAGACTTTTACTATTACATACCATGTATGTGGCACGTCACACAGCAGACCTATACTCTTGCATACCTTGTATGTGGCACGTCACACAGCAAACCTATACTGCCGCATACCTTGTATATAGCACGTCACACAGCAGACATTTATTGCTGCATACCTTGTATATGGCACGTCACACAGCAGACTTTTACTGTTACACACCTTGTATACGGCACGTCACACAGAAGACCTATACTGCTGCATACCTTGTATATGGCACGTCACACATTATACCTTTACTATTACGTACCTTGTATATGGCACGTCACATAGCAGACCATTACTATTACGTACCTTGTATATGGCACGTCACATAGCAGACCATTACTATTACGTTCCTTGTATATGGCACGTAACACAGCAGACCTTCACTATTACATGCGTTGTAGATGGTACGTCACACAGCAGACCTTTACTGTTACGTACTTTGTATATGGCACGTCACTCAGCAGACCTTTACTGTTACGTACCTTGTTTATGGCACGTCACACAGCAGACCTTTACTATTACATACCTTATATATTGCACTTCGCACAGCATACTTTTCTATTTCATACCTTGTATATGGCGCGTCACACAGCAGACCTTTACCATTACATAACCCTATATATGGCACGTCACACAGCAGACCTGTACTGCTGTATACCTTGTATATGGCACGTCACACAGCAGACCTATACTGCTGTATACTTTGTATATGACACGTCACACAGCAGACCTTTACCATTACATACCTTGTATATGGCACGTCACACAGCAGACCTTTACTGCTGCATACCTTGTATATGGCACGTCACACAGCAGACCTTTACTATAACATACCTTGTATATGACACGTCACACAGCAGACCTATACTATTACATACCCTGCATATGGCACGTCACAAACATGTAGCAGACCTATACTGCTGCATACCTTGTATATGTGTCACGTCACACAGCAGACCTTTACTGTTACATACCTTGTGTATGGTACGTCACACAGCAGACCTTTACTATTACATACTTTGTATATGGCTCGCCACACAGCAGATCTTTACTATTACATACCTTGTATATGTCATGTCACACAGCAGACCTATTCTGTTGCAGCTGGTAACTGAGTATCTGGTGCTACATGCACTACTGTTGTCATTGTTTCTGTATTCACTTCCCACTTCTGATTAACCATACCGCTGCAGGTTCTCCAACGCTGAATAATCATAAAAAGGATATAATATTTTTTGTAATTGATAAATCTTGTGGCATATTTCATTATATGATTGATATACATAACTTTATACTTGGAAAAAAAAGAACATTGAATGAATTTTGTGCATACATTGTAACTGTATTTTTTGATGTATTGGCTTGTTTGTGAAGGAAACCTGCATTGGTGATTCTTTTTTTAACTAGGGAGATTCTTGCCCCAGAGCAATTAATCTTGTTTAGTACATTATTTTGTAGTTTTTTACCCAAAGATGGCGAATATTTCTCATATTTCTGTCTGATGATCAGTTAGCCTAACCACTCTTTCCTGGGATCCTGGAAGGTTAACCAGTAATCAAACATACCCATCTCTCCAAGTAACTGATAACTTTCCCACTTGAATAAGCAGTGAGAGATGAATGACAACGAGACGCAATGTCATATATCAATCGTCACATAAACTGTGACAGGGCTGGAATTTTAACTTGTGATGCATGGATTGAAAGTCAGACGCACTACTAACTGAGCAAACAGGGCCTGGCTGGAAATATCAACATAATGTTTACTTTGAGGACAAATTTACAATATAAGACAGCATTTCATTTCATTCCCTATTTTGATGAATGTGATGATTTTTACTTGGCATGTATACTTGAATTCATCAAACCTGTATATAAAAATTATTGTTTATTACATATTGTATACCAGTCCTGCTCTATTGTATACCAGTCCTGCTATACTGTATACCAGCCCTGCTTTACTGTATACCAGTCCTGCTACATTGTATACCAGTCCTGCTACATTGTATACCAGTCTTGCTATATTGTATACCAGTCCTGCTACATCGTATACCAGTCCTGCTACATTGTATACAATTCCTGCTATATTGTATACCAGTCCTGCTATTTTATATACCAGTCCTGCTTGATTGTATACCAGTCCTGCTACATTGTATACCAGTCCTGCTACATTGTATACAGTCCTGCTATACTGTATACCAGTCCTGCTACATAGTATAACATTCCTTCTATATTGTATACTAGTCTTGCTATATCGTATACCAGTCCTGCTTTATTGTATACCAGTCCTACTACACTGTTTAGTAGTCCTGCTATATTGTATACCAGTCTTGCTATATCGTATACCAGTCCTGCTTTATTGTATACCAGTCCTGCTACATTCTATACCAGTCCTGCTACATTGTATACCAGTCCTGCTATATTGTAACTATCAGTATCTTATTTTTCCACTATGTTTGTGCCACAAAAAGACCAATGGCACCATTGCCAACTTGACGTTTATTAGCCAGTTTTTGGATCAAGTTGAATGAATCTTGGCCAAATGGTTATACATTCGCCAGCTTTAAATTGTTTGTGTCCAATAAGTTTGTGACCCCTGTGACCTCTGTTTTGTATATATTTAGGTGTGACATCACAGCGCACTTCTGAATGAATGTGTATATGTATTGTAGGGTTGGAATGCAATTGATTGTTTGAATGCATGCATGTTTGTTAGATTCCACTTACTAAAATAAAATAATTCCATGCAATTAACCCACCAAATATAGTCGCATGTCTCAATCTCGTACTTATTTTCACTAGAATGCTACTGGACTTCAACCTGACAAGATCTTATTTACCTTATGTAAGACATATGTATCATATTTAATCATTATTTCACAATTATGATAAGTAATTAATATTATAATAATACACTAAATAAAACAAACTATAATTATATACTTGGTGTTGACCTGGTTACAATAATATAATATAACATTATATAAACAGCTCATTAACAAATGCCCAGAGCTCAATGCAGCTTATTACAACTCTTTAAAACATATCTACACCCATCTCCGCAAGTAACTAATTAATAACTTTCCCACTTGAATCAGCAATCTAAATGTCAACCTCTGTTGTGAATAGTCAATTCTCTATCCACTGTACTACCACCTCATATAAGGCTTTAAGTAAAACATTAAGTAAAGTTCTGGAAGTTAGGTTATAGGTGATTGAGGTAGCTTTTAAAATATCCTTTACCATTACGTGACAATGAAGAGAATTATACTTTTAAAAGACGTTCATCAATTTTCTCAGTACATTAGTTAAGTACACAAATGGCCATGAAGTGAACTATGTCTAATATATCCTCAAGGACAATAAAACAGCAAGTTGATCTTAAACCAGTTAATATAACTTTGTATATATTATCCTGAAATAGACTAACAACAGGCTCTAAGTCATTCACCTCATTTCACCTGTAATTTCTTCTCAAATTTTGAGAATTAACTGTGTTGACATAGTTCTCCTTACTGGGCCACAATATACACTAGTCCCTTTACTTGAACAAACTTGAAAACTTTAGTCATAGAGATAATTTACACCAAATATAAACAAATTTATTTTTATTGAAATTTACAATTTGATATCTTTTTTGGCCCTGCTGGCCCTTTATGGATATTGCTCCACTCCCAACCACAACCCCAACCCACCTTTAAAGGGGATATATCAGGATTTTTCAAAATTTCAAAATTGGTTTAAACATTCTTTTCCAATATATCGTGCCTATATATATACTCATTGACCACAAACTGTCAAAAGGATCTTTTTAATATACTGAAAAGGGATTTCTTATCTTAGGCTAAGCACCTATGTTAGATTAAAATAAATTTCCCGTTTAAATTTGCAATATATTTTGTGACGTTATAAATGAGCCGCCATTTGTTTTCATTTTTATTGTAATTTGGTCCGTCATTTAGGTTAACACGTTGTAAACATCGTTTCATCTTAAAAAGAATCGGAATGGCGATGAGTTGTTCATCCAGAAGAATTTAAGAGCAGTTTATTTTTAGTATGGGAGTTTCATTTTAAGTTTGCAACTCCTATTGTAACATCGATTTTGTAATGTTTTGGAGGATGTGACAAACCAAACCATTCGGATTTTATTTATTTATGATGATGAGATGCTATTTATCCATTTTAAGAATAATTTTATTTTTAACACATTCATCGCATTTTTACTACCTTTAAGGACCCAGTCTCAACTATTTTCATTAAACAATACTCCTGCTCTAAAGATGATTAAAATAATTACTTAAAAGACAATTTACTGTTTTCCTATATTGCCCTTGTGCCAAAATGAAGTCCCCTAACTGGGCCCCAATAGATTGAACAAAGTTGAAACTCCTTCTTAAAGTGATCATTTATATCGAATATGACTGAACTTGGCTCAGAAACTCTTGATGTTATCCCTTTCTTGACCCCTGCTTATTCCTTATTGATATACAGTCCCTTTTGAAGAACCCAGTCTCATTTGTTATGACTAAATAAAGCTTCTAACATCAATCTGATAAGAATAATACCAAATATGTATAAGAAACATATTCGTTAGGAGTACAGTTCCTGTTTGACCAATTTATTTCCTATGAAAAAATTGAAGTCCCCTTACTGGGCCTCAATGGTCCCTAGCCCCTTTATTTGAACAAACTTAAAATCCTGCCCATAGTGAACATTTATACCAATTATGAACAGTTGGTTCTTAAGAAAATTTCACAAATTTCCTAAAATCCCCATGGCAGGCAAATTTTTACTTCGATAATGGTGCAGCTATCCCAAACAACTGGTGCATATTCTAATATAGGTCTAAGGTATGAAATATAAATTGGATTGAGTGTTGAGCGTTTTAGCTTGAATTTTGACATTTGCATCGAACCTAAAACTGTTGCTGCTGAAGAAGAGATTTTTAATATATGTTCGTACCAGGAACCGTCTTTACTTTAAGTAACACCAAGATGCTTGTGGTGCTGAACCGAAACTAGATCAGTTCCATCGAAGATTAATTTTGGAAGTTATTTGTTGGCCAGCGAAAAAGTTACTACTTGTGTTTTAATGGATTAAAGTTTACCAGCCATTGTCTTGACCAAGCATAAATTTTTTGTAAATCAAAGTTAAGGGTTGTTTTAATTGGTTTTGTGTTAAATGATGATACTGCAAGTCTAGTGGTACTTACTAAAGATTTCGCTATATCATTGACATAAATTAATAATAAAAGAGGGTCTAGCACCGAGCCTTGAGAAACACTGACATTTATATATTTAGTTTCTGAAAAAGATGAGCAAACAAAT
The DNA here is from genome assembly GCA_029582155.1 of Panopea generosa. Classification (NCBI taxonomy): domain Eukaryota; kingdom Metazoa; phylum Mollusca; class Bivalvia; order Adapedonta; family Hiatellidae; genus Panopea; species Panopea generosa. Next base: position 18,501,779 of record CM055906.1, read on the forward strand.
ACTTTTTTCATTCTATTATTTAAATAATTTTCAACCCATTTGTTAAGTTTGCCTGTTACTCCATACTGACGCAGTTTCTGTAATAGACCTGAATGCCAAACTCTGTCAAATGCTTTTGATATATCACAAAAATCTGTACTGGTGGTCTTCTTTTCATCAAATGCCTTACTAATTTGGTGGTACATGTCACTTAACTGATATACTGTTGGATGACCAGGAAGAAACCTAGACTGATTTTTATAAATCAGGTAATTTAAATGTAAATAATTGTATAAATGCTTGGATATTACTGTTTCCATGACCTTATCAATACAACTAATTAATGAAATAGGTCTATAGTTTGATGGAATATCTTTAGCACCCTTTTTAGATAATGGCATAACATTTGCTAATTTTAAACGATTTGGGTATGTGCTTTCTTGTAGAGACCTATTAAAAATGATACAAAGTGGTCAGCATAGTGTTTTAACTGTTTCTTTTAACATGTGATAACTTACTTCGTCTTGGCCGCTAGCTTTTTTAACAACGCTCGAAGTCTTCCTGGATAGAACCAGAACTATGCATGTGCGTTTACAATATTAAAAAAATCCCGCCTTGTCTCTCGACTTTTGACATTAAACCATGGTGTATCTTTTTAACAACTCATTTTGAAGAAAATGTTTAACCAAAACACTGGAATGAGATATTATAAACAATATCAGAAAAACAATTTAGTTACTTATATCATTTTCACCGGAAGTCAGCTTATCCGATAAATCGTCAAATATGTATTTTTTTTAATTTAAACAACTTAAAAAAAACTATATACATTGTTGGTATTCCATACAATTTTATTTGTTGTTTGTACACACCAATTCACGCTCATTTTCATATTACATTTCAAAGAACGTGTTATCAGACAAATATCCGAACACTCTGTGATATCAAATATATGAACGTTACATAAACACTCAAAATTGTTCAAATGTGTAATAATATAATCAACAGTACGAGACATTGGCCTGTTTCTACATGTACATAGACCATGGTATGTGCACTGACCGGACATTATTCGGCCTTTACAACACTTTACAAAGAGCAATGGCGGATATTTTCCTTAAATTCCATTTTTTTTAAATTCACTATATTTCTACTGATATATGTGCTCGTTCAGATTTTGTGTTTGCGCCAAATAAGTACGTCCCCTCTGTACTGAAATGCTGGATCCGCCCCTGTAGAGTTAATAATTCATGCTCAAATGAATTCACCTGTGGATCATTATTTGCACGGGTTTGTAGGTCTGTACTACACAATTCATTGCACGGAATATCCGCACAACAGCCCAAAGTGTATAATTATCTAAACAGTCGAACAATTGACCTGTGCGAGTATTCGTTATAGTGTCGTATATCATTACTAATGTGTTTGAAAATCATATTCAACTAAACTGGACTTCATATTTTTTATATAAAGTGGATTCTTCACCTGGAATATAACACGTGCAGAAGTAGGCATTAGTTTCGGTATGTTGTTAACTCTTTATTTCCCATTGAGAAACAACCAAAACAATTAAGCATAATATACAGAATAAGCATGAAATTAATATAAACAAAAAATGTCAGCAAGAAAGAATTGTTAAAAATATGGAGCACGACATAATAGCATGACATTTAAATATGACATATGACACGAGTTGAGTATGAAACTTTACATGCCAATGGAACCTGAACTATATAGGTTTGAAGTAATACATTATTTAACTCTGACATGTTATGTTATGTTGCTGAAGGTCTTATATGATATAGGCTTGACGTATTGCATTGTCTTTTACATAGCTAGCTGTTGGGCAACTTTCAAGTGTTAGTGTTGTTGTTTTTAATTAAAACCAAATACAACAATTACTTTTAAAAGTAATCAGTGACTTAATTACACTTGTAACAGAGAATGGCAGGCTAAAATCAATATAATCTACACGGCTCAAATTTCAGGTGTTACCTTTAGTATTGCTTCAATAACTCTTTAATTCTTTATCTGAATTTAATAATTGTAGTATCAAAGTAAAGCTGATAAATGTGATGACTACTTTTATTTATCAATTATTTGATGTTTTTCTTTTAAATTTAAATTATTACGGTTTGAAAACGAGAAATGTTGGATTTTTTACGTAATTTTATTTCTTTAAAACGAAAAAGGTATCGTAATTGATTTAATGAAACAAATTTAACAACACATAATAAAAAAAGACATTATATGTAGAAATATACAAAGGTAAGTTCTCCATCGGTGGTGAACATTCCATAAAGATATCCGGTAGGAGTTATTTTCATATTTTTTACTTTATAAATGGTATAAAATTAAGAAAAGGATCACAAAAAATAACTGTAACGCATTTGTTTTTAATTTCTTTAATTCTAAAAAAGAAAAGTTCACCACCTAAAGTACAGTCAATTCCTTTCTTTTGATACCAAAATCACAATAATATGTTGGTTTGTTCAGGACGAGATGTGTTTCCAAGATTAATAATGTTGTTGTTGTTTTTGTATGGTGTTTAGCGTCGCTTTCAACAATATTTCAGTCATATCGCGACGGTGTCTACATGAGACAGTATTCTTAGCGCTGCCAAACTGGAGTATCATGCCGCAGACACATGGTATGATAACCCACCCAGTCATATTATACTGACACCGGGCCGACCAGACCTAGAACTCTCCTTTCAATGCTGAGCGTCAAGCGAGGAAGCTTCTAGTACTATTTTTAAATGACCTGGCCGGGCATCGAACCCACAACCTTCCGCATGCGAGGCAGATCCAAGATAAAAAATCGCCAAATGTGCCACCTGAAATTTAGATAAGTGTCTCCAGTTGTCCATCTGTAAGAACGTTAAATGTCGCACTAACATTATATGTCGCAACCAACGTTATATATCGCACTTACGTTATATGTCGTAACCAACGTTAAATGTCGCACTAACGTTATATGTCGCAACCAGCGTTAAATGTCGCACTAACGTTATATGTCGCAACCAACGTTAAATGTCGCACTAACGCTAAATGTCGCAATACTGACGTTAAATGTCGCACTAACGTTATATATCGCAACCATCGTTATATGTCGCACTTACGCTAAATGTCGCAACCAACGTTAATTGTCGCACCAACGTTAAATGTCGCACTTACGTTATATGTGACAAGACTGACGTTCAATGTCGCAACCAACGTTATATGTCGCAAAATCCACTTCCGCTAAATGTCGCAAGATTTGTACCACCGGTATTTGCGCAACTCAAACGCTAAATGTCGCAATGTTTTATTAGTGCAAAAATATAGTAAAATTGCATCCATTGTTTTAGTCGTATCATCTAAAATATAGTTTAGAAGATATGTTATTTTGATATTTTGAGCATGCCATTTGAAGTTGTGTAGTCTGATGTGGTGCGGTACGATGCGATCTGACTGTCTGTCTAATTTGTAATATATGTATGTTCGTCCGTCCGTTAGATGTATTATTTAAAGTTCATTCATTATCTGGCAAACAATCGCTAGCATTTCTTTCATTTTTTTTTTCAGTTTCAGACTCCAAAGTTGAATCCCATTTATTCTCTCCGTCTCATGCTGTATGAGGTGTCGAGGAGGAACATCCCCTCATACAGCTTACAATAAGTGTACATATGAAAGAGAAATAGTAATGATTGAAATTGTATATGTTCTCACTTTCATTCAATATTAACACACTGCTTTCATGCACTGTTTAAAGTGGTAGTTAAACCTAGTAAATATTATAATGTAATTACTATCCTTTACAATAATGTATCTTTATATACAAAACTAAGTAAGTATGTCATGAAACAATTCCCAAGTTTTCAAAAACATATTGTATTTGTTTTCAGTGATAGATATTCCTTTGTATGTTTTATATAAAAGTTGAAGTCTGAGCTGGAGTGTTTTAAAATTTAAACTATTTTTTGAGCATCTACAATAGTATATGTAATATTTTGTCTCTAACTGAATGAGCTGGATTATTTAACTTATATTCTTATCATAAATTCCAAAAATAAATGATTTTTGTACTAATGGAAATGGGATATTTTTAATGGACATCCAGTCTTGCAAAATGTGTACGTCTCACACACCAATTAATTTTGTACTGTTCTACATATAGAGACATGCACTTCTGGAACACTGGATACATTACCAATGGTTCTAAAAGTGCCTTATTCCCATAGATAGTCCTCTGTTGGTCCAAATATGCAGAAAAAAACATGGGGTTGACCAGGTTGCTTTTTCACAATTTCGATGGTTTGATGGCACCCCTTCATTTTTGACAATTCTGCCCATTTGTTGCAGTGTATCACTACGCATCTTTAAACTGTTATAGCATCATCAAACAGTTCCCAGGGTCACCCAAACTTTGCAGAAATCATGAAAATGTTCCAATGTTCCCATATGCACAAAGAAATATAACATTTTATGCATTTTTAAAAAAAAAATTACCCAACCGCTTTACACAGCTCTAATTTCTTGGGCGTAATAATCTTGCTACCGTCATGTAAGGGAGGTAATTGTTCAGTGAGACCTGTAGTATCTTTTTGTGTTTCTTTACATTCCCACGATAAATGATAGATTGTCTCAGTGGTAGATGAGCAAAAAGAACGCAGTGGACTATCCAGTAGTTTTATCTGATGTAGAAAATTATTTGTTGCCAGTATATTATGATTGATCCGTGGTTGAAACCACTGTAATGTTGTATTTTTTGTTATCAAATATGGCCATGAAAACACTGTTTTCCAAGTTGCTTCGTCAAAATTATATGTTTTATTCCATGATGTTTTTCCACTAGGAATTTCATTGTTATGATTCAATGTAAGATAAATATCTTGAATACCTTTTCTCTTTTTCATGTATATTTTGATAGGGTTAGGTATGATCGGACTTTGAAGCTTATTATTTGCTTTTATTATTTTTTTCATTTTTTTTTAAATTTTGAATTGCAGTAATAATACTGTGGTATTGTAGAAAGTTTATATTAATACTGTATATAGTTTTTAATTCTTGAAGAGAATATAAATGTCCGTCATCTTTTGTTATGTCGTTTATCAAATGTATTCCCTTTTCATACCAGTTTTTTACAAAATAAGCTTGGTTTCCTATTTTTATATCTTCATTGTCAAATATTGGTGCTGATAAGAATGTTTTATCGTTTATAGGTGGGTGAGCCTTTAAAATTTCAATATGTGATTTTAAAACATCTTTCCACGTGTTTGTTACATTTGATTAGATTTCTTTTACATACATATTTCCACAGACAGAAACTTATGTTATATCTAAAATGTTTTTAACTAAGCTAGCATAATTGCTTTTTTCTAAAATAAGTCTCCTAGGCCATGTTGCTTTTAATGCTGTTATATATGCAAACATATTAGTCATTTTCAGATCACCATCTGCATAATTTTTACACAATACAGCATTTCTATCATATTATAGTAAAATTAATGAAGTTTAATATATGTAAATTTCAAGAACTTGTACGAACGCACTTTTTGTTCAATCAGGCGTGAAAGTTCAAAATGTGTTGTTTATATGTCTCTGAACTAACACGCTCATTATATGATTTAATAACTAATTCTTAAAATAGACAGATACACTGCCACTTTTCCTCCTAACCCTCCGTTTAAATTTAGGACGTGGGCAACTGAAATATGTATACCCATATATATACCCCACCCAGTCAAATTATACTGACACCGGGCCGACCAGACCTAAAACTATCCTCTGAATGCTGAACGCCAAACGAGGTAGCTTCTAGTACCATTTTCATCGCAGTGTTCGTCCGTCTGTCCGTCCGTTTTTCCGACCGATATTTCGTGTCCGGCCTGTAACTTTGCCATTTATAGATGGATTTTATCAATACTTGCAACAAATGATCAGCATAACATGACGATGTGTCGTGCATAAGACCCACATCCGTACCTCAAAGGTCAATGTCACAGTTAAACTTTGTTTGACGACACGTTTAGTCTGTTTGAGATTTCGTGTCCGGTCTGTAACTTTGTCATCTGGATAAATTTCAAAAACACTTGGCTCAAATACGTCGGAAAAACATGATGGCGTGTCGCGCGTAAGACCCACACCGTACCTCAAAGGTCAATGTTCACTTTGAGTTTGTTTGACACCAATTTGAGTCTGTATGAGATGTAATGTCCGGTTCTTAACTTTGTCATACTTAGATGAATTTCAATACTCTTGACTACGTTGATCAACATGACATGATGAAGTGTCGCATGGAACCTTTTCTCTAAGGTCAAGGCCATACTTTCAATTAGTTTGATACTTCGTGTCTGGTCTGTAGCTGTGTCTTTAATTTGGCTCAGTTGATCAAGATGACATGACGATGTGTCGCACGTAAGACCCAGACCCGTACCTGAAAGGTCAAGGTCACACTATGAGCTTGTTTGACAACATTTGAGATTTGAGTCTAACCTGTAACTTTATCATACATGGATTGATTTCAAAACACTTGATCAACATGATATGACATGACATGATGATGTGTTACGTGCAAGATCCGCGCTTTTAACATTTCACTACAATTGAGGAAACTGTAAATTGATTAGGAAATTGGGGTATGAATATATGATTTCGGTGTACACACTGAACAGGAAACAAAGACACCAAAGTATGGGACGGAGAGAGAGAGGTTAAATATTATATTTGTTTCACTTAAATAGATTAGCTGAAATAATACAATATAGTAAGGATGTCAACGAATATTCGGATATTCGAATATTCGGTCATACGTCCGAATATTCGAATGTCATATTGATATTCGAATATTCGCAACAACAAAAAAAATATTAAAAAAATATAGTAAATTCAAATTGTTTTCTTTATTTATTTTCAATTTCAATATTTTTGCCACAAATGGTTTTGAAAGGTGTTATATCAACCAGGTTAAGACACGGTAATTATCGATTTCCTCCTAAGACGGGTGTCAATTGGACGTTGTCAAGGTGATAAGGGGTCCTGGTCGGTAATCATTTGATTGTTTGCCTTAGGCAATTTTAATCGTCGATCTGCCTTTACGGCCTGTTGTAAATCACCCTGTTTTGAAAAGGTGAGAGCAAGTTTGTTTGTTTACCAATCTTATACCTAATTGAAGAGCACACTTCTTTGATTTGAAGGCCGTTGTTGTACTTGTGAATAATAAATGCTTCAAGAAGTAGACGAATTAACTTATATATATTTTTTTTTATGTTTGTTTTTCAATTTCATTTATAAAGATTTAATTACTTATAAACTATACAAACATACGAATTTTTAACTTAGTAAAGCTAATATAACATAGCATTTATTAATTTATTATTATTAATTATGCATCATCGAGTTCCACGTCATGTTGAATCTTGACGACAATGATATTCAAATTGTTTGTTTTTTAGTATTTATACATCAGCACCGTTTCCGCTGAAAGAGAAAGTAACAAATATGGCGAGTAAAAACGTTCGGGATAGAAAGTTGATGATTATTTATTTTTAAGATCTTGACCGAATATATTCGAATATTCGTTCGAAAGAATGACCGAATATTCGAATATCAATATTGCCATTCGTTGCCATCCTTACAATATAGCCATATTTAGTTTCAGGCATATGTATATCGTAGACAGTACTATCGTTTCATGTAACTAATATTTTACTAACCCCTGTGTTTTTCCCTCTACCTCTTAAACTCTTTTGTTATTTAAATTATGTAACGTGTGAATCGATTGGTCATTACACTTTATAACTGACCATCGCATATGACCATTGTAGTCATGACTTATTAATTGATAAACATATAAATAAACATTTAAACAACTATACTGATTATACCAGGTAAGAATAACGCTATGATCAATTATGATATATTTATCTTCATAATTTAGTTTAAATAATTGTTCAATATTGTTTGATAAGGCTGTAATTTTTGGATAATTGTATAAACATATTCCATTTTAGTACTGGCGGCCATGTTTTATTTTATATTTGATTATGTGATGACAGTTTATCATGAATTGACCATCGTATACGACCATTGTAGTTATGAGTTATACATTCATAAACTTATTAATATAATATCAATAGAGAACCCAGTAAACAACCGGCAACACGAAGCCGTGGCGGTGGAGATCGAATCTACCGGGGTTCTATGCCTTTAATACATTTGTACCATCATATCATGCAGAACACAATTACGTTTCGTTAGTGTGTGTTTTATTTCTTATTTTCTAAAAAAAAATGATTTCCTCCTTAAAATGAAATCATTTGTATTATGTATTGGATACTTTATGTTTTGGCCCTGTTGTCTTGTATGTATTCAAGTATACGTTATCACATGGATCATTGACTTGTTGGTATTTGTTAGTTCAACAATACCTCAGAATAATTGTTGATATACATACATAGTAAAAATCGTTTACTGTTTACGCCATAACATATTTTTGTGTTGATACGCCGTAAAACCCCACGTCACTTCACTGGACGATTGGCACTGATTAACATACCCGTATCCATTGATCAAACGAAACATGTCATGTTTAAGTCTTTTTGACCTTTTTGCGTTGAACTGGTCATTTTGGCGAGCAGTAACGGTACATTATAATCGTATAATTATTCTTGTTAGGTTTTGAAATGTGTACTTACTTATGTTGCTCTATTTCGCACCTGCGTTTAGTTTCTATCGCTCTTTTTCGTAAAGGGCATACGAACAATACAAATCCGAACGACATGGTCAGGGTGAGCTGTTGTCAAGATTTCGATATACATTATCAGTTGTCGGATTTTAAAGTTGCTTAGACATATATTAATTGGCTGGATCTCTACGATTAGAATCGCAATGGTGCTGTCTGCTGCTCAGTTCATTGTGCATGTGATGAAGGGTGTGGCTGCGACTGGTACTGCTACTGCTGTTGCTGCTGCTGTCTCCATGCGGGACGTTTGATGGACGATTTTGGTGTCTTGCGGACGTTGTGGTTTCCTGGTAACGCTCTGTAGAACTGCTCCTGAGGTAAAAATATTTTCAAATCAATTTTTCATCATTGTTATGATCAGTAAGCAATTTTACATTACCCGGAGGCCAGGCCCGGTAAGCTATCAATCTAGGGGTCGTGAGTTCGAATTCAAGCCCGGCCACAGTTTCCGTGGTGATTAACTTGGGAAAGTTAGCAGTTACTTGCGAAGGTGGGCGTGATTGAGTACTGGTTAATATTCCAGGCTCACAGGAAAACGTGGTTAGGTTGACTGTATAGATTAGTAGTTGGATGGATGGGTGGATTGAAGGGCGATTGTGCTTCTTGTTGAACGGGCGGACGGATGTAATTCCATGTGAACGGTGGTACAGGCGGGTGGGCGGACGCACGGACAGAATATACATTTTCAAGTGCATGTTTGTAATGGCATAAGGCATTTTATTTGACCTGTATTTATAGGCGTAGCATAGTTTTAGTTAATGGGGGAGGGGCAACCTGGGGAGTGGGATATTATGAGGGACATCTCTTTCGCCAGTTGGCCTCTCCAGAAAATGTCGATATTTTGAACACCAAAGGCTGTGTCTTAGTGAGTGTTTATGATAAACTATGATTTATATTTCTCCACAAGATTTTTTGAGTTATAAACGTTTTAATCTCGACTATTCGTACTCGTTTCGGCGTCGGTGTTGGTTTTTCCGGTTAAAGATTTGAGCAGGAGCATATTTCATCATATATAAAACTTCACATTTGTGTTCACTATTAATAGGAGACCGCAGCGCGAACCAGTGGTAGAGCGTCGCCTCGCATGCGGAAGGTCCTGGGTTCGATCCCCGACCGAGTCATACCAAATACTTTAAAAAATTGTACAAGATGCTTCCTCGCTTGACTCTCAGCATTTAGAGGAAATTTCTAGGACTGGTGGGCCCGGTGTCAGTATAATGTGACTGAGTGGAGTATCATACTATGTGTGCTGCGCACAGAATACTGTCTCAAGTAGACACCGTCGCGTTATGACTGAAAAAATGTTGAAAGCGACGCTAAACACCATTCAACAACATAAACATTATTAACGGAACGGATAGAACCATAACTCTGGGTTGCCTGTTGGCAGAATTATCGCTTATTTGGTTAAAGTTTTGTCCAGGTGCATATTTCATCAAGCTATCAGTGAATATGAATGAAACTTTACATGTGTATTCAACATCATCAACAAAACGCATAGAGACAAGAACCATAACTGTGGATTGCATTTTGGCAGATTTATGGCCGTTTTGGACTTAGAACATATGGTTACAGTTTTTAGCTGGTTAAAATATTTGCGCTCATAAATGGGAATAAAGGTCAATGCAATGCATAACATGTCATAGTTGACAACCTGTACTTGGAGCAAAAATCATCTCACTAGTTAGATGAATCAACGACTATATAAAACTACTTTGTAACGAAAGAAACTTACCCTCACAACATCAGTAGTGAGAGGTAAGTGACGTCGGTGCAGCAACATGAACCATTTTACCACGGCACAGAGGACTTCCGGATATTTTTAAAGGATTCACACATGCATATATTTGTGCATCATGTCCTACTCTTAATATCGTATATATTTCTATATTTCTTCAACATGCTTAGAGAACACATTTGATGCACATATAACTGTCATAATTACACGCTTACCACAATGATGTTAAATAATCTACTGCTCTACGTTGAAAAATAGTGAATAAATACAAATAAACATTTCATTTTTAGCTCGATTATTCGGAGAATAAAGACAGCTATTCTACTCACCCAGGTGTCGGCGTCACACTTTGGTTAAAGTTTAGCATGCAAGTACCATCAAGTCCATATCTCACCAACCACTCAAAGTATTTTATTGAAACTTTACACAAGCCTTCCGAGTCATCAACCCTACTATAGAAACTAAGTTAGCTAACATTTGCATGAATTTAATGCAAATTATTGCCCCTGTTTGACTTTGAAAATCTGGTTAAAGTTTTGCGTGCAAGTACCATCAAGTCCATATCTCAGTAACCAATGCATGTATTGACTTGAAATTTTACACAAGCCTTCTTAGTCATCAAACATACTACAGTAACTAAGTTAGATAACTCTTACATGAATATAATACAAGTTATTGCCCTTGTTTGACTTAGAATTTCTGGTTAAAGTTTTGCGTGCAAGTACCATTAATTTCATATCGCACCAACAACTCAATGTATTTGAGTGAAACTTTACACAAGCCTTCCTAGTCATCAACCCTACTAAAATAACTAAGTTAAATAACTCTTGCATGAATATAATACAAATTATTGTCCTTGTATGGCTTAGAAATTATGGTTAAAGTTTTGCGTGCAAGTACCATCAAGTCTATATCTCACCAACCACTCAATGTATTTGATTAAAACTTTACAAAAGCCTTTCCAGTCATCAACCCTACTATATACACTTAGTTAGATAACTTTTACATGAATATAATGCAAACTGTTGCCCTTGTTTGACTTAAAAATTCTGGTTAAAGTTTTGCGTGCAAGTACAATCAAGTCCATATCTCAGAAACTATTACCAGATTTTTTTGTAAATTAGGGCCTTTGTTTTACTTAGAAATTCTATAACTCAGCAGTCGCTGCATGTATTTGATCAAAACTTCATACAATATATTGCAGGTATACATTGTAAGACCTACTCAATATTGTCAATTTTGTCTCATTTGCTTGGTCTTGTCATCAGTCTTAATCAAATTTGTGATTCCCCTCGACAGCTCTTGTTAACCAATCCTGTTGTCCACGGAGTCCCCTCAGTCGGCCGCGGAGTCCCCTCAGTCGGCCGCGGAGTCCCCTCAGTCGGCCACAGAGTCGCCTCAGTCGCTTATTTCAGACATATTTTGAAAAAAAACACGAGTCATCACACTTTTTAAGTTGAATAATCTGTTCTCCCGTCTGGGGCGGATTCGTGATTTTAGATTGGGGTTCAGGTGGTTTATGTTATCAATATGGCATGCAGTGCATCATTCAGTCGCTATTGCTCGGGACATGGACGGAATGTACTCGGAAATGGATACTGTTATGTCAGTGCATGGTTATGTTCATTATTTCGGTGAATATATAAACACCCTGTGTGTTCCAAATAGGAATCGGTGGCATTAATGTTGGTGAGACGACAATGATTTTTCGATAAATCGCTGAAATAAGGCAGGGCGGCATTGAAGTGGATAGGGTGTTAGGCGCTCACATCAGAGGTTGTGGAGGCGATCATCGGCTTGACGCGATGTCTCTTAAAATGCAACACTCAGTACTGATTCCCCCAAATATCGAAAATATAGGTGATTTTTTAGGTCACCTGAGACTTTGTGCATCCGTAAACAATTCACATGTTTAACTTCTCCTCAAAAACCTTAAGCTCAGTTGTAATGAGATGTTCTATGCAGCTTTGGTATAAGGGAGAATAAAAATTGTGAATTACATGGTCCCGACCACTCCCCTGGGGCCTCGGGGATTGGGCCAAAACAGTCAAATTCAAGGTAAATTTTAAAAATAGTCTTCTTAATAGAGGAAGTACTGTGAAACAAATAGTGAGCATGATAATGGACACATATGGGTCCTTGATAAAATTTGTGAATTTCATGCCCCTGAGTCTCACGGTATGGTCCCGGGGATGGGGTCTACTTTACTAAATCTATATAAGAGAAACTGACAAACAGTTATTTCTTATGACTGAATAGATTTATGTGAGTGCTTTTTGGTGTGATTTGTTGTTGCTGACATGACGGTTGATACCTTTGAGAATTTAATGGTCCCCACCCCCATGATGTCTTGGGAGTCTGGCGGAGCTAAAAAAAGACAAATGCAAGGTAAACTTTAAGAATATTATTGTTAAAGAGAGCACTCAGAAACAAATTGTGAGCATGATTATTGACGACTATGGGTCCTTTATAAAATTTGTAAATTTCATGTCCCTGGGTCTCACGGTTCGGCTCTGGGGTGGGCCTACTTTACTAAATCTATATAAGAGAAATTGACAAAAAACGTTTATTTCATGACTGACTAGGCTTGTGTGAATGATTTTTGGATACTCAAGTAACCGTTAGCTCTAATTTCTAACTTAGGATTTATGAGGTATTTTTGCGCCCACTCTCACGAAAATTCCTGGATTCGCCCATGTATTCTACATACGGAGCGGTTAAAAAAAACTTTAAGATCTCTTTACAATCGAGATAAAATAAATCGGTATAAATTATTTGCTGAATTGCTGTTTAACAAGTTACAGTTATTTTTTTCCCATTTTATTCTGTTCTGTTACATTATTTTCTGTTCTAAGAAACGTGTGTTCAAACCATGTGTTATTTCGCAACCGGATGTTGACTTTCATTGTTACACTTAAAACCTTTGTATGTAAACGGAAGCTAAAGAATGTCGTACGTATACCATACACTTCCAGATTATGTTCTTGGTATATCCCATGTTATTATAATATATAACTCTTTCCCGGGTCACTAAGGTGGTGGTTTGAATGTTGCCGTCGGTTCTATTGCTGTTCGAACAAGACACATGTTTAAGCCATTTCTTCAAGTACAATTTTAGCAATATGTATTTGTAAATCAGAGGGATCCTCTGTGATTGAAGGCGCCGTCTCAAGATCACTTACCTCTCACCGCTAAGGTCGTAGGTTCGAGTCCCGCTCGCTCCGAAAACTTTATGCGAAAATGTTTGTCAGTTACTTGCGAAAGGACGGTGATTCTATTCAGATTCATTATTTAGTCTTCCTCCTCCAATATGCCATATATAACCTGTATAGAAATGGCGTTAACCCCACCCATTCTAAATTAGAAAAAAAAACACATCAATGGCGTACCTAATCTGGTTTGAACTGTACGCCAGAAAAAATATCAGCAGTGCTGCAATTAGGGGTAGGTGTCGGAGAATGCGTTTAGAGGTCTCCCCTTAGTAAACTTCTGAAGTTAGACAAATGATGTGTTCGGACTTTATTTGATTTGTGCGTGATTCGACATTCTTTACACATAAAAACCAGAAAAAATGAATTTAATCCTATACTAAAAATCCTATATCACTTATCACGCCGCTCACGCTGACCGACAAGAGTAACTAGTAACACTGCAGTATAGTTCAAGCAAGAGAAACCAGAGATACATTGGTCATTCATAGCAATAACTACTGCGGGAGAAATAGGTGAGCTTCCACTTATATATTCGGAAGAAGTTAACATACACGGTTTTTATGCAGATTTAGAGTTACTCTGTTTTCTTTTTGCTGACGAATTGTAACCAAGGGCTTTCTTGCATATGCCTGGATTTATAAGCCCCTGATTAATTGATAGAGTAAAGAAAAAGAAAACATTTTACAACAAATCTGATTTTAAAATAACAAAATTTATGCAAATTAATTTGTTTCCAAAACAGCAGACGTTCACATATTATTGGAATAAACTATTGGAATGTGCTTATATTTGGGTTATATTAAAGGTTTCGCTTAAGTATATAGATGGCCGAAACTATACTTTGATGTTTTACATAAACGACTTGCATAATTCTGTTTACATCAATTGCAGATGTTAACGGAACGTTTGCTGATGGTGCCGGTGTCACCCGTGGTTGTTCCTAAGTTACAGTTCATATGTTAGGAAGGCTTCCCTGACAAACTCAGACTCTGAAGGTAAATTGAAATTAGCAAATCATAACTGAGTTCAATACAGCCAAACCCATCAGAATCAGTCACAATGAATGAAGATTGACCCCTTAACACAGGTTGGCTGCTGAATACAAGCAGTGTATATATCTACGTGTATATTGGAAACCCTAGCCTCATACTTTTCAATGAAAAAATCCCTTTCGTAGGTTTATATTCATTTATCCGTTCGTCCGTCCGTCCGTTTATCCGCACACACGAATGGGTAGTTAATTGTGTTGGGATAGTATTTTTTTTTTGGACGATTGAAAAACAGTTGAATATAAATTAGCCACACAAGTAAATAAGCTGAGCGCAAAGAAGCCGCATACATGTACATACCCGTTTGTTACAACGTCGGTCCGTTCGTATTTCCGTCACACTTATCTATATGTTCAATACTCAGTTATAATGTCATATCTGAAGCATTGTTTTATGACTGTCGCTAAGCTTACTATTCAGGTGATTGCCGACATGCTTCGCTTAGGGTTTAATTTATAGCACGAAAATCCAAGGATAAATTAGTTGGTTTGTTACCAAAATCAATGTAAAAGCTTTAAGATGCATTTATCACGTATCTGAACCTACATGTGTACTTGTACGTTAATACCAGCATGCGTTGAAGATTTACCAAACTGATGGCAGAAAACGCTATATTGTCTGCTAGAGTTGTATTTCCATTTCATTTCTTTCTAAAATGATCAGTAGTTCGTCTATAGATGTCACACCACTACGGAAGTGCTTCCGGGTCGTAGGGGGCCTGAAATGAGTCCATAGTAAAATTGAAATGTAGGTCTCATGGTCATATTTTTTATTGAAAATGCTGATTAAGTGCAGATGTATGTGTTTGTGAGCTAAAATAGTGGTGGTGTTGATAAATCAGAGGTATTTCTTTGTTGTATTTCAGGACTACTTTCCGAGAACTTGCAGTCAGGGATGTGGTGGTAATGCGGCGGAAGTGTCAGATGTGCAGTGTAAATTTTGACAGTGACCTCAGCAATTTCAAATTTGTGGAAAAGTTAAACCTTAATGATATCATTTTCTGTGGATAATTCTGGAGACATTTAATTGCTCTACAAGGAAACGGGACAAGTATATGGATTGGAAGGTCTGGGAATTGGTCAGAGGCAGGACAATATTGACAATTTATTCTAAGTTATATGGGATTTTGTACAGGTGTGACACCTATATGAACAGAAAGTGAAAATAGAACAAAATTGAATTACGAAGCTGGTTTTTATCGGATTTACATGAAATTTGAACTACAATCAACTAAAATACAGGGAAATTGGATAATATATCAGAAATCTTGATGGTATGTTTATTTTTTAATTTATTTAAATTCAAACAGTTAAAATATTAAAATTTTACTAATTTTGTTATTCTCTTACCCAGCATGCATTTCGCAGCCCCAGTGTAAAAGAATCGTCTGCAGTTGTGCTTCATTCAATTTGGATGTGTTTTTAGATCAATTTAAATATAATTTAAGAAGAATTTGATTTTTTGAAAATAGATCAATTTTAAAAAACGTGCCCAAAATGGAAAATTTCTTTCAAACTTGCCATGAAAGGCTGGCCCAGCAGTCTGTACTTCATGAAAATGGTCAATGTATTCAGTGGACCGGCAGTGTCAGCAACAGTTATGGACAGTTTCGGTATAGGGATCCGAGGGATCTACTCCCTGCGGGTCATCGCACACGCAGTGCCCATAGAATGGCATTATTAATCAAATATAAAGACCTTGATATTCCACCAAAGTGGCAGGCTAGTCATTTGTGTAATAATAAACTGTGTGTAAATGTATTGCATTTGAATTTAGAGGATAATTATACAAACAACAGTAGAAAACAATCTTTTGAACAGGGTAAATGTACTGGACACACACCTGGGAATGGCTTGCTGGAGCCAGATTGTCTCGTGAAACTTTCCGCAAAGACTTGCACAGGTAGGTAATAAATGTAGGGTATTTATTTATGGATATGTTGTATATATTAACGTATGCTTATCTCTCATATTGCACTTTCAATGTATACATAAAGAAGAATATAACACAAACACCCCATCCACCCAAACACCCACCCACCCACTCACTCACTCACTCACTCACTCACTCACTCACTCAATCACTCACTCTCCCACTCACTCACTCACTCACTCACTCACTCACTCACTCACTCACTCACTCACTCACTCACTCACTCACTCACTGACGTACTCACTCACTCACCAACCCACCCATCTATTTATTTAGCACTGTTTCGATCAGCCACAGACCTCATCAGTGGTGCTGCTATACACCAGACAGAGCTTTCCTGTGACTTTGTTTGGTTTACAAGTACTGATTTGCTCTGCCCTGCCGCTGCAATGTGGTTACCAGTTATAGGTGGGAAGTAGACGTCGAGGCATACGAATGTTGGTTGTTGTCTAGGACACCTTTTATATAATCTGGTTCCTCATGCTGGTGTCTCTGTTGAGCCCGACAGTGATCGTACTCCATCTGGGCTCGGCGTGCTATCCGTCTAGCCTTGTACTTCTTGGTACACTTGTGGATTTTGTGAGAGTGTGCCTTTCTTGATTATGCAAAAGGCGCCTTCGGGCAGATGCAGACAAGCATGTCCGTGTCAAGCGAGAAACCTTTTTTCGTACTGCTGTGTCGACTGAGTTGTTAGCTCGCATGGTTTGTAGTGCAAGGCGAGCTTCGAATGTCCGTGCATAGTTCTGGGACTTGCTCATGGTCGATAAAGTAGCTCTGTTGAAAGCTTCACATTTCTGAGTAGATGTTCTAGAACACACTTTGTAAACTGCCTCTTCACTCAGCCTCATCTGTAAAATTACCTCCAGTAATAACTTGTCATTATCATTCATTTTTAGGTATGTGAGGTTGTTTGGTCCAAGTATCTGGGATATATACCACCAGCAGATACCGCCTTCTCCAGAACATACCAGTGCAGATTGGGGGCAGAAGCTGCAATTTCCAGCATAGCACTCTATGGTGGCCTTCCGGATGTCGGGTAAGTGTAACATATATTTTGTTAAATCACCATTACCCCGTCTCGCCATTTCTTCAGTGATACCGCTGCACCTTGCCTTGATGTCTCGTGCTAAACTGGCCTGTGCTTTCTTGCGGTCACTCTTTGTGGCTTGGGGAAACATGTCTGTACTGAAGGTTGCAGTTCGTAGTTTCCTCTCTTGAGTGGCTGCCAGATGATTTGGATCAGCTTGCCGAGAGAATTCCCAGGTTGTATCTAATTTGCTGTAGAAGTCCTGCATGCCAAGGTATGATCTTGTGTCACCGTCAGTCGTGAGTGTCCTGACAAAGTACCCCTCCAGCGAAAGGTTTTCAGCAATGTCATGTTCCATTCTCTTCTCTGAATGTGGCGTGAAGTATCCGATGTTGGCAGTACATCCAGCATTACCACCCGGGCAGTCGACAGGTAAGCCCTTATTTTTCAACACAGCCAAAGTCCAGCACAGGTTTGTTCTCCACAGCAAGTGCCACAATGTATTTCTGGGCAGTGTGGTTTTCTATGGCTACCGAGTATGCCTGGGAAGAACTTTGCCCTGGTTTGTAAGATGACTTCATCCGAGAACTGCTGTACCTGCCATCCATGGACAGGTCAAGTTCTTTTGGATCACGTGCACCAGCCTCACGTGCATGCTCTGCAACAAGGCGCCTTTTTTCTGACATGTCCTCACTGTTCATCCTCACCACTTCCTTGCTTACAGTACTTGTAAGCCGCTGCAGATGACTGGAAGCTGGAAACGGTAAGTCGAGCTGGGTAAAGAGCTGCTCAGCACGAGAGATGCCCATCGGGGTGTCCAGTATAGCCGATGCCAGGACTGTGTTTATCACTGCCTTTTTAGTATCTGGTATTTCTTCATATGTTTTCATCTTTTTAGACATGTAAGCACAGGTGTTGCACTTAAAAACAAGTTTGCTGCCCAGTCCATGCTTGATTTCACTGTAAAGCTCAAGATCTAGTTGTTTGCAGCTGGTCAGTAGATGATCGTTGTACATAATATTCATCATTGACAGTAGTTTTACAATTTTACAATATGGTTGCCTGAAATGGAGTCTTCTTCTCTTTGCAGATGCCGACGTCTTAATTCATACTGATGGCCTTGATTCTGGAATGAAACCGTTGTTGAATTGCAGACTTCAATTGATATGCTGTCCTTCGATCTAACCGCACAAGGTAAATTTTCTGTCTTCGGGTTGAATTTGTTGTGGGTCTTGAAGAAAATGCCATCCACTTTGCGTTTTCTGTAGCCTCTGGTCATTGTTGCAGAATTTATATAGAAATATACAGTATTCTTTGCTGCAGTCTATTTGGATATATGAACATTCTTTCATATTGCTTGTTTTTATATTACACGTGCAGATTGCAAACACTGCTTGACATCCTTCCACAAGGAGGCCCACTTTAGTGGACAGACTGCACACTTCCTTCCACATGTAGTCTTGTTTTAAGGGATATTTATTTTGTTATCATTGGGTCAGTTTGTTGCATCAGCATGCTGGAGAATGAATTTGGCCACAAATATGGAAGAAAACAGAAATATATGGCCATTTATAATAAAAATAATGTCCATTTTCTTAAATTTTAATGCAAAAAATGTCTTACTTTAACTGTTTTTCTCATTTTAAAGTCATTTATTTTAATTTGATGATCATTTAATGTGTCTTAAATGAAAGAGGACATTGTTTGGAGCAACATGCACTTTATTTCATGATAATCCACAAATTAATTATTAAAAAGTGACTGATTTTCTGTCGTATATGTTGGAGCTCGGAAAAGCGACATAAATGTCTAATAATGTGTAAATTTGTGTTGATAGCTAACAGAGTTTACTGCGCCGAGTCTTTATTGGCGCGGATTTGAGTTGATAAATAACAGAATTTATTATGAGCCGCGTCTTCTATCGGTGCTTCAGTTAAGTTCATAACTAATATATGTTTCTGTGCCGCGTCTTCTTTCGGTGCTTCAGTTAAGTTCATAACTAATATATGTTTCCGTGCCTCGTCTTCTGTTGGTGCTTCAGTTCAGTTCATAACCAATATATGTTTCCGTGCCACGTCTTCTGTCGGTGTTTCAGTTAAGTTCATAACTAATATATGTTTCTATACCGCGTCTTCTGTGGGTGCTTCAGTTAAGTTCATAACTAATAACTAATATATGTTTCTGTGCTGCGTCTTCTGTCGGTGCTTTATTTAAGTTCATAACTTATATATGCTTCTGTGCCGCGTCTTCTGTCGGTGCTTTAGTTTAGTTCATAACTAATATATGTTTATATGCCGCGTCTTTTGTCGGTGGTTCAGTAGAGATAATAACTAATATGTTTCCGTGCCGCGTCCTGTGTCGGGGCTTTAGTTAAGTTCATAACTAATAACTAATATATGTTTCTGTGCCGCGTTTTCTGTCGGTGCTTCAGTTAAGTTCATAACTAATATATGTTTCTGTGCCGCGTCTTCTGTCGGTGCTTCAGTTAAGTTCATAACTAATATATGTTTCCGTGCCGCGTTTTCTGTCGGTGCTTCAGTTAAGTCCATAACTAATATATGTTTCCGTGCCGCGTCTTCTGTCGGTGCTTCAGTTAAGTTCATTACTAATATATGTTTCCGTGCCGCGTCTTCTGTCGGTGCTTCAGTTAAGTTCATTACTAATAAATGTTTCCGTGCCGCGTCTTCTGTCGGTGCTTCAGTTAAGTTCATAACTAATATATGTTTCCGTGCCGCGTCTTCTGTCGGTGCTTCAGTTAAGTTCATAACTAAAATATGTTTCCGTGCCGCATCTTCTATCGGTGCTGCAATTAAGTTCATAACTAATAGATATTTCTGTCCCGCGTCTTCTGTGGGTACTTCAGTTAAGTTCATAACTAATATATGTTTCCGTGCCGCGTCTTCTGTCGGTGCCTCAGTTAAGTTCATAACTAATATATGTTTCTGTGCCGCGTCTTCTGTCGGTGCCTCAGTTAAGTTCATAACTAATATATGTTTCTGTGCCGCGTCTTCTGTCGGTGCTTCAGTTAAGTTCATTACTAATATATGTTTCCATGCCGCGTTTTCTGTCGGTGCTTCAGTTAAGTTCATAACTAATATAGGTTTCCGTGTCACGTCTTGTGTCAGTGCTTTAGTTAAGTTCATCACTAAAAACTAATATATGTTTCTGTGCCTCGTCTTCTGTCGGTGCTACAGTTAAGTTAATTACTAATATATGATTCTGTGCCGAGTCTTGTGTCGGTGCTTTAGTTAAGTTCATCACTACTAACTAATATATGTTTCTGTGCCGCATCTTCTGTCGGTGCTACAGTTAAGTTCATTACTAATATATGTTTCTGTGCCGAGTCTTCTGTCGGTCCCTCAGTTAAGTTCATAACTAATATATGTTTCTGTGCAGCGTCTTCTGTCGGTGCTTCAGTTCAGTTCATTACTAATAGATGTTTCTGGGCCGCGTCTTCTGCCGGTGCTTCAGTTAAGTTCATAACAAATATATGTTTATGTGCCGCGTCTTCTATCAGTGCTTCAGTTAAGTTCATAACTAATATATGTTTCTGTGCTGCGTCTTCTGTCGGTGCTTCAATTTAGTTCATTACTAATTTATGTTTCCGTGCCTTGTCTTCTGTCGGTGCTTCAGTTAAGTTCATAACTAATATATGTTTCCGTGTCGCGTCTTGTGTCAGTGCTTTAGTTAAGTTCATCACTAATAACTAATATATGTTTCTGTGCCGCGTCTTCTGTCGGTGCTACAGTAACGTTCATTACTAATATATGTTTCTGTGCCGAGTCTTCTGTCGGTCGTTCAGTTAAGTTCATAACTAATATATGTTTCTGTGCCGCGTCTTCTGTCGGTGCTTCAGTTAAGTTCATAACTAATATATGTATATATGCTGCGTCTTCTGTCGATGCTTCAGTTAAGTTCATAACTAATATATGTTTCTGTGCCGCATCTTCTGTCGGTGTTTCAGTTAAGATCATAACTAATATATGTTTCCGTGCCGCGTCTTCTGTCGGTGCTTCAGTTTAGTTCATTACTAATATATGTTTCCGTGCCGCGTTTTCTGTCGGTGCTTCAGTTAAGTTCATAACTAATATAGGTTTCCGTGTCGCGTCTTGTGTCAGTGCTTTAGTTAAGTTCATCACTAAAAACTAATAAATGTTTCTGTGCCTCGTCTTCTGTCGGTGCTACAGTTAAGTTAATTACTAATATATGTTTCTGTGCCGAGTCTTGTGTCGGTGCTTTAGTTAAGTTCATCACTACTAACTAATATATGTTTCTGTGCCGCATCTTCTGTCGGTGCTACAGTTAAGTTCATTACTAATATATGTTTCTGTGCCGAGTCTTCTGTCGGTCCCTCAGTTAAGTTCATAACTAATATATGTTTCTGTGCCGCGTCTTCTGTCGGTGCTTCAGTTCAGTTCATTACTAATAGATGTTTCTGTGCCGCGTCTTCTGTCTGTGCTTCAGTTAAGTTCATAACAAATATATGTTTATGTGCCACGTCTTCTATCAGTGCTTCAGTTCAGTTCATAACTAATATATGTTTCTGTGCTGCGTCTTCTGTCGGTGCTTCAATTTAGTTCATTAATAATATATGTTTCCGTGCCGTGTCTTCTGTCGGTGCTTCAGTTAAGTTCATAACTAATATATGTTTCCGTGTCGCGTCTTGTGTCAGTGCTTTAGTTAAGTTCATCACTAATAACTAATATATGTTTCTGTGCCGCGTCTTCTGTCGGTGCTACAGTTAAGTTCATTACTAATATATGTTCCTGTGCCTCGTCTTCTGTCGGTGCTACAGTTAAGTTAATTACTAATATATGTTTCTGTGCCGAGTCTTGTGTCGGTGCTTTAGTTAAGTTCATCACTACTAACTAATATATGTTTCTGTGCAGAATCTTCTGTCGGTGCCACAGTTAAGTTCATTACTAATATATGTTTCTGTGCCGAGTCTTCTGTCGGTCCCTCAGTTAAGTTCATAACTAATATATGTTTCTGTGCCGCGTCTTCTGTCGGTGCTACAGTTAAGTTCATTACTAATATATGTTTCTGTGCCGCGTCTTCTGTCGGTCCCTCAGTTAAGTTCATTACTAATATATGTTTCTGTGCCGCGTCTTCTGTCGGTGCTTCAGTTCATTTCATTACTAATAGATGTTTCTGTGCCGCGTCTTCTGTCGGTGCTTTAGTTAAGTTCATAACAAATATATGTTTATGTGCCGCGTCTTCTATCGGTGCTTCAGTTAAGTTCATAACTAATATATGTTTCTGTGCCGCGTCTTCTGTCGGTGCTTCAGTTTAGTTCATTACCAGTATATATTTCCGTGCCGCGTCTTCTGTCGGTGGTTCAGTTAAGTTCATAACTAATATATGTTTCCGTGCCACGTCTTCTGTCGGTGCTACAGTATAGTTCATTACTAATATATGTTTCTGTGCCGAGTTTTCTGTCGGTCGTTCAGTTAAGTTCATAACTAATATACGTTTCTGTGCCGCGTCTTCTGTCGGTGCTTCTGTTAAGTTCATAACTAATAGATATTTCTGTCCCGCATCTTCTGTGGGTGCTTCAGTTAAGTTCATAACTAATATATGTTTCCGTGCCGCGTCTTCTGTGGGTGCTTCAGTTAAGTTCATAACTAATATATGTTTCTGTGCCACGTCTTCTGTCGGTGCTTAATTTAGTTCATTACTTATATATGTTTCCATGCCGCATCTTCTGTCGGTGCTTTATTTAAGTTCATAACTAATATATGTTTCTGTGCCGCGTCTTCTGTCGGTGCTTTAGTTAAGATCATAACTAATATATGTTTCTGTGCCGCTGTAGGTTCTTCAGTTAAGTTCATTACTTATATATGTTTCCGTACCGCGTCTTCTGTCAGTGCTTCAGTTAAGTTCATTACTGATATATGTTTCCATCCCACGTCTTCTGTCGGTGCTTCAGTTAAGTACATAACTAATATATGTTTCCATGCTGCGTCTTCTGTCGGTGCTTCAGTTAAGTTCATAACTAATATATGTTTCCGTGCCGCGTATTCTGTCGGTGCTTCTGTTAAGTTCATAACTAATAGATATTTCCATGCCATATCTTCTGTCGGTGCTTCAGTTAAGTTCATAACTATGTATGTTTCCGTGCTGTGTCTTCTGTCGGTGCTTTATTTCAGTTCATAACTAATATATGTTTATGTGCCGCGTCTTCTGTCGGTGCTTCATTTAAGTTCATTACTTATATATGTTTCCGTGCCTCATCTTCTGTCGGTGCTTCAGTTAAGTTCATAACAAATATATGTTTCCGTGCCGCATCTTCTGTCGGTGCTTCAGTTAAGTTCATAACTAATATATGTTTCCGTGCCGCATCTTCTGTTGGTGCTTCAGTTAAGTTCATAACTAATATGTGTTTCGATGCCGCGTCTTCTGACGGTGCTTCAGTTAAGTTCATAACTAATATATGTTTCTGTGCCGCATCTTATGTCGGTGCTTCAGTTAAGTTCATTACTAATATATGTTTCTGTGCCGCGTCTTCTGTCGGTTCTTCAGTTAAGTTCATAACTAATATATGTTTCCGTGCCGCATCTTCTGTCGGTGCTTCTGTTAAGTTCATAACTTATAGATATTTCTGTCCCGCGTCTTCTGTCGGTGCTTCAGTTAAGTTCATTACTAATATATGTTTCTGTGCCGCGTCTTCTGTCGGTGCTTGAGTTAAATTCATTACTAATATATGTTTCCGTGCCCCGTCTTCTGTCGGTGCTTCAGTTAAGTTCATAACTAATATATGTTTTTGTGCTGCGTCTTCTGTCGGAGCTTCAGTTAAGTTCATTACTAATTGATGTTTCTGTGCTGCGTCTTCTGTCGGAGCTTCAGTTAATTTCATTACTAATATATGTTTATGTGCCGCGTCTGCTGTCGGTGCTTCAGTTCAGTTCATAACTCATATATGTTTCTGTGCCGCGTCTTCTTTCGGTGCTTCAGTTAAGTTCATAACTAATATATGTTTCTGTGTCGCTTCTTCTGTCGGTGCTTCAGTTAAGTTCATAACTGATATATGTTTCCGTGCCGCGTCTTGTGTCGGTGCTTAAGTTAATTTCATAACTAAGCACTAATATATGTTTCTGTGCCACGTCTTGTGTCGGTGCTTCAGTTAAGTTCATAACTGATATATGTTTCCGTGCCGCGTCTTGTGTCAGTGCTTTAGTTAATTTCTTAACTAAGAACTAATATATTTTTCTGTTACGCGTCTTCTGTCGGTGCTTCATTTAAGTTCATAACTAATATATATTTGTGTGCAGCGTCTTCTGTCGGTGCTTCAGTTAAGTTCATAATTAATATATGTTTCTGTGCCGCGTCTTCTGTCGGTGCTTCAGTTAAGTTCTTAAGTAGTATGTGTGTCTGTGTCGCATCTTGTGTCAGTGCTTTAGTTAAGTTCATATCTAATAAATGATATATGTTTCTGTGCCGCGTCTTCTGTCGGTTCTTCAGTTAAGTTCATTACTAATATATGTTTCTATGCCACGTCTTCTGTCGGTGCTTCAGTTAAGTTCATAACTAATATATGTTTTCGTGCCGCATCTTCTGTCGGTGCTTCAGTTAAGTTCATTACTAATATAAGTTTCAATGCCGCGTCTTCTGTCAGAGCTTCAGTTAAGTTCATTATTAATAGATGTTTCTGTGCCGCGTCTTCTGTCGGTGCTTCAGTTAAGTTCATAACTAATATATGTTTATGTGCCGCGTCTTCTGTCGGTGCTTCAGTTTAATTCATAACTAATATATGTTTCTGTGCCGCGTCTTCTGTCGGTGCTTTAGTTAAGTTCATAACTAATATATGTTTCTGTGCCGCGTCTTCTGTCGGTGCTTTAGTTCAGTTCATAACTAATATATGTTTCTGTGCCGCGTCTTCTGTCAGTGCTTTAGTTAAGTTCATAACTAATATATGTTTCTGTGCTGCGTCATCTGTCGGTGCTTCAGTTAAGTTCATAACTAATATTTGTTTCTGTGTCGCGCCTTCTGTCGGTGCTTCAGTTAAGTTCATTTCTAATATATGTTTATGTTCCGCGTCTTCTGTCGATGCTTCAGTTTAGTTCATAACTAATATATGTTTCAGTGCCGCGTCTTGTGTCGGTGCTTCAGTTAATTTCATAACTAAGAACTAATATATGTTTCTGTGCCGCGTCTTCTATCGGTGCTTCATTTAAGTTCATAACTTTTATATGTTTATGTGCAGCGTCTTCTGTCGGTGCTTCATTTAAGTTCATAATTAATATATGTTTCTGTGCCGCGTTTTCTGTCGGTGCTTCAGTTAAGTTCTTAAGTAGTATGTGTTTCTGTGCCGCGTCTTGTGTCAGTGCTTTAGTTAAGTTCATAACTAATCAATGATATATGTGTCTGTGACGCGTCTTCTGTCGGTGCTTCAGTTAAGTTCATTACTAATATAAGTTTCAATGCCGCGTCTTCTGTCAGAGCTTCAGTTAAGTTCATTATTAATAGATGTTTCTGTGCCGCGTCTTCTGTCGGTGCTTCAGTTAAGTTCATAACTAATATATGTTTATGTGCCGCGTCTTCTGTCGGTGCTTCAGTTTAATTCATAACTCATATATGTTTCTGTGCCGCGTCTTCTGTCGGTGCTTCAGTTAAGTTCATTACTTATATATGTTTCAGTGCCGCGTCTTGTGTCGGTGCTTCAGTTAAATTCATAACTAAGAACTAATATATGTTTCTGTGCCGCGTCTTCTGTCGGTGCTTCATTTAAGTTCATAACTTTTATATGTTTATGTGCAGCGTCTTCTGTCGGTGCTTCATTTAAGTTCATAATTAATGTATGTTTCTGTGCCGCGTTTTCTGTCGGTGCTTCAGTTATGTTCTTAAGTAGTATGTGTTTCTGTGCCGCGTCTTGTGTCAGTGCTTTAGTTCAGTTCATAACTAATAAATGATATATGTTTCTGTGACGCGTCTTCTGTCGGTGCTTCAGTTAAGTTCATTACTTATATATGTTTCTGTGCCGCGTTTTCTGTCGGTGCTTCAGTTAAGTTCATTACTAATATATGTTTCTGTGCCGTGTCATCTGTCAGTGCTTCAGTTAAGTTCATAACTAATACATGTTTCTGTGCCGAGTCTTCTGTCGGTGCTTCAGTGAAGTTCATAATTAATATATGTTTCCGTGCCGCGTCTTGTGTCGGTGCTTTAGTTAAGTTCATAACTAATAACTAATATATGTTTCTGTGCCGCGTCTTCTGCCGGTGCTTTAGTTTAGTTCATAACTAATATATGTTTCTGTGCCGCGTCTTCTGTCGGTGCTTCTGTTAAGTTCATAACTAATAGATATTTCCATGCCATATCTTCTGTCGGTGCTTCAGTTAAGTTCATAACTATGTATGTTTCCGTGCTGCGTCTTCTGTCGGTGCTTTATTTCAGTTCATAACTAATATATGTTTATGTGCTGCGTCTTCTGTCGGTGCTTCAGTTAAGTTCATAACTAATATATGTTTCCGTGCCGCATCTTCTGTCGGTGCTTCAGTTAAGTTCATAACTAATATATGTTTCCGTGCCGCATCTTCTGTTGGTGCTTCAGTTAAGTTCATAACTAATATGTGTTTCGATGCCGCGTCTTCTGACGGTGCTTCAGTTAAGTTCATAACTAATATATGTTTTTGTGCCGCATCTTATGTCGGTGCTTCAGTTAAGTTCATTACTAATATATGTTTCTGTGCCCTGTCTTCTGTCGGTTCTTCAGTTAAGTTCATAACTAATATATGTTTCCGTGCCGCATCTTCTGTCGGTGCTTCAGTTTAGTTCTTTACTAATATATGTTTCAGTGCCAAGTCTTCTGTCGGTGCTTCAGTTAAGTTCATTACTTATATATGTTTCGGTGCCGCGTCCTGTGTCGGTGCTTCAGTTTAGTTTATAACTAATATATGTTTCTGTGCCGCGTCTTCTGTCGGTGCTACAGTAAAGTTAATATCTAATATATGATTCAGTGCCCCGTCTTCTGTCGGTGCTTCAGTTTAGTTCATTACTTATATATGTTTGAGTGCCACGTCTTCTGTCGGTGCTTCAGTTAAGTTCATAACTTATATATGTTTCCGTGCCGCGTCTTGTGTCGGTGCTTCAGTTTAGTTCATAACTAATATATGTTTCTGTGCCGCAACTTCTGTCAGTGCTACAGTTAAGTTCAGTACTAATATATGTTTTCTGCCGCATCTTCTGTCGGAGCTTTTGTTAAGTTCATAACTAATAACTAATATATGTTTCTGTGCCGCGTCTTCTGTCGGTGCTTTAGTTAAGTGCATAACTAATATATGTTTCTGTGCCGCGTCTTCTGTCGGTGCTTTAGTTCAGTTCTCAACTAATATATGTTTCTGTGCTGCGTCTTCTGTCAGTGCTTTAGTTAAGTTCATAACTAATATATGTTTCTGTGCTGCGTCATCTGTCGGTGCTTCAGTTAAGTTCATAACTAATATTTGTTTCTGTGTCGCGCCTTCTGTCGGTGCTTCAGTTAAGTTCATTACTAATATATGTTTATGTTCCGCGTCTTCTGTCGATGCTTCAGTTTAGTTCATAACTAATATATATTTCTGTGTCGGATCTTGTGTCGGTGCTTTAGTTAAGTTGATAACTAATAACTAATATATGTTTCCGTGCCGCGTCTTGTGTCGCGTCTTGTGCCGCGTCTTGTGTCGGTTCATAACTAATAACTAATATATGTTTCTGTGCCGCGTTTTCTGTCGGTGCTTTAGTTAAGTTCATAACTAATATATGTTTCTGTGCCGCGTCTTCTGTCGGTGCTTCAGTTAAGTTCATAACTAATATATGTTTCCGTGCCGCATCTTCTGTCGGTGCTTCAGTTAAGTTCATAACTAATATATGTTTCCGTGCCGCATCTTCTGTTGGTGCTTCAGTTAAGTTCATAACTAATATGTGTTTCGATGCCGCGTCTTCTGACGGTGCTTCAGTTAAGTTCATAACTAATATATGTTTTTGTGCCGCATCTTATGTCGGTGCTTCAGTTAAGTTCATTACTAATATATGTTTCTGTGCCCTGTCTTCTGTCGGTTCTTCAGTTAAGTTCATAACTAATATATGTTTCCGTGCCGCATCTTCTGTCGGTGCTTCAGTTTAGTTCTTTACTAATATATGTTTCAGTGCCAAGTCTTCTGTCGGTGCTTCAGTTAAGTTCATTACTTATATATGTTTCGGTGCCGCGTCCTGTGTCGGTGCTTCAGTTTAGTTTATAACTAATATATGTTTCTGTGCCGCGTCTTCTGTCGGTGCTTCAGTAAAGTTAATATCTAATATATGATTCAGTGCCCCGTCTTCTGTCGGTGCTTCAGTTTAGTTCATTACTAATATATGTTTTAGTGCCACGTCTTCTGTCGGTGCTTCAGTTAAGTTCATAACTTATATATGTTTCCGTGCCGCGTCTTGTGTCGGTGCTTCAGTTCAGTTCATAACTAATATATGTTTCTGTGCCGCAACTTCTGTCAGTGCTACAGTTAAGTTCAGTACTAATATATGTTTTCTGCCGCATCTTCTGTCGGTGCTTTTGTTAAGTTCATAACTAATAACTAATATATGTTTCTGTGCCGCGTCTTCTGTCGGTGCTTTAGTTAAGTGCATAACTAATATATGTTTCTGTGCCGCGTCTTCTGTCGGTGCTTTAGTTCAGTTCTCAACTAATATATGTTTCTGTGCTGCGTCTTCTGTCAGTGCTTTAGTTAAGTTCATAACTAATATATGTTTCTGTGCTGCGTCATCTGTCGGTGCTTCAGTTAAGTTCATAACTAATATTTGTTTCTGTGTCGCGCCTTCTGTCGGTGCTTCAGTTAAGTTCATTACTAATATATGTTTATGTTCCGCGTCTTCTGTCGATGCTTCAGTTTAGTTCATAACTAATATATATTTCTGTGTCGGATCTTGTGTCGGTGCTTTAGTTAAGTTGATAACTAATAACTAATATATGTTTCCGTGCCGCGTCTTGTGTCGGTGCTTTAGTTAAGTTCATAACTAATAACTAATATATGTTTCTGTGCCGAGTCTTCTGTCGGTGCTTCAGTTAAGTTCATTATTAATATATGTTTCTGTGCCGCATCTTCTGTCGGTGCTTCAGTTAAGTTCATTACTAATATATGTTTCTATTCCGCGTCTTCTGTCGGTGCTTCAGTAAATTTCATAACTAATATATGTTTCTGTGCCGCGTCTTCTGTCGGTGCTTCAGTTAAATTCATTACTAATATATGTTTCTGTGCCGCGTCTTCTGTCGGTGTTTCAGTTAAATTCATTACTAATATATGTTTCTGTGCCACGTCTTCTGTCGGTGCTTCAGTTAAGTTCATATCTAATATATGTTTCCGTGCCGCGTCTTGAATCGGTGCTTTAGTTAAGTTCATAACTAATAACTAATATATGTTTCCGTGCCGCGTCTTGTGTCGGTGCTTTAGTTCAGTTCATAACTAATAACTAATATATATTTCTGTGCCGCGTCTTTTGTCGGTGCTTCAGTTAAGTTCATAACTAATATATGTTTCCGTGCCGCATCTTGTGTCGGTGATTCAGCTTAGTTCATAACTTATATATGTTTCTGTACCGTGTCTTCTGTCGGTGCTTCAGGTAAGTTCATAACAAATATATGTTTCCGTGCCGCGTCTTCTGTCGGTGCTTTATTTAAGTTCATAACTAATATTTGTTTCTGTGCCCCGTCCTCTGTCGGTGCTTCAGTTCAGTTTATAACTAATATATGTTTCCGTGCCGCGTCTTGTGTCGGTGCTTCAGTTCAGTTCATAACTAATATATGTTTCCGTGCCTCGTCTTTTGTCAGTGCTACAGTTAAGTTCATAACTAATATATGTTTCCTTGCCGCATCTTCTGTCGGTGCTTTAGTTAAGTTCATAACTAATATATGTTTCTGTGCCGCATCTTCTGTCAGTGCTACAGTTAAGTTCATTACTAATATATGTTTCTCTGCCGCGTCTTCTGTCGGTGCTTTAGTTAAGTTCATAACAAATAACTAATATATGTTTCTGTGCCATGTCTTCTGTCGGTGCTTCATTTAAATTTATAACTAATAGATGTTTCTGTGCCGCGTCTTCTGTCGGTGCTTCAGTTAAGTTCATAACTAATATATGTTTCTGTGCCGCGTCTTCTGTCGGTGCTTCAGTTAAGTTCATAACTAATATATGTTTATGTGCCGCGTCTTCTGTCGGTGCTTCAGTTTAGTTCATAACTAATATATGTTTCTGTGCCGCGTCTTCTGTCAGTTCTACAGTTAAGTTCATAACTAATATATGTTTCTGTGCCGTGTCTTCTGTCGGTGCTTTACTTAAGTTCATAACTAATAACTAATATATGTTTTTGTGCCGCATCTTTTCTTGGTGCTTTATTTAAGTTCATAACTAATATATGTTTCTGTGCTGCGTCTTCTGTCGGTGCTTCAGTTAAGTTCATAACTAATATATGTTTCTGTGCCTTGTCTTCTGTCGGTGGTTCAGTTAAGTTCATTACTAATATATGTTTCTGTGCCGCGTCTTCTGTCGGTGCTTCAGTTAAGTTCATTACTAATATATGTTTATGTGCGGCGTCTTCTGTCGGTGCTTGAGTTAAGTTCATAACTAATATATGTTTCCGTGCCGCGTCTTGTGTCGCTGCTTTATTTCAGTTCATAACTAATAACTAATATATGTTTCTGCCGCGTCTTCTGTCGGTGCTTGAGTTAAGTTCATAACTAATAACTAATATATGTTTCTGTGCCGCCTCTTCTGTCGGTGCTTTAGTTAAGTTCATAACTAATATATGTTTCTGTGCCGCTGTCGGTGATTCAGATAAGTTCATAACTAATATTTGTTTCTGTGCCGCGTCTTCTGTCGGTACTTCAGTTAAGATCATAATTAATATATGTTTACGTGCCGCGTTTTCTGTCGGTGATTCAGTTAATTTCATAACTAATATATGTTTCCGTGTCTCGTCTTTTGTCGGTGCTTCAGTTAAGTCCATAACTAATATATGTTTCCGTGCCGCGTGTTCTGTCGGTGCTTCAGTTAAGTTCATAACTAATATATGTTTCCGTGCCGCGTCTTCTATCGGTGCTTCAGTAAAGTTCATAACAAATATATGTTACCGTGCCGCGTCTTCTGTCGTTGCTTCAATTTAGTTCATTACTAATATATGTTTCATTGCCACGTCTTCTGTCGGTGCTTCAGTTAAGTTCATAACTAATATATGTTTTCGTGCCGTGTCTTGTGTCGGTGCTTTAGTTAAGTTCATAACTAATATATTTTTCAGTGCTGCTTATTCTGTCGTTGCTTCAGTTTAGTTCATTACTAATATATGTTTCAGTGCCACGTCTTCTGTCGGTGCTTTAGTTAAGTTCATAACTAATATATGTTTCCGTGCCGTGTCTTGTGTCGGTGCTTCAGTTAAGTTCATAACTAATATATGTTTCTGTGCCGCGTCATCTGTCAGTGATACAGTTAAGTTCATTACTAATATATGTTTTTGTACCACATCTTTTGTGGGTGCTTTAGTTAAGTTCTTAACTAATAACTAATATATGTTTCTGTGCCGCGTCTTCTGTCTGTGCTTTATTTAAGTTCGTAACTAATATTTGTTTCTGTGCCGCATCTTCTGTCGGTGCTTTAGTTAAGTTTATAACTAATATATGTTTCTGTGCCGCGTCTTCTGTCGGTGCTTCAGTTAAGTTCGTAACTAATATATGTTTCTGTGCCGCGTCTTGTGTCGGTGCTTCAGTTAAGTTCATTACTAATATATGTTTCTGTGCGCGTCTTCTGTTGGTGCTTCAGTTAAGTTCATAACTAATAGATGTTTCCGTGCCACTTCTTCTGTCGGTGCTTCAGTTTATTTCATAACTAATATATGTTTCCGTGCCGCATCTTGTGTCGGTGCTTTAGTTAAGTTCATAACTAATAACTAATATATTTTTCTGTGCCGCGTCTTCTGTCGGTGCTTTAGTTAAGTTCATAAGTAAGAGTTTTCTGCGCCGAGTCAGATTTGAGTTGATAACTAACAGAGTTTACTGCGCCGATTCTTTATTGGCGCAGATTTTAGTTGATTACTGAAATAGTTTACTGCGCTTAGTCTTTCTTGGCGCATATTTGAGTTGATAACTAACAGGGTTTTCTGCTCCAAGTCTTTATTAGCGCGTATTTGAGTTGATAACTAACAGAGTTTTCTGCGCCGAGGCTTTTTTGGCGCGGATTTGTGTTGAATACTAACAGAGTTTACTGCGCTGATTCTTTATTGGTGCAGATTTGAGTTGATAACTAACAGAGTTTTCTATGCTGAGTCTTTATTGGCGCGGATTTCAGTTGATTACTAACAGAGTTTTCTGCGCCGAGTCTATATCGGCGCGGACTTGAGTTGATAACTAACAGAGTTTACTGCACCGAGTCTTTATTGGCGCGGATTTGAGTTGATAACTAACAGAGTTTACTGAGCCTAGTCTTAATCGGCCCGGATTTGAGTTGATAACTAACAGAGTTTACTGCGCCGAATCTTTATCGGTGCGGATTCGAGTTGATAACTAAGAGAGTTTTCTGCGCTGAGTCTTTATCGGCGCGGACTTGTTACCGCTTCATTACTCGGGCATTCTCATCTCCGCAAGTAACTGATTCATTACTCGATAATTCCCATCTCCACAAGTAATTTATTCATTACTCCAGCATACCCATCTCTGCAAGTAATTGATTCATTACTCGAGCATACCCATCTCTGCAAGTAACTGGTTCATTACTCGGGCATACATATCTCCGCAAGTAACTGATTGATCATTCCAGTTTACTCATTTCCGCAAATAACAGATTCATTATTCAAGCATACCCATCTCTGCAAATAACTGATTCATTACTCCAGCATACCCATCTCCGCACGTAACTGATTCATTACTCCAGTATACCCGTCTTCGCAAGTAACTGATTCATCACTCGAGCATACCCTTCTCTGCAAGTTACTGCTTCATTACACGGGCATACTCATCCCCGCAAGTAACTGATTCATTACTCGATAATACCCATCTCCACAAACAATTGATTCATTACTCCGGCATACCCATCTCTGCAAGTAACTGATTAATTACTCGACAAACCTATCTCGGCAAGTAACTGATTCATTACTCCAGCATACCCATCTCTGCAAGTAACTGGTTCATTAATCGGGCATACTCATCTCCGCAAGTAACTGATTCATCACTCCAGCATACCCATCTCCGCAAGTAACTGATACATTACTACAGCATACACATTTCCACAAGTAACTATTTTATTATTCCAGCATACCCATTTCCGCAAGTAACTGATTCATCATTCGAGCAAACCCATCTCAGCAAGTAACTGATTCATCACTCGAACATACCTATCTTCGCAAGTTACTGGTTCATTACCCAAGCAACCATACGCATCACCGCAAGTAACTGATTCATTACTGAGACATCCTCATCTCCGCAAGAAACTGATTCATTACTCAAGCATACGCCTGACCGAAAGTAACTGATTCATTACTCCAACATACCCATCCCGGCAAAAAACCGATTCATTACTCGGGCATACCCATCTCTGCAAGTAACATAATCATTACTTCGGTATACCCATCTCTGCAATTAACTGATTCATTACTTGGGCATACCCATCTCCGCAAGTAATTGATTCATTACTCCAGCATACCCATCTCTACAAGAAACCGATTCTTTACTCGAGCATACCCGTCTCCGTAAGCAACTGATTCATTTCTCCTGCATACCCATCTCTGCAATTTACTGATTCGTTACTCAAGCATAACCATCTCCAGAAGTAATTGATTCATTACTCCAGCATACCCATCTCTGCAAGTAACTGGCTCATTACTCGGGCATACATATCTCTGCAAGTAACTGATTGATCATTCCAGCATACTCATCTCCGCAAGTAACAGATTCATCACTCCAGCATACCCGTCTCCGCAAGTATCTATTTCATTACTCCAGCATACCCATTTCTGCAAGTAACTGATTCATCACTCGAGCATACCCATCTCTGCAAGTAACTGATTCATCACTCGAACATACCTATCTCTGCAAGTAACGGATTCATTACTCAAGCAAGCATACGCATCTCTGCAAGTAACTGATTCATTACTCAGACATCCTCATCTCCGCAAGTTACTGATTAATTACTAAAGCATACGCATCTCCGCAAGTAACTGATTAATTACTCGAGCATAACCATCTCCGCAAGTAACTGATTAATTACTCCAACATAACCATCCCGGCAAGTAACCGATTCATTACTCGGGCATACCAATCTCTGCAAGTTACCAATTCATTACTTCGGTATACCCATCTCTGCAAGTAACTGATTCATTACTTGGGCATACCCATCTCTGCAAGTAACCGAATCATTACTCCAGCATACTCATCTATGCAAATAAGTGATTCATTACTCGAGCATACCCATCTCAGCAAGTAACTGATTCATTACTTCAGCATACAAATCTCGGCAAGTGACTGGTTAATTAGTCGAGCTTACCAATTTTCGCATACAAATGTCTGCAAGTTACCAATTCATTACTCGGGCAACCTCATCTCCGCAAGTAACTGATTCATTACTCGAGAGTACCAATCTCCACAAGTAATTGATTCATTACTCCAGCATACCAATCTCTGCAAGAAACTGATTCATTACTCCAGCACTCATCAACGCAAATAAGTGATTCATTACTCAAGCATACCCATCTCAGCAAGTAACTGATTCATTTCTTTAGCATACCAATCTCGGCAAATGACTGGTTTATTAGTCGAGCTTACCAATCTCCGCAAGTAACTGATTCATTACTCCAGCATACAAATCTCCGCAAGTAACTGATTCATTACTCCAGCATACCCATCTCCGCAAGTAACTGATTCATTAATCCAGCATACCCATCTCCGCAAGTAACTGATTCATCACTCCAGCATACCCATTTCCGCAAGTAACTGATTCATAGCTCCATCATACCCATCTCCGCAAGTAACTGATTCATCACTCCAGCATACCCATTTCCGCAAGTAACTGATTCATCACTCGAGCATACACATCTATGCAAGTTACTGCTTCATTGCTCGGGCAACCTCATCTCCGCAAGTAACTGATTCATTACTCGAGAGTACCAATCTCCACAAGTAATTGATTCATTACTCCAGCATACCCATCTCTGCAAGAAGCTGATTCATTACTCGAGCATACCCATCTCCGTAAGCAACTGATTCATTACTCCAGCATACCGATCTCCGTAAGTAACTGATTCATTACTCCAGCATACAAATCTCCGCAAGTAACTGATTCATTACTCGAGCGTATCCATCTCCGCTAGTAACTGAATCATTACTGGAGCATACCAATCTCCGCAAGTAACTGATTCATTACTCCAGCATACAAAACTCCGCAAGTAACTAATTCATTACTCGAGCATATCCATCTCCGCTAGTAACTGAATCATTACTGGAGCATACCCATCTCCGCAAGTAACTGATTCATTAATCCAGCATACCCATCTCCGCAAGTAACTGATTCATCACTCCAGCATACCCATTTCCGCAAGTAACTGATTCATTACTCCATCATACCAATCTCCGCAAGTAACTGATTCATCACTCCAGCATACCCATTTCCGCAAGTAACTGTTTTATCACTCGAGCATACACATCTATGCAAGTAACTGATTCATTACTCGAGAGTACCAATCTCCACAAGTAATTGATTCATTACTCCAGCATACCCATCTCTGCAAGAAACTGATTCATTACTCGAGCATACCCATCTCCGTAAGCAGCTGATTCATTACTCCAGCATACCGATCTCCGCAAGTAACTGATTCATTACTCGAGCATACCCATCTCCGCAAGTAACTGATTCATTTCTTAAGCATACCAATCTCGGCAAGTAACTGATTCATTAGTTGAGCATACCCATCTCCGCAAGTAACTGATTCATTACTCCAGCATACAAATCTCCTCAATTAACTGATTCATTGCTCGAGCATATCCATCTCCGCTAGTAACTGAATCATTGCTGGAGCATACCCATCTCCGCAAGTAACTGATTCATTACTCCAGCATACAAAACTCCGCAAGTAACTAATTCATTACTCGAGCATATCCATCTCCGCTAGTAACTGAATCATTACTGGAGCATACCCGTCTCCGCAAGTAACTGATTCATTACCCGTGCATACCCATCTCTGCAAGTAACTGATTCATCACTCCAGCATACCCATCTCTGCAAGTAACTGATTCATCACTCCAGCATAACCATCTCCGCACGTAACTGATTCATTACTTGATCATACCCATCTCCGCAAGTAACTGATTCATTACTCCAGCATACCCATCTCCGCAAGTAACTGATTAATTACTCCAGCATACCAATCTCCCCAAGTAACTGATTCACTATCCGAGCATACCCAACTCGGCAAGTCAATGATTAATCATCTTGAATTAGCTGTGAGAGTCATTACTTGATTGTAGGAATACGGCAGCAAGATGTCTATAACAAGTGGTCATTACTTGATTGTAGGAATACAGTCGCAAGATGTCTATAACAAGTAGTCATTACTTGATTGTAGGAATACGGCCGCAAGATGTCTATAACAAGTGGTCATTACTTGATAGTAAGAAGACGGCTGCAAGATGTCTATAACAATTGGCCAATACTTCATTGTAGGAATACGGTCGCAAAATGTCTATAACAAGTGGTCATTACTTGATTGTAGGAATACGGCTGCAAGATGTCTATAACAAGTGGTCATTTCTTGATTGTAGAAATACGGCCGAAAGATGTCTATAACAAGTGGTCATTACTTGATTGTAGGAAAACGGCTGCACGATGTCTATAACAAGTGGTCATTACTTGATTGTACATGTAGGACTACAGTCGCAAGATATCTATAAAATATTTTTCTTCTATAGAATAAGTAAAGTAAACCCCACCCTCAGGGCCAAACCGTGAGACCAATGGGCATGCAATTGACAATTTTTATAAAGGATCTATATGCGTCAATAATCATGCTCCCCATTTGTTTCTGAGGGCTACCTATAATAATAAGAAGATTTTTAAAGTTTACCTTGAATTAGACTGTTTTGGCCCAACGCCCCTAAGGCCCCCATGGGGGTAGGGACCATAAAATTCAGATAGGTATTAACTGTC
Source organism: Panopea generosa (assembly GCA_029582155.1). Classification (NCBI taxonomy): domain Eukaryota; kingdom Metazoa; phylum Mollusca; class Bivalvia; order Adapedonta; family Hiatellidae; genus Panopea; species Panopea generosa. Next base: position 18,539,578 of record CM055906.1, read on the forward strand.
ATGTAAGCAACAACAAATCGCACCATAAAACATTCGCATAAGTCTATACAGTCATAAGAAATAATGGTTATAGTCATTTCTCTTCTAAAGAATAAGTAAAGAGTGCCAAACTGTGAGACCCAGTGGCATACAGTTAACATTTCTAATAAAGGACCTACAGACCCTAAACCGCTCAAGTACCCCATAATTGCACTCCGTTTGCGCTCAGTTTGCACTCCTTTCGCGCTCCGTTCGCGCTTAGTTCGCGCTCCGTTCGCGCTCCGTTTGCGTGCACTCGATTAAACGCGGTTAATTTAATGCACTCACAAACGCAAGTATTCGCTCACGAGCGCTGTATAGCTAAGTGCTGTATTTAATACTCCTCTTAGCGTTCGCTTCGTTCAGCGTTCACTCAACGTTCAGTTCGCTCAGTTCGGTTTCCGGCCCATAGCCAATCGCAACATCTCAACTCTTTAAACTTATTCTATATTGACTTTTTAATTTAATCTGTTCCAATGGAGCAATTAAATGTTTCCATGGGATTTTAGTCAAGGTAAATTAATTCATAATCCGATTGTTTGTCTACAGATTATGTCACCCGCTGGGCGATAGGTTGAACAAGTATCGATAGTAGGCATGTTAAACGGAAGTGTCTATGTTTTGATATGTGATCAGTGGTCTTGGTGATCAAAGAATATCGCACGTTATACCGGCTTCTGTTATCCAAACACCGACGTTTGTTTGCGTCAGTATCTTCTTTGATATACCGTTAGCTGTTTGTTACAGGAAATCAATAAAGTTTGTCCACAAAATTTACATATACATTATCAACATAAACTAAATAAATTGTTATTTATAATTAAATTTAATTAATAATTCCATACTGTTGATACCTCATTGGCCTTATGATAATCCATAAATCTGCTCAGTGTAAGCAGTGACTTAACAACATGTGGATATATCACTGGTTTTGTTAATGTTCAAACTAAAATAAGCTTTATAATCAATAATATGCACTGCATGGGTGATGAAAAATTTATTATAATCTGTGCGATGCAATTCGACATTATAATCAATGATTTTTGAAAAATGATAATCTTGTAGTGTTTTTTCTCGATTTGGGTCCAAATGTGGCTTCACTAAACTTAAAAAAAGATATTCTGATATTTTAAGTTTTTTATAATTATTTTCGTTATCATTATGTATACAAATATACTTGCAATAAACTTTTTTCAGTGGGTTTCTCAAATTATTCTTTTACTGATAGTATGCTTTATGTTAATATATTATTTAAAATGACAAACTATATTTAACTTGTTTGAAACTACACCCACTGTGCTATACCACTAATTATATGACACGCAGCAACACACCCGTGGTGTTAATTACGTTATGTCACATGCCAGTGAGAGCCGTGTCAATTAGGTTATATGCTAAAGCGGTGACTTATCGGTCTATTGACCACGGAAGATATGTATGATTTCATTTTGATTGTTATTCGTGCCAGATGGATGAATTTTAATTGAGCCAACATTATGTGATTGAAAAGAAAAAAATAAGAAAGAAAAACTGCCAGCCAATTAACAACAAATAAAAAAATTATTTAAGATATTGGTTATTCGAAGTTTCAGAACGCTTTAGTATGTAAATATCATGATGTTAATATCATTAAATTAACGAACCGAAAACCCCACGCCAGCTCTGAGTGAATGATAGAAAGTGTGACATACACGTATAAAGGGATATGTATTCAGGGCTGTCATTTTACCACAGCTGCCATAGCGATTTCGTATAAAAACAGATCAGAATTGTTAATTTACAAAATAAAACAATCCTACAATTTTAAAACTAATAAAAATTAAAGACATGTGTTTAAATAATTCCTTGTAAAAATGTAGTATTTTATTTGTATTATTTTTTACTTTCATTATTTGTTTTATTTTTTTTGAAATATTATTATCATTGGAGCTTTTGTTATAATATACATATTGACTTATTGATTTGTTACAGCTTTTATATTGGATACGTGCGTATGTGCATCTGGTCAGTCGTTCACAATTAATATAACAATTAAATTACTATAATGAAGGCAGAGTTGCATGGCAATCATCAAAACAGATACGCATGATGAGAACCACATGTATGTCAATAAATAGTTTATTGGTGATTTATCGGTCCATTGATCACAACGAACCCTGCCGGTGTGTAATTTTCATTTTGATTATAATTTGTGCAAGATGAATGAATCTTTATTTAACCCGCGGCATGTGATTGGATAAGAAATATATAGTCAAAATCAATACTTAAATATGCAGATTTTTTATAATTTTATTATTATCATCATTATTATTAATATCTATTGTATATTTTATTATTATTTATTACTATTATTACTAATATTATTGTTATTATTGCTATATTACTTTATTATTATATTATTATATTATCATATTATTATTATCTGATTATTTTTTCTTCTTTATTATTATTATTATTATTATTATTATTGTTGTCATTTCTTACTTGTTGCCCCTTCCACAACTTTTATAGTGGCTTAATTGTTACGTGCTTACATGCACGTGATCAGGCGTATCGATTTTGTAGGAAAGCGGGAAAACAATATATTTACTTTTTTATAGGCAGTGAATACATGTTCTTTTTTGTTTATTTAAACCTTCCTCATGATCAAAAGCTGTTCTTTAGTCAATATAAAATCACAACCTCAAAAAGGTCACCTAGAAATTTACGTTTGCTAGTTTTTATTTCCTATGTCTAATGTGTTATTTCGGTCTGTCTTGTTAATTTGGCATACATACATTTATTTTACATTAATTTAATTTAGCTTGATTGTCAAGTAAGCTCGGAGCTTATGCATATCTTTCTCCAGTGCATTCCCTTATTAGATCTGGTACTGACTTGTGTTTCGAGAGGTCGGGTAAAGCCTGGGTCAAACTCGCGACCTCTGCCGTCTGAAGCCAGTACCCTATCAGCTATACTACTGACCCATTTTATATTTTAGAATACAATTAATTTATTATTATTTTTTTAATGAGATGTGCACGAGTATAATGTTTCCACTTTAATTGCAATATAACAGTTTACGTAGATTTGTTTACAACTAAGCACAAACTCAGTGTAACTATGTTTGGGGAAAATATAAAACTAAAGTCCAAATTAAATTGAAAATTGGTAATTTTTATTTTGCCGAAATACCCAAACAAATAGAATCATAATCATATAATTTTACGCATATCTATGTTTTGTTTGATTCACGCATGCTTTGCTATTTTTGTATTTGGAGCAGTATACGCTTAAATCGAAATAAAGTACATGTTTTGTATGTTCTATAACTAATTTATATCGAAATAACACGGCAAATTAGCCTTGAAACCGTAGATAACCAATGATGTGTCGTCTATTGTATAATAGGTGTTTTAAACATTATTGTATTGATCAGCTAAATATTGATATTTATGTTATAATTGATAAATTGTTGACCAAAATAAGTTTTATCATGCGTTTTACAGTAAAACATTTATATTAACTACATGGTTTATATTCATTTGAAAGAAAATTTATTTTTATCTCGATTTTAAGTATCGACTTCACGATCAAATAATAAAAAAAGAGTATATCCGAATGAACGAGTGCACTCAGTAGCGCACGAAAAGTTCTGTTATCAGTTTTCTTACTGTGTCTAGCGTATACAGCGCTTCTGAGTGCACTCAGCGTGTCTGAGTGCACTCGATCTATTTCATGCGTTCAGGAGTGCGTTTATTATTCAAAATCCAGCGTTTGTTTACGGTCCATGTCCGCTCCGTCTGCGCTCAATCTGCGCTCCGTTCGCGCTCCGTCTGCGCTACGCTCGCGCTCCGCTTACGCTCTGAGTGCACTCCGTTTGCGTGCAATTGGGGTACTTGAGCGGTTTAGGGTCTGTATATACGTCATTTATCATGCTCAATATGTGTTTCTGAGTGCTACCTATAATAAGAAGAAGATTTTATAAGTTTACATTAAATCTCACTGTTTTGGCCCCGCCCTTAAGGCCTTAATGAGGGTAGGGACCATCAAATTCAGGTTGTCAATAAAAACAAATCATACCATAAAAACATTCTCATAAGTCTATTCAGTCATTAGAAATAACGTTTTTTGTTATTTCTCTTCTATAGAATGAGTAAAGTAGGCCCAACCCCAAGGGCCAAACCTTGAGACCCAGGGGCATGTAATTTACAATTCTAATATCCTATATGCGTCAATAATCATGCTCACTATCTGTTTCTGAGTGCTACCTATAATAAGAAGATTTTTAAAGTTTACCTTGAATTTGACTTTCTTGACCCCGCCCCTCAGGCCCCATGGGGAAAGGGACAATAAAATTCAGGTAATGATTAACTGTCATGTTAGCAACAACAAATCAAATCAGAAAACATTTACACAAGTCTATCCAGTCATCAGAAATAACGATTTTTTTGTCATTTTCTCTTCTATAAGTTTAGTAAATTAGGCCCCACCCCCAGGTCCAAACCGTGAGATCCAGGGCCATTCAATTCACAATTTACATAAAGGACCTATATGTGTCAATAAACATGCCAACCATTTGTTTCCCGGTGCTTCTGATAGTAAGAAGAATATTTTCAAAGTTTACCTTAAATTTCACTATTTTTGCCCCGCTCCCAAGGCCCAAAGGGGATGGGGACAGTGCAATTCACAACTATGATTCACCCTTAGGTACCAAAGCTGCAGACAAAATTTCATAATGATCGAGCTGATAGTTTTTGAGAAGAAGTTGAAAATGTTAATTGGTTACAGATGTTCACCGCACAACGTCGGACAAAAGGCGATCGCAATAGGTCCACTTTTCAGGTGACCTAAAAATCTGACTTGCCAACAAACTATGTTTCTAAGTTAAAAGTTGCATACAATTTTGCCTAAATTAAAACAGAAACTATAGGTCTCACTGAACAATTACCTCCCTTACATGACGGTAGCAAGATTATTACGCCCAAGAAATTAGAGCTGTGTAAAGCGGTTGGGTAATTTTTTTTTTTAAAAATGCATAAAATGTCATATTTCTTTGCGCATATGGGAACATTGGAACATTTTCATGATTTCTGCAAAGTTTGGGTGACCCTGGGAACTGTTTGATGATGCGTAGTGATACACTGCAACAAATGGGCAGAATTGTCAAAAATGAAGGGGTGCCATCAAACCATCGAAATTGTTAAAAAGCAACCTGGTCAACCCCATGTTTTTTTCTGCATATTTGGACCAACAGAGGACTATCTATGGGAATAAGGCACTTTTAGAACCATTGGTAATGTATCCAGTGTTCCAGAAGTGCATGTCTCTATATGTAGAACAGTACAAAATTAATTGGTGTGTGAGACGTTCAAGAACCAGATCATTTTCGGTAGACGCTGGGAGGAAACTGCATCTTTGTGATTCAGATTTACTTTCTTTTTCAAAATATGTCACTTTCTATGGGAAATACTGTATTTGAAACCTCTAAATGGAAAAATAAATTTATTTTTGTGAAAAATGGATGACTTTGAGTGAAATAGAGAAGTGTCACACAGGCAAAACCAAACTTGAAGCTAAAACAGTAAAGCAAATAGGGCAATGAGACTGAGCAGCTGAAAATTTGTCATGGAAATGTTGGAATCTGGATTTATTCAATTCAATGGAAGGAACACAAAGTGAGATCATCTATTTAACTGAAAAAGAAATGATCATGTATGCAAATATGCTTTGCTTCATCATGTGATAAGACTTGATTTTAGCCATCTGTCTCAAAATCCTGGCTAAAATGAATAGAAGTTTGCACTTAAAAACACTTGAAAGCCACACAGAGAGACAGTGATGCTAATATATCACAACAAAAGCATGTCTAGAGCATTCACTGCATCCAGATTTCATGATTCATGTAAGTTAAACCATTTTTTTTGTGTTAGAAACTCATTATTTATGTATAATTCATACCCCACCCACATAAAAATGGTAACATTTGTCGCGATACTGTTTCCACTCTTTAGCGCATGCTTTTTGACAATACGGTTTGCTCGCGTATGAGCATGTTGTTTTTATGTCGCTGTTTATCAATTAATATTATATTGATCATGAATTATGGAGAAATTTCCTGTTTCATTATTTTGTCATTGATATTTGTTATCAACAGCTCTGTATCCAGTTTTCGATATACCCTCCGCCAAACTGTCGCGTTTCATTTTAATTGTATGGCGTATGACTGCCATTTTTGTTTTACTGTCATTTTTTTCTCCTCAGTGTTGATATTTATGCGGCTGGGTCTGGCTTATACACAGTATTTACCTACTCTTGGACATTCAGTTAAATTGTAAAATGCGACATCTTTGAAATGACGCGAAACAGATTCGCGTAATAATTTCTCAGCGTTTAGTTAACCTGTGCTTGAAACTTTTGTACCATCATCTGATTTCTTTCGGTTGTTGTTCTTACTTTTTTTTCAAATAAAAATACATGATGCTTGCTATAGAATATAGATTTTTCTCATTGAAGATGATGTTTTTTCACTGTCTGTTATTGAATGTGTACAATATTTTTCTCCACATTCAACAGTTTAGCATTCTCCAATATGACAATTTCTAATTTTCATATAATTATTGCAACAACTCTATTTTAACTGCCCATTTTTTATGCCAGTTTTGGAAAATCTGTAAAGTAACGAGTCATCTCGCGACAAGTATTTCTTATCGCGATATTCTTTGATATATTTATTTCAAACTAATTTGTGGTAAAGAGATGCGCTTTAGCAAACCGTATTTTTGCAATGAACTTATCGGTCCAGCCAAATATGCTGTATCCATATTTTGTCTCATTTTCAGTCATCATTTCATTTTCTTGCTTTAAAGTGACTTTCATGCACAGTTTACTTTCATTTGCTATTTTTATTGATAAAATAAACAAAATAGTATTGGAATTTAATATATGCCTAATAGATACCTCAATTGGTAAGGGAAATATTCATCGTTGATAATGAATCTAATGCATGTACACAAGTATGTTATTCATTCATGTATTGAAAAAGGGGGCATGGTTAGTGTCAGTGACATGTAAATTATTGCTGGGCACCTTCAAACATTAATATTTGTTTGTTATAAATATAAAAAAAAGTCAAATATATAGTTTTGCAACAAAACAGAGCATTATTTGAAGCAAAAACAACTATTTATCCATATATGGTCATGTATTTTGACACTTAAGTTATGTAATGTTGCATATACAATAAAATGAATATGCAGTCAGATAGATACACTATTGGAGCCAATACAAGGACATTTTCAAAGTATTTCTTTTTCTAGAATTATTTTTATTAAGGTACAATGGCTAAAAAATTTTGGCAGTTTTTCCTGTTTTCGAGTCGTCCGAAACTGATTAATGCATGTGTGACCACCATCTTATTTTGGTGCATGAATTCGAAAACAGTTGCGCGATGAATTCAAAAGGCGTATTTTTATATTTAGAAATGGTAAAGGTTTGTTCGACAAAAATTTCAGTCAAATGTCGTGACAATTTCTACTCTTCAAGGTCTCACTGAACAATTACCTCCCTTACATGACGGTAGCAAGATTATTATGCCCAAGAAATTAGAGCTGTGTAAAGCGGTTGGGTAATTTTTTTTGTTTAAAAATGCATAAAATGTCATATTTCTTTGCGCATATGGGAACATTGGAACATTTTCATGATTTCTGCAAAGTTTGGGTGACCCTGGGAACTGTTTGATGATGCTATAACAGTTTAAAGATGCGTAGTGATACACTGCAACAAATGGGCAGAATTGTCAAAAATGAAGGGGTGCCATCAAACCATCGAAATTGTGAAAAAGCAACCTGGTCAACCCCATGTTTTTTTCTGCATATTTGGACCAACAGAGGACTATCTATGGGAATAAGGCACTTTTAGAACCATTGGTAATGTATCCAGTGTTCCAGAAGTGCATGTCTCTATATGTAGAACAGTACAAAATTAATTGGTGTGTGAGACGTATACTGTGGATGTTTGACCAGTAATTAGAGATATGCTTTACTTATTCACTTACCAATGATATCCTGCCTATCCTCAATCTCAGTTTCCTCCTCCTCATCGGCATCCTCGTCATCCTTTCCTGTTGTATCGTCTTCATACTCTTCCAAACCTTTTTAAAAAATTTAAAATAAACAAATAAAAGAAGTGTTCTCAATAGGGCTTAACTTTTAATGTTTGTCTTCCATCATAAACAAGAGGCCCAAGAGGGCCTGAGGACTCTACTGACTCATAGTGGCTATAGCACTTTTTGAAATTCTCCTATGCAATAGAAACATCGGGGCGGGGTCATTTTTAATCCTAGGGACACCATTTGAACAAAAATAACAAACCAATAGTTAGTCATCATTACTACATAAACATTTTGAAAATCTGTTGGGCCATTCATGCGAAGAATATTTTTTAAGTTTTGGACTATTTTAATGTCGTCTTCATGTGAGTTTAATTTGCGTAGTGGTTTCAGAGAGAGAGTTCCTAATAGTCTAAGCCGATGAACAACAAACAGTGCGGCATCACATAGGCCCTTCTGGCCTTTGGCATGTAGAGCTTAACACTAAAATTTACCTAAATACAGTCAAACTTGTCTTCAGTTAGTCAATGGAAGGAGCCAAACTAGCCTCTTAAGACAGGTTGTTGCTGTATACAGGTTAATTTGTACTGAAAGTGTAGAAACGGGAAATAGCAAAACTGTGGCTGCTAAGACCGGGGGTTGCCTTATAGAGGTGATCTCTTTCACAAGTTTGACTGTACATTTATAAATCAAGGTAATTTAATGTTTTCATCATTAGACTCATTTGTTAGTAAATATCCATGAATTCATAATTAAGATGTATAAAAAACTGATGAAACTTTCACATTTTGTCTGTTTTATCATTGACATTATTCGTTCATCCTCTTTTTATACACAATTACATAATTTCAAACTTAAACACATTTCAAATTTAGGGTGATTTTTCTGCACATCATACAATCGAGTACTGTAGATATGGTGTATTTGATGCTGGATTAAAAAAATAATGAATATTATGAATCGAAAACCTTTCATCAACATGCAGTCAATATTCCCAAGTCCCTTGTTTCATCCCTCTGTAGGCATAATGATAACTGACCACAGTCACAAATTGTTTGATGTGGCTATAAAAAACTTTGATATTTTGACTTTGACGTTTGTTTCAACAATTTGGGCCAATATGTGTTGCTAACCAGAATCTCCTGCAAAATTCATTCCAGTTAAAATTCATGTGTATTACATGTCAAATATCTAAGTTTTAAGGTTTCAGAATATGATTGTAAAATTCAAATATTTCAAAATTGTTAACAACTGTATAGCCATTAACAGCAAGAGTATAAGGTAACAAAGCTTACCAGCATTTCTTCCCGTGAAATCTAAATTCAAAAACATATGTATCATCTCCACCAGGATCTGTTTTGCAGAAAGTTCCACTGTATTTAAGAAAATAGTCGCCCTTCTGGATCAAATTTCTGGTGAAAACACATCTTCCTATAAGTAAAGATTCTAAATTGATAATACAAGACCTAAGTACATTTGTTTGAAAATATATTTTTTTCTTAAAGTGCAGACTGGTCAGAACTAAACAAGAATTCTGCAGAATGATATGTCTCGCCGTGTCCGCTTTGACTGTTAAAACACACACGGAAGAGAAAAAATTAAAACATTATATTCATGCAAGGGTTATCTAACTTGGTTGTAGTAGGTTTAATGACTAAGAAATATTGTAGGAAGTATTGTGTGAAGTTTCGATCAAATACATTAATTGATTTTTGAGATATGAGCTTCATTGTAGTTGCACACAAAACTTTAACCAGTATTTCTTAGTAAAACAAATTTAAAAAAAAAAGAACTTTAATCAGTATTTCTAAGTAAAACATATTTAAAAATAAAAAAAGATTTTTTTTTTTTTAAATAGATAAAAAAACAAATACTCAGCATCTGCATTATATTATGTAATGCAGGGTGATAGTTGTAACTATGATCCAAATATGAGTGTCCTAGCACTAGTATTTATTGAGAAATAGTGTAAAACCGAAAATTTTAACGTTGGAGCTAAATATAAATGTTCGACACCTCTGCCGTTGACGGAAAAGCAACACCTTTTGTCTCGTCTATCCTTCATCGCGACGAGACAAAAATTGATATAGATAATTTTATGCTGGTTAAGATTTTTTGTCTCAAGATTATTTCCTTGATATGATCTTCAAATTTTGTTGGAAAAGGTAGACAGCTTTTGCACTTCTTAAATTATTTTATTTTTAACAAATTTATAAATTTATAATAACTGAAATGAATTTGAACTTTAGTCTTAACTAAACCACTGTCACATCATCATAAGATGTAAAACTATATATTTCCCCATTATGCCTGCATGCATGTAATAACAAGAGGCCCAAGAGGGTCTGAATCACTCTACTATAACAATTGAAGAGATAAACATTTCAGATGAAATTTTTTATGCAAGTTCTTCTTTAATTGTGCTATAAGATCAATTTGTGATTGAATATGGCTGGTTCAAAGATGGAATTGCTACCATATTTACACAACAAAGTCATGTTTTATTAATGTATAACTATAAATAAGCCCTGTGGCAGGGGCAGTTGTGGTCAAATCTGACTGATTCAAGAATCAATCCAAGATACAGCTGTGCAAAGTTGGTTAAGGTTCAATGGAAAATGTGGGTAATATCGCGTCTACACGAAAATTTTTACATTTTTCCTATATATTCCTATTTTAAAACAGTGACCCCTGAGGCTGCCCCAAATTTGACCCGTGTAACCTGACTTCAATAAACCCTTCAGGTGACCTCCATTCAATGTTACTATGAAAAAATATCTATGGTTTAGGCCTTGAACATTTAGAGGAAATTTTTTTTTAAAGTTTCTCTTTATATACAGTGAATTTTATATATATATAAGACATTATTGGCTTTCTTTCATAAAAAACAACAGACCCATGAGGGCCTGAATCGCTCTACTGGCAACCAATGGACAGATGAACATATCAGAGGAAATGATTTTGTAAGTTCCTCTTCAACAGATCTTTTAGAAAAAGTACTATTAATTTTTTAAGTGTTAACTAAATAACCCTTAGGCTAATTCTGTCATTGAATGGGTATACAAGCACTATTTTATGTGCATAACATATAGAGAAAGTGTCCATTTGCAGCTTTAAAACTATTTGCTCATACTTTGTTGATTTGAACAAAAAAATATTTTTTATCGTCAAAATATGATAAAAATGCTTCGGTAACTTGCAATTACATCAAATTTAATTAATGACATTTTTCCTGGCCCCAAAACTATGGGTTTTGCTGAGTTTGTTTGCAAAATCTGTTCCCGAAAAATAAACCATTTGATATGTTTTATTTTTAAAATTAGTTTGCCGTGTGAAGTATTTTAAGATACTGTCATCACAACGATAAACATGTCGGACATCACGCATGCACGAGAGTCATTTCCGCCATGTTGAGCTGTACAACTGGTGTATCACGTGATTTTCCTCAAGGTGCTGATTTTGATGAAAAAATGTTTTATTGTACTTTTTTTGTATCACTATTATATGAAGGACATTTATAATATTATTACAAAAATCCCTAAAACATATATATTTAAGTTATAATATATGGACTTAGTGTGAGCGAGCCGCTTTAATGTGTAGCCAATATAATCCCTTTAATCTACATAATAAATCATCACATACCTTTTTCTTCATCTTGCTCTATATAAAGTTCACACTTTTCATGTGAAACCTTTTTTCTCTGTTTCATTCTAGTACCTGCAAAAAAAGATCATCCTTTTTAAGTTTACGCTTTTAAAAGATATTCATTTATCTATATAACTGGTCGCCGATTATTTATTGAAAGGTTTAAACATATCTTCAACTCGAATAAATGCCCATACAACAATGATTCCCCCGATATATGTTTACTTTACAAAAATTAAGTTGAAAAGAGGACGTAGTTCAAACAATTATACACCGAAAATTACACTATTCACAGACCTTTTTCAAAATTGTTTCACTGAAAACAAATTTGATGGGACGAACGCACAAACAAATGAATGAAACGAAAGAGAATAAAGAAGATATTTTATGATACAAGTCTGTCACACACACAATGCATGTCTCTGAGAGGTCCATCATTAAGAAAAAAACATTTAAGATCTCAGTCAGTCGCACACACAATGTATAGGCCCATCATTAAGTTTGTTTGTTTTGTTTGTATGGTGTTTAGTGTTGCTTTCAACATTTTCAACATTTTTTTCTGCTATATTGTCTACTTGAGACAGTTTTATAAGCGCTATCACACTGGAGTATCATGCCGCATATACATGATATGATTCCCCATCCGGTCACATTATACTGACACTGGGCCGAGCAAACCTAGCACTATCCTGTAAATGTTTAACGCCAAGCGAGTAAATACATCAAAGATCTCAGAGTGTCACACACACAATGTATATCTTTGAGAGGTCCACCATTAAATAAAAACATTAAAGATCTCAGAGTGTCACACACACAATTTATATCTTTGAGAGGTTCATCATTAAATAAAAACATTAAAGATCTCAGACTGTCACACACACAATGTTTATCTTTGAGAGGTCCGTCATTAAGTAAAAACATTAAAGATCTCAGAGTGTCACACACACAATGTATATCTTTGAGAGGTACATCATTAAGTAAAAACATTAAAGACCTCAGAGTGTCACACACACAATGTATATCTTTGAGAGGTCCATGATTAAGTAAAAACATTAAAGATCTCAGACTGTTACACACACAATGTCGTGATATCTTTGAGAGGTCCATCATTAAGTAAAAACATTAAAGATCTCAGACTGTCACACACACAATGTTTATCTTTGAGAGGTCCGTCATTAAGTATAAACATTAAAGATCTCAGAGTGTCACACAAACAATGTATATCTTTGAGAGGTACATCATTAAGTAAAAACATTAAAGACCTCAGAGTGTCACACACACAATGTATATCTTTGAGAGGTCCATGATTAAGTAAAAACATTAAAGATCTCAGACTGTTACACACACAATGTCATGATATCTTTGAGAGGTCCATCATTAAGTAAAAACATTAAAGATCTCAAACTGTCACATACACAATGTATATCTTTGAGAGGTTCATCATTAAGTAAAAACATTAAAGACCTCAGACTGTCACACACACAATGTCATGATATCTTTGAGAGGCCCATCATTAAGTAAAAACATCAAAGATCTCAGAGTGTCACACACAATGTATATTTTTGAGAGGTCCATCATTAAGTAAAAAATCTCAGGGTGTCACACAAACAATGTATATCTTTGAGAGGTCCAAAAACATTAAATATCTCAGACTGTCACACACACAATGTATTTCTTTAAGAGGTCCATTTCTTTTTATTTGTGTACCCATTATTTTAAGCTAGTTACAAGGTAGCAAGCCCGCCCATCCCCACCCCCTCCACCTTATTCAGGTAGACGGAAGCAACATATAGTTTGCCCCCCTTATATATACGCTGAAAACGATGAAACTTAGCCCCACCGCCACCCCCTGTGTTACGTCATGAGATCCACATAATAATGTCATTATTATATTATGTTTGGACATTGGAAGATTTAATACAATTTATGATAATGTAGAGTCCTATTTAACTTACCTTTTCTATTAATCTCGCCAACGGATCTTGTTTATTGCCTCATATGAGCTTTTGTATGTCTGTGTAAACTTGCGAGATCCACGATTGAATAGAGTTGTCTTCCGTTGTTTATTTGAAACTCGTCTTTGATTGGTCAAAATCATAAAGTGTGTGTTGCCCTCATTTCAACACGCCACGTGGTGTGAGTTTGGACAGTTAGAGGGAGGCAATTACACACTTGCATAAGGAAAAATCCGAACAAAAGAGGTCCACGTTAATTTTAAGCTATATCATTCAAAACCCGAAGACCGTTACAAATCCAAGTGCGGTGGATTCCGAGGTCCGATTTTTGGATCTCGGATTTACATCGGATCTCGGACAAAGCTGTGTAAACTTGTACTAGATCTCGGATTTATGCACTTGTGCGTGCACACACACACGCACACACACACATACGTGCATGGGGTGTAGACTGAGGACACATGATTTCCACCTTCAAATGAGGACATCACTTTCCAACTAACCTGAAGCTTTGAAATGGTGTTTGGATGTTCGCCACGATTTACTTTACGGCATTTGATATTTATTTTGTCTCTGTAATGGTAATTTGTATGTGGATATTTCACGGTACAATGGGGACAATTCTCACACTTATACACTGGGGACCATACCAGTCTTTGGGGACTTTTTCTCACACACTTATGCACTGGGGACAGTACCAGTCTTTGAGAACTTTTCTTCACACACTTATACACTGGGGACCGTACCAGTCTTTGAGGACTTTTCCTCACACACTTATGAACTGGGGACTGTACCAGTCTTTGAGGACTTTTCTTCACACACTTATACACTGGGGACCGTACCAGTCTTTGAGGACTTTTCCTCACACACTTATGCACTGGGGACTGTACCAGTCTTCGGGGACATTTCCTCACACACTTATACACCGGGGACGGTTCCGTCCTTCGGGGACTATTTCTCTCACACACAAGCACTATACGAGGGCTCAATAACCGCAGATCCCCGCTCTAAGTTCCATTTTGTTTAGTTCAATGTTTTCTCGTTTTCTCGTTTAGGGCAAACCCACCGTTTTACCCAAAGACTTCCAGTATCGCATTGAAGATTTCCTATGCACCGCCGAATGAGTGATCAAAATTGTATTTTCTGCCATTTAACATTTGTAAATGTTGAGTTCTGCTCAACGTGTGGCTAGAGGGCGTGGATGGTAGCAAACATTTCCACTGCCGCCCATGAACAGGTTTAATCAAACCGAGCATGCAACGTTTTCATTTTTGTCGAGTTGTGTTCCCTTCTATTCTACCTTTTGCATATACATGTAAAGGTATGATTTAATAATTGGATGTGAATCTGAATGTATGTGAAGCTTAATCTATCAAGAAGTGAACGCTCGATTATGGCACAGTTTTGCTGTGATGTCATTTCTTACTCAAATGTGATATGTATAGGATCTAAGACAGAGACTTTATGATGACACCGTGTCACATTTAGATCTACATTTAGGAATACTCTATTGTTGAACTTTCCGAGTAGAACAGCTAAATATCTGCTAAGTGCGTTTATAAGGTGAAGGTCATTAACTCATCGTTAATCTAAATAAACTTCCAAATATTATGTAAATATATTACATTTGTTTTCAGTGATTATTTACATTGCTTTACAGGTCAGCAATTTCTAATGTTTTGTAAAAAAAAGTGAGGGACTGTTGTACTATTATATCTCATTTGTATGATATTGTTCTATTTGTTATGGTGTACAAATGTCACTGTAATAAAGGATCTATCTATCTATCCATCCATCCATCCATCCATCCATCCATCTATCTATCTATCTCACACGCAGTTTTGTAGGGGTATATCAAGAGACTGATGCAAAAATGAGCTATCTACCACCTATTTGTAACATAGTAAATATTAGAGCAATATGGTGTACTGTATGCAAAACTATATGGATAGTATTTTCTATACAAAAATAACTGATTTTATATTCTCTCTTGTACTGGAACACTATATTATTCACAACTGAACATGTTTTCTGTTATATCCCCATGTTGTATATCGAGGCGTGAAACGGTTGTAACTCAAAACCTATTATGAAAACCCTGGATTAGGGGCAATTTTGACCCTTTTGTAAACAATGAAAATTTAGGTGACATTGCTCAGAACGAGCAATGGCACCTAAATTTCCATTGTTTACCAAGAAAAATGATTTAACGCTTATAAATACTTTATGGCGAGGTAAATAACCTTGGTAAAAAAATACCAATTTTAGTTACAACCGTTTCACACCAAGCCCTCGATAATTATGTTTATACCTGGGTAAAAACAAATGTTCTGTTCTGTTCTGTTCTGTGTTCTGTTCTGTTCTTATTATTTTGATTACGAGTTTGAATAGGTTTAACATAATTGTATGCAATCAAACTGTATTACCCTATTGTAGTCTGATTAAAGAAAATTGTCACTATAATTTGTTTGCGTATATAGCAAGTCAGCATTTTATGATATGAACATGTGAAAGAATTTTGGCGTTTTCCTCCCTGCATCCTGCAGTAATACATGTAAACGAATCAATAAAGTGTATTTAAGAAAAGGAATCTTGTTTATGTCCATTAATATTTAAAGATACAAGGGAACAAACAACCACCGTTCCGATGGAAATGCATTACTGATACAGACTACGTGCGTTCACTATCAAATGTTAAGCTCCTTTTGTCGAGTACAGTCAATAAATTGCGGTTGAGAAATATATGCGTTGTTATTTAAATGGCGGCAAATTGATGGAAACATGAAAACCGCCAATATAGCTAAAATAAAACCATCGTTAATAATTCCACGTAAACAGCAATTATGCTATGTGTAAATTTTTTAAAGACATGTGTCATTTCAGTGTGAATTCTAATCTTTGACATCCCTAAACATCTGACAACAGTACGTACGTAATTTTGTTGTACCGCTGGGTTATGCTTACTTGTGTTGGGTGCGCAGCTCTGAAAGCTTGGTATCAGACTTTTGGCATCATGCTAAGTAAAGCCATAACCATAATTGTCTTAATAGTCATCGTGAGACCGTGATTTCACCACCAAAACCGTGAGACTCACAGCGAAACCGTGAGACTTGACAGGTATGCATTGAGCGTCAGTGGTACAGAAGTTACAGCATTTGCTTAGTAACTTGAAGGACCAAATGTTTGATCCCCGGCTAGGCCATTTGAGGCGGGTCCTTAAGCCAGGTACCTGATGCCACACAGCTGTAAATTGGTAATGAAAACTGCTGGCTCTCTCTCATAAGCCACTAGTGGTTTGATCATGGCGTCCATTGAGTGATTAATCTAGGCTGAGAAAACTTGTTTCGCAAAGTATTGATACATGTGTATCTCTAAGAATGATCTCAACTATGGAGTAAGAAATCTAGATTTCTCATACGACAAATCGTCTCTGATCATGGTAAACATTTGTTCACAGCTATTAAACAAATTTGGTCTATAACCATTGAAATTAAGTTTCAAGTTAAAGCCAATACTTAAGTGTAGACAGGCAGAAACTGACAAAATCAAGCAGTCAGATGCATCTCCAAACCAGTTTACCGCTGGTAGGAAATAACTAAACTGAAAACAAATAGTCAAACTCAGAATTTAAGTGTTTATTTCATTAGTTGAACGAAAAACTGCAACATACATTTTAAATTTGGTATCAGAGACATAGATTAGAACTACTGAACACTGTGCAATATAAGAGTCACCTAAAATGGGAAAATTGGTATCAGAATTATTTGCAGTTTATAAATGAGCAACAGTTTTGAATCATCAGAAATGTTTTTAGTAGTCCACAGTAAAGAAGAAGAAAGTTTTTCTTTGTCACTGATAGTGACAGTATTGAGAAACAGTTTCAAGTGCAACTAGTTTTGACAAGACCTGTCCATCAAAAACTTATTCCACTTGTTAACAAATATCTTATTATAACAGAAAAGTGCATCTTCTTACTGCCAAGTGAGGACAGCAATCACCAGACATTGAGGACATTATGCACCTAACAATGAGGACACACACACATTCACACAAAAAAACAGAGGTTGATTTTCTCAAAAACAAGAGGGTCAAGATGACCCTATATCGCTCACCTGGGACTTATGACAATATGTAACCAAACTTCAACTCTAAACTAAATATCATACACAAACATTTTGTTTGACAGTGACAACACAAACCTTTTGACCAATTCACATGATTATTGGGTAGTAAATGTCACCTGTATGGCTGGCATACATAAGGTTTTTAACCGAGTGACCTAGGTTTTGGCCTCAGATTACCCATATTCATATTCAACCTTAATTTCATCAAGACAATCATTCTGACCAAGTTTCATGAAGCTCCGATGAAACACAAGGTTTTTCTATAATTTGACCCCATGACCTAGTTTTTGACCCTAGATAACCCATGTTCGCAATCGACCTAGATTTCACTGACGAATCTTTAACTAATACTTAATTGTAGACAGGCAGAAACTTGACAAAATCAAGCAGTCAGGTGCATCTCCAAACCAGTTTACCACTGGTAGGAAATAACTAAACTGAAAACAAATAGTCAAACTCAGAATTTAAGTGTTTATTTCATTAGTTGAACGAAAAACTGCAACATATATTTTAAATTTGGTATCAGAGACATAGATTAGAACTACTGAACACTGTGCAATATAAGAGTCACCTAAAATGGGAAAAATTGGTATCAGAATTATTTGCAGTTTATAAAAGAGCAACAGTTTTGATTCATCAGAAATGTTTTTAGTAGTCCACAGTAAAGAAGAAGAAAGTTTTTCTTTGTCACTGATAGTGACAGTATTGAGAAACAGTTTCAAATGCAACTAATTTTGACAAGACCTGTCCATCAAAAACTTATTCCACTTGTTAACAAATATCTTATAACAGAAAAGTGCATCTTCTTACTGCCAAGTGAGGACAGCAATCACCAGACATTGAGGACATTATGCACCTAACAATGAGGACACACACACATTCACACAAAAAAACAGAGGTTGATTTTCTCAAAAACAAGAGGGTCAAGATGACCCTATATCGCTCACCTGGGACTTATGACAATATGTAACCAAACTTCAACTCTAAACTAAATATCATACACAAACATTCTGTTTGACAGTGACAACACAAACCTTTTGACCAATTCACATAATTATTGGGTTGTAAATGTCACCTGTATGGCTGGCATACATAAGGTTTTTAACCGGGTGACCTAGGTTTTGGCCTCAGATTACCCATATTCATATTCAACCTTAATTTCATCAAGACAATCATTCTGACCAAGTTTCATGAAGCTCCGATGAAACACAAGGTTTTTCTATAATTTGACCCCATGACCTAGTTTTTGACCCTAGATAACCCATTTTCGCAATCGACCTAGATTTCATCAAAGCAATCATACTGACGAATCTTTAACCAATACTTAATTGTAGACAGGCAGAAACTTGACAAAATCAAGCAGTCAGGTGCATCTCCAAACCAGTTTACCACTGGTAGAAAATAACTAAACTGAAAACAAAGTCAAACTCAGAATTTAAGTGTTTATTTCATTAGTTGAACGAAAAACTGCAACATATATTTTAAATTTGGTATCAGAGACATAGATTAGAACTACTGAACACTGTGCAATATAAGAGTCATCTAAAATGGGAAAAATTGGTATCAGAATTATTTGCAGTTTATAAAAGAGCAACAGTTTTGATTCATCAGAAATGTTTTTAGTAGTCCACAGTAAAGAAGAAGAAAGTTTTTCTTTGTCACTGATAGTGACAGTATTGAGAAACAGTTTCAAATGCAACTAGTTTTGACAAGACCTGTCCATCAAAAACTTATTCCACTTGTTAACAAATATCTTATAACAGAAAAGTGCATCTTCTTACTGCCAAGTGAGGACAGCTATCACCAGACATTGAGGACATTATGCACCTTACAATGAGGACACACACACATTCACACAAAAAAACAGGTTGTTTTTCTCAAAAACAAGAGGGTCAAGATGACCCTATATCGATCACCTGGGACTTATGACAATATGTAACCAAACTTCAACTCTAAACTAAATATCATAAACACAAACATTCTGTTTGATATTGACAACGCAAACCTTTTGACCAATTCACATGATTATTGGGTTTTAAATGTCACCTGTATGGCAATGTGACCAGTACGAATCCAATCCAGCCTGCAAATCCGTCCAGTCTGATCACGCGCCATACTGTGTACTATAACCTCATGCAAGGTAAATGCTGACTAAAAACGAACATGTGGCCTGATTACACTGCTCGGATGTGAAGGCTGGTCTGGATCCATGATGGTAGTAAAATGCACTGTTGGTTTTTGTCATCGGACGGCTCGTTAAAGTAATTTAAGGTATTTCAAGATAAACACAATCTTGTAACTGTAAATTTTTATTCAGTATTTCATTTGTCAAAAGTATAATCTACAAACAGTGAGACATGATCAAAATAGATCTATTGTAAATACACATTTTATATTTCAAGCAAATAGTAGAACAACTAATAACAGCTGATTGCAAGAAATTTAATTTTATGTCTGCCATGCCACAGATTTAAATTAAAAAGTAAAATATCGCAAACGGATGTGATAATAATATAACCTACATTGATCTTGTTAATGTGAAATCTGTGTAAAAAATAAATAAATAATGATCTTCGGAAAGTCATTGACTTTACAGTACCATAATGTTTATATTATGATCGCAAGAATCAATTGTATACTCTTTTTAATTTGAGTGTATAGAATTTCAGTAACTTTCATAAATATCCAAATAAACCATTCTGTCACAGTTTAATTTGACATTTCAGTCTTTATTATGAAATCAAGCAATTTGAAAGAATTTATTTTGATACCAAACTGTAATACAGCTTCTTAAAAGTTGTGATTCGAACAAATTTGAAATTAAACAAAAATCATACAAGAGTAAAAATAATCCAAAACATTTGCGCCACAAAAGAAATATCTGCTGAATATTAATAACAGTCTTGTCGAAGTTCAATTTTGGAATATTCTAATGTACAATTTAGGGATATCAAGATGAATTTGTTACTTTGAGCCGGCTGTCCTTGTGCTTAACTGGTGGCAAAGCCCCTAACTATTCACCATGGTGTGCAAAAGGTTAAAAAAAAAAAAAATTCAGGTAGAGGCAAAATCAATCACCTTGTTATAACGGTGAGCAAACATTTTAATTACAATGAAGTGCCAATAAACGTATTCAAGATAAAATAACTAGCCAAAAAGCTATAACCTAGAAAGTAACTATTTTTGTTGACCTTCACCTTTAAGAGGTCAGAGTCCAACTTAATACTGCTCTATGGCTTATTAAACAGTAACATAAAGAAAAAAAGTAAAAATAATGATTATATACTGGAAGAAATAAACTTAGCAAGTTTTTGGTATGCCCATAGTATTCATGAAAATAAATCAAATGCCAATATTAACTTTTTTTTCATGTCAAAATAGTTTGATTGCAACAGAACCCGAAGAAGTCTTGTCTCCAACCAGAGAATTGAAAATCAATTCTTAAATGTGCAAACATAAAACAGATACTTTAAGTGTTTCTGTTTGCTACCAAATCTTTGACACTGTACTGAAACACTCAGTGTTTATTCAAAATATGCATAAATATTTACATAATTTTATAAAGCCTTTCAAGAATGACAGATCATTGTCAGTCAGCAATGTACATGTAGGTGTGGACGGCTGGTTATCGGCAACAAATCTGGTAAACATCTCAACTTTCAAAGATACACTAAATTGTCTTGAGGCCAAAAATGTCAAATACAATTTAGCCTCATGCCCCCCAAAAAAACAACACTCGGCAATGACTGATATAGCTTGAAATCATCGATACAAACACAAGTTAAGATCAAGCCAGTCTCTAGCTATTATGAGTAAGACCTGTAACAAGCAAAGTTATCTCATCATTAAGACTAAAACAGGCTGCTTATTGCTTATCTTTACTTTGCCTCAGCGCATGTTCCGGTTCTCCCTTTAACACATTAATATTTCATTGGGAAGAGTATAAAGTTCTGGTAAATCTTGTTAAACTAATTTCCTTTGTTTTACCGAAAATATAAAAGGTTGCAGAAACTAAATTCTGAATAATTCATGTAAATATTTTTACAAGATGTAAAAATATCAGCTTGCAGAAAAAAGCACTGGCATTAAAAGAAATGAGCCATGTCGAGTAAAAATGGTCTTTATTATTTATCTTTAGAGAAAGTGATGCATAATATCAATATTATATTGCATCCTAAGCAAAAAAATGTTTTATCATAAATGACTTTGTTTTGAGAAAGTGATGTCAAGTCAGTTTGACATTTAACAAATAGCAGTGCACATTTTTTTCAACATAGGCAAAAGTATAGATCATTTAGGATATGTTATATATATATATATATATATATATATATATATTTATATTTGCAAGTATGGAATTTCTAGGTTTTTATCTATAATAATACAAACGTTTCCCTCTATGATAAATAATCAATGAAGCAACAAAAGATCCCGATTTATTCAGGCTTA
Source organism: Panopea generosa (assembly GCA_029582155.1). Lineage (NCBI taxonomy): Eukaryota > Metazoa > Mollusca > Bivalvia > Adapedonta > Hiatellidae > Panopea > Panopea generosa. Next base: position 18,561,861 of record CM055906.1, read on the forward strand.
TTAACATTCATGCCAAGCTCCCTGCATTGAAATTCTTCTCTTTCCTTCAAACAAATTAATTTTAAGTTCAGAACCTCATATACTTTCGAAAATTCTTAAAACTCAGAATAAGATCCTTTTTTGCTTGATGCAGTCCAATACAGTAAAACAAATCTAAACACTTGATACTATACAACAATCAAAGAATGAGATTTCAATATCATCTGTTCATTTAAAATTTCAATATAAAGATTCCTCCAAAAGCAAGCCTGGAAATTTCATTAAAAAAAAATTCACAAATATTTCCACTTTGCATACATTACAACTTTATCCATTATTTTCGACAAGGTGTTTAAGACAAGGTCAGTAACATGAAGACAGCTTGTGAATTGTAAAGGTTTTCAAGTTAGACAGCATTCCTGATAAGAGGAGTTGTGATTAGACAAGTTTCACTGTATTTGTTGAACACTTGACATAATAATTTCAACAATGGACAGATCCAAATTTAGTTTTGGAACAATCCATTTGAAATTTAGGGTTATTGTCAACTTGAGTAGCAAAAAATATAGAGCCTTATAAGACTGCACTAATGTGCAAGCTGGTGCTTCTATACTGGTACTAAAACCTCACCTCACCACCATTGAGCTAACTCTGAAATGGCTAAAACATTCCATTGTATTTATGAACTGCATGCTACATTCCCCTCACATGATCAACTCTAACATATTCAAAGTAGGTTAATTATGAAATATTATATTCCAAATCTACTGTATAAATTTTGATCATGACAAATATCATGTTCCTGGTTGCTAGGTAATTTTAAAATGTGCGTAAAATATTAGGAGAAAAAATTCTAACAAGAACTGTCTGTAAGACAGCCAATCGACTATTCCACCGCTTACTAGTTAAGGTTTGCAAAGTTATTTATGAAACATAAAAGACTAGTAGAAAGTTTCAATGCAATACATCTAGTAGTAAATGAGCTATGGTGAAATATTTGTAGTTAATTGCATGCAAAACCATAACAAGTCAATTTCTAAGTCGAAAAAGGGCCATAATTTGTATTAAATGCAGGAGAGAGTTATCAAACCTGATTATTCATATAGGTGTGATGGTTGGGAAGCCTTGTAGAAAGTTTCAATGCAATACATCTGAGCTTTGAGGTAATATATGTGGTTGCACGCAAATCCTTAACCAGAATTTCTAAGTCGAAAAAGGGCCATAATTTGCATTAAATGCAGGATAGAGTTATCTAACTTGATTATTCATATACATATGATGACAAGGAAGCCTTGTAGAAAGTTTCAATGCAATACATCCAATAGTAACTGAGCTATGGTGTGATATATGTACTTGCATGCAAAACCTTAACCAAGGTGTGACGCCGACGCCAGGGTGAGTAGAATAGCTCTCCTTATTCTCCGAATAGTCGAGCTAAAAATGGGTGCCATGGTAATGGAAAGCATATCTTAAGTGTCTTGCTTTACTTTTTTTGTGAGCAGTGTTTGAAGGCACTGCAACGTTATGCTTTTACATTTTTTTTTCTGTTTTCAGCCAAAATACGGTTTCTGATGAAATGTTTTATCATTGTCCATGATCTCTGTTGAAGCTCTTCATGTTTATGTATGAGCTCCTCACACTGTAGTTTTCCAGGGAGTTTCTGCAGAAGTAGGTTTTTCTTCATCCCTGACAACACAATACGCTTTTCTCCTTCAGTCCACGGTCTTCTGCCACTGCAAACTGAAAATACAGAAACCAACTTCTACAGTTCTTGACCAATGCTGTATCTTAAATACTGTTAATATCTATTGATGTCTGCAGTATATTTTTACAACTGTGTTGGTCAATAGCTACTAGTAAAGAAATGACTTATCTGATAATAAATGAGGTTTGAACTTTAAGCTTGCTTGATCAACATTCTGTTCTGATGTATTTGTTTCTCTCGTCGGACTCCAAAATGTCCTCCTACTATTCAGTGGATATTTTCAGTGGATACTTTGATAATCCCAAAGAAAAAGAATTCAGCATCCCATCTAGACTAAATATGTAAGTTATATGAAACCAGTTATGCCTATCGAATCACAAGTTACATTTTTGTGTGAGTGGAAAAAAACTAGTATGTTAAGTACTTACTTGACTTTGGTTTTCTAACAGGTGGTCTAGCTTCATGTTCACTATCACTGTCACTATCACTATGCAGCAAGGCAGCCCCTACAGGTATTAATACAACACATGTATATACATGCAATTTAGTATGGGTATGCTGAAGTCCTCACGTTGGGAAAGCTAACCAATATTCGTTCCAGAAATCTGACACGATGGCATTTCTTGACTACTTAAAACTTGGATACTAACCGATGATGCATGGATATACTGACATTAAATCTTTTCAAAGGTCATTGTCACATGATTGTGTGCATGCAGAAATCTTGGTTAAATCATGATGTTTTAGCTTTAATTTCAACTCGGTATGTAAATGCTATCTCTTCGCCGCCATGTTCCCAAAAGTTTGATCATGTGACCAAGTGACTAACCTTTCACCCGCAACTTGTAATCCAATAAAGCTACTTGTATTTGTGTAATTCATAATAAATGGTCTGTTGTCATTTTGGTTAGATTTCATTATAGGGCTGACCCAAAACTTTAATGCTCGGCATATTAAAGTTTTCGAGGCGAGAACTAAGTTATTTCAAATGATCAACAACTAAGGTCACATGAGTCGCCCCAGAGAGAGGGGGCGTGGATATAGAAGAATCTGGGCATTAACATCCCTGCTCTCTTACAAATACACCTCCTCGTTCTTTAACATGCTCAGTGTTTAGCACCAATACATGTGACCTCGGTCTTAAGTCTCATTCTAAGGACTGTGTGGGTGGAGAACACTGAAAAAGCATTCCTGAAATATCATGCTTCGGAGCCGAGATTCAACCTCACAACCTCTTTGACAGTCAAGTGCGTTACCACTAGACCACCACGCCACCCTATATGAACAATAAAATATGCACCCAACATGTATTTCTGACAATGGCAATATTATTAGATAAAGTTAATGCTTTCTGTGGATAATGACAGCAATACCCTACAAAGCTACACTTTCCCTGTAGGTTCAACAAAAGCTGAAGAAAATTAAATATCCATTTTTTCCTTAAATTTGGTAGAGTGTATCCAAAAAGTAGTGGCTTGTATCATACGACAAACCAACTGCTCCAGCCTTACATAGTTATTTAATCTTTTTAAAACTATATTTAATTAGATGGCTTAACAAACATTAAATTCTTCATTCATACTATTCAAGGCCAATAAATCTAACAATAATTGTCCCATCATGGTGAAAATCTGGCATGCACACAATTAAGATAAATACTTTTATTAAGTTTCAAGGAAGTTATACCAATACATTTAGTTACTGAGAGATACCACTTGTAATAGCCAAAATTACAAAGCGGGAACAGTGTGAACCTTATACCGAGGACAGTGTAAACCTGCAAATGGGGACAGGTTTGTCACTACAATAAACATTCAAGTTAAAAAAGGTTTTTAAGCAGATGGTTTACCAATAACAAAACTGGTCCCAGCTCTGCTACTTAACTTATTTTCACAGGCAGAATATTAACTGCAAACTATTAAGAAGAACAATGGGTCACAGTAAAAGTATCAGAAGAGTAGTAGTAAATCCACATACTAAATTTCTTAACTGGTCTCCATTCATCACCACTGTCCATTTCCTCAACTTCACTACAAGCTTCATCTGAAACTATTTGTAAACATGATCAGGCTAAGGGCAAGTGCAATAGCTCTACTTTTCTTCGTAAGTCGAGCTAAAAATCAATTTTTCACTCCAGTTAATCAAGAATTATTTGGTCTTAAATGTCTTCCAAATAAACACTGGCAATGTCCATGACGATTTAATATTACAATTCTATTACTAGTATTTGTTTGATATGGCTTGATGACTTGACTAATTTCGCAGCAATCAGCAAAATATTGCTTCTATCCCGTTACATATTTCTTGAATCCACAGGGCAGTCTTGAATTTGAGCTAGATATTAGTAAGACAAATATTCTAACATTTTTAAGGATTGCGCCAAAAGAGTGGGCTCTAGTGTTCAAAAGCTTGATGTGCAAATGAATGATGGACATAGAATGTAATGAGTACAATAGCTCAAAATACATGTAAACACTTGTACTTAAGCACATTTCTACAAGTTTCATAACAAATAATACCAATAAAGTGCTCTGTATCTCTTTGTGAATCCATACCATCAGGGTTAGGTTCTCGCCCATCTGCACCAACATCATTATCATCGTCACTAAGGTCAACCATTACTGTGTAAATAAACAAATAAGGACCATTATGGCTCTACAGCACTCACATGAGAAATCTGCTAATTATTTAAAGCAAGATTTCATAAAGACAAACATTTTGACAATGTTTTATTGTGAAACCATTAAAAATGTGTCTTCTAGAGCATTCATATCTAACAGTTGACCTAGTGACCTTAAGTGTTCACAGGGTTTTTCTAAGATTTGGCCTAGTGACCTAGTTTTTACTCCAAATGACCCAATTTCAAACTCCTTAAAGATTTCAGAGACAAACATTCTGACCAAGTTATACAAAGATCTAATCTAATATGTGGCCTCTAGGATGTTCAAAAGGTTTTTACAAGATTTGACCAGAGATCTAGATTTTGACTCCATGTGACCCAGTTTCAAAGTTGTTTGAGATTCATTGAGACAAACACCCTGACCAAGTTTCATGAAAATCAGTTAAAAAATGTGGCCTCTTTGTTCACCGGCAAATGCACCATGGATGACACAGACATTCAACGATCCTAAAAGTTCACCATGAACACTTTGTGCTTTGCTGAGCTAAAAAAGAACTCATCAATCTTATTCACACCAAATGAGGACAGTGTGAACTTTACACTGAGGACAGTGCAACCTTCAAATGAAGACATTCACAAATACAGTGACATTTTTGACAACATTGGCATGGATTTTTATTATTAACTGTAACCTTTCCTTGATTATCACTCTTATTGGCAAGAAGGTCCCACTACATACAAAGTATGACCAGGGTCATCCTAAGCAATTGTTGCAAAATATTTGAAAAATGACACATTTGGTCAAAATTTCATTGCTGTAGCTTTAAATTAATCAAGGAAGTAGGGTCTATGTAAAATAAACAACACTTAGGGTGAGGTCATTTTTGATCCTGGGGGCATAATTTGAACAATCGTGGTAGATGATCACTAGATGATGCAATGTACTAAATATCTAATCTTTAGGCCTTATGGATTTGAAAAAGATTTTCAAAGTTTTTCTTTTGCCATAATAACCAAAGTTTTATATGGATACTATTTATTTGATAAAATTTGAAAGAAAATCACCTAAGGAACAATTTTGTAAAATCATTTTGAAATCAGACAGACAGTTTCTTATAAGATTTTTATTTCCCATTAAATACATATAAGAAAAAGTGACCAAAACTCCTGGCAGCCATATTTTTTTACGAATCAAAATTGCAGGGAGGAATTTGGTAGAGGGACATCCAAAACATATATGTGTAAATTTACTTGTTAGTTTGGCCAGCAGTTTTTGACAATTCAACTAAAGCCATTTAAGGAAAACCTGCCACGCCCCCTGACTGTCATTTTTTAACGAGCATCCATGCCCTGAAGGCATTGGTAGGATTACCCAAACATATTATGAAATTATGAGATTTTCAAATATTTTCCTTTCCGTTAATCTGCATTAAACCACCAACTAAGGAAAAAATCCTGTGAAATAATTTCAAAATTGGCCAGGTGGTTTAGGAGATGACATCTGAAGCAAAATGTTAACAAAGACGATAGACAATCACTGACCACAATAGCTCTTCACGAGCACTCTGTGTCCAGGTGAGCTAATATGTTTTTTGTAAAAACATGGTGTAAAACTCAACATTTCAAAAGGTTTCATAACAGAAAATACATTGCTCCATACCTTTCTGAGCATCCATATGATCAGGTTCTCGCCCATTTGCCTCAACATCACTTTCATTGTCACTGAGGTCATCCAGCACTGGGTAAATAAAAAGTATTGATTTATCTTACTGACACCAAATGAGGACAGTGTGACTTCACACTGAGGACAGTGCAACCTTCAAATGAAGACATTCACAAATACAGTGACATGTACAGCATGTTGCATGTTGATAATATGACTTATTGTTTATGCATAATTCTGCTGAATTCCTTGAAAGAAATGGTACTAACTATGGACAGGAGCCTCGATCTGTGGACCCCATTGATTCCTAAGCCAATGCTCTACCTCAGTCACTATCACTGATGAGCTTTCTTGAAAGCCAATGGAGTCATTTAACATATACAGTACACACAAATCTTAAAAAACGCATTTTTGTTCAATAATCTATGGATTATGTGTCCCATTATCATATCTATCACATTGAAGGTCAGTATATAAATCTTCAACTATTAGCCATTTAAAAATTGTCTGTTAAAAAAGTTTTCGGTAACTTCATTCCAAGTTAGCTTACATTAAGAAATAAAGATTTGAAAATATCAACCACGAAAGATGAGACTACATTGTAAGATATAAATGTATCTGTTATCACATATAGTCTAATTGATGGTATGTCAGTTATTCCCTTCTTTAGAACATTTAAAACATGAATGTAATCATAAAGTAATCAAAATGAAATCATGATTACACCTGTTTTCACAATGTAATTGATTACATTATGATTAATGTAATCAAAAATAATCTTGATTACTGGTTACATCCAATTACTTCAGATTTTGTAATGAATTACAGCTGATTACAATTACCCCAGGTCTGCTTTAGTCCATTATATATCGGGGGCTTTTTCTGACCAGAATCAACAATAATTTGTTTACAATCTCGAACACAGTTCCACATACGACTTCTTCATTAGTTTTGATCAATTTGTGTCACAAAATTAATAAAGGAAGGGAATGCTCAATCATTTTATTTTTGTATGTAATGATTTCGGTTCTGTACATTTTTCTTGGTTTTCTTAATCATCAGCAGAACAATAGTTTAATAACAGTGAACTTACCAAAACTTTTTCTCACCACTTTGAAAGAAGAACCTAAAACCAGAGCTGTTGAATGCCTCCCTGATTTCACCCTCCTCTGCTGTTATGACGTCTCCTGCATACTGAAGCAGGAAGTCACCCTTACTCCTGAAGGTAGTGGTTATGATACCTCTACCTGAAAATAAATAAATAAATGTGAGATGTAATTTATCTACAGTTTTTACCTTGCATAAATATGAAATTGAAGTAGAAATACCCTCTCCCCCCCACACCAAACAAACATTAAAGTGCCATTTGGTTATTTAGCTTTTGTATGTTAAAAGTCCTTTCAAGCTATTCCAGAAGGACTGCAAAAGGGCTTTTAAGAAAGCTGAGATAAACCACATCAACAACACAATCCAGAAGGGACTCGACGAGAACAACACCAAGCCATTTTGGAGGTTTGTTAAGTCACGCAGACAGGATAGTGTTGGTGTGGCTCCTCTCAAGAAGATGGGCAGACTTGTCAGTTACAGTAAGGACAAGGCTCAAATCCTGGTCGACCAGTTTAGATCTGTATTCACCAAGGATGATGGAAATACACCTCTCCCTGACACATCCAAGCAAAGTAGAACTACCATTACGGCTCTCATCATCACTACCAAAGGCGTTGAGAAACTTCTGCTTGCGATCAACACATCTAAAGCACAAGGACCGGATATGATTCCAAACATGGTACTAAAGATCTGCGCTCGACAGCTAGCACCTGCACTACGGACCATCTTTCAATCATCAATTGACACTGGAAAGCTACCTACAGATTGGCGTAGTGCCTTCGTATCACCAATCTTCAAAAAGGGCAACGTACATCTAGCCGAAAACTACAGACCTGTATCCTTGACTTGTGTTACCTGCAAAATACTGGAACACATCATCTGCAAACATATTCTTTCACATCTTGAACAAAATAACATCCTTACATCACTAAACCATGGTTTTCGCTCCGGCTACTCCTGCGAAACCCAATTAGTAACAACAGTCCATGACCTACTTGCCAAGACTGACACAGGTGTTCAGCTAGATATGGCCATACTGGATTTCAGCAAGGCCTTCGACACCGTCCCCCAACGAAAACTCTTACACAAAATGGAGAAGTACGGCATCACAGGCAACCTTAACCACTGGCTCAAGGTTTTCCTCACCAACAGGAGTATGAAGGTCGTCGTTGATGGAGAAGAATCCAAAGCAACCATTGTTGATTCGGGTGTACCCCAAGGCACAGTGCTGGGCCCGCTACTCTTCCTCTGCCATATCAACGACCTCCCTAAGTCCGTGAAGTCAACAGTGCGGCTTTTCGCCGACGACTGTCCGTTGTACCGCACCATCAAAAACAGTAGTGACCATGAAAAACTTCAACAAGACTACGACAACTGGAAGTGTGGGCTGATACCTGGGGAATGACGTTCAACACAAAGAAGTGCTACATCATGTCCATAAACCAGAAATCATCCAAGTTTTATCAACTAAATGACCATATCCTCCAACAAGTACCAGAAAATCCCTATCTTGGTGTTACAGTATCTGAAGATCTTAAATGGACACCACACATCACCAAGATTACGAAGAAAGCCAGTTCAACACTTGGATTCCTGCGCAGAAACTTAAAGCATTGTCCCCAGAACTGCAGAAGAACAGCTTACCTTTCACTTATACGGTCCACGTTAGAATACAGCAGTATAGTCTGGGATCCCTACCATCAAAAAGACATAGATAGACTAGAGAAAGTACAGAGGCAGGCAGCAAGATTTATCACTGGAGACTACTCAACCAAGTCCACTGGATGCTACAGGACCTGAAACTTCTACCTTTGCAGGACAGAAGGAAGGCAAATCGTCTGATATTTTTCTATAAAGTGGTCGAGGGGCTGGTGCCATCTCTGCCATGCCATGACCATATAAGACCCTTCCGCGCAAATAAACGAAAAATAACACCTAAGACATTCAGTGACTTCAACGCACAGAACATAATAGAAAGACAAGCAGTAAATAACTCTAAGTGCTTTATACCAGTGCATTGTAAAACCCAAACTTTCAAACATGTTTGAATCATTTTTTCCAAATACCACAATAGACTGGAATACACTAGATAACAGTGCTGTGTGTGTAACAACAGTAGACAGCTTCAAAAAAGCTGTTTATCATTGGGACTAAAAGACGCCCACTCTCTCTCCCGTTGTGATAACGCTGAAAGGCCCTACAATGTACAGATCCAGAAGTCTCCATGTTTAGCCTTGCAAGAACACATTAGCATGTTATTATTTTGAAACCATAATTTTGTCTTTGTAATAAATTGTATTGGGGAGGGCTAGCATATAAGTGGCAAGCACTTGTGACCAAACCATTTTCTGTTTAACAGTTACATTATTGGCAATAAAGTATGTTTAAAGTAAAGTAACACATTAGCACTAAAACCTCGTACCTTTAGTGGGATATACTTCAATAGAAAAAACCCAAAGGATCTCTCTCTGCTTCTACCCACTCTCTGGCAGTTTCTAAAGGGGACTTTCTTCTTGATCTTCTCATGTTCTTTTAAAATGCTGGAACAATAACAAAAATTCCACCTATCAGAAAATCCAAATCGCATTTTTCAATAGACAAAAAAGTGAAAAATGAATAGTAAAATCAGAAAATGCGAAAGTCTTTCTGGAATGACTATGTTTACAACTGCCGGTGTTTACTTCCGGAAAAAATCATACAGTAAAAGACGTGGGTGGGGTAATACACAGGCAGTGAGGCACTGAATAATTGGTAAACTTGGCTTTTAAATATCTTTTAAATATCTGTGGGTTCGTCTGAATTTTAAGTTATTGTGGTAGAACCATAAAATAGCAGATACAGACAGACAGACAGCAATTCATAAACTTCTAAACGATAGCCGGATTGGATAAAATAGCCCCCTTACGTTCGAACACTGCAGAAGGGCCCCAGTAGCTATCAACTAGTTGTAATGTTACTACAGCGGCCTGAAAAATCTGCCAATATCTCAACTAAAACAGAAAAGTTTCCGAGACATATACTTACGTTGGTGTTTTAGGTATAATGACGGAGAAAAACAGGGACATCAACAATTTCAAATAACCGGAAGGTGAATACAGATCTGCGCATGCGCAAAGCCATGGAGTGTGAAATCGAACGAAACAGAAAACACCGAAAATGTAAATGTCCCACACACACCAGAAAAAAGTGGTAGGAATCGGACGTCAACTGGGACCTTTCGATCTGAGATGTTTTTTACGCGAACTATCAAAAAATAACGATATTCAAGCATATTTGCTTTGTTGACAAGTGAGGACGGCCTCAATTGTGCATGAAGTCCTCAGTCGTTGCTGTTCTTACTGATGGACGTCCACATTGTCCTGTGCGTGCCAAACCACACACACACACACACACACACACACACACACATATATATATATATATATATATATATATATATTGGGACAATGTGTGAGCAACCAGATGCACTATTTAATAGTAAAATGTAGTGTATGGTTGGTATGAGTTGTATTTTGATGAGTCCGGTCTGAGGATTTATGTCTGGATGTTCCCATATTCAGTAACAAAATAGGTAATTATTCATTTAGGACAATACGGCTAATTGCAATTCGTCTCTCACTGCTGGTTCAAGTTGGAAAACGTTATCAGATAATTGCGAAGAGGTGTTGATCTAGTTCTGGCTAACGGTCCAGTATCCCAATAAAGAGGTGTTAAGTTAAACATGATGCTAATAAAAGCAAAACAAAAACATAAAAAGGTACATATGTACTCAATGCGTTTTAGAAACCGCCCGTTGAAAATTGCAGTGCGAACGCACTATCACGGATTCCATGAGTCACCGGAAACTTAATTCAGAAAAACATATACACAGTAACATAACATTTGTATACGCGACGCTTGTGTTAATGTTATTTGAAAAATAAACTTAATTCAGTAAAGTAATTGTTAACCAGGGTTATAAAGATATATGGTACGCAACACATAGTAACTTTGCCATTTTAAGCTTTGAAAGAATAGTACGTTCACTTAAATAATATCTAACAGAATGTCTAAGTGTAGAAGCTTCACTATAATATGCATATCAGACAAGATGAAGTAATTCTCTAATTCATCTACTCGTACTGCAATTACGGTAACTGTATACAAATTTTACAATAAAAACATCATGCTTTTTTAACTCCCATAAATCCTTTATCATTTTGCTGCCATTTGCACGTATTTGTAATTGCATTTATGTCAAATGTTGCGTTCTTACGCAACGCCTAAAACACTCTTCAGAAATTTTAATGAGAGTAACCTATGTTCAAAAACAAAAAAGGAGTCATTTATTATCCTCCATAGAACATATTTATTGTTGTAGGTCTGCAATACCATTTAATACAATGTTAATCTTTCTTAATCTATAGACGTGATATAAAACATCGATTAGATGTACACATCCAGTTATTCACAGCAATTGTATTAATAGTATAGAGGAACTATAACCAATAGATCAATACACCCAATATAGTAATTGTTTTTATGTTGCCCTTAGCGATACATTATCACGTGATTTATAATAGTTATAACACTCATCAGATAAATAAACGTATCGCGTATTTCACATGATTTAATAATTAAATCGGTAATACGATCCAGTAATTTTAATTGCTATTTCCTATTTGTCATGCTGTGTTTACTTTATATATTAATAATTTAGAAATACTTTAATTTAAAGATGCTTTCTGTTATTGAAGAATGACATGGAATTGTTATGTTCACAATAGAGAAAAAACTAACAATAATTAGACAACTTAAAACCTCACTGAAAAGTAAAATGACTAATTATTATACGACCACTCTCGGGCTTTCTTCGTGTGAAAATCGAACATGGTACTTTGAGAGATGAATATAAAGTCTCACAAAGCGACCTGTGTGCAACGGTATGACAATTCGTGCCCTTAAAGCAACACTATGTTTGAACTTTTTTAAAAAGTATTTTAATTAAGTAATGAGCATATTTCGGTTACAAAGTATGATCAATGAGCTATATATATGTGCATATAAACACGATCCCAGTTGTAAAAGAGGATGCCCAAGTACAAAAAGAGTGACAAACGCGTTATAGAATATTTTTAAATCGCCGAGGATTACCACTTAGCTTCGAATTGAAATAATGCAAGTGTGCGCATGTGTAAATTCCGTTTCCCGTTTAAATATTTTTTATCTGATGAAAGAACGACTACAGCTCGGTATAGCTGGTTGGAACAATGTAATAGCCTGTGTTGTATTTGATATGATCGTGAAGCTGAGCCGACTGAAAGAGTTCGTCGTGACACGACAGGTATGCAGTACGCTACACACAAAAACGTGTTGATCTTTATCATTATTATTATTTTAATTAGTTACCTGTTTTTGATCACTTAGAATCGCTGTTAGATAGATCAGTACAAATGAATGTCGACACTTATTGCTTGTACAAAATGTTTAAATGAATATCTACCAAAAAATAACAAATACATGTACCTTAACCATTCTCGCTAGATCACGAGTCGGACACAAAAGTGGCGTAACCAGATTTCGATCACCTGAATGGATGAAATGTGTCAAACTAAAATGACATAAGGCTATAGAAGTGCATACATATGAAATTAAAACACTGATGTAAAATATCTTTTAAATTTATTCAAACTTTATCAGTTTATTTTTACATGCATATCCTGACATAACAAACATTTTCAATTATTTACTTGTTTTCATTCTACATTTTACATGTGGTCCTGTGATGCTTTTAAACTCATTTTTAACAAATTTCTATAAGAGGGGGTACTCTTCCGCAACAGATTTGATTTCTGACATGAGCAGTCATCATGCTTTGACACTTTTTGTCCTTGCATCAGTTTTAAGCAGACGTGGTTGATTGTAGTGATCAAAAACAGGTAATAATGTAATTAAGATTTCCTTATTAAGTTTAATGAACTTTAATAAGTACATTTTTGTCTCAGAAAAAAATTTAGAGGGCTACGATATTGACAAATTTCTTGCTGATTGGGCCAAAGTATATTAATTGAATAAAGTGTGGAACGCAAAGTCCAGTGGTAGAACATCAAACCAATTATTGGAGGGTTGTGGGTTCAATCCTCCGCCATTGCTGTGTGGTGTCCTTGGGCCCAAGAGAGTAAGTCAAGGTCTAGAAATAATAAGTCGAGATATGGAGATAATTAAAAATATTTAGAAATCAAGTGGGGATAGGGTTCAAATAGGGCTCAGCATATGAATAACTTGATATAGGTCAATATTGAGATAAAATAAGCTGAGGACTGGATATAACAAGTTGAGCGCTTGAGATAGTAATTGAAGAACTCGACTTAACTCAATATCTTTTCAAATACAAAAAAAATATGTTTGTCCTAAATACACTTACATAAAGTGCATAGCCATAACCCATTCATTGTTTAATTACTATGACTACTTGTTTAAAAACGCATTTTATCTTAAAACTTTCAGATACCATAGGTGATATTCTAAGGTGCCTGACTACTAATCAGTTACAGTTTTATTCTAAAGCAAACAGTGCTGTTACATTCCAAAACTAAGGACATCTTACTGTAAAGGCCTCCAGGAAAATTATTTGAAAACTACTGCAGTTATTGCAATGGATAACCAATGACGTTTCATGGACAATTACTTAAATACAATCACATGCTTCTTTAGGTTGTATGAGCAACTTTCCGACTTGCCGAATCTGATCTGATGTTATTGCACGAGAGTTAGCGTTGCTTTCAACATTATTTATCATCGCAACCGCGTCTACACCAGACAGTTTTCAAAGTGCTGGCATGCTGGAGTAACATTTCACAGATACATTGTATGATACCCTACCCTACTTGTCTCGATATACTGACACTTCTAATATTTTTTTCTGAAAATCAAGTATTTGGTACATACGGTCAGTGATCGAACCGATGACCTTCCGCATGTGAAGCGGATACTCTACCACTTTATCACTGTATGGTTAAGAGGTGATATGAACGAATTAATGGTAAATGTAACATTTATCTGAATAATATGAATAAAAGGATTTTGAATTGAACATACATTTTTATTTGTTTATAATTTACTTCTGTCTCGCCACACAGCTAGCTTCTGTGGCAACATCAGTAGAGCGTTGACAAAGTAACTGAAGGTTCAAATCATCGTTAAGATCACTTATTTGTCATTGTTAATGTTCCATTCCCACCACAATGTAAGTTATCAATTGACATAATACTATGACGCTGGACACATAATGAAGTCGATAAATAACATGCACTTGGGTTACAAGATCCTTTTATGAAGTAAAGAAACAGGGGGATTTTTTTGGTTACTTATTAACAGATAATGACAAACGGTCACTGAGTGAACAGAAAATAGATTGAGCCTGCGGCCCCCACGAGCTCAAAATCATCCACATTAACATATAACTGTCATAATTTATTCTGTTTCCTTCGTTAAGTCTTATGGAAATAAAATCATTGCAATGTCAAAAAAAAAACACACTTTCCCTCAACATGTTAAATTCTAGGTTTAGTGGCTGCTCTCTCGATAGACTGTCAGTAGCGATGATATAAGCTGTTTTTATCTATGACCAAAGTTTTGAACTAAATTGCGAGAATTACAATTATATGGTGATGCACTTTACTAGAAGAAAAAGCAAATGTCCTTCCATGCAGACTTAGGATCTGTCTATGATATTCTTCACACAAACTCAGGATCTATCCATGATATTCTTTACACAAAATACCTAGCCACTGATGTTTCCAAAGTCAGTCACTGTCAACAACTGATATGCCTTTTACTCTTGTCAATATCATTTTTCCAAGCTGCATATTCTGGGAACAGGTCAGTTCTGTACAGCATACATCACCACAGAGAACAGTATTGGTGCTTAGACATCACTTTGTCCAGTGTGACAGTTCCATTTCTTAGTTAAAAGTGAAATAGAATATAATACGATGTCATATTATTTCCAGTTATAAAATATTGCATCTTTCTATACTATTTACTTTCTTAGATACAAACTTTTTAACCAGAAAATAAGTACATGTATATAAATATATAATTGCGACACACAAAAGGTTAGTACACAGAGATATAATAAAATTGGGTCCATTTATTTTGGTCTACTTGTAGACAATGTAAAGTTCTATATGACATGTATAAGTTTAATGGATGATTGAACAGTTGTTACACGCTTCTATTAAATAACTGTAAGTAAAGCGGCGAAACCACCCAGTACGAAATTGTAGTGGTACGAAACCTCCAACAACTTACTATCTCTGTTTACTGGCTTTTAGCCTAATAAACCAATACGTGGATGGACAGCTTTTTTATTACATAATTATTATTTGGATATCTGACGTGCTTTTCATCTCGGTGGATATACAATAAAATACGCCAAAGGCACTTTCAATTAGATATCGCACTTGCTTCGAACAAACAAACAAGAAAAAAAGACGTACAGTAGACGTCCGTTTCTTTACTCAGTTCTCGTACGACAACAGTGCAAAACACAATATTCGCTCTGCATTTAGATAGTTAACAATAAATCTATATGCTTTTGTTGAATTTTAAAATGTTACGTGCATCTAAAAGTCATAAATTGCGTATAGAAAACACTTACACGGGACTTTACAGTTTCTGGAAGTGTTGATATTCTTTTGCACATACGCAAATGTAATATTTTAATATGTCATACAGACAATGTACATAGGTTATTGATAAATGACGGATGGGGAAACCCGTTACCTTTCTGAAAACACGTACCAATAATTCAGTAAAATATCAATATATTTTATTAACAAAAGCCGTGGAAAGGTTTATATTGAAAAGAAATCATCATATATTGCATATTAAGTAAGATAAAATGGGATATTGGTTTGTTGATTATTCGTGGATAGTTTGCTTTAAAATATTCTGTGTTAATTTGTTTTGAGTTATATAAATATAAGTATATTGGTATGTCACTTTTTTTTCTAAAACTTAATTTAAATTGAAATTCATTGGACATGTAAGTCTGGCTTGCCCAGTCGGTAGAACGTATGACTATCGATACAGGGGCCTTGAGTTCGAATTCCCACTCGGCCACATCTCCATATTGATTGATATAACGACTCTGCGTCTCATTGTCATTCGTGTGTCAACGCTGATTAAAGTTGAAAAATATCAGTTACGAGTGCTGGTTAACCCATAAGGATCTTATGAAAGAATGGTTTAGAGTTTAAGTGTAGATGACTGTAGGTCTATCAAAAGAGTAGGTACATGCATGTAGCATTAAAATGGAGACATTTGTTTCATTACTGAAAACTGTCAGAGTATAAAAATATCCATTCATGATATAAATATAGCCTATAATAGCAAAAGTTCCTTTATAGTTAGATCGAACTTTAATGTATAATTCCATTATATATCATATTCTGTTAGTTAACCTATAATTTTCAATTTCGTGAGTCTAATACTAACGGTTTAAAAATTGTAGGGAAAAAATCAAATTTGTTTCCGTTAGTTGATTTATATTTGAAATAGTAAAACAATATTCTTCTCTGAACGTCAATGCAAAATAATTAAATCGAACTTTATTCTCGCGAGACAAGTATCTTCAATTATTGTAATACAAAAGGTGGCTCTTGGAGACATTTTGTAATCACACATTCTATTCATTAACCGTATTGTATTCTGTGAGAACCAAACTTGTTTATCATTTCACACATGTGACAAAGTGGTAGAGTATAACTTAATATTACCTTTTCCAATTGGCCGAACCATAGCTGTAATGAATGTTGCTACTTTTTCTGTATATTTGCATGTATAATGGGTGTATAATAATTATGACATATTATATTGATGTTTTATATGTAGTTCTACTACAGTAACTGTAGAAGTAGCTACATATAAATACTGCTATGTAAGTGTACTATACCAAAAGTAGTGTATACTTGACTTATGCTAACTGACACTTTGAAAAGAATAAAAATGGTGATTAACTGATCATAGGATGCCATCACTTCCTTCTCTATGTTTCTGTGACTTGAAATACTTGAAACACAACACTGCACTTATGAGCTGGTTGTACGTCTTTTATCAACATTCTATATTATCGCAGTTACTATTTTCTAATCAAATACCTATTGTAAGATCATTTGTTTCACATATACACAATATTTAACGTTAACTTTATTTTAGAATATGTCGGTATGAGGTGATTCCTATACACCAAGACGAGACGGGACTAATGTTCACATTTGGACATATGCGTAGCGGCGTTACCAACTGACAGCAGAATACGGCCGTATATATCAATATTCTGATAAATTGATAAACTGGAAGCGTCACACACTCAGACATTGCCACAAACAGTACATTCGTTATTGATATCTAATAAAAAATCTTGGAAAAAGCCAAAAAATAAACGGGACCAGAAGAACCAGAAGAAGGATTAAACAAAATTGAAAATCTTGTGTCTGTTCAACAAACGCAATAACCAATCACACCCCTGGCATTGTCTACCAAGTGCAATGAAACATGAATGTAGGACAGAAATGTAATTTAATTCTATAAACATTAGATAACACATCCATAATATACATATTGTATATACAACACTTGGATTTATTTAACTAAATGTGGAGCAAAGTATATCCATACTGAATTATTTCATACTCTGCGAATGTCCTGATTAAATTGCTAATTTTATTGCAGATCGGTTTAATATGAAAGCATGTTTAAGATTGAATCAGTGAGCAATGGATTTGTGTATATTATGTGTAAATCAAATCTTCTATAATACTGTCAAATGCAAAGGCGAGAAAAGGCTTTGCACTGATATATTTAATACATATCTTACGCAAAACTGAAAAAAACTTGTGTAGTTTTATCCAATGAAGTCGAAGTCGAACTTTGCGGATGATGCCTAACGTAACTCCGATACTATATTCGTTAAAAAACACACTAAAGAAATGATAGTTGTACAATTCAACAAAACGCTTCATTCATTGATATATATCAAAGATTTTTTCTTTTCTCGTAGTTATTCTGATTATAAGTGTGGTAAAACTTATATTGTGTTATTCTTTAGACATTTGGGGTTATGTATACTCAAAACTATTTTTTCTAATGTCATTCATTGAAAGACTTAAAGACGATTTATTATGTAAATTGCATATTGACTAATTTTTTTTAAAACTCAATTTAAATTGGAATTCATTGGACATGTTAGTCGGGCCTGGTTAGCTCAGTTGGTAGGGCAAGACTATCTCTACATGGAACGTGAGTTCGAATTCCCACTCGGCCACATCTCCGTGTTGACTGATATAACGACACTGCGTCTCATTGTCATTCGTGTGTCACCGCTGATTTAAGTTGGAAAATGATTAGTAACGAGTGCTGGTTAACCTTAAAGGATCTTAGGAAAAAATGGTTAGGATATCAGATGATCTTCTGTTAGTGCATGATGGCACAACCATGCCGCTAAATATTCTATTAATTAATCTATCATAGCGTAGACGAGTGTAGGTTCTATAAAAAGAATAGGTATATCACATATTGTGTTATTCTTTAGAATTTGGGGTTATGGATACTCAAATAGTTTTTTTCTAATGTCATTCATTGAAAGACGATTTATAATGACCAAAATTTGCACATATATTAAATTAAAGTCCTTATTATACATGGTGTCACACTGACACATCTTATAGATAGATACATTCTACCATCCGATACTCACGTCATTCGATTCTAAATGAAAAAGGCAGATATAAAGCATTGACCGAGCACTATGATGTTGCCCTCTTTGTCGAAAATAAATTACAACAACTTTGGAAGACAAAATCACTTCTGTTACAAATATACAGCCTAATTCAATCTTATTAATATATGTGAACCCTCGGTGGTGGAGTAACCGAAATACTTATCAATTGTACTCGTTGGTTTCGTCAAAAGGAAACTGACACTATCATCACTAAAGCAAAGTTATTATACCATGCCTTCAAATTACGATCTATACTCGTAAACATAATTAACGTTCAATATTAATATAATCATTGTTTGAGTATTATACATATTTTTGCATATTATTTTTTTTTCGTATTCGACACTTTAAATATCTATTGCATACTGCATATGCTGTTGTTGTTTTTTTCATTTCAATGCATTTAATATGTAAAAGCGTGATATTGACCTGTCTGCTAACATAAACTTTGATACAACATTTTTTGTTTATATTTAAAAACTGGTAAGTCTGTTGGGATACGAATTTGAGTTCAGTATGATTAAAATTGAGAAATAAACCATCTCTAAAAAACTTTATAGTATTGTCAAACGTCAAAACAATGCTGTAAACAAATGTTGATATTCAATTAAGTTATGAAATTATGACATCAACATATACATTATTAACAGCAATATCTATCGCTGCACCAATTTCTAATATTTGAATTGCCAAACAATTGATTAAAACTACACCAACTACTTGGTCAGAGCCGGAATTAATGACTGTTCTCGTGGATATTTGTATGCGTGATATGCCTTTTTCCTTTGAAGGATATAACTACTTATTAAGTTTATATTGCCATATTTGGATGCATATGTCATTTACGATTGAGATTATACTGTCGGTTTGGTTCAGTATGCAGAACAAACCTTATGGCCGTTTTGTCACTAATGGTATTGCCGTTCTCGTTATTGGACGTCTCAGCCAACAGAGATATTTGTTTGTTTGTCTCGATTTTTATGTTTGGTTTGTCATTCTAATACCAATCTGTCTGTGTTTCTACATCAGTAGTTTGGATCAATGTGTGTACCAATAATAGTGACTGTCGTCAGCTATACATACTGAAGGGATATAATAACGTCGGATGGAATATGTGTATGTAAATGTTTTTAATTAAAGATTTTGTCAACATGATCATTATTATTGAAAAAAATCATTATTGAAATACCTGAACATACATATATATTGTAGAACTGTCAATATCACCAACAAAAGTTTGATTATGTGGCTATGGATTTCAATATTCCTTTAGTATAGTACTTGTTGTAAGTTTGATCTCTGCTTTATTTGTTTTAATTCTTTGACGGTTTTTACATCTTTTTATATCTTTTATATGAAACAATACACACTTGGTTAACAATATAAAGGGACTCGTCTGTATATTCACACATTTTTTCATAGAAGAAACTGTGTAAAATCATATAACACACACTGTAAACAATACGAGTATTCCGATTAAAAAATGTAGCTGGTGCTTTCTCTCTTTCGAAATTATCATCGCTAACGTTTAATTTGCAACTTATATCCACTTAATAAATGAGTTTATGCTAAGTATTGTATGTATATTTGATGTCCAATGATTTTCTGTGTATAACTTAGTGTATGTCACATGTAATAACATTGTATAGCAGTCTCAGCTTGTTATTTACCACGTTATGCCCATTAAAACGGCCGCTACATATTGCGCCCACACAGATAGATTGGGACTTCACATGGTAATGCTATTGGTTTGTTGAAATATGAATTGAATGAATTAATTCGTACGTCGATTAAAATGATATAGTATATGCATAGTTGTTCTAGAATTTATCAACAATTGTAATTAGTATTTAAAATTGTATAATATCGTGTGGTCCCGGGTAAAACATAGTATAACGGTCGATTGTTGCAGAGAGGTATGTATGCTACAAATGGATGTCATTTCAACTTTTTGTTTTTGTCATGTTTATAACCGTGGGTATATTACTTAGTGTCAACCCAGTTTAGTATTAGCAAATATATCAGATAGGTGATGGGAAGTATAGGTACACTACATGTATACATTCTATACGAGACGACAAATGGAGTATTCTGCTGAACCTATGCAGTTATTCAGGTACATGTATCAAGATTTTAGGTTCATTCTGCTTACGATGATGCATGCTTAATTTTAAAATGTCTGCTAATGTAGTATTTTAAAACATGGATAGCAACCCAGGAACCTTCATTCCTGATGGAGCCATTTAACTTATAATGACACGTCTAAAAATTTTAGTTTGCTCATTCATTCAATTTATATACCTTAGGTAATTAGTTATTATATTTTGTCATACATAGACTAAATCAGGAATAACTACATGTTATAATTCATTCGCATATTATTAACATGCACTGGATGTACATCAACATTGGTAACATATGTGCTTTTGATTAATATATTAATCATGAAGACAAATGAGTCAATACATTTAATTTATTATCAAAGTAGATATATTCGTAATTCCACTGAAAAAATATGCCGTAATAAAATATTTTAAAATATTATAAAAGTGGTATCTTCTGTTTTGGTTACTATCAGTCAGTTATGCTACTGTACAATGTGTATTTATTCTTTAGCAATTGAAAATTTAAAAAAAAATGTTTTAAATTGATTTAAGTCTGTCTGTTATTATTTAATTACATAGGACAGAGAAAGTTCTCTACAGTGTACAGTAGGAATACATCTTCTCATGAAGATACGCAATAATCAGCATATTTTCTTATTATTTTTTATAGAAAATGCATTTTTTTCCATAATTTATGCGCATATAATAATATAATAACGCATCGGACTAACACTTTGCTAAATTCTTATAAAAATATTTTCATTACCATTGTTATATTTTTTCTATATGCTTTATATTTTGCTTAGCTCATAGTCAACAATATCAAAATGTCATTGGATCTGACATTTTTCTTATCAAATTACTATCCGGTTTGCAAGTTTAAATATTGTTGTGTGTCATATTGCGCTTTGGTGCATACACAAAACACTTCCACATTCAAAATGATTTAGGTTATCTCTGAAATCACTATGCTTGGATTGTTTTGAAGTTGATTTATGTTTACTTCAGCATATTGACGTTTTGTTACAGCACTAGAAGTGCTTCTGACTACCAAATACCTATATTGGATATAAAACGAGCACAAAATAAGCATTATATGTCATTGATACCATTCATATTATAAGTATAAATTGTACTTAAAAGTAAAATGATATATGTATGGTTAAATACTCTAAAATTATAACTTGGTATCGGTTAAAATGTGTTGTTTGTATGTGTTTACTTTCTATTATGAAATATAACATCAGCATCATCAATTCCTATCATAAATAGCATCATGAATAATTCGGACAAATTATATTTTGTTTAGTTTAGGCAGTTAAGTTTTATTTTATATTGTTCTCTCGCGCTTGATGATGTTGATTCGATCCCCACCTGGACCCGATGACCTCCTAAGAAATACTCAGTATTTGATACAAACAAATAATCTGACTCAAGGGCCGCTTATACATCGTATACATTCTAACCTTAGTCCTATCGAGCTAAATAAATTAGTATAAACTGAACACAACTTTAACAAGTTTAAACTTATTTATTTTATTTCGATTGTGAAACAAGTTCTTACAACTTAGACAAATCATGCTCGATGTCTTCATTGGTATAACCAGTACTAAGCATATGCAGAAAAAGTGTCTTGCTCAAGGACATCACAAGACACCTTTTCTGCATATGCGTAGTACCGGTTTTACCGAGGTAGACTTCGAGCATGATTTGTCCAAATTGTAAGAACTTTAATTGTATAGGTCATTGAACATATCTTACCTTGTACTAATCATAGTATCTTATTAACAGCAGCCCGAATTCTACAGTTATATAGCACAGTTATATGGCATGAGCTTTTCTCACAACTTGTTAAAACTTTTTTTTTGTTTTCTTTTGTACGCATTTGTAATTACGTTTTAATGTTGGAAATATGCGTTCGCACGCAACGCCTAAAGAGTTTGTCGGGAAAATGTGACAGACGCTCAAGTTCAAAAACATTTAAGAGACATTTATTGGCCATCAACGTTCATCTCGATAGCCGTAGTTGTGCAATTACTTTTTAAGATCGACACCGACATCTTAATTTATAGAAGTGAAATGGAAACATCAACGGGATAAACACTTTCAAACGAAATGGTAGCAGATCAAGTAATATATTAACTAGTTATATTCTCAAAACTATGATTTTAGATTAAATACAAATCATAATTTAATGCTATAATTAAAGATATATTAAATATGTTGACGTAGGAACCAATATAAAAAAACTATAAGGAAAAAAGTTTAAATGTGATAGTATATACTTGGATAAGTCTAGATTAATTTATTTATAAACAACATAATTTTAATATATTTATTATTATTAGTATTAGGAGCGTATGTTTCAGTCCCATATTTTTTTTAATTAAGGAACACCATTTTTGGACGTTAAACATAAATTGTGTTCTTATTGGTCAGTTTTCTAGTGGCACATGGAAATGAAAATACTATAGTTTTAATAATCGCTTGAATACGTTTTCATAAAACAATATTGTTTTGCAAATTTTATGTGGAAGTGTTTGATTGATAAACATTTTGATAAATATCTTTCAAACCAGATTTAATATGTGTCAAATGATTATATTAAGACAAACTTTACATTATATGAAATGTTTTTGCAAAATATCGAAATGTTTGTTGTATTTAGCAACCATAAATATGCGTTGCATTTTTCCTTTTTATTAATACTTTTAGGTAAAACTAATTATGCTTGACAAATTTTCAAAAACATTTTTAATTACCACTTTAAAAAATTAGTCTTTGATACCTAAGTTGTGTATATGTAATAAACAATTTCTTTATAAAAGCCCAACAATCTAGCAGAATAAGTATCGTGCTAACCAAGCGATTTTCATGGCAATCAAATACTACTTCTAATAGTCAATTGTCACTTTTCATCTTACCTTTTTTGCGTTTAATCGTCTTGATATGGTCAAAAATGGTAGTTGTTATCAAACTTTAACGCTTAAAATAAACGTTGCAGGAAAAATGATAATCCTTTAACTCAACACGAATAATTGAAATATCTATAATAGATTGTATTCCTATTTTTTTTAACTATCTACAATCTCGATCATTATTACAATAGACGGATTTAAAAGCTTAATAATCTTGCAGTGTTAGTAAACATGACAAATGTATTTTAAGGTACGCTTACCACATTATATACAATATGATTTTGTAAGAGAATTGCCAACTTATAAACACTTCACACATACATCGGACGTAATAAACTAGAAACAAGTATAGCGGTTGTGAATTTTATTCTTTATTATTTACATTTAATGAGAAAGAAATAAAAATATTTAATTAAAATTAAATTAATTGAAAATACAGCATATAATTAGTGTCACACAAATATGTTTTCACCTCAAACAACTATCTTACACAACTTTCCAAGCAAGCTGCCATGTTTCATTGTGTTCTGATACGTCTTCGATGTTTACTTGCATGTTAGATATCATTTATCAATATGTCCATAATCCTATGTATAATCCTACAAGTCTGTATGTCTGCATATATCTTTGTCAGTCTTTCTCTATATATAGCTTAAACAAATAGATACTACATATTCTTAACCAAAAGACATTACTATCTGGCGTTTTTCTCATATTTAATTCTTCGATTGCTTTCCACGCAATGACACCGTCTGGTAACAATATAGACAAAGTTAAACCTACGAGTAACACATAGTTCTAACTTGTTCGGATCTCCGTCAGCAATATGTTTTTATATTAGTTTTCAAAATCAGTGTTCGTATTAACGATAATAGATTGATTCAAAGGAAATATTATTAGACGTTTATATAAATACTACATTTAGCATCATTCGTTTTTTAAAATGATGTCACCAAGCGGCGTGGTAGTGTAATGGATGGTATGTAAACCGCTCGTGTCAGAGGTTGCGGATTCGATCTCAAGCTCTCCCCGATACCTCTCAAAAGACAACACTCAGTACTTCTTATACCCAGGAACTTGACCCGAATCGGTTCATATACGCTTTGAGTTTTCTTCAGTCATCGAGATAAAATAAATAAATAGTATAAAATACATGTAAGTTTGTCAATGTTTATATACTTTAAAATAAATACAATAATTACATGTTAAAAACATATTTGTAAAATGTATAAAACACACTTTTTTCAGATATATACATGTATGAGTGAACTATAAGCACTGATGCTACACCGATACGCATTCGTGGGGAAATCCGCTATATTAATCGAATAACAAGTTCAAATAAACTGTTATCACCAGCAAAACAAAACCTCCATTCCAATGTCTAATGACTTCAACATCAAGCTAATCGATCCATTAGTTATATTCCCGAGTTCATGATTACTATAATAATTTCCTGCTTAATTTAAATGTTAACATTTCCTGAACTGTGGTCGGTCATTGAGCAACCATTAAATTGCAGAAACAAATGCAAACAATGACAAAACAATTTAAAACCTCATTGAAAATTAGCATGACAAACTGTTACACGAACTTTATCACGTTAATGTCTTGAATATTAACCTGTGTATTCCCCATTTGCATATTTTATAATTATCTTTTAACAAGGTCAAAAAAAAAAAGAACACACATGATAATTGGTTACATTTCCACACAAACGAAGTTCTGAATATTAGTTTTATTTTAAACAATTTTAACGACTTTTCATTACTGAAGACATGGCCGATATTGCAGCATTGTGATTGTGAATTTCATAGAATATAAATTTATTATTACGTTTACTTGCTACCAATTTCTAAAACTATTTATGTGATTCAAACTTCCATGTAACAAAGACTATTAACGTGAACTAGATAAAACAGATTTCATTCTTATAACTATTGCACGCAGTGGATTTTAGTATTCTCCTTTTCTCAGATATATTTCTACCTTCTACATAATGTGCCATATATGTGTTATAACGGATCAGTAAAAGTCGTGTTGCTTGTATAAAATAAGCTTTTGCTAGATTAATTTACATACGACATTCTTGTAATAGTAGTACGTACTATCTCAGAATGCATAAAGAATATTACATTGGAAAATATAACATGAGATTTGAACCACAACCCTTTGTATTAGTGAAAAAAGTGTTAAGTCATGCATACATATGTTCGTCACATAATATTGTTAGTAGCTAAAATAAACGTATACGTTGCAATTCATTTACTAGTATACTATTTGTGATATCACTATGCTATAATTACATGTTTTACTTGTAAGAGTATAAACAAGACCTAATTTACATATTGTGCGGCGGCTGTAAACAATCGCACCGTTATTGTGTTTTGTTGTTATTATTTCTAATTTGTCGGGTTGTTACTTTCACTCAACTCAATCTCACAATTATTCTATTGACAAAGCTACTGAAAAGCAAGAGTAAGGTTTCAATAAGATTATTACACAGATGTTTAAACTCGGATTATAAATAATTCCATACCATAACTTACCTCTGCATGTATGTTTTAAACCCAAGATATAGTCTTTATATCAATGTAGTGTAATATCACTACTGATCCATCGTCTTGTGTTTTCCGTTTGACACACCAATTGCATCTAAAACGCCTTTTCCGGTTTGCCGGAACATCTAAAAGACTTTACTTGGTGATGGCAAAATGACGTAAGTTTTAGACAACACTTTACACAATGACTGGCAGAAATTAAAACATGTATATATAAATCTGGTATACTTATATAATCTCACTTTACAAAAACGATATCCTGAAAAATAAGTGGAAGAATAATCTCGTTGCCAAACAAATTATCACCGAATATTCCGTTTCACGCCAAGTATATGTTTTACATCAAATTAAAATACATGCATTTTAATAAATATGGTGATTGTTAAAATACTACTTTCTTAGGGTAATTGTGTTTGTGAAGCACCGTTGGGATTCTAGAACATGATTTCACTAAATGTCTACAAGTCTATCCATATCGTTTATTCTAATTATGGATGTCTCTGTGGGATAGGTTGTTTTGAATTTGTCCTACTTTCTTGCTACAGTGCTATCAGTTCATCCATGTGTTATCAAAGTCAAAGTCGGAATACAAATGGAACTCAAGCAATCTAATTACGTTAACAAGACCAGCGTATTAGTTGAACGGAATAGAAGCATCACTTGGTGAACTGTCAAAATGATTCGTTGTTTTCCCATCTATGAATAAGTATATAAGATATACACAGTCATGTAGCAATGACTATATCCGTTCTGCTTGATTATACGCTGTTATTTTTATAAAAGTGTTTCATTGTGAAGATTTTCCTATGTGATATTTTTGTCTTACATGTATATTCATTTTATTTGTGTTAAACCAACTATTACAGTACTTGTTAAAGTTAAATGCTGAACTTATAATTATAAATGTTAAACCTATTATTATAAATGTTAAACTTATAATTATAAATGTTAAATATATAATTATAAATGTTAAACCTATAATTTTAAATATTAAACCTATAATTGTAAATGTTTAACCTAAAATTTTTAATGGTAAATCTGTAATTTTCAATGCCAAACATATAATTAAACCTATAATTTATATTGTTAAATCTAAAAACACATAACTATAAGTTAACTTCATTCTACTATGTTAATTAAGTATTCTTAATCGCTGTGACAATACTTACATCTGCTTTCCTATACATCGTATGTATTAGTTTGTGTATGGCTGTGTATGGTAGCGAAGGTAAGAAACATCAATAATGTATTTAAAAAGAGTTATTTATAATTAAAATTACTATCGTACAAAACTCTTTTAGATATATCATTACTTTTATTAGATGACACCTTGAACTTGCTCCTATACAGGCACAACTATAATATAAGAGAAACAAGTGTGTATTCTATTATTACCATGCAATAGTTTTGATAACGGCCTCCGTATATAACAAACAGAGCTCGTTAGGGAACATGTGACGCACATTTAAAAGTTCGTAAACTTTAAAAAGTCATTCACTGGCCGCAAAAGTGCATCTTATAATTGTAGATGTTATTTGGTTGTCTACAATATCTATAGAAATGAAAATGCCAATGAGATACTGTTTGCATTAACTGCATTGAGATTTGACTACGTTTTGACTACGCGGCAGTTGTATAACACACACTGATGATGTAGATGGAGGAGATGTCGTCGCCAAGAGTGAATTTTGTAGCAAATGATAATATGATGTTTATCTTATATATATTATTAAACTATTGATAACAAAAATAACAATTTATATAAAAAGACGTTCCGAGGAGTCATACATTTCACCTATATTATTTTAATTGCAAATTATACATGCATAAAGAAACTGGTCTGTTTTGGTTAATAAGTTACATATGCCCAATACACTGATTTGTGTAATGTGTGACCCAGTGGTAAAACATCAGAACCAGGAACGGATGGTCGAGCTTTGATCCTCCGCCAAGGTTTTGTGTCACTGATGCCCTAGAGCTACAAGGCATTTTTCTGCATATATTTAGTACACGTCCTACTCAGGTACACTTCGAGCGTCAGATTTAGGAACTTGTTTAACAGTCAAGGTAACAATAATAACACAGATCAGGCTCTATGTCAGATGGAAGAATGCTGCATGTTATTTTGGTTCTAAAGAGACTGCAAAACAATTATACCCAACTGTCAATATCACGTTTCCAGAGTAAAACAATATATACAAACAGAATACAAATTGGATTTCCACTTTTAACTTTTATTCTGCTATGCCGATTAAGCTATGAAGAAATTACTATTTTTGCAATTCGCAGACGTGTACATTCGTCAGATAAAGTTTTGTTTCTATCCATTCTGATCTGTACTTCAATCATTTACTCATTCGAGCACTATTACATAATTTTCACACATCACACGGAAGCACATTGTTATAATTTTTATCATGACAATGCATTCACTTCTGACGATAAACTGTTTGTCTGATAAACATAGGTTTATCACGTCAATGCAAGTGTATCAGGTGCATGACGGCATTATGTATAATTATACATTTTGACATGACTGAATCTCTACAGGGTTGGCATGATAAAGAAACTACCATGTTAGTGTCTAATGTTATCAACTTCATCAGGTTCGGCACAAATGACACAAGGTCTCGGTAATGTTTCGTCGCGGGTTTCACCTGATAAAAGTGATAATATCAGAAACTAACATGATATTCTATATTTTTAGCATTGATGATATTCACATTACCGTATTTGTCACATAACGACTTGGACGACTGTTTGAACAGTGTCATAGAATTATGTAAACGACTTTTATTGTTACGTCTACTGTTCATGTATCCGATTTGTGACATTCTGTTCTGATAAGAGGTAATAGAATCACTGCATCAATTAAAAGAAAACAGTCAAATTGCCAACACATCATTATGTATTTAGTCAGAATCAATGAAAATTGTCCAGAATTTGCACCTGGGTGATGTGATAACTCCCTCATAAAGCCTCTATGTTATTGCTTGTTATTGCTGATAAAGCTATTTTGTATTTTTATTACAATGTTTATATGAACTTACTGTTTAGATACAATGCAGAAAACAGACATTATGATTGTTTGTCCTGCATTGTATTGACAGTTTTCTTATTGAATGTTTCCATCTATCGGGATGATGACTCTTTTCCACAGCAATTTTGTATGTTTTGTCTGATATTTTGTTATCACTCAGTCTGTTGTCCATAGATCAGTAATATAGATAAATACAGTACTGTTAGATATGCAGACAATTGTGACTGTCGTCTTTTTAATTTTGTCTTCTTTTTCTTTTCTCATTTCAGTTTTGATATTGAATCGTTTTGTGAAAATATGAAAACTTGATATAATCGTGAATACGGTCACCATAGTAATGGAAGACATTTTAAGAAACACAACTTTGTACTTTTATACAGAAAAATCCAATGAATAGCTGATGTCATATGGAAACATCTTTTGTTTTATTTACTTATTATCTTATTTGCTTATTAACAATTGAGCATATAAAGTAACTAATATTGGTTTATTTACGTAGTATCTGTACTTAATTATTAATAATTGACCATATACTTATATTGTTTTATTTAGGTATTATCTGTATTTAACTATTAATAATTGAACATATACAGATATTATTTTATTCACGTATTAAATGTATTTAATTATTAATAAATGCGCATATATAGATATTGTTTTATTCACGTATTAAATGTATTTGATTATTAATAAATGAGCATATACTGATATTGTTTTATCTATATCTAACTGAGTATTTACTTATATAAAATGCTAATTAAATAAACAGTCGTTAGCTTATTAACATAGTCAATGCAAATGAGTATGATATATGCAATAAGTATAAGTCTAAAGTAGTGCCAATGTTAACCTTATTACATTCTAAAAGCCAAAATGTGAACATTTGAATGTGTTAAATACTATACTTTAGACAATATCTATGTGTACCTTTTCTCGGTAGAGTTTCCTTATGTTACCCAATCAATTTGTCAATGAAAATGAGTTAAATCACTGGAAATTCTGACAGTTATTACTGTTTTATGCCAAATACTTTTTGATTATTGATATTTCTGTTGTTAAAACCTTGGTAATGAATCAGTTAATATATAAAGATAAAGAAAACCTAATTCATTTAAAGATTGTAAAAATCATCATTCATCATTGTTCAAACTGATGGGTGTCGTTTTGAATTACGTTTAATCATGAAATCGATATGTTTATACCATCCCGAGGATAATTGAGTCAGTTCTGATCAGTATTTCATTATTAATTGAAACATTCCTTATTGAATTACATATTAACAAGCAAATCAAATGAAAGTAAATAAACTGTGTTCAACTCAGTAATGTGATGTTATCTACATTATGAATAAGCAGTCGGCTTGTGTGTACCGTTGGTATCAATGTATCAATAATATTGATAAATTTTCGTCAGATTTTATACAAAATACGGATCAGAGATTTGTTTATCTGGGGTCTCCGACTACCAGAGCATGGTTTAAGTAGTTTGTTTCACATTACTGAAAATAATACCGTTTTAGTTTTGAAATATTAGGGATTGGCATCGACCGCTTTTCTCCGCATTAAATCCGAGGTTGCTGCTACTTTCAATATCATCTTAGTTGAAGTGTGCAAATCAGTTATATATACGTTGTAAACTGTGGCTTGTTATATGTCTTTTACACTGAACGGTTAAATTAAAGTTCCCCTCATCTTAGAATCATTGAAATAAAATAATTGATACGTTGTAGTATCATTTTTATAAACATGGTTATCATTTTGTAAGAAAGGAAGTCCGTCCATGCAACTCCAGAGGACAGAATATTTACAGCCTAATAAAGTATTTTTCTAATAGCATTTTACTTTCTTATCTCTGTATGCATATCTGTTTTTTTCCTAACTAGCACATTATTACCGAGCACGATTTCAATGTACCATTCTACTCCAAAAGGTAACTAGACAAATAATCATTATTATTATATCTTATGACACAGTTGAATTGTGTTCTTTGTTATTTATAAAATAATGTCTAGCATTTCTATGATGAATGTCCACATAAAATTCTGTTGGAAGTATTTGTTTCACAGTGACAGGTAGATTGATCAGATTGTGTTTTTAAAGACAATGAAGTGACACCCTAAGATAAATAAATAAATAAATAAATAAATAGATAAATAAATAAATAAATAAATAAATAAATAAATAAATAAACATATAAATAAATAAACAAATAAATAAATAAATAAATAAATAAATAAATAAATAAATAAATAAATAAATAAATTAATAAATATGTATATATAAAGAGCACATAAATACGTACATCTGATAAAATCCAATTAAAGTCACTATTCAAACCAATAACGTCTTATTGCAATATATGCTACGTCAGTTTTTGTTCTATTTATCTGCAGCAGGAAATAATGGCCTATAAATCATTTTAAAAATATTCAAACTGAATTAAATGGGACTTAATAAAATAATATAAAAGCGATACTTTCATACATAATTTCAAACCTGTTTACTAAGAATATATCTATACATCAAAATATGACACAAAATTTTCTATTCTTTATTATAAAATAAACAATAAAATTGTGTTACTTAAGTCAAAAATTAACATGCTAGTAGTTTGTATTACTAAACTTTTATTTTGGTAGACCAATACGTTTCATCGAAGTAAATGACTAACATTGTAAAATATTCGTTCTGGTTCCGAAATACTATTTTTCGACCGTCTATTGTTTAGGTAATTTTGGTCGTGAGGTATATGTACCATTGGGAATCTGGACCATAACCCTTTAGTATTTACCAAGCATGTGTATTCTTTATTTTAACTTTCTGCACTATTGTGTTGCCTTACTATCAATTCACTCATTATTACATGTAAAAGAATTGACTTCGTTATCTCTCCTCATTCAGTCTATTATTTACTAAATTACAATACTTGTGTTAGCCCCTGAATAATAATACCGTTTCTTTGAAATATAGCATACCAGTCTCATTAATAGTCAGTACATTATTCAGTCCACACTCCTGTTAATCCAAGTTGCTGTCCTGCATAAATCAAACAAAAACAAATTTATATAAACGCAGTTGTACTGAACGATATCTACATTTAAAGGGATATATAGACGTATATGAAACTTAGCCGTCTCCCTTTTAGCAATCTTTATACAATGTTGCTTCTAACGGGAAAAAAGTATTAACCTTCAAGCTACAAACACACACTTACAACCGCAATCATTGGTATTATGCATGTTACCTGTGATTCAGATAACCGTTGAAGGACAATGAATGTACAAAAGAACTTCACCAGACATTGAAACAATATGTCACGTCTGCTAGAGTGCACCAAGGTTATAATATGTTAAAATCAGGGCGGTGATATAGTGAAAAGAGTGTTTGCCGCTCAACGTAAAGGTTGTTGGATCGATCCCAAGCTCGACACGATACCTCCCAAAAGCAACAATCTACACTGGTTCAACACAAGTAGCCAGCTCACTCGGGAACGGTTCATATAAGCTTTCAGCTTTCTTCTTATTCGAATGAAAAAAAATTATTATGAACGCATATCCGTTGATGAACCTAGTTGTTTGCAAAGCAAAATGACACATTTACTACTGAAAGAAATGTTTTGAAATTATGGATCTAAGACAATACTATACAATTAATGAAGAATTATTGAACACAAACAGCCTATTGGAGTTGATTTGTCATGGTCATCCAGAATACTTTGAATGTATTGAATTAGACAAATTAACATAATTGTATCACATAAATATTTAAAGTGTAAATAGGTTGATATTTTACGATAATACTATAGTGGTAATGTATATAAACGATAGTTGGACAACACTTGTCACTGACATTAAAATAACTGCACTTTTATTTTTGTATAACATTAAATATTGTATTTTGGAGCTTATTACTGATATTCTTATATATAAACAGCAGTACTTTCTGTAAGAAAATGAGAAATCAGTTTGTATATATTAAATACAATAAATGCAAACGGCATCCGAATTCTCGTGATATCACCACTTCAGTTACATTCGCACGAACAGCACAACAAGCTCGTCAGGAAACCGTGATACACAAATGTAGACACTCGGGTTCATGATCATTAAAGAGACATTTATTGGCTACCAGAGTACAGCTGTAGGTCTGCAGAAGCGTTCATTCGGCCAGCATCATCTTCTAAATCTATAGATATTAAAACATCAGTGAGATATACGACTTGTATTACATCTTGGTAGTTAAGAATATATATAACTTTGTTAATGTGATAAACTGTATGATCATAGATAAATACATTGTAGCTATAAGAACAATGCACGTATAGGTTAACCTCGACACTAAGACTGGAAGTTGCTTTCAGAGATATTCTACGGTGTCCCGATGGGGCCATCGCGGCATATTTATTAAATAAATTATTATTCATTCATTAAATTCGAAACAACGAATCTACGATGGTGAAAAGCCGAAACTACAGAACAACGATGCTAAATAGTCGAAACAACGAAACTACGATTGTTAAAAGTCAAAACTACAGAACAACGATGCCGAAAAGTCGAAACAACGAAACTACGATGGTGAAAAATCGAAACTACAAAACAACGATGCCGAATAGTCGAAACAACGAAACTACGATGGTGAAAAGTCGATGCTGAATAGTCGAAACAACAAAACTTCGATGGTAAAAAGTCGCAACTACAATGCTGAATAGTCGAAACAACGAAACTACGATGGTGAAAAGTCGAAACTACAGAAAACGATGGTGGAAAGTCGAAAATACAAAATAACGATGCTGAATAGTCAAAACAACGAAACTACGATGGTGAAAAGTCGAAACTACAATGGTGAAACGTCGAAATGATCAACTTTTTATCATATTTTCCACTTTTCACCATAGTAGTTCCGTTGTTTCGACTTTTCATCTTCGTAGTTTCGTTGTTGTTTTTTTTGTTCGACCTGACATAATTTCAAAAAAATATCCGGCGAGACCCGAAACGGAAACCTTAATATTCAAATGTATTAAATGTTATATTAAAATGTTACTTTTATAATATTATTATTTCTGACAATTAAGTGTTAGTTCGTACGATCACTAGTCTGATGATCAATGTTTAATTATGATAACAAAGTGTTAATTCGCCGTTAGCCAATATTAGCCGTTTTGGTTACCAGCCTTCATCTCACATAGTGGTATTTATGAGGTCAAGAGTTATGATGTATCTACGGCATGATGCTTCAGTGTGGCAGCGCTTAACATAATGCCCGAAACAGACACTGTGGTGATATGGCTGTTTTCCTTTTTGAAAGTGACGCTTAATACCATGAAACAGTATAATGGGCCGTAAAAGGATGAGTTAAACGAATGGACTATCTTTCACAAATGCTTAACGTGCTCTAAAATACCATAATGCGCTTGCGTTTACCAATAAATTCGAGCATTATTCAGGAAAAAAAACTAGTAGTAGAAAAAGATAAACTACATTTAACATATAATTTATTTTAATATTATATACAGTTCCATTATTGTTATTTGACCAACCGGTTAGTTTCAATCTTAAGTGTTTCTTTATTATACATGTACTTGTCTTCAATTCAATTTAGATATAAAATAGCATGATATTGATTATGTTTAGCACAGCAAGCTTATACTATAAGCTGTATAAGCCATATACCTTAGTAATACTTGACAATGTATAAATATGTATTCATGTTCCACAAACAGTAATGCTGGTACAATGGTACGCAGGGTTATAAACATATTGCAGTATTTAAGAGCATACTCGCTTCATTTGTTGACACAGTTTTCAAAATATACATGCAATTATAAGAAACAATACAAACGAATAATTACAAAACATCTGGTGTAATAATTTAAGTTTATTTGTGCAGAAGAGATATTTGTTTCTTTAAGATAAAAACAACGGTTTTATTTTGAAACGGTCATTATTCTAAAACAAAATGAAAATAACATAAATTATAATTAACCTTGTAAAAATAGTACTTAGGTATTGGATGTTTTTGTGTCATACAACATTCTACTCACTCCAATAACAAACAACCAGTCAGAATATGTATGTTTTCGTATACGTTTACTTTTAGTGTTTCTTGCATGTTAGACATCATTTATAAATTTATCCATAACGCTGCCTGAGTCTCTAGATGTTTGTCTGCACATTTTTGTATTCACCCATATCGTTATTTGGCTAAACGAATATATATTCTTGGACTTAAGGCAGCACCAAACTGACGGTTCAAGATATATTCTCTCAATGTAAAATCCTATACCATCATAAGTAGGCTTTATGCTTAAACAGTAAACTCATTTTACAAAGGTGGCAATATCAATTAAAGTGTCAACGCCTGACTATGCTTTGACAAATAGGACAACATGTATATGTGTATATTTCCAAACACAAATAGTCTCAGTTCAATATGACAGATAAGAATGTGATGCTATATACATAATTATGTATTCGATAAAGCCTGATCAACCAGACAATAACAATTAAGGGTAGTACATAACAGGAATATAGAAAAATAAATAGGGTGTCCGTTTGTTTAAGGAATTCGCCATCATTTAGTCCCTAGTCGTTCAGATCGTCACACTATTGACTGTACGCAAGAACCACTACCACTCGCCCACCCACTGCCATGTAGCGTTGTTGATATAAAGATATACAAATTAATGTGAACTTAGACATCGTCAGCATGTCTAAAGAAAATTGCGGCGCCCGAACCAAAATTGATCGATGAATTTGGATAATCGACTAGCTTGAAAGACTGTCTGCGTCAGATCAGTTAAAGAGGATAAAAGCGTGATGGTAACTATCACGGAATCAGCCACCGAACCTGCAGAAAGGAAGGGTCATGATCTCTTCTGAAAAACTAAGGTTTGGAGTTTGTGTTGCCTGTACATCCCATCACCGTATGTCTAGGAAAACTGTTTATGAATCGATGTAGTATTTGGTCGTCTATAAACAATTGTATTCGTGATTGAATTTAGCGAAACCAACTCCGGATAGTTTCGAAGCGTACTATTACTGATTACCGGAAATCCGAAGATTTGTTATTGTCGCTCGGGAATTATAGGATTCAATATAGTTGTTGTTGTAGCATTAAGGCGGGACGCGATTTTATCGACAACTACAACACTCCAAATTCTGACTGTAAAATGAGCAAAGCGAAACTAGATGAAACATATTTGACAGTTTGTTGAATAACGTGTGATATTTTTATGAGCAAGTGATGTATTGATACTTCTTTAAAATTCGTTTGATATTTTATCGCGGAACAAAGATTGTCTTCCGGGTTGATACTGAAAAGGTTGCGGCTGACCCGGCCACATTTCGGCTTCAGGGAAAAGACAAATGTGTTGTGTGTAATGATGTAAATTATATTTAAATAAACTAATCACAAGTACTTTGTATTATGCATTTGCATATGTACTAAGAAAAGATAAGAAAACATTGTTTATTTTTAGATCTTGATGTTTAACACTTTTGTCGATTTATGAGGACTGTTTGCCGATTTTTTGCCTAATTCCGGCTTAGTGTGTCAGGCAAATAAAATATATCCTTTGCAAAAAAATATTGTTTTAAAAAATGTTACAAAGACTATGGTATGCAGAATCGATACCTATGACAAAAACTAAAAAGATGTATATTGATATAAACTATTTAGCTCGATACAAGCGACATAATTATATTTTCTTTAACAAATATGGCGATTTTACCGGTGTGATGTACTTTTCGCACATTGTAAGAATTAGACAATATTTCTTTCACTTTAAATAACGTCATTGTTATTAAAATAGCTTACTGTAACTTCGTTGTCTTTTTTGCAATGTCGGTCACATGCTTGATGGAAGCAAATTTGATGTGTTTACAATGTTTGTGATGATTTCGATCTAAAAATAGAAGACGTTTTGCAAATATTGTAATGGATCAAGGAACTATATTGGCCTTCGAATGGATTGATGGAAGAGAAGGCAAGTGTCGTGAACCGTATCTATCTGTGAAAGGTTTGTTGAAGCATGAGTCATGAATCGTATCAGTGAAAATTATTTTGAAGCAAGTATCGTAGTGAATCGTATCTGTAAAGTGTATGATAAAGTAAGTGTTGAGAATATTATATATGAAGAGTATGATAACGCAAGTGTCGTGAACTGTATCTGTGAAGAGTTAGCTTAAGCAAGTGTTGTGAATCGTATCTGTGAAGAGTATGTTAAAGCAAGCACCGTGTATCGTATCGGTGAAGAGACTGTTAAAGTAAGTGTCGTGAATCGTATCTTTGAAGAGAATGTTAAAGCAAGTGTCGTGAATCGTATATGTGAAGAGTATGTTAAAGCAAGTGTCGTGAATCGTATCTGTGAAGAGAATGTTAAAGCAAGCGTCGTGTATCGTATCTGTGAAGAGAATTTTAAAGCAAGTGTCGTGTATCGTATCTGTGAAAAGTTTGTTAAAGCAAGTGTCGTGTATTGTATCTGTGTAGAGAATTTTAAAGCAAGCGTCGTGTATCGTATCTGTGAAGAGAATTTTAAACCAAGCGTCGTGTATCGTATCTGTGAAAAGTATGTTAAAGCAAGTGTCGTGTATCGTATATGTGAAGAGTATGTTAAAGCAAGCGTCGTGTATCGTATATGTGAAGAGTATGTTAAAGCAAGTGTCGTGTATCGTATATGTGAAGAGAATGTTAAAGCAAGTGTCGTGTATCGTATATGTGAAGAGTATGTTAAAGCAAGTGTCGTGTATCGTATATGTGAAGAGTATGTTAAAGCAAGTGTCGTGTATCGTATATGTGAAGAGTATGTTAAAGCATGTGTCGTAAAATCGTATCTTTGAATTGAATGTTAAAGTAAGTGTCGTGAATCGTATCTGTGAAGAGAATGTTAAAGCAAGCGTCGTGTATCGTATCTGTGAAGAGAATTTTAAAGCAAGTGTCGTGTATCGTATCTGTGAAAAGTATGTTAAAGCAAGTGTCGTGTATCGTATCTGTGAAGAGAATGTTAAAGCAAGCGTCGTGTATCGTATCTGTGAAGAGAATTTTAAAGCAAGCGTCGTGTATTGTATCTGTGAAAAGTATGTTAAAGCAAGTGTCGTGTATCGTATCCGTGAAAAGTATGTTAAAGCAAATGTCGTGTATCGTATCTGTGAATAGAATTTTAAAGCAAGCGTCGTGAATCGTATCTGTGAAGAGAATGTTAAAGCAAGTGTCGTGAATCGTATCTGTGAAGAGAATGTAAAAGAAAGCGTCGTGAATCGCATATTTGAAGAGTATGTTAAAGCAAGTGTCGTGTATCGTATCTGTGAAGATAATGTTAAAGCAAGTGTCGTGTATCGTATATTTGAAGAGTATGTTAAACAAATGTCGTGTATCGTATCTGTGAAGATTATGTTAAAGCAAGTGTGGTGTTTCGTATATATGAAGAGACTTAAACTATTCAATCGATTCTTCGGGACAATTTTTATTTTCGTTTTAATTTCGGTGAATTGATGCTTTGCATCAACAATTTCTTGTTTAAGCTGTATCGTAACATGATGTTACAATAGGGAAAAGGGCGAGGTTACATGTAACCAGTTTTTTAATTCGCGATTTACATATTCACCACTGCTGTTCCAAGGCAGTCATTCCTGTTATACCACGTGCATATTCTATATGTATTCATTATATACATAGGGATTGAGTTATGTTTATTTTATTGTGGTAAATGATAATTCTTCTGTTCGTTCATATTTACGCATTATATTTGTTCAGATATATTGCGTTGTTAAGGATAATTGAATTGCAAACTCTTGCCAAGATAGCAAACAATTTTAAACCTTATTGTAAATCAGCTTAACGAATTGTAAAAAAGTCATAAAAAAATAAATCGAATCCAATTCTTTACGAGCAAATAATAGAACTGCTTATATAAATTAATTGCATAACCTACATGTATTAACAAAATTGTATTTATGGTATTGCATGGATTTATTAAACTGCATAGGCAAAAAACATATATTTATGTGAAATTAATAAAATGTGTTCTGAATAATTCACACAAATTACCTCCTTCATTTTAGATTTTGTCATATATTAAGCACTTTCATAACGTTAGAATATGATGCATCCGTGTTTTTAAGACATAAACAAAACAGAAAAACGTATCTCGTCTTGGAAACACGTGTTAATTTGAAGTTGAATTATGACATTCATGAGTTTATATTCGTTTGCAATATCTTAGAAAGATGTTTTATGCCCGAAACATTATATGCATGTATATGGACCACAAATATGTGTTTATTTTTCATTAATGGATTTACGCTACGAATATTTGCTTTTAGTTCATTTAACAGGCATCACCATGATGTAAATGGCTCAAATATTCATTATCACGCAGTAGTATACTATTAGTGAAATGAA
The DNA here is from genome assembly GCA_029582155.1 of Panopea generosa. Classification (NCBI taxonomy): domain Eukaryota; kingdom Metazoa; phylum Mollusca; class Bivalvia; order Adapedonta; family Hiatellidae; genus Panopea; species Panopea generosa. Next base: position 18,601,720 of record CM055906.1, read on the forward strand.
ATATATAAAAACAAACACATTTTTTAAAGTGTCTTTATTTATTTTGAGTAGAAACAGTAAAATAGGATTATGTTCTGAATGTCAATACAAATAACTAGTCCGATCTGACAAATAGATTCAATATCTGTAAGCTCTATCAAACGTGGCTGGTGAAGACATTTTTCCATTATATATTCTATTCTTGAACAAAAGTTCAAATTTTAAAACTGAAATATTTAACCTATCACATACACGCGATATTCGGATCATAGTTAATTGCCTTTTGCTTTTACGGTTCTATTTCTGACATCTGCGGATAACGTTGTATTTATTAAAGGTCAGACAAGCGACAATAGAGATATATTTATTGAATATGTCAACGTGGAAAGCGTGATGTTGGATACACCAATAAATATATTAACTCACATGTGACGAGATTTGCCAACGACACATCCAAAACGGTATTGCCTGTGGTCACTTTTATTTGTATGTATGTCATATGTTTATCATAATATTGTAGTCTGTTTAATTTGTAGACCAGTCAGACGGTAACAGGGTAACAGTCTATGCACTGGATCGCATGCATGGCATTATGATAAGGACAGTAGGTAGTCTATCGAAACTGACGTGGAAATTACATTATAACGGTTGTATATGTGACTTGTCAGCGTTTTGATTTGTTTTGTGAGGTTACATTTCACTACTTTTCCCTTAGTTCCAAGCAGGGGGATAAGTGAAAAGGGTAAGCATATAAACATAGAACGGTTTTGTAATAGTTACAACAAAAAAATGACTTTGTATGAAGTATATCGGGAATGGATGTTTATGAGAGACACGTTTCACATAATAATGCCATATTTTGTTACGAATGAGTGAAAATAAAACAAAAGTATGTCTTTGTTTGGTATGTTGTTCTTTGTTGTAGCAAATTGTATTTCCTTTTTCTGCGCTACGAATCTTCGGACGGACTTTGTTTTTATCTCTGCTTAATTAAACTTATACTGCTTGCAGGGAAGGTACTATATATATCTGGTTTACCACACTGAGCATTATTGTAAGAGGAATGTGTAGCAACAACATGTTTGTACAAATTGCTGTGTGATTTGGAGACATTGTAAGAGTGAGTAGTTACTAGGTTTTCGTAAATTGCCAGCGACGCTTGTAACCTTTTTGTTGTAATTATGTTATAAATTATATGCATTTGTGTAATAATCTAGTCTTAGACCTTCGTTTGCAAAGAACTATACTTTCTGAATAATCTATATTGTAATGGAGCAATGTTTGTTACACTCTATGCTTAGAAATAACATATTAACGTAACCTTTGCTATATGCCTGTATGTTCTGGTCATGCATGATTCGTAATTATTGACAGAGTACAGGTATCATGGTCACATCTTGAAGATTGCGTTACCTATTGAACTCAGTGCAAGGTAGATATTTTGCATCATGCATATCAACTGGAATTTTCACTAAACATAATTTCTATGTAAACAATGATAAAGTAGTTTTCATATTAGAAATACATGTACATGTATTTAATATTGCAGAACTAAATACATCAGGAAAATGATACATACAATTTATATTTGGTGGAATATACTCAGTAGCGCTGGAGACAGAATTGTTTCACCACTTCAATTTGAAAAAGTTAAATGACCCGCTGATTTAGGACAGAGTTTTAACAGTGACACTTTATGTGTGGATGCAAATAGAAATGTGGATACTTTTTCAACCTAAGCTGAAATCGCCTCAACATTGCATATTCAGATTTACGCAATAATCATCGCATAATCACACATGAAATAAACCCCCCTACTTTGGAGCATTTTACCGTCCGCCAAATCGGTTAGTCTGTGCCGGTTCTAAAAAGGATGTTCCGGAGCTCTATCACGACAGTGATTATATAAATAAAATTAAATTTGAAAGTTGCTGTTTTAGGTTATTATCATATATACTAGTGTTTTAATTTGTCATAATTTATTTATTAATATTCAGCAAGAGATTTTATTTTGGTGGACACTTTAAAATTACCATTTCTATGGAATATTTGGATAGTTTTTAATTTTAAACTTATGCTACATTTTTTATTTTTGGACATTATAACATCTTGAATTGGGATATTTGAGTAAGTACGAAAGACATTGCAAGCTATAGCTGGAAAGATGTTAGGCATATTTTAGCAAAATTTTGCATTATGTGAAAAAAGCACCAAACTTTACATATGGATAAAATATATCTTACTAAATATGTTTAACTAAGGCCATTTTAAAAATGGCCGCCAATATAAAAAAAGATTTTGTTTATAGGAACTGTTTAACCCTAAGTCATGAAATTTAACACACTGATAAGTATAACATATCTTACTGAACATTTTTGGTTATGGACATATGCCAGATTTTTAAAAATGGTCGCCACTTTCAAAAGGCCACCAAATATGTAAAAGATAACGCTGATTTTGAGATTAATTTTGTTGATATGACATGTATCATCCTTTATCATGAAATTTTAAACATTGATAAGTAAAACATATCTTACTAAAGAAGTTTAACAAGACCTCCAAATTCGAAAAACAATAACACTAAATATAAGATTTGTTTTACATTAACGAGGTGTATTATCCCAGCTCATGAAATTTCACACATTGATAAGTCAAACATATTGAAAATTTACAAAAAAAATGATTTCAATTCCTAAATTTGAAGTTTCAGATAGTAATATACAATGTATCTGCTTGGAAGTTAAAGTTTATACGGTTATATGTGTTTTGGTAGGTTTGATATATGGACATGAATAAAATGTCCACATGTGTCCCTTTTAAAACGTAATAAATAAATCACATTATTTATATTATTTTATATCCTCTCAGATGCATGTCAACAATGTTGAATCTCGTACAAATCACATAAAATCTGAAGGCCTTTATGTCAGATTAGTGCGTGATTCGACAATATTGACACATACATAGAAAAACAAAACAAAATTAATTTAATCCTTATAATTTCAATCATGATGATGATATCATATTTATTTTTTTAATTAGTTTGAGACCACTCAAGTAAAATAAACTATCCGTTGCAAACCAAGGGCTTAGGAATACGGAACAGTTGATATTGATATTAAAGTCACTAAACGACTATTTTAATGTGTCAACATTTACGACGGTCATATAATTCTACGCTGAAATCTGGAATGTTTCCAAATGAATTAAGAATGGCACTTAAAAGGTGTGTTTATTTGCATTGTCCCACGATCGTCTACTTCTGCCAGTGAACTTAAACTACAAATTTTATTTCATTTGTTTCTTGTAGAATTAATACATATGTGTATGGTCAACAACTAGCATTCACGTTTGGTAAACGGAACCATTCAATGGCACAAGTTATATCGTGTATCGTTTCATCTCAAATATGAACAATCTTTTATCTAATGCTTGGCGCCGGTTGAAATCAATGAACAAATTAAATTAATATAAAAACAGTTAACCAAAAAAATGGCTAACAACTGTTTTTGTTGTATTTTATTATCAAAATAAGTGTGGAACCGTGGTTCACGTCATTTTCGCTCGTATAATATTAGATCGACCATCAAAATGTCAGTGTTTATTTGCTTACGTGACAAACATAATAAAGTAGTCCGGCTAATGAAAATGCTTTAAATGCATATATGGTAGTGAGATTGGAATTATTATCTAGACGATATTCCTTGTGGAAAATAAATATAACTGTCGTAATAACAATATGAGATCACAAGTTTGTTTGTATATCTAAACAATAAATTTTATAAACATGGTTCAGTATATACACCCGCTATTCACTATTTAGACATAGGAGTTCATATGGCTGCTTGACATCCATTCAACTAAGTAAAAACACACATTTATTCTAACTTTTTTTCTCATCAGTTTGACATTTGGTTGGTATTATAAATGCATGCGATTGTTGAAAGCTTAGAATAATGAACAGGAGACGCAGCTGTCAAAGGACACAACAACCATGATCATTATGAACGAAATGCATTTAATGAATAATTATTATAATGTATATTAAACATAATGCTTGCTGAGGTAAGAAATGACAAAACGAGTCACCGTCTTGGAACGATCAATTACACTATACGTTACAAATGTACGATTTTTCTACATGAAATAATTTATTTACACCATTTCGTTTTAAGATGTTACGATAGTGTGATATAGAGCTTGTTTATGTAAACACTTAAATCAAGTTAAAGCTCCCCGGGGACGACTTTGATCCTGATCGTTCCAAGGCGGTGATCCCTGTTTATACCTCTCCTCGTGTTTCCCATGCACTTTTTATGGTGATTTTTGTGATGCTGCATATTAATTATGTTAGCACTGCTGCGGTGACATTTTAAATTATTTGAATAATAAGTTTCCTGTTGGACATATTATTATATATCTGTCTGTTTTGTGAAGTAAGCAGTTTGCTTGTTGGGATAGCTTGCTTTCCTTTTTCCATAGGCAATTTCAAAGTTGTACCATATATTTCATGCAACATAAATATGTGTCTGAGAAAGGCCCCATTAAACTGTGATTAATTGTAGATATTTATATTTATTTATGCCAACCATCTAGTAGTTTCTTCTGCAACTGTAATTCCATGTGGTCTTTTTGGTTAAATGTACTTTAAAATATAGGCCAAACAAGATTATACACTGGCCTTTGTTTCTTTAATATGCTAGTATAACAGAGTAGGTTATCCTGGAAACAAAGTAGGGGGAAACATGATCTAATAACATGGAGAATCTAATTTACTGACATTACATAGCTGTTTGTGGTAATTTGTCTTTCAATTTTTGTATTCACTATCATTATTTACTTTCTTCATTGTGCCAAATGTATCTGACGGAAGATTACGCCATACTTATTCGAGGTTGTTTAGATGTTGGCACTGTATTACGTGCAAAAGTGTATTGTAACAGAAGTCGTTAGTTTTAGTAATATGTTATTTCTCGTTAAATCTAAACCAATTTGGCATAGCTATCGCTTTAACGAATGTAAATTGTCAAAGTAGTGTGTATACAAATTTATATACCGTTTCAGTCAATGCAAATTGAACACGAATATGTATGGGTATATTGGCTGCCACGAAATTTGTCAGTTTTGCTAAAATATATAGACCAGGACAGGATAACTTTTATTTAGTAATGCAGTACATTGTACAACATAACTAGAGAAAAGTCAGTGTTATTACAAATATACATTAAATGACGGATTAATTACCAGTCTCAAATATAAAGTTGAGCCTTGGCATGCATGTCATATTAATAGTATTACGAACATTCGCCACTTTGGGTCTGTGTATTAACCTTTTTATTTTAAAAAGGATCACTTACTATAATCATATATATTGCTTGCATTTCAACAGTGTATATTAACACAATTGTATTCATTAGATTTACAATTTATTTCTATTCATGATCATTTTCAGGTTTACGCTTTGTGTATGTAAACATACATTTGTCCTATAATTTGTTGCCTATCAGTTTGTAACAAATTAATAGCTTTAAACATATTGGGTTGATATAATAACATTTTATGAAATATTAAGTCTTTGTATAAACGCCATTTAAATAAAGATGATGCTCACGTTCAAGAAGCCGCATGCATTATACAGTATATATCTTAGGAAGGTGTGCAGTATATCTTGGGAAGGGTGTGCAGTATATCTTGGGAAGGTGTGCAGTATATATTGGGCAGGTGTGCAGTATATCTTGGGAAGGTGTGAAGTATATCTTGGGAAGGTGTGCAGTATATCTTGGGCAGGTTTGTTCCGTTGCTTTTATCTAACATGTCCTACCTCAAGTCTATGCGCTGAAGCCCTGAGTCATAGCAGCTCTAATTTTATTTTCATTTACAATTACATTTCATGAAAAGCGTTGCATTTTAAGGAACAAAATATGTCTATGAAATAGTGTTCTACGTGAGTAAATAATACAGCAATTCTCATCAATTTTTTTTTTCATCGACTTTTTATATACTTTATATTTCCTGCATAGAATATCTGAAGCCAAGTTTTAAAGCACCACTTATTTTGTTTGTGTTCAGTTCTGCTTAATTTCCTATATAGAAATTGTTTTGACTACATTTTTTCAATGCCGAAAATTGCATATGGGTTTGTTCAATTGTTTAGTTTTAAACTCCATACTTGTTTACTGTAATTCAAAATTGGAGAAAAAAGCGTATTGGATAATTCCAATCAGCGCTCTACATTTATTTTTGTAACCTTTACAAATACCTTTAAAATCAAAAAATGACTTTTTGGCCGGCTAACGTTTGTGTCTCATTCAATGAATCCCACTGGTAAAAGCAACAACTACATTATTACTATGTGTAGGTGTTCAGTTAAAATGGAATATTGGAATAAAACAATGAGATGGATTATTAATTGATCTAAAATACTTCGCAAATGAGTCGAAATATATATTTTTATTTGTTTTGGTGTCACTTTTTCTTTTAAAAATTTTCAATATAATTTTGCATTTTTGTATTTTACAGATAGCAGATTTCTTGTGTTTTCATTTGTTATTAAACTATTATTATCTATGACACAATTTTTCTATTCGTATTTGATTAATTTAGCTATTTTTTAATAATCAAATATATTCAAACACGAATAATAGCAATTACGTTTTCAACATCAAACCGTAATATTTAAATTAAATGTACCTTTGCTTCTATAATTGTCAAAAAGTCGCGGTTTGACGCAAAATAAAAAAGAGTGACGAGATAAAATGCAGTGCAATATACATTGAACAATAAAAAAGAAGGTTTTAATAAAGAAAAAGTAGTACCTTCAGAAGATAAAACAAACCCTTTAAACCTGTAAATTTCCGTTTAATTTGTATATGACTGAATCACAATAAATACATATATAAAACACTATATTCTTTTCATGACAGCATTATGTTGAATCTGTTTTAAAGGTTAATATTCCTCTTTATTTAAAATATAAATATTCCTCTTTATTAAATATTTTAACTACAATATATATAAAGTAACAGTAACTTTTAGAAAGTTTATACATGTTCAAATATCTACCCCATACCCATACATTATGTTACAAGAGTTGCCAGGTTGGATATCTTTTGTTGTTTTGTTATATGATGATGCTGGCGATGATGTTGGTGATGATGTTGGTGATGAAGTTGGTGCACACGTTAACCAGGTCTAATTTCCGCAGTAGCGCTTTTGCTATTGCAAGATTCCCCGCGATAACCCGTTTGTTACTGCTTTCGTTTATGATTTTTGTATCATATATCTTATTTGTATTCTTCTATTTATTTTTGATGGATTTCAGGTCCAATGACTTTGTCATTTGCACGCAATATCTATTGGTGATCTTTTTTATTGTAACGTTTTAAGCCTTTAACTCAAAGTATTATATCAAAGTAAATTATTTTGCACGTTCTGATATCATGTAAATTGTATTCAGGCACTTTGAGACGTTTAATTTATCTGTATGTGCGTGATTCTTTTCCATTCGCTAGGCATTTTACAAAAATCATCCTATTGTTGCGAATGAACAATTGTTTCTTATATTAAGACGATTCAGTTTGGTTTTCATGAAAATAAATACATTGTCTGTGTAGCAAACGTACTTTATAGGTCCAATATGCACTATTTATTATATCTCATAAATATATGTTTCTGCCAAGCTGGGACACGTAATTGCAGGTTTCATGTTTAAATTAATGTGTTAAAGTTATGTCTTATTTAATTGGATATTGGCCTTGGTTTAATTGATGTGTTCATATATTATACAGCAATAAAGGAAGAAATAGGCTTCATATTTTCAAACATAATCGGCGTAGTTTCTTTCCTTAAAGTGCACATCATTTTTCGATATGTTCAATTTATTCAAAATCAGTATTTAATTTCAATTTCACTGAACTAAAACAATATGATGGGGTACTTAAGTGTCATAATGGTATCATGTAGATACAGCATGTTCACAAATAGTATTAAAATAAATGTCATATGCCACCATAGAACTACATGAAATATATATTAACTATAATATATTTGTCAAGTCATTGTCTTAATCTGTTTAGTATAAAACAAAAGCATGCTAGTATCTATTTTTTTTCCCGAAAAGTGTTTCATGTTATTATGTGTTTACATCAAACTAACAATTGTCATTTAAATGACTGGAAACGCTATCAATTCCCCACATTGAGTGATTGTATTGATGTAGTAATATATTAAACAAAATCAAATATAACAGCCGTTACGTGTAATACAATCTGTAGCACAGACGCCTCAGCAAACCGGGACTATAAATCATATCAATTATTTGGTTACATGTGTCTGGTGTGGTATGAAAACGAATTTGTGACATATCATATTTGCCGTGTTTCTCCACATTTGCATGAAAAATAAATGCTGCCGATTGCACTTAACGCCCGTATATTTCTTTTATTTGAAAAATATCAGCTAATGTCCAACTAAATATATAAAGGAATATTGATGTGCAAAGTGTATTAAGTTCAAATTCAAATAATATGACCGTCTTATACAGCAAGAAATTTTACACTGTTTTACGTTTAGAGATAAGATCAAACAGGGGTTAGACTAGGTTGCATTTCACAATTTCGGTATTTTGGTTGCAATATTATTTTTGATAATTCTGTAAATGTGTTGCAGTGTATCACTGCGCATCGTCATCAAACTACACCCAGTGTCAGTCAAACTTGGCATAACCCGTAACAATGATCCAATATTCTTATCTATAGAAAATCATGTTCAAAAGGAAATATTTCCAACACATACATTTGACTCTGCTTTCTCGAGCGAAAGAAACTTGTAAGAGATCACCATGTGACGGACCGATGAGATTATTAAGTGAGAAATAACGTAGGTTTCCAATGTCCTGGAAAGTCGATTTTTTCCTATATTTTTTGTTTGTCACTAAATAATGCTTTAAATTTTGGAATGTTAGAACTTTAAAAAGCGTTTTCATCCCAAATATGACTTTTTTATTTCTTTCATTTTAGGAACAGATAAAATTCTGTTATGCATTGATTATGAGACATATCTGAATGTCATTAGTTTGAGAGTCATGCGTTCAAAAAGACAGATTTTCCTAATTGAGCCAATTAAAGATCCAAAAATACACCGTGTTCGTTCTCCTGAACACGACGATTCAATTATAAACAGAAGTATTTGATGGAATGACTTCCTTCATAGTTGATTGATTATCATATTAATCAAGTTGTAGTATAGTTCTTTGCAGATTGAATGACATTAAAACAATAACACAAAATCCCTCAATACTACTTTTTCTAATTGATCCAATATAACAATTTCGCTATTTATTAGTGATTCTTCATTAGCGAGTTTTCATCAGACACATTGTCAAATAAAAGACATTTTGTCATAATGAAACATTATGTAACTAGACCAGCTAGAAGATGATTTTGAAAAAAAAGTATGGAAAAAAACATTTTCGCGAAGAAAAAAAAAGCCAATAAAACCTATTTTTTATTAAAAAATCTTATGATTTATATTCTATGTAATTGATGGCTCATAGTCACATATTAGGCACAAATACGATAAACTGATAACAAAGGGAACTTTCTTATAACAAGCAGAGCAGATTTTGATATTTAACTATAAAAAGAACAATTCGACAGATATGTTCCATGATTAAGCTGTGTTACCACCACTGTGATGGTTGATGTTCTTCAGTTGGAATTGACCTTAGATATGACTATGAGCAGTGAATATGATCGGCATTGTACAGTATGTGTTTTAAGAAAGTGTCATTGATATATATATTAGTTTGAACTTTGGCAAGTATTGATATGACATATTAAACTCACGTATATAAGCTCAAGGTAAATGATAATATACGACTGCCAATAATATATATATATATATATATATATATATATAATTGGCAGTCGTATATAATATATATATTTATATATATATATATATATATATACTATCAATACTTTTTCAATAGCAGAAAAGTCAAGTAATGGGGAATAAATTCATTATCAACACATGGCAAACCGAGTTTTATTAGTTGGGAAATACCTCAGACTTGAATATACAAATTGTCGTTCTGCAAGTTAAAAGTCAGCTTTCTCACATAATACTTTGAAACTACATGAACTTTCACGACCACTGAGATTAAACTTGGTCATATACGCCGTAGACAACTCAGCCATGGAGTGATATTATATTTGGACATTAGCGGACATTTTATACAGGGAGACAACTATCTATTTGATTGTTTTGTATCGGTGTATAGGAGTTATCAACATTTGAACGAAATAAATCTCATATTTGTTCAATGTTTGGTTTGTATTTATAGACAACCTAAAAATTTACACATTGGTATTCATTTCCATTTCAGTTTCTAATCAATGGACAAAAAAACACCGTCTGACTGTAAACACTGTCATATTTGGCCAAATTATCAGTGAATTTGATATCATTTATTTAAAAACAACATAATGATTCAGTTAACCCGGTGTGCATAGACACTGTTTTTTTTATAACAATTGTGCAGTACTTGTTGCCACAATTCTTTTATCGTTCAGTTCTTTTTATGTTTTGTGATCGAAGTCTTTTCTATCACGCTTTCCTATTTGGATATTTGTCGAGTCGTTCAGCTGGCCACTCGATGACGGACGGAGACTTCCTAAAATCAATAAACGTATGAAAGCATTTGTTGAAAATTATACCTTTGAAATAACCTGGCGTTTGAAACTTGATACAGGCGCATTTTTGTTTTGTATAACATAACTTGTCTTTCTTTTGATCATAATTATATTAACGGAGAATATTATTGTCATAAAACACGTATGTGAGCTTTCACAATCAACAAAAAGAAGATGAACAGCGTCGCTTTATGCACACTGTCTCTTTTTGTGATATGACGACGGACGGAGAATAGAACTACACTCAATTAGTATCAACTATGATAAATATCAGCTAAACATAATATCTGTAAGCGGGCCTGTATTTAAAATGTATACTTAAAAAGTAATGTAAAATGTTAGTCTTTTATGTGCATATTTAGGGAATAATATAGTTTATGTTTGTAAGAATAATTAATTAAGAATTAGTTCAAAGCAAACAAACGTTCATTTGGTTGGCGTACGGGTACTTGAAAAACATCGTTATTTCCTTGGTTGTTCAAGGTGAATATCTCGGTATAAAACTCACAACCGACACGGATATAATATGACACTTTTTTAATTCTTGAAATTGTATTCGTTATTGTATACATAATTTTATAAACATTCAATCTATAACACAAATGTGCATTTACAATGATATCTTATTCATCAAACATACACAAATGTTGTATCGCCGTTCATTAATGTATTAGGGTTGGTGAATTAATCTTAGCAAGATAATATATTGGATCCAGTTTTGCCATCATTAATTAAGCACAGCATATACTTAAAATCTTAAATAGTACATGAATGTATACATTTGGATAGTAAAACAAATATATATACCTAAACAAATATTGGCACGTTAAGTATTTAAGGATATGCTTAGTCATAAGATCACCACTACCAAAATATGATAAGTAAAGTAAGCGGTCATGTTACTTTTAAGATGTTATTTTTCTGTTCAGTGTAGTGTGTACACTGTTAAAGGTATACGTCATGTCTAATTCATACCCCGATTTCCAAGCAACAATTTTCTGAATTCACAATTCAAACATGACAATGTTTTCAATATGTTCAAAATACATTTATATGGACATTCAAATAAAAATGAGCATTAACATCAGGAAAATACATTTTAAAGTTTAAGAAACAATAAATATTTATAACCGTCATAATACGACTACCTCACGAAAACAGTTCCTGCTTCCAATAGTGGTGCTAAATATGGTTAAATGTTATAACACCACGACCAAGATACAAACTGCACAAATTTCACCTGATGCACATCTGACTATTTGACATCTCCCGAATCAGGTCTATTAACCACCAACGGAAAGGGCAGATAAGTCTATGCCTGTCCCACAATTCATAGCAATTTAACGCTTATTAAATTATGACGTCATTTCAACATTCACTGAAGCAACTGACCAACCAGCGTGCTTGTAACAAATGCTATTTAACGGACCCAATCAGGAGAGCTTGGTTCGTTCTACAGACTAACTTGACCGCATGTTATTGAAACTAATGTGACAAAATAATCCAAAAGTTGAGTAACATGTCACATTACAATAAACAAAGTTTACATTAACGTCATGCTCTAATTAACATTATTCGTGAAATAGGACTAAAACAAATATTATAATATCTATATAATATGCTGCATATAAAAAGTACATTATACTTCAGTTTCGATATATATGATTAATTATAAGTTATATAAGGGAAATTTCTAAATGTAATAATACTTCTAGAGATAATGCAATCGGCTATTGCTATGTATTTATTCTATATATATATATATATATATATATATATATATATATATATATATATATATCAAACCATAGATACAATATCAAGGTATTGTATCTATGGTTTGCAATGTAGCTAGGCGCACTCGCTATAGTCTGGTCTGTACATTTATGTCTTGGTTATTCGCAAATAATTATCTCCATATATATATTATGCATTGTGTATGAGCATCTGTAAAGATCCCAAATATCGTAAATTCCGTTGTTGTGAATTTAATAATCTCCCTTTATAATAATATCTATATATATAATAATATCCATATTTAAAACTTATGTATATTCACAACGTATTATTTTTAACGACTGCAACTAATTAATGCTTTACTTGGTGTCAGATCGACCGGTGGAACTAGCGATCATGTGCTCGTCGCTCATGAAATACTAACTAATTGCACCCTTTATATACACATTTCACATCAGCAAGCGCTCGAGCCGAGCTCGGTTAAAACAATGTTTATCATTTGAACTATTCGAAAATCAAACAAAAAGACACCATGGACAACATAAAACAAACAAAGGATATATTTTTGTCTGATTCAGTATGCATACAATTGATTTCACAGCTACTTATTACACAGTTAAACTAAACAAAACACTATGGTTTGCTGTCATTACTTTAGTAGAATATTTATAAATTAGATATCAGGAAAACAAACTGTATTAGTTGTACATAAAATAAATCCACTTTTGCAAATATGGCATGGAAAGGAACCAAACCAATGTTTTTATTATAAATTTAAAAAGATATATTGTTGTTCCATTAAGATTTTGCAATTAAATTAGCCAACCAATATTTGTGATGTTTCAAAAAGTAGTGGAAAGATTTTGAAAAATAAAGCCGTTTTTTTCTCTCTACAAGACAGCTGCAGGATTTCCTCTATACTTGTATTTACAAAGATCGTAATAATTTTGTATGGACGATATGCATAAACAATAATTTACAAATTTACATTAGATATAATGGCTTATATTTTCAATCGGTTTGATTTACATACATACACTTATACCTGATACAAAGTTATTTTACAGAAACTGAGATTTCATAAACATAGATTAATGGTCAGTTTTTATAATCTAATTAATTTTGTTGTATCTTAATCTTTTACTCGTTCACTTTAATCTTGCCAATGCAAAGAAATACATGTCTGACAAAAGAATAAATTTATAATTTATACGTGATATTTTAAACAAAAATATATGGTACATTTTTGTATTATGATTTGCTTAAAATAACTTTATTTTGCTACAATTAGAAGTACAGTTGACATAAAATGAAACATTACTGGAGAAGTAAGTTTCCTATTATTAAGATAAATCAAATTAATATACATATATTACAAATATGTTTGATGCTATATATGCTAAATATGAGATGCTATATGATTACCGAAACGTTTTACCGAGAAACATTTGATATTGTTAAAAATAATTCCAATATTAAAATGACCCGAGTATATATGAAGAAATACCTCATTTTTGAAAAGATTATAATTCTCCTGAATGGCATATTGGGCATATTCACAGTGACATATGACAAAGGAATCCAATAAATGTATTGTTTTATCTGCTTTTATTGGTATAAGATACTCAAAGGAAGTATCCTTTTTTGCAAAAATAGTGGTCATATTTTTAAAACTAACTCTGAAGCACACTTCTATGGATATGATAGTAAATTATTGATTATTAAGCTTCATGGAGTTACACTTGGGGATTAAATTCTTCATCTGGTTATATGTTCATTCATGAGTATTTACATTAACAATACGCTTAGTTTTGCATTTTTTGCGCAAGTAATCAAAATGAACCTTTTTATAATAAAATTAGTTGTATGACATTAAGGCCAAATAAAAATATTATTGCATCAATAATATTTAAGCAAAAGAGTTATAATTAGTTCTTTCTTCTGATAATAGTTTTACTGTCGGTGCTGCCCTGAATGAAGAAGTCGTTTTGTTTTTGTCACGCCTTCGCTTTACTCCAGGACTCTGTCGAAACCTTAACACTGTCTCTTTGTCTCGTCTAGATTCCCTCATGTCCTCATAAAACTTGTATTTTGGTCTAAACTCCATATCTTCGCCTTTGGCGCATCCGTGAATATAACTCTCAGTTACTAATTCGTCTGTTATAATAGGAGGGTCACATACTGCAATGGAAAAACAATGTAAGAATTTTTGTTCAAACATATACTATTTATAGCCAAAACAAAATAGTCATAGACGTACAATTCGATTTATATTATATTTAGTGAAAACGAGGGCCAGCACATGGATCATTATTACACTAGGTATGGCTTTTTGGTCAGTTCTGTTGCTATGTGCCATTTAAGATTAAATAAATAAGCATGGGTTTATATAACTACAATATTCGTTTTAATATTCAACACATAAATCGTCCGCTAAAGTTCACATGAAACTCATTTTTATACTTATTTTTCGATTCCAGATATTCGAGGTTTAATTTCGACACGAATAGTCAAGTTAGAGAGCACAAATGTAGCAACTTGGCAGCTGTGTTAGTATTAAATGGTTTAAAGGTAAAACACGAATTATATTTATTTGGCCAGTCCAAGAACTAAATACTTTGATAGCATGGCCAAGTATAATTACAATGACAAATAATGGTACTGAAATGAACACAATACAATAGTTGAAGGGTCTTAACTCATAACACATTACCTTACTTACTTATTAATTAAAACGTCAATGTGAGCATTTACTAATAGATATATTAAGTAAACATAGTTAATATCTTACGGAAATAACGGATGTACTTCTTTATATAAATATATAAGGGCCATAACTCAACATTCATTAACTGTTGTTCTAGATATTATCTGTACGTGTGGTAATAACATTTTTGAAAGTCATCTTAGTTGCGATAACAGATGTAAAGTTTTATTGATGATCCTTAAACAAAGAAATGAAGGTATTTTCTTAATTTAATAAGATTCATTGAGGAAATAAAGAAATAATAAAAAAATAATAAAATTAAAACAATATTAACAGATATTTGTTAAAACAGTATTGATGAATAAAAACAAACTAAAACAATTTAATTCAATAGTGAGCTTGTTTGATTGGTTTGGAATTAACACTTTATAATGTTATACCTTTGTAGATCCATTTTACAGGGCAAGATGAGTTCTCTGGCACGGTTGCAATAATGATAGGCACAGCGGCGTATTGGACAGCGTCTGGGAAACTTGCTTCTATCTGAATAACGAAACCCACTCAACATGATTGTAAAACAATACATTTTTATTTACCAACCAAATATTTATCGATATATTATTAGATAGCTTACTTCAAAATCTTAAGATTAATTGGCAATATTCAATACACGGTAGAATATGATATCTGTATGCATGCAATTAAATTACAGTATTTATTGTCAATATGCCTTTCTTATTACACCATATACATGTATACTTCGTCAATGGTATAAAGAAATCTGGCAGAACAATTTCTATTATCACCGTCTGATATAAGGATATCACGATGAGGATAAGGTAACCATTGACCAGGTTTAAACTTAGCAATGACCCTTCCATAGTGTGATCTCCGTTGTACTGCTTTCTGTTTGTTTTGTTTTTGTTTGTTCACTATCAATATGCCACGTATGTGCATGAACGTCTGCTATTAGGCAAGTTGCATCCTTTGATTGCGACGTCTCGTCGTTTGTTACGTTGTGTCATTGCTCTAAACTATTATATTATACACGTTGTACGTACATCCACCCAGTCAATTATACTTACAGCAACACAATATTTGACATCAAGAACCTTGCAGAGATGAAGTCTAGATGGGCAAGTGGATGGCAGTTTTAGGGGATACTCTTTCCATTGTCGATGTTGACCAGGACGAAGACTGTCACAGACCTTCTGATCGCGAAGGAGAAGCGTACGGGTATGAACACCGCCGTATGATAACATCTAAAACAAACATACTATATTATAGGCTGTATATATATATATATAAACATGGCGTTTGATAATTTCTACTGTGGTCAAAATGTCTTTCGTTGCCTGGTGGTTAAGTTTTTGTCCTCAAAAGCGGAAGGTCGAAGGTTCGAATCTTGGCGGAAACACTTTTGTTTTCTGATGCGATCGGTTGCTCATCCAGCAATTATTTAACATTGATGGGAGGTAACTGTGTACAATATAACGGTGTCTTACAAGTCAAATGTGATTGGCCCTTTCAAGTCGTGACATTGTAATAAATAAATGTAGTATTCTTGTATATCGGTTAACTAGTAGTTAAATAATTGACATATTAAATAACTTTATAATAAACAAATATTTTACATACTTTTCTTATGTTACTAAAGGATGAATATAAAAAAAGTCTGAATGAAAAGAATCGCATTTCTATTCTCATTAAGTTAGTTTAGATGAATTTGGATTCATTTAAATATTTAACGAATTTATCAATTGGTCAGCAGGACAAACTAGCATTTTTTCTCTGAAAAACAAAATTATGAATTTCCGAAACAAGGTTTGAAAAATAGTATAATTCGAGGGCAGCCGATAATTATTATTTTGTCATATTATATAAAACTTACAAAAAGGATATTTGTTCACAACTGGCAATTGTTTTAATAAATAATTAACAAATTTAAGACAGTGTTCGATAGCAGATACATATTATTTTGTGTGACAATAGATATATGACGTGATGTGTATAATTTGCTGTACTATATCCACAAACTAATTCGATCGTTAGAATATAAATATAACGATGAGCGTTTAGCACATTCATTGTTTACCTGTTTAAGTTGAAGACTGACTGCACCAGATTTTCGGATGGATGTATTTTGGACATGAATATCGGCGCGTAGTGTTTCACCGGGAACAAAGGCACGTTTAAAGAGAGATATTGAGCACGACACCCGGCCAGGTCGACAGCAAACTGAACTAATGGCTCGCTCAGCGTGGTCCTCAAGAGGGTGTTCTGGCTGAAATGAAGTATCCACACATAATGCTAAAACAGAGAGGTGATACACTAATGCTGCTATACAATGTATGACAAATATACACGTGCAATGTCACGTGCTTTTTTATGTAAATATTTATCTGATTCGCTAAAATGTAAGGTGATACACAAATGCTTATATACAATGTATGACAAATAAACACTTATAGTATATGCTTTTGTGATGGCTTTTTATATGCATTGTCTGTATTTCTCATGCAATGAGACTACATATACTTATGAGCATAATACTTGTTTCCCTTTGTTGTAAACCTATTAATATTACTTTGAATATGAAATAAGTATTTAGACAGACAAATCACACTCGAAGTGTTCCTGCTTAGAACCAGTACTTAGCTAATGCGGATAAAGTGTCTTGCACAAGACCCTCTGATTCTGAGTACACTGCTTTACCGCTAGACGACATACTCTTTATTTTTATTTATGTATATGATATTTATTTATTTAAGTGTTCTATTGCTCCTTGTTGCATGTGTTCAAAATCATTGACAGCTGAATATATCGTTTAACTTATATTATTGCGTTGATCTGAAATCAGCAATGGAATATGCAATACATAAGTAAAAATACATGTCCAATAGGAGACCTAACAATAAGGACAGTAAGTACCATAAATGAAGAAATAGAAACAATATACTAAGTAATCGTTATAAGAATTCGTCACTCATGTAAATCAAACGTACAGTGTCAATACACATCAAACGCGTCCAAAACGGAAATAGTCATAATGCATTGGGTGTATAAACTTAATAACGACTGTACTATAAGATCCGCTCAATCGAAGAAATAACACAATGATGACATAAAAAAATCCAGACACGAATGTATCAGATGAAAGACAATTTCTAGAGAACGAAATCAATACTAAGATGATTTCACAAGCACGACATTTATATGAAAGCCTGAAATGAGACAAGGATTTTGCAGAGGTTTATCTGCTTAGATCACAACTTGTCTAGACCACGTCGCTTCTAATTTAGCTAGGACGTTATTCTATATTTTACTAGATCCAACAGCGATTCTAGTTTGATTTATGGGCATGCTTAAATCGTGATCGGGTTCGGCACAATGTTGGCATGTAGCTATCTCATCAAACACGGTTTACAGTCAGATTGCATGTATATAACGGTGCTGTCAATTATTGGTAGGTTTATTGTCGAACATAATCAGTTTAATATGCTATCAATTACTGGTAGCTTTATTGTTGAACATTATCAATTTAATATGCTGTCAGTTACTGGTAGGGTGGTTGTTGAACAGATTCAGATAAATGTGTTGTAAGTTACTGGTAGGATAGTTGTTAAAATATTTTTAAAGGTTTATTGTTGATCATTATCAGAACATTACGCTATCAGTTATTAAAAACTTTATTGTTAAACAAAACCAGATAAATAAGCTGTCAGTTACTGGTAGGTTTATTATTGAACATTGTCATATACACGTTTGTTCTAGTTATTGGTCATATAAATGTGTTGTCACTTATTGGTAAGGATAGTGTTAATCATTGTCAGATAAATGCGTTGTCAGTTATCCGTAGGGTTATTGTTAATCATTGTCAGATAAATGCGTTGTCAGTTATTGGTAGGGTCATTGTTTACCTTTGTCAGATAAATGCGTTGTCAGTTATTGGTAAGGTAATTGTCAATTATTGTCAGATAAATGCGTTGTCAATTATTCGTAGGGTTATTGTTAAACATTGTCAGATAAATGCGTTGTAAGTTATTGGTAAGGTCATTGTTAAACATTGTCAGATAAAAGCGTTGTTAGTTATTAGTAGGGTAATTGTTAAACATTGTCAGATAAATGCGTTGTCAGTTATTGGTAAGGTCATTTTTAAACATTGTCATATAAATGCGTTGTCAGTTATTGTTAAGGTTATTGCTAATCATTGTCAGATAAATGCGTTGTCAGTTATTCGCAGGGTTATTGTTAAACATTGTCAGATAAATGCGTTGTCAGTTTTTCCTAGGGTTATTGATTACCATTGTCAGATAAATGCGTTGTCATTTATTGGTAGGGTCATTGTTAACCATTGTCAGATAAATGCGTTGTCAGTTATTGGTAAGGTCATTGTTAAATATTGTCAGATAAATGCATTGTCAGTTATTGGTAAGGTCATTGTTAAACATTGTCAGATAAATGTGTTGTCAGTTATTGGCAGGGTTATTGTTAACCATTGTCAGATAAATGTGTTGTCAGTTATTTGTAAGGTCATTGTTAAACATTGTCAGATAAATGCGTTTTCAGTTATTGGTAAGGTCATTGATAAACATTGTCAGATAAATTAGTTGTCAGTTATTGGTAGGGTCATTGTTAACCATTGTCAAATAAATACGTTGTCAGTTGTTTGTAGGGTTACTGTTCAACATTGTCAAATAAATGCATTGTCAGTTATTTGTAGGGTTATTTTTTAACATTGTCAGATAAATGTGTTGTCAGTCATTGATGGGTTTATTGTTAAAAATGTCAGATAAATATGTTGTCAGTTATTGGTAGGGGAATTGTTAAATAATATCAAATAAATATAGGGTGATATATGCTCGCATAAATGATCCGTTTAAAGTGTGAAGTTAAAGTCTAATTTATAGGTAGGATCATTGTTAAACATTATCAGTTAATACGCTGTCAGTTACTGATAGTATTATTGTTAAACATTAGCTGCATCTGAATACGCTGTCAGTTACTGATAGTATTATTGTTAAACATTAGCTGCATTTGAATACGCTATTAGTTAATAGTAGGATTTTTGTTAAACAGTATCATCTGAAAGTGCTGTTAGTTCAATATTAAATTTCCCTCTCTTTTTATACGATAAACGTTTAAAGTGAATGTTATGAATTTTTGCTATTGTCAATAGCCGGTACATATAAGAAATTAAAAATAAATGCAACAATAAGAGACGCAAACGGTTCAGGTATGTGTCGAGTGTATAAATTACAGTCATGGTTACATATAGTATAATTATGAGTCAAGGATACAACAATAACCCTACATTTATAACATGTTTTATTTTACTCTCGCGGTTTGAACTTGTCATTTTGACAATAATATATAATCCTACCAAAATCTGACAGCAGATTTCACATTTGTCTTTTGTCTGAACGCACGAGACGCAGTCAAGTAGGATTAGCAGAGAGAAATGTCACTAAACCATTGTATAATTTATGCAACACATTCAACAAATTTTATATGAATGACATATCTGTTTTAACGTATAACACACTTTTTGATAGGACCTATAAAATCCTTGTTTTTCTGTGTGTTTTAACCTTGTTTTCAGATTTGTCTTAATTCCATTTTGAGTGGGGTGGGGGGATTTATTAACTCCATAAAGCATTTATTTTTTATTTTTAAAAGAGCATTCAAAGTGATCATTCAAATTATACCATAGCCTATCATCGCCTAATTTTCAGTTATTGTAAAATGGAATTCTTCAAAGAATATAGATTGATCATAATAGGTTAAATAAGTGTGACTGTGACTATATCTAAATACGTGGTGTTCAGTAAACAAAATGAGAGTTAATATCAGCAAGAAAAATATTGTTCACGTTAGAAAGAAGAAAAGAATGTTACTGCATTTATGTTCAGCATTGGTGAAACCATTATTGAAATATGCCATACCTGTAAATATATTGGTGTGTTTTTTAAATGAATATCTAGATTTTACTGAAACTACTTATGTTTTAACAGAATCAGCCAGCAAAACATTTTCTAGTCTTGTAAATGCTTTGTGGTTTTGGAAAAAATATATATCTACGGACGATAGTAGGTTAACAAAAAGCATTTTTCATATGATTATTTAAGATCGAAACACAGTTGTTAAATCTATATCTAAATAAATTGATAAAAAGATGACTTTAATTCCTTCATTTTATATTAGAACATTAAATTTGAATAAGAATGTGAATTATATGTTAAAATAAACATTAACTTGACACAAATATCGTATATTACACAACTATTCTCCAGTTCCCCTTTCCATTGTAATCGAGTTTGGTCGGTATATTGGTTTACCAAGAGACCAAAGATTTTGTAAGCACTGTAGTTTAGATATTGTTGAAGATGAAATACATTTCATATTTCGTTTTCCCCAATTTTATATTCTACTTGGACATTTGAACGCAGCAATCGATGAACTATGTGATACAAATCATTTCTATATAGGTTAAAATTGACAAAATAAAGGTGTAATAGTACTCCTCGCGAAGTTTATAGAAAGCGTGCTTAAAACAAGGCAAATTTTAAAAAAATCATTTTGTCATTGCATTGATGGATAGATTTTATAATTTATTTTACTTTGTCCTTGTTGTTTTGGTAAATAATGTCATTTAAGTTGTTTTTTTATATGTGTGTTGATGTAATTCCAATTTTGATAAAATAGTGACTGATAAGCCTTATAAGGCTGCATATTTCTTAATATTTCCTAACTTATTTGCTAGTGTTGTAGATCTTAACCTTTATTGTACCTAGCATTTGAGTAACATTATATTACGCCAAAAACAACAAATACTGTGTCTATCAATGATTTGCCGAAGGAATTTGGTGTTAGGCAAATCATGACTATTTGTTCCGAAAGAAAAAAATATTTGAATGTTGATCCCTTTTTATCGCAGTTGAAGGTTAATATATTTCTATTCTTTTCTAATGTGTAAAATTTTGATTGTCATGATTCTAACAAATATAAAATATTCAGAATAATTATATCACTGAGTTTCCATGAGAATGCGTAAACGGCTATCCCATATTCTCAAATATAAGATGTTTTGAAAAGCTCATAATCATTAACAGTATTATTACTTTATTAAAAGGACTAATGATCTAAATTTTCATCTAACAATTATCGTGTGATAAATTGTAATATATTTCATTTCAATAATTGCATTGTTATTAATGTACCATTTTTGGGGGTTTCCTAGACATTAATGAGCGACGTAACATTCCAAACATACCATTTTTATTTCCTATTCATTAGTTATATAATATAAATACCCAAAATTGGTTCATAACAATTTAAAGATATAACATAAATTGTAACAGTTTTCAGTCTGGAGGCCAAACCTTGGAATACAAATGTCGATTTTTTATTTGATTCGTACATGCATGTTGCGTTTATTTTGTAAATCAATTTAATAAAAGTAACAAGATTAGAACAACTTACCGGGACATTTAATTTATCGGGATTTTCCTTCTTGGGGTCAAAATCCCGTAGCACCGTTAATATTTTCCGAGTTGTTATATGTTCGCCGTCATACCTTACTATAATACCTTGAACTGTATAACGTACATGAGCATCCGGTCCTGTAAAATACATATCATATAATCACCATAATCACTTCCATACGTGTTTGTTTTCGTGTCATTTTTAATTTAATAACAAGACGTGATATACAAATTGTCCAGTAGTGTTTAAGATATATTATAATTGTTTGACTTACATGTACATCAATCGTTTTTTCTAAAGGGTTTAACGCCATTTTGTAACACATAACATGCTATATATGTCATAATATTTATTCAGTTGTATAAGTCAGAAAAACCTCCTAATGACTCTGTTCAGATCTGACGTCCTTCTATGCAAGTAACTGAATGACTTAATTGGACCTAGCGGGACCTTAGTGAGAGGTAAGTGATCGTTAGACAATAGGGCTTTAGACAACCCCGCCGTGATGGACCCTCTTATCAATCTATCAATGGACGTTGTACATTGTGCACCAGTTTACCATTTATATATACATGGGAGAGGGTATACATGACCTTAGGCTGCTTCAGGTCACATTTTCACATTCACAAATCGCAACCTCGAACGAAATGAAATAGCAAATTGGATTTTAGTGAGTATAATTGTTTGTGAAAGTTAGATACACCCAATAGTGCTATTTACAAGTATAGCATCGTCTTTGTATTTTCGATTCTAACACTATAGGCTCCATGATTACAAAATACCTAAATATACTAGTAATTAGTATGAACAAATGATTCATAAGTCTCGATTTTATTGTGAGGGGATTACAACTTTAGTTACATTTTTCATTGTATACCGGTGTTTTTTTAATCAATGTAATGGTGGAAAGTACTCAAAATGTTATAACGATATTAACGTATATTCAGTAGTTTTCTATATGTATTTCTTTCTAAAGTATAGAAAAGTATAAATGGTAGAATGAGCAAATTCGTAGCTAGTTTTTCTAAATAATGAGCCAGATATAACACAGTGGACGTAGTGTTTGTATCACGTCGATGCGTATTGGGTTCAGTGTTGTTAAAACATTCAGTTTTGTTTAAGTATATAGTACCGCTTGTTACGGTGTTATGGGATTTGAGGTGGTTTGCATTTTTCATTACAAATCATGAACAAATTCAGTAAAACCCGATCTGCTGTTTCTTGCAACGGATCCTTTTATCCGATATTATAAAACTATTAATGATGTTACAAACATAATTTGAGAAACCAGGATCATGTTTAACATACACTAAATAATTCTTAAGTAAATATTTGAGTAAATGTGTACTGACTGAAGTAAAAGAAAACCTTTAAGTATTTTAAGTTATATCAATGATTTATGTAGAAAGATAAGAAACTTGATTCTCCTGACTAAATTTTGATAAAATGTTTCGTCAGGAGATGTGAAATGTGAAGGAGTAGTTATTTAGCAAATAAATCGTTGAGATTTTACATGCAACTAAGCTCTTATATATAAAATATATAATATTAAGACCATACAAAATTATCTCGAAATAAAGATATTGAAAGTTGAAGTAAACATTTAAGTAATGTTTTGTTTTCCAGTTGCAGCAGATCTGTATAAATGTTGTAATCACAAACATGTTGATAATTGTAAACACAACTTGCTAGGAACAGTCTCATTCTATAGATGATTTCTTTGTGCAAAGTAACAACACGTGTGTAGTCCTGTAATGATTGGTAGTTAAAATATTCGAAAACGAGATTTCGCGAGAGTTCGCGTTATAACGGGAGGGTTCACAAAAACTCATTGAGTTGTTATTTCTTTTTTATAATAGTATAATATTCTTTGTTTATTGGAGAATCTTGAAGACTCTTGTGTTCATAAATTGCATTTTACACATATTCTCAAAATGATCGATTGAACTTTACAATTGTACGAGTGTTGAGAGTAAAAAAGAAATTTCAAAGAGAAACATGCTAAAATTTCACCTTGCTTTCAATATTCATCGTGGCCTATTTAAAATGAATTAAACCGTTGTAACAGCAATTATAGAATTAAATAATGTAAAGTATCATTTATCCGCTTTTAATTAAAAAATAATGCTTACAACTATTATCTAGGGACATTTCTCATAAAATATGTTGTTTTATTATACTTACGTAGCGAAATTTCTGTCAAACTTAATAAAATGAAACCCAGTGGAGTACAAATGAGTTGATGTAAAAGTTCCTTAATTGCATCGTTCTGAATGTTTAATTATAAGGCAATGGAGTTTCAATCCCATTTTTTGGTAAAATGGGTAAACAATATTGACTTAAAATGCATTAAATGAATATTCGATATCAACTATACAGCTTTTATATGTATCTCAACTGTGTTGAACATGATTTGAGAGCAAACATTCGGAAACAGTTGTACAATAAATGCAATATATGACTTTCCATTTAGATGATTTAAACGTTGAATATGATAACCGCTAGAAGAATTAGTGATGACAAAAGTTAGACGTTGGCCCTAAAGAGACGTATATTATATGTTATTAAACTGTCCGCAAGTTAACTATCTCCTTTTTAGATGTCATAGAAGTCTACGCTTAATTATATATAAAACTCAAGACTCAAAATAATGACATTTTATAAATAAAAAATCTCCGTTTCCATTAAATGACAGGCACGACTAATTCTTACAAAATATGTGATTAGAAATCACGAGTTGGTCAGTTAGTAGACTGGTACAAAGTACAATATGATTATTTTCGCAAATTACTTCTTTCAATTGCACGATCAGGATAATTCCATCAACCTAATTGATCTGTTCCGACAGTATCGTTAGGCATTAGACATCAAATCGATTATGGCATAGTAGAGTGTCATCTGTTCAGCATGGTGATTGGTTGAATAAGACAAAAATATGTTCTCTAATTGAAGCTTCTCCAGAATTTTATTTATCATTTATCATTAGACCATTGCTTTCTATTAGCTCTGTCCGATATGAACCAACATGCTTTCATCGTGTTTCTGTTTTCATGTTTGATAATGACGTATCAAGACTTAATGTTAAGGGCGATATTCAACGCAAAATAAGCGAGGCGTTAGCGTTTTGGAAACAGAGACGGTCAATCATGTCAGAGGCAGTGGGTTCGATCACCAGCTCGATTCGACGTCTCTAAAGCACAATGTTTGGTACTGGTTCTACCAAGCGGAATCCAGAGCGTTGGGTTATCAAGCTATAATAAACTAGATAAACTCAATTTTAAAAAACTTATTCAACCTTCTGCTTGTAACATTTAAAATATATTTCAATTATAAAATATAAATGTATGGAGCACTTTGTAGTAGAACTATAAACTATAAATAAACAGTTATAGTATCTATACAATCTATTTCCCGTAACGATTGGAAGTATTGTACTGTAATAACAGTTGGAAACATACATTATAAATTCTTAATGTTCTACTTACAAAATACTATGTATGTCATTGCTTAATCACCATAGTATATCACTACAACACCATAGGTCATTGTTACAGAATTACATAGATCCATTAATTAACTCCACGCCTGTAGAGCAAAATAGGGACAGGGACATAAATTACTGTGAATTTTACGGATAAGACAGGAGCATTACATAATACTGCAGTCTCCTTTGTACAGAGACATACACTGAAGCATGTTCGCAGGCTCGGAGCTTTTTGGGATAATATGATGTGAAATGTTCCTAGTTTAGAGATACTGGAGCATGTTCACATGTTTAGAGCTTATTGTGGTCACAAAAGCATGTTGGGCTCACACGAGGTGAAAATGCTCCCAGCTCAGTGTATATGTCTTAATGATTATGTCTTTATGATTATCAATCGGGGCTTTTTTTTGATTAGTTGGATTTTTAGTTTTAAGGATGGGAGATTCTTCAGAGTTACTTCGTTTTAAATATTAGTATTAAAACCATGTCAAATGTATGTGAACGCGTGAAAAGTGTTTCTCATTATGTATATATGTATTATGTATTTATTTCATTTAAAGTAGAATTAGACATTTAGTGTCAAAATATACATATATATTACAAACAGTGGGGTTTCTGATGTTTATAATTCCCTATGTAAATTTGTAAAACTGGTGGCAACGTTGGGATTGCTGGATTTTTTAAAACATTTTCAGTATTTGTAAAAGTCACTACTTCAATATTCTTATTTAAATTGCACACTTGTTTAAAATGATTGATGTAATATATTATATGAAAAATATACGATGGAAGAAATATACTTTATTTTATATAGAGCATAGAGCAAATTCTGTTTTTAGTGGAAGAGGTCTTGTGTTTGAACGATTCACAAAACAAAACACGGAACAACTGTACCCTCGATCTAATAATTGAATTCAAGAAAATAAATAAACCTTCAAAGGAGCACGGTATGCCTCCAGGTATCCGATACTGGAACGGAAATGTATGCCTTCCACGTTGAAGTGTCTCTCTGCTGTCCCATCGATTCTGAGAATTCACTAAAAATATAAGAAAGCATTGACTGAAGCTGAAATGTGTGATGGGTGTTAATTAAGACAAGCATATTCTGATTTTTTTAAACATTTAGATACACATTCCGATCGAAAATGATCGTAATTATCGTCCCAGACCACGAAATTGGGACGAGATATTTTGCCTGTATATATACATCAAAACATGGGTCTTCCGTGGCCGAATGGTCTAAGGCGCCGTCTCAATATGACTTAACTCTCACCGCTAAAGTCGTAGGATTGAGTTCCGCTAGCTCCAAAAACATTTTATGAGAAAGTTTGGTTCTATCCAGATTCATTCTGAGGTCTTCCTCCTCAATAAAACTGGAAATGTCAATATATTACCTGAAATGCGTTCAAAATGAAGTATCAATACCCGTATGCGTTATTTTCCTTATTATACATTCACTTACCCGTTCTATTGGCAAAGTTTATGCTACTTTGGGGTGGCCCTGTACTTTTAAAACTACGTCTCATATCTATCATATATTCAAGACTTGATTTCGTTTAAACGAGTTATATTTGAAATGTGAAATTGCGTCAGTTTATTAACAAGGTCTATATGTAAAACATTTTGTACGGATGTGTTCAGCCTTATCGGTGCATGTACATTTCATGCGCAGACAATATCTGTCAGAGGACTGTATCCTTGGTAAGTCCTCTCACCACTCTGATATTTTCCTACAAATTTTATTATTTTTATAAGCTTTTTAAATCTATTTTCAATCGATCGTATATAACAAAAAAAAAACATACGACTTGTAAAGGTCTTAAACATCAAAGAACAGCTGATATACCCCAACTGTCTTCAGACATCCGCATTGCAAACACCATATCAAATACTCGTACGCGACATACATAGACAGCTAGAGAAGGTATTACGAGACAAAATAAGTCCAACATAAAAAAAAATGAAGAAACCGTTCCGTTATAAGATCCTAAGCAAATTGCTCTTATACGCTGTTCTAGATCATATTGATATAAGTAAATTCATTTAAACTCCCCTTAAAACATAATGTCGTCATAGGCCACAGTTGTGTTGAATAGTCTCAGTCTTGTAATATCCCGGTAAAATATGCCACTTTATTTACGAATAAACTTTTACGCCCATAAATGTTTTGTTATATTTGATGAATTGAACATAGATTTGAAAAAAAAATGAGGTTGTGGAGAAACTAAGCAAGGTCCGCTACCTTGCCCTAACTATATATTATATATTTTTTTATATTTGCATTTCAAATTATTAGTTAAAATTTGTAGTTTACACATCGTTCATAGTGTGTCCTGATGTTCATATACTATAATACAAATTCAAATTAATGTTATTCAACTTCAACTGTTGAATGTACTAAGTAAGCTCAAATATTCGATTTAAACTAGTTTATGAATGCATACATGAATAAAATGCCTTGTTCACTTGTCTTGTTTGCATGTTTATCTTATCACTGAATTGAGCTAGACAAACAACTTTTTAATAGCACCATTTAAAGTAACGTTGTTTCACCAATCGATACATACAAAGCGGTCTTTTAGAACTGATAATGGTTATAATAGATCGAATAGATATTTTAACACATAACTTCTGTGTGAAGCAAACTGTTTTAGTCCTAATTATGTATATATATATATATATATATATATATATATATATATATATCATTTAAATATACGCATAGTTTAATAAAAACCGGTATTGTGGAACACTGACTGAACCCCATGAGGTCGTCATAAATCACTCTACCAGAGGAACACTGACAGAGATTAATAATTCAATGACAGTGTTTTATATTACTTTACAAGAGGACTCCTGACTGAGCCCAATGATTCCATGACACAGCCATACATCACTCTACAAAAGAACACTAACAGAGCTGCATGATTCCATGACAACATCATACATCACTCTACCAGAGGTACACTAACAGAGCTGCATGATTCCATGACAACACCATACATCACTCTACCAGAGGAACACTAACAGAGCTGCATGATTCCACGTCACCGTCATTCATCACTCTACAAGAGGAACAATGACAGAGCTCCATGATTCCGTGACACCGCCATACATCACTCTACCAGACGAACACTGACAGAGCTCCATGATTCCATGAAACCGCTATATATCACTCTACCACAGGAACATTGACAGAGCTCAATGATTCAATGACACCGCCATACATTACACTGCAAAAAGGAACACTAACAGAGCTCCATGAATTCATGAAACCGCTATACATTACTCTACCACAGGAACATTGACAGAGCTCCATGATTCAATGACACCGCCATACATTACACTCAAAGAGGAACACTAACAGAGCTCTATGATTTCATGATTCCGCCATACATCACTCTACCACAGGAACACTAACGGAGCTCCATGATTCCATGAAACATTGTGTCTCATTATCATTCGTCTCCCACCGCTGATTCAAGTGGGAAAGTTATCAGTTACTTGCGGAGATGACGTGTGCTCGAGTACTGGTTAATCCCAGGAAACAGTGGTTAGGTTAACTGATCGTCTGTTAGCCCTCGATGGCATAAACATGACGCTAAATATTCAAACAAAACAAAACAAACAAACAAAATGATTCCATGATAACGCCATATATCACTTTATCATAGGAACACTGACAGAGCTCAATGATTCCATGTCACCGCCATACATTACTCTACCACAGGAACAATAACGGAGCTCTATGATTCCATGACACCGCCATACATCACTCTATCACAGGAACACTAACAAAGCTTCATAATTCCATAACAACACCATATATCACTCTATCACAGGAAATTAACGGAGTTCCATGACTCCATGATAACGCCATACATCACTTTATCATAGGAACACTAACAGAGGTCCATCATTCCATGACACCGCCATACATTACTCTACCAAACGAACACTTACAGAGCTCCATTATTCCATGACACCGCCATACATCACTCTACCACAGGAACAATAACAGAGCTCCATGATTCCCTGCCACCACCATACATCACTCTACCACAGGAACACTAACAGAGCTCAATGATTCAATGACACCGCCATACATTACTCTACAACAGGAACACTAACAGAGCTCAATGATTACATGACACCGCCATACATCACTCTATCACAGGAACACTAACAAAGCTCCATGATTCCTTGCCACCGCCATACATCATCTGTCACAGGAACACTAACAGAGCTCCATGATTCCATGACACCGCAATACTTCACTTTACTACAGGAACACTGACAGGGCTCAATGATTCCATGACACCGCCATACATCGCTCTATCACAGGAACACTAACGGAGCTCCATGATTCCATGATAACGCCATATATCACTTTATCATAGGAACACTGACAGAGCTCAATGATTCAATGCCACCGCCATACATTACTCTACCACAGGAACAATAAAGGAGCTCCATGATTCCCTGCCACCGCCATACATCACTCTACCACAGGAACACGACACAAGAGGAACACTGACTGAGCCCCATGATTACATGCGACTGCAGCACAGCACATACAGGATGAACACTAACTGCGTCCAATGGTTTCATGCAACTGCAACACAGCACGACACAAGAGGAAAACTGACTGATCCCATAAATCCATAGGGCTACTGTACATGAGCCCCATGATTTCATGCAGCTGCAACAATGCACAACACTAGAGTAACACTGACTGAGCCCGATGATTCCATGCGGCTGCAACACTGCACGATACAAGACGAACACTGATTGAGTCCCATGATTCCATGCGGCTTCAACACAGCACGAAAACTGACTGAGCCCCATGATTCCATGATGCTGCAACACTGCACGATACTAGAGGAATACTAACTGAGCCTCATGATTCCATGCAGCTTCAACACAGCAAGATAGTAGAGGAATACTAACGGAGCCCCATGATTCCATGCGACTGCAACACTGCACGATACTAGGGAAAGACTGACTTAGCCCCATGATTCCATGCGACTGCAACACTGCACGATACTAGAGAAATACTGACTGAGCCCCATGATACCTTGCAGCTGCCACACAGCACAATACTAGAGGAACACTTACTGAGCCCCATAATTCCATGAGGCTGCAACACTGCACGATATTAGAGGAATACTGACAGAGCCCCATGATTCCATGCGGATGTAGCACAGCACGATACAAGAGGAACACTGACTAAGCCCTATAATTCCATACGGCTGCAACACAGCACGATACTAGAGGAATCCTGACTGAGACCAATGATTCCATGAGGCAGCAACACAGCACGATAATAGAGGAATACTGACTAAGACCAATGATTTCATGAGGCTGAAACACTGCAAGATACTAGAGGAATAATGACTGAGACCAATGATTCCATGAGGTTGCAACACTGCACGATACTAGAGGAATAATGACTGAGCATCATGATTCCATGCGGCTACAATACTGCCAGATACTAGAGGAATACTGACTGAAACCAATTATTGCATGCGGCTGCAACACAGCATGATATAAGAGGAATAATGACTGAGCCCCATTATTCCATTAGGCTGCAACACAGCACGATAATAGAGGAATAATGACTACGACCAATGATTCCATGAGGCTGCAACACTGCATGATACTAGAGGAATAATGACTGAGCCTCATGATTCCATGCGTCTACAATACTGCAAGATATTAGAAGAATACTGACTGAAACCAATGATTGCATGCGGCTGCAACACAGCATGATATTAGAGGAATAATGACTGAGCCCCATTATTCCATTAGGCTGCAACACTGCATGGTACTAGAGAAATACTGACTGAGCCCCATGATACCTTGCGGCTGTAGCACAGCACGATACAAGAGGAACACTGAATGAGCCGAATAATTCCATGCGGCTGCAACACTGCACGATAGTAGAGGAATACTGACTGAGACCAATGATTCTATGAGGCAGCAACACAGCACGATACTAGAGGAATACTGTCTGAGACCAATGATTCCATGAAGCTGCAACACTGCACGATACTAGAGGAATAATGACTGAGACCAATGATTCCATGAGGCTGGAACACTGCACGATACAAGAGGAATAATTACTGAGCATCATGATTCCATGCGGCTACAATACTGCCAGATACTAGAGGAATACTGACTGAAACCAATTATCCCATGTGACTGCAACACAGCATGATATAAGAGGAATAATGACTGAGCCCCATTATTCCATTAGGCTGCAACATAGCACGATACTATAGGAATACTGACTGAGACCAATGATTCCATGAGGCTGCAACACAGCACGATAATAGAGGAATAATGACTGAGACCAATGATTCCATGAGGCTGCAACACTGCATGATACTAGAGGAATAATGACTGAGCCTCATGATTCCATGCGTCTACAATACTGCAAGATATTAGAGGAATACTGACTGAAACCAATGATTGCATGCCGCTGCAACACAGCATGATATAAGAGGAATAACGACTGAGACCCATGATTCCATTAGGCTGCAACACAGCACGATACTAGAGGAATACTGACTGAGACCAATGATTCCATACGGCTGCAACACAGCATGATATAAGAGGAACACTGACACAGACCAATGATTTCATGTGGCTGCAACAAAGCACGATACTAGAGGAGTACTGGCTGAGACCAATGAATACATGCGGCTGCAGAACAGCACGATATTATAGGAATACTGACTGAAACCAATGATTCCATGAGGCTGCAACTGTGCACGATACGAAAGGAATACTGACTGAGACCAACGATTCCATGAGGCTGAAATACAGCACAATACGAGAGGAATACTGACTGAGATCAATGATTCCATGAGACTGCAACACTGCACGATATAATAGGAGCACTGACTGTAACACAGCACGACACAAGAGAAACATTGACTTGGCCACATGATTCCATGCTGCTGCAACACAGCAC
Source organism: Panopea generosa (assembly GCA_029582155.1). Lineage (NCBI taxonomy): Eukaryota > Metazoa > Mollusca > Bivalvia > Adapedonta > Hiatellidae > Panopea > Panopea generosa. The sequence continues at coordinate 18,634,785 of CM055906.1, forward strand.
GATACTAGAGGAACACTGACTGAGCTCCATGATTCCGTGTGGCTGCATCACTGCATGAGGACTACAAAAGGATTACTGACTGAGCCCCATGATTCCTAGCGGCTGCAACACAGCACGATACAAGAGGAACACTGACTATGCCCATGATTCCATGCGGCTGCAACACAGCACGATACAAGAGGAACACTAACTGAGCCCCATTAATTCATGAGGCAGCAATACATGACGACACAAGAGGAACACTAACTGAGTCCTATGATTCCATGCGGCCACCACACATGTTGATACTATAGGAACACTGACTTATCCCTATGATACTAGGAGGCCGTCATACATCATTATACAAGAGGAACACTGACAGAGCTCAATGGCCCATGAGGCCGCTACACACCATGTTACTAGAGTTAAAACTGACAACGTCATTCAACACACTATTATAGGAACACTGACAGAGCTCAATGACCCATAAGGCCGCTACACACCATGTTACTAGAGAAAAACTGAAACCGCCACACAACACACTACTATAGGAACACTGAGAGAGCTCCATGACCCATGAGGCCGCTACACACCATGTTACTAGAGAACAACCGACACCGCCACACAACACACTATAATAGGAACACTTACAGGGCTCAATGAAATCATGAGGCCGCTGAAATAAATGCTACACTATTGTAAGAGACCGCAACCAAAATGAATTATGTTTATTGACATTACGTTAAGATGTTTTGTTAAGAAAGTGTACATACGTTCACAAATTGCCGTAGGCAAACATCAAATATACGAGTGTCATAACATTATGAGCAGCATTTTTATTGTTCTCAATAAATAAGATTAATATAGTATCCGTTTTTCGTTTCATTGTTTCCGTGTGGTACGGCCATAATATGTATTGATTACATTGTTGTATTTTATTTGAATATCGATGCAGTCATAACATGTTATGCTTTCCTACTGTCAATGCGCCTGTATGAGGTTATAACGCCGTAACAAAACATTAATAATAACGGAATGTCAATATTTAGACACGGGTACATTTCCTCGTAATAAAATAGAAACTCGGTGCTCCTGTGTTAGATGATGAGTTGTATTTGCTATTCGGTCGTGATTTTGATTGTATTATTTTTACAATTTCAATATTTCTTTTTCAAATACACATTAGACAACCTAGAACCTGACATTGGCTGGTATTGGCTTGTGAGCTAATGTAATTATTTTAAGTAATTAAATGGAACAATAGGATCATTATGGCCATATGTGCAGAGTAAACCGCGCTAAATACACCGAGGTTTGAACGTTATAAGTTATTTAACATCAAACTGGGACTTATAATCGCTACAGCATTATCAGAGTTCTTATTGTATATGGCTACTACAGTGTAAGTTTGATGAAGACTCATTGATAGATACTGATGTTAGAGTGTGCATAATTTGAAATAAAGAAATATTGATCCAATTAGATCAGTGTAAAAACGTTTCCGATGTCTTAGAGTGACATATCTTTTGATTAGAATTTAATGATTAATATTGATACAATTGTACACACATGTTCTATGCCAATTCGAGGGCCATAACTCGAACATTGTTTAGTTGATTTCGCAAGTTGAAAGGGTGTGTCTGTCCAAGATGTCATGAATCTTTATATATAAATACTAGGAGCTTTTGGTAAAGATTCAATGGTGATTGTGGAAAGTAGAGAGAACACAACGCCAAATATGGCAGAATTTGATGAATTGGCCAGTTCCAGACCTTGTATGTTAATAGAATATCCAATAAAATTATAGATGCTACAGTAAACATAGCCTTAATGCATACGGACATACAGACCGACAGATACTAAGCGATGAAACACCTTACATTAAGCTATGCTGAGGTGAACTTATAAAATTCAGTTTATTTAAATTACGTATCGAATGCTACGCAACTAAAAGGCTTACCCATACCTCTGCCCCACAAACAAAATCTGTCATCGAAATATATTTCTTCCTTCTCATGTTCAATATCCGTCCGGTGTGGTCCGTTTTGCACCGTCTCGCTCCACTTGGCCCTTGCCGCTCCCCGGAATCTCACCTCGATACCTAAATATAAATTACATAAAATAAACATCAACGTAAACACGTTTTTTGTATATAAGTATGTCGTTTTTATATACAATAAAGAGGCTTAAAATTGTGTTGATCAAAGAATTTACTACCTGAATTGAAGTTTAAAGTAAGCATTTGGTTGTCTTGAGAGAACTGTTCTGCCTTAAAGTTGATAATGGTCGAAACATGTTTTCGGTGAATCTTTCGAAACGCCAATAGTATCAAAAACATGAATTTATAATGGCTGCAACCATAACTAGTTTGGCTATTTGAAATAGCTCACATTCCCTCCAACAAATAAATGGTGTGACCTGTTTATTAAATATACATTTTTCAGTGATATGAAATGTATGACAGCATGAAATATGCATATTCGATATCCAAATCTTGTTTTATTCAAGCCACCTCTGTGATGCATGCCAATACACATTAAAAATATGCTAACAAGAAATAGTCTATACAAAGTAATGGCTTTAGTTTATTATTATTTAACAAATGATTGTTACAGTTTAAATTGGTACAACTTTAAATCGTAAAGAATTTATTTTTGTTACCACTTCGTTTTGTCCGTTGTCTGTTCTTGTTGAAAGTATTGTGAACTTCCTTTCTGAGCTGAACATGTTTAAAGCGTTCTGAGTTTGTATCTTACCCTAAGATAAAACTATTACGTGCAATTAAAGACGATTTGTATTGTTTTATTTTACCCGGTTCCTCCATGGTCGAGTGGTCTTAGGCACCGTACTAAGATCATTTACCTTTCACTGCTTAGGTTGAAGGTTCGAGTCCCGCTCGCTCCAAAAACATTATGTCAGAAAGTTTGCAGTTACTTGCGGAATGAAATGTTTGAAATGGCGTAAACCCCATTAAAAGTTATATTTCTAGTTTCATTGTTTCGCCTACAATGATGTACAATGGATATAAGGGGGATTAACTGCAAATTGTCGTTAGAGATTACACAATTTCATTTTTATACCGTTTACCAATGTCACTGTACAGTAGACAGACAATTATTCAATGTTTTCATGCTAAAATAACACAAACATTGCCTTTGCTACACACTCTTAAATTTCTATCAATTCTAAGATTACCACATATTTCAGTTTCAATTTGTAACTGAAATGACGATAATCGATATTGTAACCGTGATGAAGCAAATTTGTATCTACTTGGTAATATATTCAGATACATTTCACATCCAAAACAGTTTTTAATAGTCTCATATATGCATATGAAACTATTTGTTATCTGTGTATACCAAGTCTCACTGTGTAACGCATCTGTTGCACTTTCTTCCAACTTCAAATATTGATACACATGTAGTGAAAACGGGTGTTTACACGGGTGACTCTTATATCAAAAATGTCACAGGCATCAAACCTAAAGGATGAGTTGACATCACTTGTCCAGTTTTATCTAACTATGATTTATAATAAACTGTTGAATGTCTTATATTTATTATTGCAGGTAACAATTCTACACACATATTTGATTATACGAACATACCTAATTCACGGGTGACATTGTTATATTACAAGTGGGTATTTTCGCATAAAGTAAATATTAACTCAATCTTAAATGAATTCTGTATTCTCAGATGCAGAACAAAATGTAAGAAGCAAGTAATAAATGTGCATACAACAAACACACGGATCAGTAACAGTACAATTGAACTTTCAGGAAATCTACTAAGACAACAAACTCTGAGTGCTCTACACATATATCGATTTGCACTCAGAGCTATAAAGTACCATTCAAAACACAGTTGTAACGCTCATTGGACCATTTTGAAGTGTCGTATGGAAGAAAATACACAATAATGTACTCGCCTTCTAAATTGAGTATTAAATTACTTGTCTGAACTGATTGCTATCATTCTATTAATAGGTTGGCAACAAAGTGACACGTGATAGCATTAAAACAATGAATGGTGTACATGAAGTGAAAGGAAGTAAATATAATGACTACGTACATTTCCTTCGCTGTATGAGTACTGCAACATTTATAGTTTGGTTTTATGAATTACATTCCTTATATATTATATTATTATATTATCATATCAAACTAATCCCCTAAACGATTAAATGTTCTTAATTAAAAAATCAACATAATAGCTTACTTTATACCTGATTACATTTGAATTCAAGTTTGCCATCACCTTCAGTATAGTTTGACATTATATTGAATGATGTTCAGCTTAATGGGGTTTGCTTTGAACTATGTTTCGGTTATACCATGCCAGTGTCTGCTTGAGACAGTATTATATAAGCACTGTCACATTGGAGTATCATGTTGTAGATACATTTTATGATAACACAATCAGTCACACTATACTGATACTAAGTCGACTAGACCTTTTGAATGCATCGTGAGTCCAAATACCCGTCATGATACCCGTATTAAAACAACATGTTATGCATCATTATGTTACATATGTCATTTTTTCAAAATACCACAAGTTAACCGAATCTATCATTTGAAAAAAGTCCAATCAAAATATGAATTCACTATTGATGCTCTTACTTTATATCAAAATGTGTTTACACAATTTCATTGGACAAGTGTCGGTTGGCTTGTTTCGATAATTTGTTTGATAAAATATTAAACGTATTAGATATTAGTACAAAACGCAGATACTTGTTTTATCAATACTATATAATGCTCTGCCTTTGCAAATATTACACGAGCTAATCCCGATATACACACAGTGGTACAAAACAACATACAAACCTGCAATGATTATTGGAACGGAAATTTGTAGAACAAGAGCACCTTTCACCCTTTGACCGGAATAAAACACGAGATCATCCCCTTCTAGGTTTAGATCGATAGCCGTTACCGCCATTGTCGATAGAAAATTGTGACAGTATCGCTATATATGCTGTGCCATTGTTTGCTTTGCTCTCAATAAATGAAAAATTCCACTGATATTGTTGATTATGTCGCCATTTTGTTTTTATTTCAAATACCAAAATAAGAAAGCATTTTCTCTATAAAGAGCAGACACATTGTTTCATTTCAATAATTCTACAAGCGTATGAAGCTTTAAATACATCACAACTATTCAATCGCACACGTGTCACATATTCCTGTTTTATATCAAAATATTTTCACATTTAACTGTCATTTGATGATTGTACATGTAATGGTTTGTTACGGAATCCGTTTTAATACTATTTCTTTTGCAAATTGTACTTGCTCACCCATGGGTGATTTAGGATGTTGTTATAAAGTTATCATTTTATGATGAGGTCTAGTGAATAACTGATTATTGTTTTGTTTAATTAGTGCTGTTATTATGTAGTTTGCACTCTCATGTAGACTATATCACAGCACTGGTAGATAACATAACACACTCCTGTAGTTCCGTTTGTTAAAAGTATTTAATTATATACGTCACATGTATTTAGCATACTGTAAAAATATACTCTTAACCACGTGTTACTCGGTCTGCCTGTACTTAATGATTAGTTTTTAACCAGGCGGTAACACGTGAACCGTTGTTTTACGTCAAGGTTTGTCTTAATCAATTTAAGTCAGAGCGTTCGCCCAACATAGATCGTAAACATACTGTACATGCATTGAGCATGTTAACACGTGATTGAATCCAGTGCTTTCCCAGACGTTAACAGGAGCTTTCCTGTTCAATGCATTTATATTACCAATCCAAGTCTATGATACAACAGCAGGACTTACTTATTCTCTTGTATTAAACAATATAAAACATTCGGAGCAAATCCACGCCTATTTCCCTTACAACATGCTAAACATCATCAATATGTTCTCAACATTTATGACACATACATCCACCAAGTAAAGCGTCACATTGTCATAGAATATCCTAATTTCTAAAGCAATACGTAACCATAGCAACTAGACACGAACAAAATCATCGGATTTCCATTTGCTCTAGATCAATTAGGCTCTCAGTCTAATGGTTCAGATTTTGCAGCATTTTCTCATCCACACTTACAAGAGCGCCTTGTACTAGAAAAAAAACTCACACACAGCATGGTTGTAATATACGAGACGTTGCATTAGCGTTAAAATATCCATTTAAGGTATCGATCAGTAGTTGCCTGAATACTTGTTTGTCATATTCAACACGTGAACATACGCGGGAAACCGTTTCAGGCATAATACAGATAGAAAATGGTGATTATGTGATACTTGTTATAGTTATCGTCTATTGTTAAATGAATATAATTAAACTCGTCTGTATCAAGTCTATATGAACGATTAGAGAGCATGGCATACATGTTTCGAGTTTAGGGAAAATAGATATGGTGAACTTTAGTATTTGCTAATCAAAGTAGGTGACTTTTACATTGTAGTGCGTTTTCTTTTAGCAATCAATTTCTGCTTGTTATAGGAAGCTGCGTTTTCGAGGAAGGTTTTCCGGCAGGTGAATCACTGATTAATTAGCATATCATTTCAATTATATATTTGACGTGCACTGGGTATGACTCTCCCGGGACACGGGATCGACTGTTGTTAATCCTCTCCGGCTGAATGGAAAGATGGTTCTACAGTTACGTTTATGCTTAATATCAAAACACAAAAATATAATATTTCAGACACTATTATTATAATTTTTTTATGAAAAGAGTGCTTTCCCGCTAGAACTGATGGAATTATTTTTCGAACACAAACTATAAAAATCTAAGAAAACAAGTACATGTAGTTGTTTAACATTTTTTTAATAAATCGCATATCATCGATTATAGAACAAATGTTGTTTTGTTTTAATTTTGTACAAGAATTATACTTATTTTCAAAATAGTAACAACAATAAGGGTTTGCACACATACCCATATATTTTAATATAATACTTAGAAACGTCGCAGGATATATGATTTTCAGAAACAAAATTACGTGAAAGTTATAACCATGTGCCCCAATTAAACTGTAATTAATGAGTCCATGCAGTTACATGACTCAACATAATAAACCAATGTTTATAACACAATTAGTAATTGAACAACAGACATGGCATAGGTAACATAATACCGAGCTATAGGTCTCATTTCACAGCTGATTTTTTATTATGATGGAACTAAACTGTAAATGCGGTGGGTTTAATAATGACTGTGTCGTTTTAATGCACTTATTTATAGTGTCTTACAGGATTGGGATGGTACTCATATCAGGTCAAGTTCAAGGTGACCAGTCGTTTTTCGGCTGCAATTAAAAGGAAAATGCGGTATGTGTTATACTGATAATGGCGTTTAAATGCACTAATTTGTAATCATTATATATTGTCATTTGTTTATTTTATAAGAAAGTATTGAAGAATAAATAGAAAAAAGTATTTAGGTCTTGAAATTTATCTCTATGACGTTTTTCGCCGTTTTTGACAAATTCCTGCTGAGTTACTGCAATCCATTTTTAAATAACCATGTTTTTAATCAACTGTTTCAAAGATTATGATATGCTGGATCAACTACAATAAAAATAATAACAAAATCAAAAAGATCCAATTGTTTATTTTAATCGATACAAAGGACATATATTTTCATTAAAAACAAAGCGGTTTAATCGGTATGGCTTTAACGGTGTGGCGTTCAACACGTTATAAGAATCGAACATACCATCAAATTTTCATTGTTTTTATTATTATATCCAAATATTTATAAAAAAATATATATTCACAATGGTTAATTTATAGAAACTATAGAACATTACAGAAAACTAGTTTGAAAATTTATGTTGAGTTTCAAGACATTTTCCCCAGATATTCTCATATTGAATAAATTATGCAAATGTTAATGCATACCGATTCCGATTCCAATTTGTGCATTTAAGCGCCATAATTACTATTTAACACACCGCATTTACCATTTCCTTGCAGTCGGAATTTTGACCAAGTCAGCTGGACCTGATCGAGTTTTGATATCACCCGTGTATTTAGTACCATTTGCTGGGTTATTTTTATTTTCTGTGATATGTAAAAAATATGGTCGATCAATTCAACGCTGAGTACTCCGCATGGAAAAGTGATGAAAGTAATTGTTCATAGCAGGACTGTATCCCATTATAATATGATCAATATACGGTCTTTTTATAAGGCAGGGTAGTGAAACCCCTAAGTGTTAAATTAAAAATTCCTCAAATGCTCTAAAATGTTTCCATCTGTCCAAATCTAATAAAGGTTACTTTTAACAACGGTGATGTCTTATTACAGTGTAAGCTATGCTAGCGTTTACTCAACTCGTCTGCTGCAAGAAATCACAGCCCCTGTGAATGACGTTTTTAAGTATTTCAAACCAATTTACATTTTAACGCGATTATGGTGTTACCGTCATATAAAGGGGTACAACTCGGTAGAGAGACGTATTGGTTAGCTTATTCTTATTAATAATTTTATTACATATTAGTTAGATGATATATAAAAGTAAAGTAAGTAAAATGTCTGTTTATTATAGTCACACTCGGCTTATCAGACACCTGTATGTTGTACACAGTTTCTTCCCGGAAACTATTATCATTACTCAGCGCCAGGTTTAATTTAACTAGCTGCTGGGTGAGCAACCGGCTGCATCAGAAAAAAATCAAAGTGCTTCCACCGTAATTCGAACATCCGACGTTCTGCTCCCGAGCCGGACGCCTTAACTACTAGGCTACGAAAGACGGAATATAACTTGAACGTGACTGGAGTTTATAAATATATAATCATGTTCATTTAAAATATCTTGTATGTCCAAACAACTCTATAAACCCTTTACACTTTGAAATTAACACATCAATACTGAAATAGGTCTCATAAGATCACCCACGGTATCGGCAATTTTTCTGATGTCGAAAATATTAAATGCGCTTGACAGTATGACATCACGCTATATTTAAAAGACAGTAAAACAACGTATTGGTGTTGGACTTTTGTTATTGCAAACAATAATAGTATAACATGGTAATATATGAATATAACAAAAAGGGAAACAATAACAATATAACATTAAGATACTGTGATTCGCGGATTCGATAATCTTAGTTTTGTCTACGACACAGGACAATGCTGGTCACGAATATGTGTGAGATTATAACAAACTTACATGGTTTTAAGGTTCGGATAGAAACTTACGTCCTGATGATGAATATTTAATAATTTCAACCTATCATTATATTTATATTACTATCATTGTCAAGACGTCAACTTATATAACTTATCTCATATTTTATACGTTGACGTAACAGCGCAATTTTTTTTTTACAGGGTGAGATAGAAATCTCTAACTACGGTCAATCTACATATAAACTTAGTATGCAAGTAACTATTATGAATAACAGCTATGGATATCTGCAGTTTTAACGTTATTACACATTGCTTTCTCGCATACCGGACAAGAACTTCCGCGTATTATCACCTGGTACGTCGCCCTATGACATATTTATCCATAAATACCAAAATATTATTGCGCTTCTTAAAAAATGGAGCGGAAAAAAATCGTTTTAAATTGACACAGTTAGTGTTGTATACAAAATTAAGTATCTTTAGTGGGGTAATCGATCTCTTTACCGCTATAACAATTATCCTTCAGGACAAAATCTTCCATTTGCATCTGAAGACAATTAAATATTATACATATAAATCCTCCCTAGGGATGAGATAAAATGATCGTGCTATGATGTAAGCAAGACGTCATTAAAGCGAGCGCCGTTAAGTATTATGATGGTATAAATCAATTGATTATGTCATGTCCATGTGGTCTGTATGCAAGAAAATGAATATGTCACGCATTTTTCGGTGAGGACACTTTATCATTTCGTCCCTTTAAATAACTGTTTAGGCTTAGACTTGACAGAGTCACTTTCGCGCAAAACATATAATACGTGTGTCCCTCGGGCCGGAATCTTCTATCTGAACTTGTGTAATAAACTTATAGTCTGTAAACGTCGTTAAGTTATTGTTGTGACGTAATGGCTAACTTTATGTTATGTATTCTTCAATAAATATCACATACAGCCTACTATATTTTAATTGACGAAAGTAGAGCATTGCTCTGTGACTTATAGTCATCCCCGGCCATGATTTTCTTTTCGTCAACGCAACATTATTACAGATTCACTTTATCTCAAATGCATATCCCTAAAATTAACAACAACCGTACGAGAATAATATATACATATTTTCATATAATAATTGATAAAATGTATATATAGTGTAAATACGGCTTCGAAAATATATTTTTACAGGAAAAACTGGCTGCCAAGGTAATTTCTACAAAACAAAATATAATATCGATTCCTGTTCGTATATCCTCGACTCTATTGGAAATAAGACAAGAATAGTGAGGTTTTATAGCTGTTTCCTACAATACAATATCGGAAAAACCAAAGAAACGATGCTGCGTGGCGGGTTCATTTTATACACGCCATGTTACTGCGAAGTGTAGTAGTACTGTAGTTGTTTGTTTGCATAATTATTGATTTGTTCCAGCAGTGAAATAACACGTGACTTTTGCGGCAGTGGATGTAACGGACTTCGGAATATCGATCGTTCCGAAATAATCAAAATGAATAGACATGTTAATGCGCGTTGGCTAGTAGTGTGATACATAGACAGCACGTGTGTGTGTCTTGGGATTTAAAATATGTTAAAGCTCTTAAATGAGAGCGTTTCTCATTTAGCTTAGACGAAAGTATAAATAAACAAAATGACATTGTGTACTTAACACAAGGCCAGTGTCTTTACACAAAAGCAACACATAGATTGTTCATTTGTGTATCGTTCGAACTTATCATGGAATGCATAAAAACAGTCATTGGTTGAATAGAAAGGTATCAGAAACGTGCCCATTTTTGTAAATTTCTAAAGTAATACTCTCCACAAAATAAGTTTAAGATCAAGTGTAATTTATTTACCACAGACGTTATATTAAATGATATATGTACATTTTTGGAGCTGTCCTGATATTTAATGTCTAAATACTCCAAAAACAAGTATGGGCAATATAATATTGATAATATTAACCTAATTTATTATTTGCATTATTAAAAATAAACGCATATTTCAACAATAACATATTTTGCCCAAAAATGTATATTATGTAAAAAATTGTATATTTCTTAAAAGTAAGTACCCAGTTTACTTACCCTTTTCGGGGGTCTAGTTCACCAGTTTGAATTCTTAAATGGACACAGATAAGTATTTGTCAATACAAAACTTTACGTCCACGTTTAATTGTCATTCATCACACGTTTACTGAAGGTACGTATTTGCTAGTAAAAAACCAAGGGCGTTTGATTTTTCCTACCAACATCCATATAGCCAACTAATAACTTATATAAGTTCACATATTCTTGAAAGAGAAATAGGTAAATATATTGAAATTAACCTTTCATATATAATTTGTAGATTATATTAACAAAATGCAATCAAAACTTAATAACACTTCTAACTATGCTATACCGGGCAAAGTATATTGATACTGGAATTAGGTACTATAAATACTTATGACATCAGAAATGTCCCTATTCAAATTCATTTAATAATGACTTCCAAGAATAAACATTTATTGTAAAAAGCATTCAAATTGATCAAAGAAGCTTTTGATATTCGCATAATTCTGCTTCTTCTACTTACATTACTACTGCAACAATAACTATTTTACTGCTTTTGCTATTATTTCAGTTACTACTCCTACTAGTACTGCTACTACTGCTACTACTACTACTACTACATGTACTGCTACTACTTTTAGTAGAACTACTGCTGCTGTTGCTGCAATTAGTACTTTCGTCTACTGCTACTACCACAACTACTGCTATTACTATTATCCGTATTGCTACTACTATTACTACTACTACATCTTCTATTACTACCACTATGACTCCCGATACTCATTTAAAAACAACAAAACAACTAATACTCTACTGCTAACGGTCTATTCCACCAAATACCAATACTAATACTTACACTAATACTTACAATAATACTAGTACTTATGCAAATGAACATTCTAAAACTTCTACCGTTGTTTCCACTTGTTTTAAAAATGTGAATAAGTCCATGACTACCATTTAATTTTCATGGAATTTTTGCGACTCTTTTACCAGATAATATTGACTTAAACAAACGGGTCTTGTATTCTACGAAGTAGCCCCCACACAGTGTTGAAAATATGACATTGTGGTATTTCAATGAGTTATAAAGTATATCCGGTATATAGAACAATGCTTAAATCACTGCCAGTGTAATGCGAGGGGCATTGTCTATTTTATTACTACTCATGAACAGTTTATTAAAACTGAGTCTCTTATTTGCATTTCCTTTACTTTCTACTTCCGAGTGATCAGATACTATCGATACGTAATTGTACATGGTGTTTTGTACATATTTTACACAGTTTCTTCCCGGTACCGTTTTTTTTTCGTTTGTGTTACATGTATACACTTGCCACCGTATTTCTGTTTGTGTTATGCATGTGTCACCGTTTTTTTCTGTTTGTTTTATACACTTGCCACCGTATTTCTGTTTGTGTTATGCACATGCCACCGTTTTATCCGTTTGTTTTATGCACTTGCCACTGTAATTCTGTTTGTGTTATGCGCATGTGCATTGTTGATGCTATAAACGTTTTTGAAGCGTTTCTAGTGATACTATAACATTAATTTCTCTGTATATATTTAACCTAGATTGATCAAATTTAGGGACGTTGAGTGCGACATCCGAGTAATGTCCCCTTTGAAATCAAACAAACATCATAAGTAATAATTTTTTCGATACTAGATTAAATTGTAATAATAAATTATCAACATATAAAAATGTTCAATATTGAGTTATGAGTATTTTAAATATCAATACTGAAACTAATATTTCTGGTAGCTTGTTTGAAATCTGTCATAACATCATGTCTCTTAGTTACATACGTTGGAGAAAAGAACAGAATTGTTAGTTATTCCAGCTGCCAAACGTATAATGTATTCAAATTGGTCCTTATGATTGATACATAATAGCCTAATATCCACTACTTAAAATAATTGTACTTGTAGTATCTATAAATATGTGGTTTTGGTGTACATCAGCACAAACACGTTTGTAGCGGAATATAGATCAATGAACTGACATGCAAACCTAATTTTGTATTTAACCGAGTATATAACTTTGGTTGATATTGGAAAAAGTACATGTTCATGTACTTTGTTTTTTTTTTGATAAACCTTTTTCACATTTGATTAGAATGTTCCTGTTTAAGTGTATCATTAAACTATGTTGTACTACAAGGACGGTGAGTAATGTACTTTTTCTGATCGTGCAATCGTGTTTAACAGTTTCATTAACATAATACAATAATAGTGACATATAATTACTGTTAAGAAATATCGAAATATGTAATTTGTCTTGGGCAGATTATATAATCGTTTATGCATGTGAACGTATGTTGCTTTAGTTTAACTGTAACTTTAAATTTACAGGATGCTATAACATATCGTAGATATTAGTTAAATATGTGTTGATACCATAACTATAACCCAATTCAAGATGATATATAACATCTTATTTTTAAACTATGCTTTAATTCAAACATTATACAACTGTAGTAATATTGCTGGCACAATAAAGCAAAAAAATCAACATTACACATCATACAATAAAATCAAGCTTTCTCTGCGAAAGGAATTTTAGCAAATTTATGTTATTAACATAAACAACTAATTTTATGAAACTACCTTAAAAACGGATAATTATCTGTTAGGTAAATGCCAAATGTATCGTATAACAGATTTTAAACTAAAAACAATGGATACATTTTGCATATTTATATTAATAACTATTCCAAACTATATGATCATATTCAATATTTTAAGCGAATCCAGGATTTTGGACTTTAAAGTGACTTCTTAGAAGTGCAACCATTTGATTACATGCAGGTTTATCATTACTTTAAACTGCTTTAAGATACACAAAGTATCAAAGTTTAAATAAAGATTACCAAGTTTCATAAATTGTATAGCTATAAATAAATAATTTCTACAAACCTACTCATTTTGTAGTCAGGGTATACACAGTAATTTTGATAAATTTGTTCTTACAGCAATTTCAAAAATTGACATATTTGTACGGTGCAAATATGAAATTAGAATACACCAGTGTGCGTGCATAACTTTAACTGCGCTTCATTTTAGCAAGGGTTCAAACTCTTATTCGCATATTAATGGTCACATATGCCAACAAACGTAACACACACTTTATTTTCATCATTTTTAATCTATTTGATTGAATAAAATAAAGTAAATATTATATTTGATGTCTTAGTTTTTTTAAAAAATGATAAGATGTCATGTTAAGACCATTTCATTGTAACATTCTATCTTATCGTAATTGACACATTATCGGTATTTCATTGACATGACTTTCAACAAGGTATTATCCAAAATTGATGACTGATATAAAGACGTATTGTTTATCACTGTGTATGTGATATAATTCATATTCATTTAACAGTGCTGTACCTGTCTTTAAAAAAAAAATGTTTGAACGAGGAACGAGGCAAGTATAAAAAAGAGCATATAAAGTTAGTTTATTGATAACATATCGGAATGCAAATTGGATGTCCTATTTAATATAATGTTTTATAAGGCTTAGTAACTTAAAAGTAACATATAAAAACCTAAATTCATGTACAGTTTGGTCATACATCTATTTTAGTCTTTCTACCAGTACTGATGAACGTTTGATAAAAACAAAATATTAATAAAGTAGTTGAATAAAATACAAAATGTTTCTGTAAAAATGAAAAATAATTAATTTCTGGTATTATATACCGTTCTCCTGATTATGCAATTATTGGTTACATATTTCATGACATACAAACTATGATTTATCATAAAGATACAGAAAATAACACACCAAGTAATGAATATCATTGATTGTGCTATAATACAGAAAGTATGTGATCCATATATGTATCAATAATCTCCCCATGGCACACGTCCTCTCGAATCAAATAACGGTAGCAAAATACAAACAGTATATGTAGTGTGTTATAAAGGACCACTGAGACCTACAAGCATACCGACAACAATTCCGCCCATTCTAGTATTGTACATTATATAGTGTAGTCATACCAAGAACATAGCGAACGTCTTCTTTATCTTCCTTACTAGTCCATAAGTCACTGATATGATTTGGGAAGGTTTCTAAAACTGCAACTGTGTCGTATAGTACACAGTGCGAGAGTTGATGCACGTATTATTTAAGTTTAAATATAATATATTAATGTTTCATGAATTCATGAAAATCTAACGTCATAAATTTGGTTATTAGATATATAGTAAATCGAGAGTTGACTGTATTAAAAATGTTTCTTTTTCTGCAATATTACCTGCATAGCATTTGCATTGGATTTGAGAAATTAGGAACAATATACGAAACAGCACGTCTATTGAACCATATAGCAATAACAGGAGCCACACATAATATGCCGTAGATCTATCAGCGAAGTTACCAATGACTAAAACCTTTAGGTATATATCAGACTAATCGTGCTATGATGACATGAACCAGTACAAAAACTGCTTTTAGCAATATTACTGACGCTTGGTAACGTCAAAGAACAAACAAAATAACATAATCATGCTATGACTTACGAGTATTAAAATTAAAAAGTATATTGTTTGAATATAATAGATACAACACAGTATGTCTAAAGCAAATTTCTCAGTTTCAGAAACTCGAAAATTATTATCCTACGTATTGCGGTGATACTAACTTCACTATCAATAATAACATGTATAAAAACAGTTGGATTTACTTTATATAAGGTTAGTTTCGTAATGTACAACCATTGTTAGCCAAATTGCAGTGCACTCACCTTTAACTGTTTTTTCGTTTTTGTTTTAAAATGTTTACATTGTAATTGCCAACTAGTTGTCTTTCTACTAGGAAATACCGACACTGTTATCAAGATCTACCCAATATCGTATATCAATCATCACAGATACTGTGACTGGGCGGGGATCCGAACTCACAACCCACGGATTGATTGACCGATGAACTAGCAACTGACCTGACCGGGCCCATCAGTAATAATAAGAATGATGAAATAAATAATAATGACGATGATGATTATATTAATGTACACGAGTAATCGTACTATTAAAACTTAAATAATTATTTAACAAGCAAATTATACATTTTTGAAAACAAATATAATTGATGATAAATCATAGTTTTGAAATATCTACATATATATGAAAGTACTAAACGCTTTAAAATATATATCATAATTGAAATAATCATGTGGTTGCAAGAAAAATGTGAATCCATGGCTATTGTAAAAATCTATACACGTTATAATAAAGGGAAACTAACTGCAAATATTACGCTTAGGAGTCACAATGGAGTTATGATATATACTGTCAATTATATTAATAATATGCTGTGTTGATGTGTGTTTGGTTGTATACTAATATGTGGGTTTTTGTTTGTGGTTTTTTAATAGGTTTCAGAAAATTGGACAAGGCATTATTATCATTGGTGTTAACATTTAGTTTTCTTGAATTGTATAGATGCAACAAATAAAAATAAACCTATAATGTGGACATTGTGTTACAGATTTTTATAACAAAAAATGTTGCAAACGCTACAATGATAACAATAACAATCTAACTTCATTAACATATCTATTGTTTATAAAGCCATGTGTAATGCGATTTTATGGCTGTTTCAGCATTTGTGTTGTTCAAGGTTCATAAAGATGTACCAATAATAATATATTGTCTGAATGACTTAAATGGTATAAAGCCTTTAACACTATACATTTTACAATATCATAATATTGGTTTATATTTGAAATTGCATGAAAATTATGAATGTATATTGCATAATAGTATCATATTTATATTAAAAATTTACAGATACTGCAAAATAAAAATCGCAAATTATTATTTGTAATATTTGAACGTGGTGATGTGCAGATTAGAGGGTTGTCCTCTCACACCATTGTTCACGGTCGGTTTCGACCCCATGTTCTACCCGATAGTCTTTAACACATACAAGGAGAGTAGTTCATATAAACTGTTGAGTTTCTTCGTAATCGAACTTAAACTCTGTTTCAAAATTGCCATGCGTGTCGCAATAAAAGGGAGACTACTTCTATGCAATATGTGTATCGGTCATATAGGAATTATGTTCTTGCATGATAACATGGTACTTTGATGTAATTTACACGTGTCGCTGTTGTTTGAATAGATGTATCTAATGTTAAGAGAACTTGTAGCTAGATACCTTTGCCGTAAAATGTTTTTGAATTGTATGCATTATATATATTGTAATGTGTATTTATATGGGAATACTTATGTTTAATTTAACTAGTTTGTGTAAGTGTACTTTTCTGTTGGAGGGAATAATTAACAAGAGGGGCATTGTCTATTGTTTAATGGGTTCAATATGCAAAAGTGTAAAAGGGAAATTGGCACGTCAACTAAAATATATCTGATTTAAATCATCTTACTTTTTGACAATAATTGTAATAGCGTAATCAGGAATCAACGGTCTGGGTGGTGAAATAAAAGTAATACTAATAAACTAGTTAAATCATAAACCGAAGTCATGACTAGATATATGCAATAATAATAATAATAATATAAGACTAGTAGTCACAAATATAAGTCATGACTAAGACTGGATATAACGACATGCAGTAATGAATGGGGAGTATGGCTATTACATGACAGGTTGTTTGAATATGTACATTCTACTAATATATTTACTTTCTGTTAATTAAAAAATGTCACAATATGTTAGGAGTCGGGTAGTGGGAGGTAGTGCGGTCCTAGGTACAATACTTTGACCTGATAATTTCTAGTGTAATAGACACATGACCTTGACTACATATATACAGCAGTGTTTTTAAATGTGTTATTAAAATATTTCAGTTTAGATTTTTATTGTTTTCTCTGATATACTACAGTAACAATATGTTTATTAAATTTTACATTCTTTTCATTTTGTGTAAGAGTCATAAGTAAAAAATCTTAATCACTGAAATAAAAATCGCGTACACGAGTCACATGGTACATGTAATGTTTTGTGCACCAGTGTGTCGACCTTTCTCCTCTAAAACGGTAGAGCGTTCTTAAGCATTAACTGTGCAATGTTAGTATTTGTTGGTTTGTTTATTTTTCATTATCTCATTATTAAAGTATTGTGATACATCTATATACATGGGGTTATCCAGAAATTCGTGGACAAAGTAACAATAGCAATACAAGTACATAGCTATATTTTTCACAACTTAAGTGTATTTGTCATCGATGTACGATGTTTAAGCATATTTCTTATATCAGTAATAATGTTATGGTATCCATGGCAATATACATACATGATAAGTGCCGCAGCTGAAAATGTTGAACAATTCGACAGATACATATATGAATAATAACAATCATTTTCACGTAAAACTCGCAGTAAATCATATATTATTGAGACACGGCATCAATGTCTGCATGGCAATGTCATTCCAGCAATGTACGCAGGTGTTAGGAGTTTAAATAAACTTTTATTGAAAATGTAGACGCATTAATATGCAAATAGTGCATCTGATGAAAAGGTGAAACAACGAGCAGTAACACAATTTATGTCAATATTAGCAAAACACTGATTCAGACGATATAATTATGCATAGTAAAGCTCTGAGACAGTTATTTGAAGTGCATTTTGTAGTCTACAGATGACACAAACGGTACAGTGAGGAACTAGAAACAATAATGGATGATAACATATGTGGTCGCCCTGTGTCAAAATCGCGTTAATGTCACGTTAACGTGGTAAAAACTGCCTCAATAAAGTTTGCCGTAATACAATTCATGAACTATGCTGCGAACTAAGTATAGGTTACAATACAGCGCACATGAAAATTAAGGATAAATAGCATGCATTTAAGTGCTCGCTGGGTTCCCCAGTTGCTAAAAGAATATAAATGGAGCGACAAGTAAGAGTAGGAAAATTACTTGTAAAATAAATTTACATCGCAATGTCATAACGTTAATCTGGCCTGAGGCAGATACATGTAGGCGTACATGACATGTTTGAAATACATATTACTGTTTTAACTGAATATATATTTTCTTCATACTTTGCATACAGTCTGCAGTTGCGGATTAAATATAATACATATAAGACTCCAAATAAATCGTACATGCCATGCTTATATTATGAGATTTGTCAACAAACTTCTGGATAACCACTCGTATGCATCATCTCTTATTTGGATAGCAGAAGTGTTATATGTATTTATATTAAAATGTGTTTACTTACCTTGCATCGCCTGCAGTGTACCACAATGGCGTCTTAATATCTGACCTGTAAAAAATAATTGAAACAATATGTTTGATCAAAATTGATTTATAAGCAGTTGAAACAGTTGGAGAGATGAATCAGGTGCATCAGCATAACTTTAATACAAATTCAGAATGTCGCATGTAACCCTCTCACAAAATCCAACTGGCTGAGTCAGATTCCATGATTAAAACAATTTGGGCTGAAAGATTGGGTAAATATCGGACACATCTAGAAATAATAAAGAGAAATCAAATCTCAATATTCCTAGATAACGGATTGAAATAAGGCTTTAACTTAACGTTTTAAGCATTTTAAAAGGATTGAATAAAGGTGATTAAAGTCTAACATATAATTGATTTGTTTTTTTGAAACCAGTAAGGTAAATACTTCGAAATAATAAGTTGTTTTCTTGAAACTATGTTCTTATGTACCAATGAATTTCTGCCATGACAAATTTAAACCTAAATACCACTTACCAAATACAGTTTAATTGGAATGGAACATCCATTCTATGTTTGATAAAAAGGGGTGAAAAGTTCAAAAATGTTATTCATCATAGTGATGACGTCATTGTGAAGTATATGTATAATACGTAGTCTAGACTAGATGACTTGTGTGATATGTCGTTCCAGTGCACCTTTAATTCTTACATAGTAGGAATTTATGATACGATTATTTTGTCATCTTAACTTTAGTTAATACGCTTATATACACACACATCCGTTGTCATTAATGGGAGCTAGGACAGTACATTGAGGAAGTAGATCAGTTGGTCGCGGTTTGTGATGTAGTGATTATGCATGTTTTTTTCTTTCTTAGCCACTCGCATTTCCGTTTTGTTCTTTATCGTTAAAACTTCTTTGCGTTTTTTTTCTCCTTATCTGTTATTGTTATTGTCATTCCGGTGTTGTCTGATTTTTGTTCTACGTTTTCTGTTTTAAAGATTTAATTTTTATTTTAAAAATGATCATTGTCTTGGTATTTCTCAAGTTGTCTATTTTATAACAGTTCTTAGTTTAATAGTCCAATACCTTTTACTTTCTTGGCTTATCTTTATTCCTTTATGTTATGTATGCATTACTTCTTCTGCTTTTTTCGTCACGTTTTTGCTTGTTGTCACTGATAAAATTCTATGTATTCCGTGAATGTGTGGCATAACCTTTATCTGAACAGATTGATTTTGTTTAATCAAAAAACATTCTTAATTTCGAATAATTTACTGGTTTTTCTGAAACAATTTTTGTTTACATTTTTTCTTCTTCTATCATTCTCGGGATTATGCATGTTGCTATCTATTTCTTAAGTAATAGATGCCAACTTTATATTTAAATAGTGATGCCATTCCTAATTAAACATGTGACCGTTTGATTTCTCTTTCTATTTTTTATAAATGTATATGTTAAAAATTTATATATTCGAAGAATGTAAGTTTATAACTGTCAATCAAAAAACTGATCTGGTCTACATTTATTTCTTGTTTATATAACTATTGAACAGTTACATATAAATGTTCTGCCTTAATATATATTAAATCAGTATTGTCTTAATACTGAAACCCACAATAAAAAGTGGAGTGGTTGACCTAGCGGTGGAACTGGGCTAAGGATCGGAGATTCATAAGTTTGACCCAATGCCACAGACGTGTGCGATATATTAAAGTAAGACACTTTATCCACATGAGCTTTGTATTGGTTCTTTCAAGAAAATTTGCTCAATAACTAATTTCACAATGGATGTAATATAATTTGATTTAAACAGCGCGTATGTACCGATACAGTATATATACATGTAGAAACATTATATGTACAAGAAACAAATAATATTAGGTAGCTGCAAATATTGTATGGCACGTCTATAATTTATTAGTCTGCTTTGATAGATGTTTATCTTTCTTACCAGAACGAGTGCTTATTGAAACTCGAATGAAGTATTGCAATACCAATAGTGTTTGTCTTTAGCTATTTCAAATTCTATTTACCTCCATAAGATAAGCCGATATCATGCCAACATCAAAGGTAATATGTTGAACAAAACAACACAAACCAGTTTGGCTTTAATAAAGCCGTTTTGCTGTCGGTTGGTTGTCATTGAATGTAATGTTGCTATTTTGTCTGGTTCCCTGAAATAATGAAGCTTATTTAGAATTTCTCGAAAATATAAATTGTCTTTAAGCATAAAGGATGTTGCATTTTTCATTACCTCTCATGAAAAGGTTAAAACAAAGTTTAATTTCTATTTTGTATCCACTGTTATTTCAGTGCAATGTTATGAAATAATTCGAATGTTTGATGTTTGTTTCTTGGGTTTTTCTCTAAGAATTAAATTTAACATTGATACGTCGTTTGCGAACTACGTAGGTAGAAACATTAAATTATATAATTCCAATTAATGACTATCACATTTATATATTATATTTCTTTGTTCCATAAAACATAAGATAATGCAAATTAGTGTGGCAAAAAACGTTAACAAATACATATAAACAGCTAATGACTATAATTCATGGTGATAACTTTTCGATGTTCTGTTATAATAATGCTATCCTATTTTTTAAACAATATGTTCTAAACTTAATATAAAATCAGTTGCATTGAGGTGTGAGACTTGGATTTTAATTTGGATTCACATATAAGTAGCAATCTGCTGTTTAACTATTCTCTATGACTCTTCTACATGTATGATAAACATGCATATGTTATCTATACATTCTTTCTTACAAATACTGGGAAATGTTATTAGATTATATTTATGTATATCAGTCTACAACTTGTTTGACAGTCATTAGACCATACAAACATACATGCACGCACGCATGCCACTCGCATGCAAATACGCACACAAACTCACACACACAAAAGCCTACATTTTAATTTGAAAGTTTTACAGTTATTATAGTTTCATTTGCAAAAAAAAAGGTCATACATAGTGTTAAATGCTTCCGTCATAATATTCCAAACAACTTGAAATCTAAGTTACGATATGATTACTCATTAATGCAAATAGCATTTATGATAATATTGCAAATGTTACATAGGCTGTTCATACCACCGTATTATCGGTTTGTGATTTCGTATTATTATCTAGTACTTAAGTTATAACATTCAATATTTTAGCTCAGATTTTCTATTTGAAATCATATAAATGACCTACGTCTTTAAATCGACATTTGCAACCATCATTAAGATATTTGTTATACTGTATAAAACATTATAATTGCAAAACTAATGAAAATACCTGCAGATAATAGTGGTTGTTTATTTAAATATTATTGCTGTAAGCCGCATATGATTGGTTATACATTATACTTATTTTGTATATCCCCCTGCAACTAACCTCAATTACATACTAGATAAAATCAGGCAAAGAGTAATGATGAAAAATTACAGAACTGACATTAACATTTATTTCGTTATTACTTCACCTAGATATAATTTTGTCGTTTATATCCCATGAAACGTGAATAATCATTTTTAAATTTACAATAAAACATGAGATATTGATATTAATATGAAGATATGGTTTCTGATTTAACTGTAGCATTTATCTTAAACTAATAATAACAGAAGTAAGAGCACCCGGTAGATATGACTCATAGAAATACAACGATCATTTTTATAAGATGATTAATAGTTGATTAATAAAATATTATAGTACGAACGTGTTGCATTAATGATACACATATAAGGAATAATGTTTGATTCATGATATGTGACCTTATATGAAACGGATTAAGATTATCCTATGGGATTCACTTTCATTTAACGCGGTAAATGCGTGTACTAAGATCCATATATCAATAGTTTGTGAAAATCTTCAATAGTTTAATATAGCAACAATTGGCAGCGTTCGTAACTACAAATAATTATTCCTTAACTAGAACTCGATGCTATTTTTAATTGACCATTATCTGTTCCGTATACATAAATGCAAAATAAATTAACACAATATTACGTAGACGTCTGCTCTGAATTTTCTTTCGGAATAACATTATAAGTGTATTGTATTATATTAAGAAGTCTGCGCTGAATCGTCTTTGGGAATTACAAAGTGAGTTAAGGTAGTTCGCAGCGTTCCTATCGGATTTTTATTACATCTCGTGTAATTTTTGATAATTTTCGTCAGATGTCAAAATATCCGATAGGAACGTCACAAACTACTTTAAATAATCAGTGCGAGTTTATGAACATTTTAATGTCAGTTATATATTTACATTACTCCAGTTGTATGTCACGAAATGGGAATATACAATACATCTGAACAGAATCGAACCATTAGTCAGCAAAAAATCGAAGCAGTTGTATTAGCAAATTCTTAAATATAAGACGTATAGTAGACCACAATATTTCTATCATGTGTATTGATTAAGAATAAAAAATATATTAACATTGCAATGTCGGAAGAACTAACTTAACTTAAATAACTGCTAACATTAATAAAATAGCTATAAAGATCATCGCATGTATCTATATCACTTTTTCGTGAGGCTGTGAAGAAGGCAAATAATTTTAACTCTATAAAAAAACCTATGACTCAAAAACGTAATATTTTGTAGGCTTAGTTCATTATTTTAAGAGGACATGGTCATCTAAAACTACCACTCCGAGCATAACACAACTATGGACCAGGCTGAATAGTTTAACAGAAAGGTATTAAAAAAAACCATTTCATAGGTTAAGCTCAGTATTTGTCGAGAATCAAGGTCATCTGAAGGAAGTCTGAATCATTTAGAAAAGCAATATATGATTATAAAATACAACAATGGAATAGATTCTATTGAACTATTCTAATAAAACAATAGATAATTTAATAACCACAAATATGAGCTGAACTACATACTTACTACATTGAATTACGTTAAGTCACTGTTCAGCAGAAGCATGCAAGCATAATCGTTTGCTTATTAGCAAATCTCTTCAAACTTATGGTTAAATATACTGTGATATTTGTTTTGATAAATATGTTTACTAATATCTTTCATATATGGAATGATATAAAAATTGTACTGTTTTATTATCATATGCAATCATGTTTTACCATTTGTTTTCTTCTTTATATCGTATTTGTTTGATACTGCAACATATATGTAAATAAAATATATTAATTCAGATTTCCGATGTGTGTTTTTTTTCTCAAGTTTTGAAAAAGTTATGTGTCAATCTAAATTGACCGTGAATTATACAGGAAAAAGGCATGCCCATATATATTTAAGGTGCTCCACACACTTATAGAATGTCCTTGCAAACACGAGTCATCTAGTAATGAAATGACGAAACCTCATCATTTACATTGATTAGTTATTTGATTTCAATTTACTCTCAATCTCTATGTTCTTACTTACGCATACTTTCGTACCATTTGCCATTGCCTTGGGATTGTGTTCAATCAATTTTATAATGTTCTTGGGATTTATTCTAGCTAAAACTGCCTGCCTCGTAATCGAAATGGTGAAAAGTATCATTACATGGCTTATACATGATGATGTGATATTTCTTCTTTAAATGCGTGTACTATAGACGACAAGGGGTGGAAGACCACTATTCTGGAGCATGTGTAGCTTTCAACAGTATTTTAAAGGAGTTTTGGTTTATATCAAATCAAAAGCAAATAAGAGAGAATAAATGAAATAATACAAGTTGTTAGAATTTGCAATGTTATATCCTATAGCTTAAACTTACTTAATTCCAGTTCAGTTAAATATGAATTATCGATATCTTAGTATCTCAATAACATGGTTGAAATACAGAATATAAACATAGAACTAACACGGGTACAGTTTTACATTCCAATGCCATCATTAAAACAACAGAAGGTGGGTATTTTTTCATTACTCTCTCTTTAGTGAAACTGAGATACTTGTATGTGTTACACAATATTTTTCGTTTCTATTCTTCAGCATAATTTACAAAAATAAACATGTGGGTGCTTTAAAAGTATTTATTCATTTATTTATTTCTAAATCCATTTATTCCAGGATTATTTTACATTATATAATATATGTTTCAGTATAGTTCTAATAATATAACAAAATATATTTCTTAATATAAAACATATAATACATATCTTTCTCTCGATGATTCTCCAGTTTTTATTGGGGTGAAAGATATAAATGGTAAATTTATTAGTAAAATATGTTGACTAGATTTAATATGTTGTACATTGTTTTCCACGCTGGGTTCTGTAGTATAAATAAAGAATTCATGTGTCAGGGCCGTAATTATGTGGGTGTCCTAACAGGATTGTTATCATTATATATTTTTTTACATATTATCATTATCGAGATAAATTTATTACTTTATATGTCATATTGATTTAATTATTCAGAAGTTTATGCCATTGTTCTTTAAGAGTATCATTTTCCCATTTAATTGTTATTTCTTTGAGTGATAAAAGTATATTTTCAGTCTATGTTTAAAAGTAATTGCGGATAGGGTTCTATTCAGTCGTCTTGCAGAAAATATGTTATATTATATTTCAAGAATAATTTGGAATTCTGTTTGTGACATGTTATTTTCTATATTAGTATTAAATTTTCATAAAATGAACAATGTACATTTATGGCAGAGAACCAGGTTCAGAGCTCATTTAAAAATGTTTGTGTTGCTGGCCATGTCCGAGGTCTCTTACTTGTCATTTCTTCTTAACATTCTCGTTACGTAAATGATAAACTCTTGTTATAATATGTGAACATGTATGCAATTGCTCTACATCATTTATAACATGCTTCCTAATTGTTTATCCGTTTCACTCGTTAACAACACGCATTCAGTTACAAACGAGCATGATGTGTATAAACATAGTTTTACTTACTGGTGAATACACTTCATATCGCTTGACGAATACTTTGCCGTCATTCAGCAAATGTTTGAACTAACAATATGTGTCTACTTAGTTAAATCTATAAAAGTTATATATATTCGAATTTTAATATATTAAGTATTATTATCATGACTCTAATATTAGGATATGAAACATATTTTATAAAAAATAACAATTATTAATTAATGACTTTGAAACATATTTTACGGCCTTTTAGATCAAAAGTACTTACTTAAACCTGTAAAACTGTTCACGAAATAGACAAACATGATATTAGAATAAATAGCATAAATATTTAAAATACATGTACTGTATCATAGTTCATGGATATTAAGTTATCAGACGGATAAGTTACATATGAGTTGTATTTCTTGCGATGTAATTGGTTATTGTAATATATGTTTTACGTTGGATTTTTGAGGTTTGAATAGAACATATACCTGTTTTCGCAGGAACGAAACTCTTGGCGAGTTTGCGAAAATAGTTTTCTCAATTGTCTTGCATACCGACCACAGTGAATACTTATTTTAATAAAAATAATCATTATATGTTTACTACGAACGCTTTTAAGACGTCGAATGGAATACGTTACGTCTTGTATGTGTGACGTCTGTCATAGATGGTTTCAACGTTATATAGCGAGATTATGTTATCTCGGACTAGCAATCTCTGGTTAAAATTGAGATAACCTTATTCGGTTTGCAAGATATGTTTATGTATTTACCTCATATAGTCCGTACATACAGAAAACCAGTGCACTCTCTCTCTCTCTTTCTCTCTCTCTCTCTCTCTCTCTCTACAATATTGGATGTAATATTATGAGAGTTTGTAATAAAATGGCAATGAACTATATTTCTGAGCATCGTATAATCATAAAGATTTACACCAAGCTTTGTACAGACTCTAAGACAATGAATGGATATTTTGACTTTCTCGTATATGACATATTCAAAAAGTGCTCCTGTACTTTGAAACGGCGGTGTTACTATTTCAGATATTTCGGATCGAGCAGTTTAATTAAACATGTAACGCTTGACATGGTGATACGAGTAGTGTTCGGGTAAAATAAAACTATGTCTGTGTTTTTGCTTGAATGCGTTCTATGCTCTCTCCTGAGATCATTTGATATATTGTTTCAGAAAAGAAGACATATTAGCCATCCCATTGAAATTTAGTTTTTGTTTTACAGACCTACTGCGTTATGTTTCACAATCGCTCAACAACAAGTTCTCCTCCAACACAGAATCACTTTTAAAGTTGTTTCACCACGTTGTAACTTATTTTACTTACTTTGCTCATTGAGAACATTATTAGTACTAATGATGTATTGATATTGCCTTTCGTGTGGCTTTGCCTTTTATACCCGATCTATATTCATTGTAAACTATACAAATTTTACCAACAACTGTTTGGCTCATTAACTGGCCATATCTACCAGTTAACAATAATATTGTTTTAAAATTAATTTCCCTTGGTATTATTTAGCATACACATTGGTCATAAACTATGATACATATGCAATATTTGACATGCATAGTATAAGCAGTCAATATATATATCACTGCCATTTGGCCAGTCCAACGTAATACATAATTCAATCTATATTTCCCTGTAATGTAGGTTAAAAGGTGAACTCTGTTCATAAGGTACAGCATAAGCGGAATACACTATATATAGTTATGGACCATTAATATATACATGCACATATTATGACAATATATTGATGGTTATGTTTATACAGTTGGAGTTATATGTGATATTAACGTTTGCTCCAGTCTTGGTCATCCGAATGCTTTTTTTTTCTCTTTCATTTTTATTTCACTATTTTAAGGATATAGTGAAACGTCGAAAACAATATATTATTGGTGGTGAAAATATATAAATATACAAAACTTACAAAGAATGAGAGGGTTACGTGCAAGTCGTTGCTTTATATGTTGACATTGTAATGAGTGCGGTGGGATATTCCTCCTAGGCCCATAAACAATCATATATTATTTTCAAACAAGTACCGAGAGTTTGAAACTACAAAATAGGTTTTACTATTCATAATTTTTGTGGAGAACTAAAAGAGGATATGCGTAAAATTTAGTAAAATTAAATAGTCTGAAAAATACATGGATAACATGTACACATAAACTTTAAAATGTAAACCTATGATTAAATTTAGTTATGTCATAGTAAAATATTTGTAGTGATGCTTCTTAAAGGGAGACAAGCGGTCATTACCCACCCCACATATGCATTTTTTTAAAATTAACTAAAACATATTCTTTCTGTATTACACTAACATTTAATGTGTTTAAACCCTCCTGTAATCTGGTGGACACGACCGCTCGACAAATTCTGGTTCAAACTACACGTTTTGGTATAATTTATCAAATGTGTTCTGTACGCTGTTTGTTCTTAGTTACATGTAATTGAGAAACACTCCCTAAATATGTTGATATTTTTTTTCTATAGAGGCAAAAAGACAACTCGACCAAACACGTAACTACCTGTATCCGTAACGGATCATAAGAAAAATATTGCGAAATATTGAGAAATGGTAAAAGTAGTATAGATAATGGGGTGGTGGGATGGTGGTGGTTGGCACACCTTTTTCGTCATCCAGATGTTGACCAACATTTGGATTAAATTGTTTTTCATCATAACAAGACAAACTGATTTTATCTATTTTGTAGCGTGATGTTATTGAGATATGACATTGTCCCCTAGAAAACAGGGGGTAGTAGTAAAAATCCGAATGTCGGCCAACATCTGAATGACGAAAAAAGTGTGCCGAACCCCCATAATCTATACTACTCGTAAACTTCTGTTTGTATGTACAAAATGTCCCCTTTTCGTGTTTACAGAATTCCAAACCCCCACCCATTTTTTATACTTACATTTTTATTTAAATTGATCCGTCGTCTTGACCAGTCATTTTAGTGCATTTGATTATGTCGGAATAGTTAGAGCTATGCCCCGTGATGTTTTGTTATATGATGAATATTGCTTTGTAAACACTGTAGCACATTTAATGTTATTGGATCGAGACTACACTTGGTCAGGATGCTATTGACCATAAGTGTTCTTGAACCGGTCTTATTGAACCACTTAATATGGTTATCAAATGACGATAATTGATCCCTTGTAAAAATTGTAACATCAAGTGTAACAATATTGTTACATTAATTAATTTTAATTTATTGTGACCAGACTTGGACAAAATGTAAAGCTCACAGTAATTGTTCTTTCGTTTGTTTTCTAAAAAAAGTACTAATTCATTTAATCACGAATCTGGGATGAGAAATAATTATTTCATACTGATAAAATGACACATACATGTATCTTTATCCAAGTTTTTTATCAAATAACTCAAGTTATTTTTTTTTTATTGATTTAATATTAAGTATGTTAAAATCCAATAAAAGAGTGATCAATTAAAGCACTTATAAAATACCATATAAATGCACAGAAACCAGTATAGAAACATACGCGCTACAAACTAGCACCACAATTACTATTTCCAAAAACGTATCATGGATATATCATCCTAGTTACTTGACGTTTGAGATACATGTTTTATTAAGAATAACACATTTTGAATATATTTTGCAATGAAACAATAGCGTTTTCTATTAAAGCAACATATCATACAGTTAGAGGTTCGTTGTGTGCAGTAAGCATTATATATCGGCGACTAATTACACTCAATCTGTACGTGTTAAGTACAGGTTGAGTGCAGTTTAGTTACAGGTCTTGACTTCAACCAGCACGTAATTTAATCGTGTGGAATTTGCTCTTGACTGTCTGGCAGCATTTATAATGGAAGATGATTATCAATTACTTTTTCAATTAGGAGAATCACCATCAGGCGATTCAAGGAACATCTAAATTGAACATCTGTATCGATTATACATAGTAAAGAATCTGTTTTCTTTAATCAAGAGTTTAGTTCTGCAAATCATATTGAACATATTATAGCAAACCGCGCATGGCCAATATAAATCAATTTTATGTCGATTTTATTGTCTGTTTTATATTTACTTTTTTCTATTTTTAATATTATGTTCACTTAATAATACGGAAAAGTGTTACAGAACAGCATTTTTTAAAATCTAAATGGAGTAATAAGTTATACTTTTTTCGTTTACGACAGTTGATGTTAATTAAAACAACGGTTATGCATTGAATCAGTCCGTTACGAGTTCCACTGTGACCGCTGGAAATTAACATCATAATGTATAATATTTATTTAATGGATGAATAATGTGTCAGTGATGTGACGAATCTCAAAATAAAGTTAACTCTTCATTCCAGAATTAAATTTAAATTTATATTAGTTAAACTATTCTAGTCAGTGTCTTAGAACTGGTATATACACATGTATTATATATGACAACCTTTATGCAATAAGTTGTAAATTTGTTCCAAAATGACATAAGCATAACCATATTATACGTATAATACATGTACCATATAAGAATAATAAACAGCTTCTTGTGGGCTATAAAATTTCACCTTAGTGGAATGTTACACATGTAATGCAAATACATGCATATGCATCGATAGTTACCACGGCATAATTGCTTAACAGATATGTGGAATGAATGACTTGCATTTTGATATTAAAGTTATAAATTACTTCGTATAAATATAGGTACTATACTTTGCTATAGATCTTCCGCTGATAAATTGCCAGGATGATATAGACATATTTTTGTTTCGTTCCGTGTGTTATTTCAATTCAGGGGACATTCTATTATAACTAATATATATTTTAATTGATATACATATTCTATTAATATATTGTCATAAACTACGTTTGTCACATTAACTGTCATTGACTATTAAGTTCGTACATCTATATTAATGTCTCCTTATACTTTTATAGTGCAAGAAAGGGAGGATACATATGTACTATAAAATGTATAGCTGCTTAAGACTTTATATAGCATCTTGAAATCAATTATCTATATTTGCTTGGTAGATTCAGGTATCTGTTTTTATTATGAGAAAAATATGAAATTGCCATTTAATACATTAGAAAAGAGTAACATTATAATCATTCTATACTGTAAGCCTGAAGGCAGACAATGTAACTATATGACATATCTGATAACAATGGAAGTTCTCTGATAATTATGAGGCATATATAGGAAAGAAGACATGGCATCTTATGTATAGTGGAATACCTATGGGAAATTCGAAACAAATCAGTTGCTGCACATACAAAAACAATATCAGTTTTACAAATAATTAATCAATATGTGTTGTTTGCAGCTGTAATTAAATCATGGGACCAAAGATAACGTAGCCGCTATAATTATTACGGTTAACATAATCTACAGACAGAACAAACATGTTAAGTTATGAACTTCACCTTGGAAATGTTTTCATGATTAAACTAGAGATCTACTTGAGAGCACCCTCTTACAAACAGAACATTTTAAGTAGTTGTGTAAAGAGATATTGTAGACAAGAAGTACGTTATTTTAACGATAAATGGTGTACATTTATTGAAATTTAATTGAATATAATTTAATTGCCCTTCAACATGATTTCATTGCGGGAATACGAGGAGTTTATTTATATTTTAAAGGAAACAAAGCGAGATTTTGATGTTCCATCTTGTACTGTACTAATAAATATATCTGTCAATTCCAATACAGTCAGCTCTATTGTGCGTTATATTCTTCCACTGTGTAAGTAAATTAGCTGTCTGATAAGGTAATAGAAACTGGAGCGGATTATCATTTCAGCTTCAATGCAAGAAACAAAGGTCACTGTTAAGGTTAAGTGATATATATGGAAACGATAAAGTCCCTGTGAACTGAAGGCCATACGTAATAGTTTCAACATTAGAATATTGCGTCTTGATATAGCTAACATATACTGAATATGGATTATATATGAACCAAATTGAAAGTTATCTGCGAGCAGAGAAAACAAAACTTTGGCACGCAATAGACAGCATATAACTATGTGTGATCTTAACACGAGAATATTCAAAACAGGAACCAGACGTCCAAGAACGTATACATTTGTATTATCATATTTTAGCCTTATAATGGTATCAGAATTATTTCACGTCTATGAATATTAGTATATTACTACATTGTAGATATTATAGCAGATTTAAATAGCATTAATTACATAACTCAGTTAAAAACATTCAATTTAATAGTACATATTAGAATTAAAAATAGAATGCAGATATACACGTGCACCATGACTTTGTCTCCAATCGATGTTGATAAACTTAAACTGTTCTTATATGACAATGATCAAAGAAAGAACTGAATCAAATGAAGTAAAGAGAGAACATATGCCAGCTATGGGTTACAATTAAATATAGCTATAAGAAACATATGATATACGAGCTTTTTCATACACACATTTTTTTTATTGAAAAATTGTGTTACGTATATAAGTACATTTTAGTTCATTTTTCGCATTTATAAATGCCCATTGTCTGGTATTTCAGGCTATAAATATATAACTAATGTACCTTTTAGTAAAATCCAGAACCTGATATCGCCCGAATAAAGTATATTAACCCCTAATGAAAAAGCAGAGAATACTATGCCTGTCCCACAATTAACGGCAGTTAACGGCAATTGGCCGCTTTAGTAAACTGTAACGTCATTCTCACTTTCAGTTGAAGCAGCTGACCAGCCAACGTGCTGAAAAAAGGCTTTCCCCAACATCGCTTTTTAACGGACCAAATCGGGAAATCTGTCTCTGTTCTATGTACATGTTATTTTTTTTTCTGAATATTTATTTGTTGACATTTTAATTGCAAAAATTTAATTCATATTTTAAATATTGTCTTTAAACGATTAATATATAAATAATAAATGAATCATAATTACTCACAATAACTTTGATAACTCTGCGGCAAACATATTATTTACTACCCTTTTCTAAACTGGAAAGTGTTCATTTATAGTGACAGTCTCAAAAGGTTCAAGTTTGATGACATGTTTATAACTGGATTTCACTGTAAATGGATAACATGCAATACAATTCAAAGAAAGAGTCCATGAATCTTGAAGGAGATCCCTGGTAGGATTTTCGTAATGTAATTCCTATACAAACGTATAACATTTGTTCGAACAATAACATGACAGTTCCTGTTTATATCCGTTATTGGAACAACTAATAGTGGAACAGCTAGTTCAAACTTGGATAAAAAAATGGGATTAAAATGGAACATTCAATAAAATCACGATAATTCAATTGCGTACAACTTGTTATTACAACTTGAAATCCAAGTAAATCAAGAGAAAGTAGCTCTCGTTTATCATTCATAGAACAATAAAAACTATTTGGAACGGTTGTGACCATGAAACCACTATCAATAAGGGCAGTAACAGAAATATTCTCTCAAGTAACATCATCCTGGCTTGTAGAACCAACTCAACGTTCAAAAATATCTGTTTTGGCCTGAAGTATGTTTATCTTTCCCTGACTTGCCATTGGCAGCGGTTACTCATTTGGTTGATCTCTTTCTTGGACATAGCCTCTGCCTCTGCCTCTGTGATTTGCTCTGTTGTTGGTGTTGTGGAATCCTCTGTTGTTATTGTTATTGTCTTTATAACGGCCTCTTTTGTTGTTGTTGTACTGACCACTATAGGTGTTGTACTGAGTCTGAGGTTGCTGACTGTTCCTCTGTGACATTTTATTAAAATATCAGCGATAATAGCTGGTAAACACATGTTTTTGACGATAAACGACGGTATTTTGCACCAAATGTGATCTAGATATTCACAAATGCTACTAAATAATACAATTATACCAGTTGTTTATTGAATTTAAGTGGTAAAACTATCTGTTTATGCAGCTTTATATAGCGCTAGTAAATGTATGTAAAACAACATCACATGACATAAAAGATAGCTTAAAATAATCTACTTCGAATGAGAGAAATAAGTGAAAAATAGATCCGATTGGTAATAACAAAATTGCCTTCAGATGAATCGTATTATGAATATAGATTACGTCCGGTCAGTTGGCTCTTTGGACTATTTTATTTAATAGTGTAAGGTTAAGATGTTAGAATTAACCTTGAAAAAAAATAATTATCTTGTGGAATGAAGAACAGATCATACGTGTTGGTTTGAAATACTTAGAATCTCAGAAGACATATTATAAGAAGTTTTATTTGCAAATCCATATTTAAAATATGTTTATGCATCTCACGAATCATATAGTAAAACACATATGTTTAAATAGAAGGTTGTTAAGAATAAACCATTAAAACTTCATATACATATATATCCTTAATATGACAAGATAATATATACTGAACGGAACAGCTAACCGCCACTTTTGTATTTTAGTATCTTTGTCAAAATATTGAGTAGCGATATCAAAATATCTACGCCATAAACAGACAATTATGTAAACTATGGATTTTACATAACAATATTTTTTCTTATTCAAGTTCAAATTGCAAGGAAACTGCTCCAGTACGTTTTGAGAAAAAAAACATAAAATGTCAGGTACGTAAGATATCAGGTGAAGCGTTAGCTGATCCGTTTAGTATATATA
The DNA here is from genome assembly GCA_029582155.1 of Panopea generosa. NCBI lineage: Eukaryota > Metazoa > Mollusca > Bivalvia > Adapedonta > Hiatellidae > Panopea > Panopea generosa. Next base: position 18,669,509 of record CM055906.1, read on the forward strand.
CGTTTATTGATTAGATGTAATTCAGAACAGTCTCGTCATCACCAATTAGGACATATACATACTAAATAACATTTTCTCTCAATGTCTGGAAGCTTAATTACCTATGGTAGTCAGATATTTCGCATTACGGAGATGCCATCATAGGATACAATGCATGCCTTAATTACATCTATATGTACCCATCATACAAGTTGAACGCTTTCGTTCAATTAATTTAAAAGATGTTTTACTAAAGAGAACACAAATGTACGCAAGGGCCGTAATTAATTAAGGTTGTTTCTAAAACGTGTAAGAGGGGTATTATAAAAGTTGTTTCTGAAACCTGATCGAGAAACGTAATTAATATTGTTTCTAAAAGGGATGTAAGACTGTAATTAAGTTTGCTTTTAAAACGTGACGGGGTCGTAATTCAGATTGTTTCTAAAATATGACGTAGGGCCGTAATTAAAGTTGTTTTTAAAACGTGATCGAGGGCCGTAATTAAAATTGTTTTTAAAACGTAATCGAGGGCCGTAATTTAATTGTTTTTAAAACGTGATCGAGGGCCGTAATTAAAGTTGTTTTTAAAACATGATCGAGGGATGTTATTACGTTTGTTTCTTAACCGTGAGGGAGGGCCGTAATTCAATTTGTTTATAAAACATGATGGAGAGGCGTTATTAATATTGTTTCTAAAAAATTATAAAGGACCATATTTTAGGTTATTTTTCAAATGTGACCAAAGGCCGTAATTAAGAGTGCATTTAAAATGTGATTGTGGGCGTAAATAAGTTTATTTTTAAATTATGAAGCAGATCTGTTTTTAAGTTTGTTTCTAAATTGCGATGGAGGGCGGTAATAAAGATTGCTTTTAAATTGTGATATAGGGCCGTAATTGGATTTGTTTCTAAATTGTACTATAGAGCAGATATTAGGATTTATTTATGATTCGAGAGAAGGTCGTTATCAAGAAAGTTTTAAATTATACAAGAGGACTGTAATTAACGAACGGTTGCTAAGAGATTACAAGTGATTGCCGTAATTAAGTTTGTTTCTATATTACAAGAAAGAATTGTAATTAAGTTTTTATTCAAAATTGTAATAGACGACCGTTATTATAGATACAGTTGGTGATGTTTCTAAAGTGTAAGAGAGGGCCGTAATTATGTGGGCTTGTTTTAAATTGTTATTAATGGGTGACCGTTATTAAAGGGAATATATAAACTTTAAATTGAAAAAAAAAATGTTTAAGCCGATTTTATTTAAAAAACAAAACAAACGGCTTAAACATTTTCCCCACCTTACCATGCTTATATATACCCACTGATTTTGTTATAGAAAAAGAAGACTTATTCAAATATGCTTAACTTATATTTTAAAAAGGTATCCTTACTTGGTTTACGCGCCTTTGTTAGACTAAACTTTATTTCCCGCCTTCATATTTTGTGGCGTATTAAGTGAGTCACGTGATTTCATTATGATTTCAATTTAAACAGTTGTACAGGGTTACATGAAGTAAAACGTGTTTCACGTAAGTTCGAATGCAATGCGAATGTCATCAAGCAGTATACTCCCTGTAACGTCGCCTTCCGATTGTGAGATACGCTATAATTAAGATTGTTTTGAAATTGTAAGAGAAACCGTAATTAAGTTTATTTCTTCAGTGTTAATAATAAAGTACCGTAATTAAGGTCGCTTATACAGTGTAAGATCGGGCCGATTGCAAGATGCATATATATTATAACTTTAGTTTGTATAACTTGATGGACTATCAAAAACAGCACTCAATACTGACTTTCCCAAAGATACGAACTTGAAAGCGATTGATGAAATAACAGACCTTCATTCGCAATGGACCAAAATGAAATTATAATAATTGAAATATTCAATAAGTTATACTATTTAAACGATTCAATGGCAATCACAACAACAATAATACGCCCTTACAAATATTAACCAATTACGTTATTACCTTTATAAGGCACTTATTAAAAAGAAAGAAAGAAAACGCTGTAACGAATATAAAAAAGATAAAGACATTGAATAAAAATAAATCTAATAAAAGTAATAATATTACTTATGAAGCTTTTTTATGATTAATTTTCTTATTGTAAATCTACCAAACGCAACAAGTGCTAATGCTGAGACATTTTGTAACTTTTATGATTTTTATTCAATACACTGTTTTTTTGTACAACTCGATATGACAATTACTGTGTTAGAAATCGAAAAAAAAGGTATAAAGTTTAAAGACAAACTAAGTGATCTACTTTTAAATGAAAATTTTATTGAATCTTGTGATATATTGGCTTCATATCTTGTCAATATTTTTGACAGTATTTTTAAATCTGGTCACTTTCCTGAAAATTAGTCAGAAGCAGGTATGGTACCTAATTATAAGGGGTAAAAGCTTAATAAGTTGTTTATCTAAAATATTAACAGCTATTTTAAATAAAATAATTAATTCTTGGATATTAAATAATAACAGTATTGTGAGTGACAATGTCATTTAAATTTATTTTTTTATAAAACAAAATAAGCCTCCTCGGGAATAGCCATCACGTATAGGGTACCTTAACTCGTTTCAAAAAATATTTTATATATATAATCTATAATAATAATAATATGTATGCTGAAAGATTGTGTTGTTTTGTTTTTCAAAAGCACAACTTTTACTAAATATACAGGCTTGTATTCACGGCAAAGTTTTCAATAACAAAACATTCAAGATACGGCAATTTTGATAATTTTAAGATGGCTGTGACGTCAAATTCACCTTAGCTCACCTGATATTGCAGACACCATGATACAGTACACTATACATGGTCGTAATATTCAAGACCTAAAGGGAAATATTAACATCGTGTTTGACGCTTGACTATTTCTCTTCACTTCATGTCAGCCATGCCTTAAAAACGGTACATGTATGTTTATATAAACGAGCTTGTATATAATAAAATGGTAGATTTTATGGCGTCATTGCTTTATCTTTTATAGTATCATGTGTTAAATTATATGTTTTTATTTACGCAATAATGCGGAAACAATGTTACAGAACATCATGTTTTAATACACAAGTGCCCATCGGGGAACAATTTCATCGTCTACGACGGTTACTTTTTATTTTTTACAATAAAGCAAAACAAAATTTCCATTATCCAAGTTCGGCTGGGACTGTGTGTAAATAAATTCATATATTAGCAATGTAAAGTAATAGAAATGAGATGTTTGATTGGTGTTACAAGTCAAATGTCAACAAAATCATTTCAAAATATGATACAAAAAGTAAAATAAACTTGTCTATGTCTAGGCGGTATTTGTATATAAATATATTGATAATGTTTTTTTTATGTTAGAACTTTAAAAACGAATATTTCACCTAAGTATGTGTTATTGCATTCCGATTGTATGATAGGCTGTAATTAAGATTGTTTTGAAATTGTAAGAGAAATTGTAATTAAGTTTATTTCTTCAGTGTAAGTAATAAAGTACCGTAATTAAGGTTGCTTTTACAGTGTAAGATCGGGCCGATTGCAAGATGCATTTATATTATAACGTTTGTTTAATGGACTCTCAAAAACAGCACTCAGTACTGACTTTCGCAAAGATACGAACTCGAGAGCGATTGATGAAATATGTATGTGTTATTGTATGTAAATTATGTATATTTGAGTTGAAAAGAAAGTCTGATTTAAAACATTAAATGATATTAATTCAAAGCAAATAGTAGATTGAATATATTGATTTTAAGTAAGAACTGTTCAAACGAATATTTCACATAAATATATTTTATTGTATGTATGTTATGTATAGTTCAGTTGAAAAGGTCTGATTTAAAACATTAAACGAATATTAATTTAAATCAAATATTATATTTAATATCTGATATTAAGTTAGAACTGTTCAAACGAATATTTCACATGAGTAGTGTACATATATATATATATATATATATATATGATAACATCTGATTTTCAGACAAACTTTAGATAAATATTAATATAAAACAGATTGAATATATGATGTTTTCTATGTGGTCAATAGAAACTGTTAAGAAAAACAGGGTGTTGACGTTTCGTGCCAGCTGCGCGGGATCTATGTCATGCTAGAATTATTTACCTCTCAATAACACCACCCAATTGTTCTAATGAAATGGACTCAAGCGTGAGACCTATTGAACTTCACAGACGAGACAAAATAAATAAGTATAAAATAATAAAAAAAGTATAAAACATCCGTTAGCCTACCTTGCCAGAAGCCATCATAGATAATATACTGAAACACATATTTCTGTATTTAAACTAAAAGTAAATACCAATCTGGATGATTTAATCGTGTAAAAAAATGTATATAAGTTTAGATGATGGTTAATCATGATTTAATGGTATGTTTTTTATTAACCAAACAATGGCTAGTACTGAGATAATATGCTGGTAATTCGATAGTGTGACAGCTGTAATTGAATGATTGTATAGTAACTGTTTACAATGTATGTTTTAAATGTCTCACACAACAATTAATTTTGTACTGTTCTACATACAGAGAAATGCACCAATGGTTCTACATGTATAAGTGCATTACTCCCATAGATAGTCTTCTTTTGGTCAAATTATGCAGAAAAAAACATGACGTTGACAAAGTTGCTTTTTCAGTTTCGATTGTTTAGCACCACTTCATTTTTTACAATTTTTTCCATTTGTTGCAGTGCATCACTTCGCATATTTAATCTGTTATAGCTTCATCAAACTGTTCCCAATGTCATCCAATCTTGGCAGAAATTGTGAAAATATTCCAATGTTCCCACAGTGAAATATGACATTTAATGCATTTTCAACAAAATAATTACCGAACCGCTTTACACCGCTCTTATTTCTTGGGTGAAAGGATCTTGCTACAGTCATGTAACGGAGGTGAAACCTTGAAACATGAACTCGACGTACTCAGTTTAACATTTTAATAATACATTAGTCGTGGCTCATTCAATTAATTGTTTTTCCTATTGCACGCGGAGCCCGGTTAGTTAAGTCGGTAGCGCATCTGACTGCCAGTCTTACTTCCCCTGGCGAGATCGAATCACCATCCTATCAAAGTCTTGGTGCTGACTGATATATACTAGCGGAAAAAAGAAACTGTGCATGTGTAAAGTGTTCATACATCGCTCAATTTTATAAGTTAAAGCTTGAAACTTTACACAGGTTAGTTGTGTATCCCTCTCGGTCATTTGCACTGGTCATTGTATGAGTTGCACGGGTAGTTTGTCTGTCTGGCCAACGTCTTCGCATTGACGTTTTTTTCGACCAGCAGTCAATTGCAAACACGTTTGTCGCCTAAACCTGTGTAAAAGCATAGTCTTGATACCTGTAAGACACAAAACCGGCATAAGTTAGAAAAACGTCTTCGATACGCCATACCAAGGTTGATTGAAACTGACAGATGCCGCGCCGTAGGCATGATTGAAGCTAGTGTACGTCATACTGACGTTGCAAGACAATTTGGTGTGCACTGAAATACTGTAAACGCCTTGTGGAGACGGTACCAACAGTTTGGGACCACCAGAGACCGTCCTCGGTCAGGACGTCTACGCGTAACGTCTTATCGTCAGGATACGTACATCCGGGTCATTCATCTCCGTGAACGACTCAGAATTGCTTCTTCGACGGCTAGAAGTATTCCTGGCCTTAGAAGAATTAGTCCCCGAACGGTACGTAATCGATTGCTTGAATGAGGCATACGTCCACGACGTCCAGCCATACGTCCTGTTCTCCAGCAACATCATCGTGTAGCACGTTTTGCCTGGTATAGACGACACATACACTTTACGCAACATGACTGGGCATGCGTTCTTTTCATGGATAAGTCCAGGTTTCATCTCGACAGCAGCGACGGTCGTTCTAGAGTGTACCGTCGTGTTGGTGAACGTTTCCATGACAACTGTGTGATTCAACGACGTCCATTCGGCGGAGGTTGTGTCATGGTGTGGGGTGGCATCTCATCCCGTGGCAGAACAGCTCTTGTGGTTGTGGACGGCACACTTACAGGCAACAGATACCGTGACGAAATCATACGGCCTCACGTCCTTCCATTTGTGCAGCAACATAAAGCCACGCTGCAACAGGATAACGCTCGCCCGCACGTCGCGCGGGTTGTCACCGACTTTTTGATCTAGAACAATGTGAATGTGCTGCCCTGGCCTGCAATGGCACCGGATATGTCGTCTATAGAACATGTGTGGGATGAGATGCCGCGTCGCCTACGTCGCCTCCAAAATTAGCCGTTGACGTTACCTGACCTGTCACGTGCGCTTGTGAGAATCTGGATTGGTATTCCCCAGGCATTTTTTTAGCACACTTGTCGCATCAATGAAGCGTCGTTGCCAAGCATGCATCGATTCCAATGGTGGACATACACGGTATTGATGAGATGAACTTTGTTTAGAGAACGTCTCTGAAAACTGGTTTCTATCCAAGACGCTGCTGATGCAATAACCATAACAGTTGAGCTGGAGTTAAAAAAAGGTCAGATAAAACCCTGTTGTTTTTTTTTTTGCGATTTCTGATATATCTCCTAAGTTATAGCATATTATACCCATGCACCGTTTCTTTTTTCCGCTAGTATATATTGTCATTCGTCTCTCACTGTTCATTCAAAGGGAAAAAATATATTCACTTGCGGAAATGATTTGCTCGAGAAACAGTTAATCTTCCAGGACCCCAGGAAAGAGTGGTCACGTTAACTGATTGTCTGTTAAATGACGCTAAATATATTTAACAACCAAGTTCTTAAAAAAAACTCTATCATGGTTGTTTTCCACGGTAAGAAATATCAACAATGAATATATTCAATATGCTTTTAAATGGTTAGACCACGTTTTATCTTGAGTGTTTAATAGTAATATTTATATCTGGTCCAATCATGATTTAATGGCGTATTTTATTAATCATGTAATGACTAGTACTGAGATCGTATGATGGTTATATCATGCGTTTGATAGTTATAGTTATATTTCACTCAACCATGATAATATGGACTATGTTAAACTATACACACGTTAAATTTAATAAGTTTCACTAGAACAGCTAACCTCTGAATACAAATCACATTTATGTAACTAAAATGGTGCTAAAGAAATGTTATAATTGGCAAAGCTATAAGAATTATAGTTTTATGAAACTCTCAGCAAGTAAACTTACGACTTTTACGTCATATACTTCGTGTAACAACTTAGGTCGTCTAAATTACCATATGTATTAATCGGATAATATACCCATGAAGACACCAATAGGCCGTCATAATGCTTTACATTACTCCACAAATTGTCTTTGCAGTAAATCGTTCCATACGACTACTTTATTCCAAATGTATCATTAATATTGTTATTTATCATTTAAACCCACTTAATTGCGCCACGATTTAGACGATTGACATACATATATAAACCATGTGGGATTATTTTCATTCCAATCATGTCCGAAGTTATTACTGGCACTTCAGTAGGACTGATATGTGTGAAGCATGGGTTATTTATCATGCTAAACCAAAGGTACTATGGTGTATTTTAGCATTGAATATATAGCAGTGATATATAGCATTGTTTTATTTCGTTTGAAGCGATATCTATGAATATAAGTAGACTGTAAGCAGCCAATGCTTTTATCTGAAAGACCAGACATAATTGAAATCTGGTAGAGGCCTGACCATGGGAAAACAGAACTGACATACACTAATTGCTTGAACAAGTACTCGTATGTTAAATAATTTTATAATTGTAACTACGGTAACCCCATAGGATATTATAAATGATTAATTTCAAATATAGTTTGCAGCCTATAAAGATAAAGAAATCCTTGTGGGTATCTGCAATTAAATGTTTCAAAGTAAATGATTATATAACATAAATGTGTTATCCTTATGACTGTTATGGTATAAATAGATATGATAGTAGCCATGTTTGGGTCGTTAAATCATTTCATAATGTGTAACACACAACTCCCATAAGGCTGATGCACTTGTAATAAGTGTTTTAATTGTGCGACGAACAGAATGACTTGGACCTCAAAGCTGACAGATTCCCAAGGCTTTAAACGTAAGGGCTGGTTACATGTTTATATATGTATCTTCTCTTGTCATACTCTGAATTAACATTATCTGCACTGGCTTCTGCCAAGTCATCGAGCATATAAGCTCAGATAAGTATTTAATCAATTTTAGGCTGTTTCTTATTGTATTTACTTACCTGAGCATTACTGTTTTTATTTTATAGTTGACATATATGCCTGTTGCAGTAGTTTTAAGAGAATAATTTGTCGGGGGATACTTTTATTTACATTTATGATATGACGCCGCATAAAGAGCGAGGTTGGGTGCACCAGACTGAATTATCATTATTCACCAGTTTGACCATGTTCATGCTGCTTTAGTGGCTATCTCTATTCAGTGCTACATCTCATATTGGTTATGTACTTTCTGATTTTTGTATCTTAGATTTCGATTTGTTTTATATAAACAAAAATATTCTAATGTAACTGTTTACAATGTCGGCTATGAGTAAATGCGCAGAATGCAAACTTCTTATTGTATTTGTAAGCATAATTAGCCCTGATTTGATTGCATTACATGTCCTTTTTAATGCTGTACAGTAATTTAACCCATTCGATTTGAATATTTAAGAATGATTCAATATACGATTAGTCATGTGTCATATTCACAAATGTACACTTGCATACTAGTATAAGTATTAGAACATATTGGAATTGAGGGTTATTATTTTGTCAAAGACATCTCGAAGTTCAGCGTATATGGAAACAATGACAGATATCGTTAATTCAATGTTTAGATCAGGTTTATTTAAATGAATTGGATTAATAAGGGAATTAAAAATGGAACATTATCTATTCAGGAAAATAAATTAAAAACATTCAGGAAAGATTATTGATTACTATTTGAAATAACCGAATTAAATGCAGTTAACACACACGATAGACAACAACAAATAAACGTTTTATGCGAACAGAATATAGACAAAACAAGTGCCTCTCAAACGCAAAAAGCAGACGTATTGTGTGTACGTTATTGAACAAAAATATAACAGAACGATAACTGAGTTTTCTAAATGATAGTTAGAAAATACATAAATGTACATATACTAGTCACCATTCGCATTATTGACTAGGTATCACAGCTATATTCAGCATGTTTGCAGTTATTCTGACCTTCAGTACACACGTACAAAAGTTAAATATTCTATTTTCCATTGTAGATTTATTCAATTTTCATATTTGCATACCTTGGCTGTTTGGTTTATTTCAGATCAAATGCTATCAAAACAAGCTGCTGATTATTTAAAATCAATAAAACCGTGTTTTTTACCAGAAATGAAACAGCAAAACAATCTAGTATTTCGATTGAAACATGCATATTTATATTATTTTGCATACGAGACAAACCAAATGAATTTATTCTTTGAACAAAACACAATTTGCTTCGATTTTATCTGTTTATTATGCAGTTAAAATAAGAGTGTTTGTAAAGTGATCTACTGTATACAAATTATAGGAATCCAATACAATTGGATCTGATAAGTCATTTAAATTCAAAAACATTTCTTCGATCAAATATCTTCTTACAAAGTTAGCCTATCCTTTCAATAGTATATATCATAGTATTACACATGTCACTAGCTTATATTTATATTATCTATTTATTAAAATATCAAGTACAATAATACATGTTCGATTTACAACAGTTACGATAACGTGATTTAATGTTAAGCAATCCCAGCATAACAAGGCTTTTCAATCAGTATGTTATCTATATAATTGTTGTTAATGCCAAACAAGTAAACATTGCGTATGTATTTCCAGGATAAAAAAAATAACACTGTGCACATGTCTTCAAATGCTTCGCTTTTCAGCCGTGAAATAAGTATTTAATTCCATTTATATTCGTACTGTGACTTTCCTCTATTACAAATACCAAATCTAATATAGATTGTGCTAATTGTAAGTAGACATTTGTGTGTCTTTGTTATTCATGGATTCACACCTTCTCCGTCAATCAAATGATACAAAGAATCTCGTAGCAAATACTATTACTATTATCTAACGGATAAATGTCAAGGGTTATCAGTATGGAATATAACAATAGTCAACTCTATCCGACACGCTTAATGCGTAAATAAATGAAAGGAAAACCAATTTATTACTGTGACATTTAATATTGACCAAAAGGTCACAGATTATTTATGTTTAACGTATGTAAAACTGTGATCCCTATGATGACCCGGGACCTGTTTTGAACAAACCTTTCACGTAATGTTTACTTGTTTCACATTAACAACAATTATCTATATTTCATTAACCTTTCGTCAACCATCTTACTTTACAAACACCACTGTTTCTCTTTTTTTGGCAATTAAGCGGTCCATGTATTTTTGTCCGCATAACATCCTTTTGACTGCATTTATGTATGTATGTATGTATGTATGTATGTATGTATGTATGTATGTAATGTATGTATGTATGTATGTATGTATGTGTGTGTGTGTGTGTGTGTGTGTGTGTGTGTGCACGCACAAGTGCGTAAATCCGAGATCTAGTACAAGTTTACACAGCTTTGTCCGAGATCCGATGTAGATCCGAGATCCAAAAATCGGACCTCGGAATCCACCGCACTTGGATTTGTAACGGTCTTCGGGTTTTGAATGATATAGCTTAAAATTAACGTGGACCTCTTTTGTTCGGATTTTTCCTTATGCAAGTGTGTAATTGCCTCCCTCTAACTGTCCAAACTCCCACCACGTGGCGTATTGAAAAGAGGGCAACACACACTTTATGATTTTGACCAATCAAAGACGAGTTTCAAATAAACAACGGGAGACAACTCTATTCAATCGTGGATCTCGCAAACTTGCACAGACATACAAAAGCTCATATGAGGCAATAAACAAGATCCGTTGGCGAGATGAATAGAAAAGGTAATTTAAATAGGACTGTACATTATCATAAAGTGTATTAAATCTTCCAATGTCCAAACATAATATATCAATGACATTATTATGTGGATCTCAGGACGTAACACAGGGGGTGGCGGTGGGGCTAAGTTTCATCGTTTTATCGTTTTCAGCGTAAATATAAGAGGGGCAAACTATATGTTGCCTCCGTCTACCTGAATAAGGGGGAGGATGGTGGGCGGGCTTGCTACCTTGTAGCTAGCTTAAAATAATGGGTACACAAATAAAAAAATGGACCTCTTAAAGATATATATTGTGTGTGTGACAGTCTGAGATCTTTAATGTTTTTGGACCTCTCAAAGATATACATTGTGTGTGTGACACTCTGAGATCTTTGATGTTTTTACTTTATGATGGACCTCTCAAAAATATACATTGTGTGTGACACTCTGAGATTTTTGATGTTTTTACTTAATGATGGGCCTCTCAAAGATATACATTGTGTGTGTGACAGTCTGAGGTCTTTAATTATTTTACTTAATGATGGACATCTCAAAGATATCATGACATTGTGTGTGTGACAGTCTGAGTTCTTTAATGTTTTAACTTAATGATGGACCTCTCAAAGATATCATGACATTGTGTGTGTGACAGTCTGAGGTTTTTAATGTTTTTACATAATGATGGAACTCTCAAAGATATACATTGTGTGTGTGACAGTCTGAGTTCTTTAATGTTTTGACTTAATGATGGACCTCTCAAAGATATACATTGTGTTTGTGACAGTCTGAGATCTTTAATGTTTTTACTTAATGATGGACCTCTCAAAGATATACATTGTGTGTGTGACAATCTGAGATTTTAATGTTTTTACTTAATGATGGACCTCTCAAAGATATCATGACATTGTGTGTGTGACAGTCTAAGGTCTTTAATGTTTTTACTTAATAATGAACCTCTCAAAGATATACATTGTGTGTGTGACAGTCTGAGATCTTTAATGTTTTTACTTAATGATGGACCTCTCAAAGATATCATGGCATTGTGTGTGTGACAGTCTGAGATCTTTAATGTTTTTACTTAATGATGGACCTCTCAAAGATATACATTGTGTGTGTGACAATCTCAGTTCTTTAATGTTTTTACTCAATGATGGACCTCTCAAAGATATACATTGTGTGTGTGACAGTCTGAGATCTTTAATGTTTTTACTTAATGATGGACCTCTCAAAGATATCATGACATTGTGTGTGTGACACTCTGAGATCTTTAATGTTTTTACTTAATTATGGACCTCTCAAAGATATACATTGTGTGTGTGACACTCTGAGGTCTTTAATATTTTTACTTAATGATGGACCTCTCAAAGATATACACTGAGATATTTGATGTTTTTACTCGCTTGGCGTTAAACATTTAGAGGATAGTGCTAGGTCTGCTCGGCCCAGTGTCAGTATAATGTGACTGGATGGGGAATCATATCATGTATCTGCGGCATGATACTCCAGTGTGATAGCGCTTATAAAACTGTCTCAAGTAGACACCGTCGCAATATAGCAGAAAAAATTTGTTGAAAGCAACACTAAACACCATACAAACAAAACAAACAATCTTAATGATGGGCCTATACATTGTGTGTGCGACTGACTGAGATCTTAAATGTTTTTCATAATGATGGACCTCTCAAAGACATGCATTGTGTGTGTGACAGATTTGTATCAGAAAATATCTTCTTTATTCTCTTTCCTTTCATTCATTTGTTTGTGCGTTCGTCCCATCAAATTTGTTTTCAGTGAAACAATTCTGAAAAAGGTCTGTGAATGTTGTAATTTTCGGTGTATAATTGATTAAATTACGTCCTTTTTTCAACTTAATTTTTGTAAAGTAAACATATATCGGGGGAATCATTGTTGAATGGGCATTTACTCAAGTTGAAGATGTGTTTAAACCTTTCAATAAATAATCGGCGACCAGTTATATAGATAAATGAATATCTTTTAAAATCGTAAACTTAAAAAGGATGATCTTTTTTTGCAGGTACTAGAATGAAACAGAGAAAAAAGGTTTCACATGAAAAGTGTAAACTTTATATAGAGCAAGATGAAGAAAAAGGTATGTGATGATTTATTATGTAGATTAAAGTGATTATATTGGCTACACATTAAAGCGGCTCGCTCACACTAAGTCCATATATTATAACTTAAATATATATGTTTTAGGGAACTTTGTAATACTATTATAAATGTCCTTCGTATATAAGTGATACAAAAAAAGTACAATAAAACATTTTTTTATCAAAATTTAAGCTAAGCACATTTGTTAAAAAGCGGTACAGAGAATTCCCCCAAAATAAACTGGAGATTTTGTCTTGGAGCACCTTGAGGAAAATCACGTGATACACCAGTTGTACAGCTCAACATGGCGGAAATGACTCTCGTGCATGCGTGATGTCCAACATGTTTATCGTTGTGATGACAGTATCTTAAAATACTTCACACGCCAAAACTAATTTTAAAAATAAAACATATCAAATGGTTTATTTTTCGGGTACAGATTTTGCAAAAAAACTCAACAAAACTCATACTTTTGGGGCCAGGAAAATTGTCATTATTTAAACTTGATGTAATTGCATGTTACCGAAGCATTTTTATCATATTTTGACGATATTTTTTTTTTTTTGTTCAAATCAACAAAGTATGAGCAAATAGTTTTAAAGCTGTAACTGGACACCTTCTCTATGTGTTATGCACATAAAATAGTGCTTGTATGCCCATTCAATGCCAGAATTAGCCTAAGGGTTATTTAAAAAATTAATAGTACTTTTCCTAAAAGATCTGTTGAAGAGGAACTTACAAAAAACATTTCCTCTGATATGTTCATCTGTCCATTTGTTGCCAGTAGAGCGATTCAAGCCCTCATGGGTCTCTTGTTTTTTTATGAAAGAAAGCCAATAATGTCTTCTATATATATAAAATTCACTGCATATAAAGAGAAACTTTAAAAAAAAAATTCCTCTAAATGTTCAAGGCCTAAACCATAGATATTTTTTTCATAGTAACATTGAATGGAGGTCCTCTGAAGGGTTTATTGAAGTCAGGTTACACGGGTCAAATTTGGGTAGCCTCAGGGGTCACTGTTTTAAAATAGGAAGATATAGGAAAAATGTAAAAATGTTCGTGTAGATGCAATATTACCCACATTTTCCATTGAACCTTAACCAACTTTGCACAGCTGTATCTTGGATTGATTCTTGAATCAGTCAGATTTGACCACAACTGCCCCTGCAACAGGGCTTATTTATAGTTATACATAAATAAAACATGACTTTGTTGTGTAGACATGGTAGCAATTCCATCTTTTGAACCAACCATATTCAGTCACAAATTGGTCTTATAGCACAATTAAAGAGGAACTTGCATAAAACATTTCATCTGAAATGTTTATCTCTTCAATTATTATAGTAGAGTGATTCAGACCCTCTTGGGCCTCTTGTTAATATATGCATGCAGGCATAATTGGGAAATATATAGTTTTACATCTTATGATGATGTGACAGTGGTTTAGTTAAGACTAAAGTTCAAATTCATTTCAGTTATTATAAATTTGTTAAAAAAATAATTTAAGAAGTGCAAAAGCTGTCTACCTTTTCCAACAAAATTTGAAGATCATATCAAGGAAATAATCTTGAGACAAAAGATCTTAACCAGCATAAAATTATCTATATCAATTTTTGTCTCGTCGCGATGAAGGATAGACTAGATAAAGGTGTTGCTTTTCTGTCAACGGCAGAGGCGTCAAACATTTATATTTAGCTCCAACGTTAAATTTTTTCGGTATTACACTTTTTCTCAACAAGTACAAATGCTAGGACACTCATACTTGGATCATAGTTACAACTAACACCCTGCATCACATTATATACTGAAGATGCTGAGTATGACCTCCACTGACTTTGTTTGATGCTGAATTTTGCATTTACCTCCAACGTTAAAAAGTTTTCATTTTTACACTATTTCTCAATAAGTACTAGTGCTAGGACACTCATATTTGGATCATAGTTACAACTATCACCCTGCATTACATAATATAATGCAGATGCTGAGTTTTTTTTTTTTATTTATTTAAAAAAAAAATATTCTTTTTTTATTTTTAAATATGTTTTACTTTAAAGTTTTGTGTGCAACTACCATGAAGCTCATATCTCAAAAAACACTTAATGTATTTGATCGAAACTTCACACAATACTTCCTACAATATTTCTTAGTCATTAAACCTACTACAACCAAGTTAGATAACCCTTACATGAATATAATGTTGTAATTTTTTCTCTTCCATGTGTGTATAAACAGTTTAAGCGGACACGGCGAGACATATCATTCTGCAGAATTCTTGTTTAGTTCTGACCTGTCTGCACTTTAAGAAAAAAAATACATTTTCAAACAAATGTACTTAGGTCTTGTATTATCAATTTAGAATCTTTACTTACAGGAAGATGTGTTTTCACCAAAAATTTGATCCAGAAGGGCGACTATTTTCTTAAATACAGTGGAACTTTCTGCAAAACAGATCCTGTTGGAGATGATACATATGTTTTTGAATTTAGATTTCACGGGAAGAAATGCTGGTAAGCTTTGTTACCTTATACCCTTGCTGTTAATGGCTATACAGTTGTTAACAAGTTTGAAATATTTGAATTTTACAATCATATTCTAAAACCATAAAACTTAGATATTTGATATGTAATACACATGGTGCGCTGGCCTTGAAATATCCTTGAATATTAACAAGCCTAAAAAGTCCTTGAAATTGTCAAAGGGACTTAAATTTCTAAATTTCATGCATTTGCCTTGAAAAGTACAAAAAATCCTAGTTTGAATTTTAACCGGAATGAATTTTGCAGGAGATTCTGGTTAGCAACACATATTGGCCCAAATTGTTGAAACAAACGTCCCTGTTTAGAAATATCAAAGATTTTTTATAGCCACATCAAACAATTTGTGACTGTGGTCAGTTATCATTATGCCTACAGAGGGATGAGACAAGAGACTTGGGTATATTGACTGCATGTTTATGAAAGGTTTTCGATTCATAATATTCATGATTTATTTAATCCAGCATCAAATACACCATATCTACAGTACTCGATTGTATGATGTGCAGAAAAAACACCCTAAATTTGAAATGTGTTTAAGTTTGAAATTATGTAACTGTGTTTGAAAAGAGCATGAAAGAATAATGTCAATGATAAAACAGACACAATGTGAAAGTTTCATCAGCTTTTTATACATCTTAATTATGAATTCATGGATATTTACTAACAAATGAGTCTAATAATGAAAACATTAAATTACCTTGATTTATAAATGTCGGTCAAAATTGTGAAAGAGATCACCTCTATAAGGCAACCTCCTGTCTTAGCAGCCACAATTTTGCTATTTCCCGTTTCTACACTTTCAGTACAAATTATCCTGTATTAACAACAACCTGTCTTAAGAGGCCAGTTTGGTTCCTTCCATTGACTGACTGAAGACAGGTTTGACTGTATTGAGGTAAATTTTAGTGTTAAACTCTACATGCCAAAGGCCAGAATGGCCTATGTGATGGCGCGCTATCTGTTGTTCATCGGCTTAGACCATTAGGAACTCTCTCTCTGAAACCACTACGCAAATTAAACTCACATGAAGACGACATTAAAATAGTCCAAAACTTAAAAAATATTCTTCTCATGAATGGCCCAACAGATTTTCAAAATGTTTATGTAGTAATGATGACTAACTATTGGTTTGTTATTTTTGTTCAAATGGTGTCCCTAGGATTAAAAATGACCCCGCCCCGATGTTTCTATTGCATAGGAGAATTTCAAAAAGTGTTATAGCCACTATGAGTCAGCAAAGTGTCCTCAGGCCCTCTTGGGCCTCTTGTTTATGATGGAAGACAAACATTAAAAAGTTAAGCCCTATTGAGAACACTTCTTTTATTTGTTTATTTTAATTTTTTTAAAAAGGTTTGGAAGAGTATGAAGACTATACAACAGGAAAGGATGAGGAGGATGCCGATGAGGAGGAGGAAACTGAGATTGAGGATAGGCAGGATACCATTGGTAAGTGAATAAGTAAAGCATATCTCTAATTACTGGTCAAACATCCATAGTATAGTTTCTGTTTTAATTTAGGCAAAATTGTAGGCAACTTTTAACTTAGAAATATAGTTTGTTGGCATGTCATATTTTTAGGTCACCTGAAAAGTGGATCTATTGCTATCGCCTTTTGTCCGACGTTGTGCGGTGAGCATCTGTAACCAATTAACATTTTCAACTTCTTCTCAAAAACTGTAAGCTCGATCATTATGGAATTTTGTCTGCAGCTTTGGTACCTAAGGGTGAATCAAAGTTGTGAATTGCACTGTCCCCATCCCCTTTGGGCCTTGGGAGTGGGGCAAAAATAGTGAAATTCGAGGTAAACTTTGAAAATATTCTTCTTACTATCAGAAGCACCGGGAAACAAATGGTGGGCATGATTATTGACACATTTAGGTCCTTTATGTAAATTGTGAATTGAATGGCCCTGGATCTCACGGTTTGGACCTGTTTTTGTTTTAAACTTATTTATTTTTACTTCGATTGTGAAACAAGTTCTTACAACTTAGACAAATCACTCTCGAAGTCTTCCTGGGTAGTACCAGTACAAAGCATATGCGGAAAAAGTGCCTTGCTCAAGGACACCACACCACCCAGGTTTGGACCTGGGGGTGGGGCCTACTTTACTAAAACTATAGAAGAGAAAATGACAAAAAACGTTATTTCCGATGACTGGATAGACTTGTGTAAATGTTTTCTGCTTTGATTTGTTGTTGCTAACATGACAGTTAATAATTACCTGAATTTTATTGTCCCTTTCCCCATGGGGGCCTGAGGGGCGGGGTCAAAACAGTCAAATTCAAGGTAAACTTTAAAAATCTTCTTCTTATTATAGGTAGCACTCAGAAACAGATAGTGAGCACGATTATTGACGCATATAGGATAGAAGAATTGTAAATTACATGCCCCTTGGTTTCACGGTTTGGCCCTTGGGGTTGGGCCTACTTTACTCATTCTATAGAAGAGAAATAACAAAAAACGTTATTTCTAATGACTGAATAGACTTATGTGAATGTTTTTATGGTATGATTTGTTGTTATTGACAACCTGAATTTGATGGTCCCTACCCCCATTAAGGCCTTAGAGGCGGGGCCAAAACAGTGAAATTTAATGTAAACTTTTAAAATCTTCTTCTTATTATAGGTAGCACTCAGAAACAAATATTGAGCATGATAAATGACGTATATAGGTCATTTATTAGAAATGTTAACTGTATGCCACTGAGTCTCACAGTTTGGCCCTCTTTACTTATTCTATAGAAGAAAAATGACTATAACCATTATTTCTTATTTCTTATGACTGTATATAAAAATTGTCAATTGCATGCCCATTGGTCTCACGGTTTGGCCCTGGGGGTGGGGTCTACTTTACTTATTCTATAGAAGAAAACTATTTTATAGATATCTTGCGACTGTAGTCCTACATGTACAATCAAGTAATGACCACTTGTTATAGACATCTTGCGGCCGTTTTCCTACAATCAAGTAATGACCACTTGTTATAGACATCTTGCGGCCGTATTTCTACAATCAAGTAATGACCACTTGTTATAGACATCTTGCAGCCGTATTCCTACAATCAATTAATGACCACTTGTTATAGACATTTTGCGGCCGTATTCCTACAATGAAGTAATGTCCAATTGTTATAGACATCTTGCGGACGTCTTCTTACTATCAATTAATGACCACTTGTTATAGACATCTTGCGGCCGTATTGCTACAATCAAGTAATGACTACTTGTTATAGACATCTTGCGGCCGTATTCCTACAATCAAGTAATGACAACTTGTTATAGACATCTTGCTGCCGTATTCCTACAATCAAGTAATGACTCTCACAGCTAATTCAAGATGATTAATCACTAACTTGCCGAGTTGAGTATGCTCGGGTAGTGAATCAGTTACTTGCGGAGATTGGTATGCTGGAGTAATTAATCAGTTAAGTGCGGAGATGGGTATGCTGGAGTAATGAATCAGTTACTTGCGGAGATGGGTATGCTCGAGTAATGAATCAGTTACGTGCGGAGATGGTTATGCTGGAGTGATGAATCAGTTACTTGCGGAGATGGGTATGCTGGAGTGATGAATCAGTTACTTGCAGAGATGGGTATGCACGAGTAATGAATCAGTTATTTGCGGAGATGGGTATGCTCCAGTAATGATTCAGTTACTAGGGGAGATGGATATGCTCGAGTAATGAATCAGTTACTTGCGGAGATTTGTATGCTGGAGTAATGAATCAGTTACTTGCGGAGATGGGTATGCTCAACTATTGAATCAGTTACTTGCCGAGATTGGTATGCTGAAGAAATGAATAAGTTACTTGCTGAGATGGGTATGCTCGAGTAATGAATCAGTTACTTGCGGAGATGGGTATGCTGGAGTAATGAATCAGTTGCTTACGGAGATGGGTATACTCGAGTAATGAATCAGTTTCTTGCAGAGATGGGTATGGTGGAGTAATGAATCAGTTACTTGCGGAGATGAGGTTGCCCGAGTAATGAAGCAGTAACTTGCATAGATGGGTATGCTGGAGTGATGAATCAGTTATTTGCGGAAATGGGTATGCAGGAGTGATGAATCAGTTACTTGCGGAGATGGCTATGCTGGAGTAATGAATCAGTTACTTGCGGAGATGGTAATGCTCGAGTAACGAATCAGTTACTTGCGGAGATTTGTATACTGGAGTAATGAATCAGTTACTTGCGAAGATTGGTAAGCTCGACTAATAAACCAGTGACTTGCCGAGATTGGTATGCTGAAGTAATGAATCAGTTACTTGCTGAGATGGGTATGCTCGAGTAATGAATAACTTATTTGCGTAGATGAGTATGCTGGAGTAATGAATCGGTTACTTGCGGAGATAGGTATGCCCAAGTAATGAATCAGTTACTTGCAGAGATGGGTATGCCCAAGTAATGAATCAGTTCCTTGCAGAGATGGGTATACCGAAGTAATGAATTGGTAACTTGCAGAGATGGGTATGCCCGAGTAATGAATCGGTTACTTGCCGGGATAGGTATGTTGGAGTAATTAATCAGTTACTTGCGGAGATGGTTATGCTCGAGTAATTAATCAGTTACTTGCGGAGATGCGTATGCTTTAGAAATGAATCAGTTACTTGCGGAGATGAAGATGTCTGAGTAATGAATCAGTTACTTGCAGAGATGCGTATGCTTGATTGAGTAATGAATCCGTTACTTGCAGAGATGGGTATGCTCGAGTGATGAATCTGTTACTTGCGGAAATGGAAATGCTGGAGTAATGAAATAGATACTTCCGGAAATGGGTATGCTGGAGTAATGAATCTGTTACTTGCAGAGATAGGTATGCTGGAGTGATGAATCAGTTACTTGCGGAGATGAGTATGCCAGAGTAATGAACCAGTTACTTGCAGAGATCGGTATGCTGGAGTAATGAATCAGTTACTTCTGGAGATGGTTATGCTGCAGTAATGAATCAGTTACATGCGGAGATGGGTATGCTGGAGTGATGAATCTGTTACTTGCAGAGATGAGTATGCTGGAATGATCAATCAGCTACTTGCGGAGATAGGTATGCCCGAGTAATGAACCAGTTACTTGCAGAGATGGGTATGCTGGAGTAATGAATAAATTACTTGCGGAGATAGGTATGCTGGAGTAATGAATCAGTAAATTGCAGAGATGGGTATGCTTGAGAAATGAATAAGTTGCTTACGGAGACGGGTATGCTCGAGTAATGAATCGGTTTCTTGTAGAGATGGGTATGCTGGAGTAATGAATCAATTACTTGCAGAGATGGGTATGCCCAAGTAATGAATCAGTTACTTGCAGAGATTTGTATACCGAAGTAATGATTCTGTTACTTGCAGAGATGGGTATGCCCGAGTAATGAATCGGTTATTTGCCGGGATGGGTATGTTGGAGTAATGAATCAGTTACTTTCGGAGATGGTTATGCTTGAGATATAAATCAGTTACTTGCGGAGATGCGTATGCTTGAGAAATGAATCAGTTACTTGCGGAGATGAGGATGTCTGAGTAAAGAATCAGTTACTTGCGGTGATGCGTATGCTTGCTTGAGTAATGAACCAGTAATTTGCGGAGATATGTATGTTCGAGTGATGAATCAGTTACTTGCAGAGATGGGTTTGCTCGAGTGATGAATCAGTTACCTGCGGAAATGGGTATGCTGGAATAATGAAATAGTTCTTGTGGAAATGGGTATGCTGGAGTAATGTATCAGTTACTTGCGGAGATGGGTATGCTGGAGTGATGAATAAGTTACTTGCGGAGATGAGTATGCCCGAGTAATGAACCAGTTACTTACAGAGATGGGTATGCTGGAGTAATGAATCAGTTACTTGCCAAAATAGTTTTGTCGAGTAATTAATCAGTTACTTGCAGAGATGGGTATGCCAGAGTAATGAATCAATTACTTGAGGAGATGGGTATTCTCGAGTAATGAATCAGTTACTTGCGGAGATGAGTATGCCCGTGTAATGAAGCAGTAACTTGCATAGAAGATAACGCCCGAGTGATGAATCAGTTAGTTGCGAAGATGGGTATACTGGAGAAATGAATCAGTTACGTGTGGAGATAGTAATGCTGGAGTAATGAATCAGTTATTTGCAGAGATGGGTATGCTCGAATAATGAATCTGTTTTTTGCGGAGATGAGTATGCTGGAGTAATGAATTAGTTACTTGTGGAGATGGGTTTGCCCAAGTTATATATCAGTTACTTGCGAAGATGGCTATACCGCAGTAATGAATCGGTTACTTGCGGAGATAGGTACATGTAACTAAAGCACCGACAGAAGACGCGGCACAGAAACATATATTAGTTATAGGTTATGAACTTAACTAAAGCACCGACACAAGACGCAGCATGGAAACATATATTAGTTATGAACTTAACTGAAGCATCGACAGAAGACGCGGCACAGAAACATATATTAGTTATAGGTTACGAACTTAACTAAAGCACCGACACAAGACCGGCATGGAAACATATATTAGTTATGAACTTAACTGAAGCACCGACAGAAGACGCGGCACAGAAACATATATTAGTTATGAAATTAACTGAAGCACCGACAGAAGACGCGGCACAGAAACGTATATTAGTTATTTGTTATGAACTTAACAGAAGCACCGACAGAAGACGCGGCACAGAAGCATATATTAGTAATGAACTTAACTGAAGCACCGACAGAAGACGCGGCACAGAAACATATATTAGTTATGAACTTAACTGAAGCACCGACAGAAGATGCGGCACAGAAACTTATATTAGTAATAAACTTAACTGAAGCACCGACAGAAGACGCGGCACAGAAACATATATTAGTGATGAACTTAACTGAAGCACCAACAGAAGACGCGGCACAGAAACATATATTAGTTATGAACTTAACTGAAGCACCGACAGAAGATGCGGCACAGAAACATATATTAGTTATTAGTTATGAACTGAACAAAACCACCGACACAAGATGCGGCACGAAAACATATATTAGTTATGAACTAATCTGAAGCACCGACATAAGACGCGGCACAGAAACATATATTAGTTATGAACTTAACTGAAGCATCAACAGAAGAAGCGGCACAGAAACATATATTACGGATGAACTTATCTAAAGCTCCGACAAAAGACGCGGCACAGAAACATATATTAGTTATGACCTTAAATAAAGCACCGACAGAAGACGCGGCACAGAAACATATATTAGTTATGAACTTAACTGAAGCACCGACAGAAGAAACGGCACAGAAACATATATTAGTTATGAACTTACATTGTAACTGAAGCACCAACAGAAGACGTGGCACAGAAACATATATTAGTTATGAACTTACTGAAGCACCGACAGAAGAAGCGACACAGAAACTTATATTAGTTATTAGTTATGAACTTATTTGAAGCACCGACAGAAGACGCGGCACAGAAACATATATTACTTATGAACTTAACTGAAGCACCGACAGAAGATGAGGCACAGAAACATATATTAGTTATTAGTTATGAACTTAACTGAAGCACCGACACAAGATGCGCACAGAAACATATATTAGTTATAAACTTAACTGAAGCATTGACAGAAGACGTGGCACAGAAACATATATTAGTTATTAGTTATGAACATAACTGAAGCACCGACAGAAGACGCGGCACAGAAACATATATTAGTAATGAACTTAACTGAAGCACCAACAGAAGAAGCGGCACCGAAACATATATTAGTTATGAACTTAACTAAAGCACTGACAGAAAACGCAGCACAGAAACATATATTAGTTATGATCTTAACTGAAGCACCAACAAAAGACGCGGCATAGAAACATATATTAGTTATTAGTTATAAACTGAACTAAAGCACAGACACAAGACTCAGCACCGAAACATATATCAGTTATGAACTTAACTGAAGCACCGACAGAAGTTGCGGAACCGAAACATATATTAGTTATGAACTTAACTGAAGCACTGACAGAAGACGCGGCACAGAAACATATATTAGTTATGAACTTAACTGAAGCACCGACAGAAGACGTGGCACAGAAACATATATTAGTTATTAGTTATGAACTTAAATGAAGCACCGACACAAGACGCGGCACGGACACATATATTAGTTATGAACTTAACTGAAGCACCGACAGAAGACGCGGCACAGAAACATATATTAGTTATTAGTTATGTACTTAACTAAAGCACCTACAGAAGACGTGGCACAGAAATATATACTAGTTATTAGTTATGAACTCAACTAAAACACCGACGCAAGACGCGGCACAGAAACATATATTAGTTATGAACTTAACTGAAGCACCGACAGAAGACGCGGCACAGAAACATATATTAGTTATGAACTTAACTGAAGCACCAACAGAAGATGCAGCACAGAAACATATATTAGTTATGAACTTATCTGAAGCACTGATAGAAGACGCGGCACAGAAACACATATTAGTTATGAACTTAACTGAAGCACCGACAGAAGATGCAGCACAGAAACATATATTAGTTATAAGTTATGAACTGAACAAAAGCACCGACAGAAGATGTGGCACAGAAACATATATTAGTTTTTAGTTATGAACTGAACAAAAGTACCTACACAAGACGCGGCACGGAAACATATATTAGTTATGAACTTAACTGAAGCACCTACAGAAGACACGGCATAGAAATATATATTAGTTATGAACTGAACATAACCACCGACAAAAGACGCGGCACAGAAACATATATTAGTTATGAACCTAACTGAAGCACCGACAGAAGATGCGGCACAAAAACATGTATTAGTTATGAACTTAACTGAAGCACCGACAGAAGACGCGCACAGAAACATATATTAGTTATGAACTTAACTGAAGCACCGACAGAAGACGCGGCACAGAAACATATATTAGTTATGAACTCAACTGAAGCACCGACAGAAGACGCGGCACTGAAACATATATTAGTTATGAACTCAACTGAAGCACCGACAGAAGACCCGGCACAGAAACATATTATATTAGTTATTAGTTATGAACTTAACTACAGCACTGACACAAGACGTGGCACAGAAACATATATTAGTTATGAACTTAACTGAAAAACCGACAGAAGACGCGGCACGGAAACATATATTAGTTATGAACTAAACTGAAGCACCGACAGAAGATGCGGCACAGAAACATATATTAGTTATGAACTTAATTGAAGAACCGACAGAAGACGCGGCACAGAAACATATATTAGTTATTAGTTATGAACTTAACTAAAGCTCCGACACAAGAGGCGGCACGGAAACATATATTAGTTATGAACTTAACTGAAGCATCGACAGAATACGTGGCACAGAAACATATAGTAGTTATGAACTTAACTGAAGCCCCGACGGAAGACGCGGCACAGAAACATATATTAGTTATGAATTTAACTTAAGCACCGACAGAA
This sequence comes from Panopea generosa, assembly GCA_029582155.1. Taxonomy (NCBI): domain Eukaryota; kingdom Metazoa; phylum Mollusca; class Bivalvia; order Adapedonta; family Hiatellidae; genus Panopea; species Panopea generosa. The sequence goes on from CM055906.1 coordinate 18,694,509, forward strand.
GACGCGGCACAGAAACATATATTAGTTATGAAATTAACTGAAGCACCGACAGAAGACGCGGCACAGAAACATATATTAGTTATGAACTTAACTACATACCGACAGAAGACACGGCACAGAAACATATATTAGTTATTAGTTATGAACTGAACTGAAGCACCAACAGAAGACGCGGCACGGAAAAATATATTAGTTATGAACATAACTGAAACAACGACAGAAGACGCGGCACGGAAACATATATTAGATAAGAACTTAAATGAAGCCCCGACAGAAGACTCGGCACAGAAATATATATTAGTTATTAGTTATGAACTGAACTGAAGCACCGACACTAGACGCGGCACGGAAATATATATTAGTTATGATCTTAACTGAAGCACTGACAGAAGACGCGGCACAGAAACATATATTAGTTATGAACTTAACAGAAGCACCGACATAAGACGCGGCACAGAAACATATATTTGTTATGAACTTAACTGAAGCGCCAACAGAAGAAGCAGCACAGAAACATATATTAGTAATGAACTTAACTGAAGCACCGACACAAAACGCGGCCCGGAACTTAACAGAAGCACCGACAGAAGACGCGGCACAGAAACATATATTAGTTATTAGTTATGAACTTAAATGAAGCACCGACAGAAGACTCGGCACAGAAATATATATTAGTTATTATTTATGAACTGAACTAAAGCACCGACACAAGACGCGGCACGGAAATATATATTAGTTATGATCTTAACTGAAGCACTGACAGAAGACGCGGCACAGAAACATATATTAGTTATGAACTTAACAGAAGCACCGACATAAGACGCGGCACAGAATCATCTATTAGTTATGAACTTAACTGAAGCACCAACAGAAGACGTGACACAGAAACATATATTAGTTATGAACTTAACTGAAGCACCGACAGAAGACGCGGCACAGAAACATATATTAGTTATGAACTTAACTTAAGCACCGAAAGAAGACGCGGCACAGACACATATATTAGTTATGAACTTAAATAAAGCACCGACAGAAGACGCGGCACAGAAACATATATTAGATATGACCTTAAATAAAGCACCGACAGAAGACGCGGCACAGAAACATATATTAGTTATGAACTTAACTAAAGCACCGACAGAAGTTGCGGCACAGAAACATATATTAGTTATTTGTTATGAACTTAACTGAAGCACCGACAGAAGACGCAGCACAGAAACATATATCAGTTATGAATTTAACTTAAGCACCGACAGAAGACGCGGCACAGAAACATATATTAGTTATGAAATTAACTGAAGCACCGACAGAAGACGCGGCACAGAAACATATATTAGTTATGAACTTAACTGAAGCACCGACTGAAGACGCGGCACAGAAACATATATTAGTTATGAACTTAACTGAAGCACCGACAGAAGATGCTGCACAGAAACATATATTAGTTATGAACATAACTGAAGCACCAACAGAAGAAGCGGCACAGAAACATATATTAGTAATGAACTTAACTGAAGCACCGACACAAGACGCGGCCCGGAAACATATATTATTGATGAACTTAACTGAAGCACCGACAGAAGACGTGGCACAGAAACATATATTAGTTATTAGTTATGAACTGAACTAAAGCACAGACACAAGAAGCGGCACAGAAACATATATTAGTGATGAACTTAACTCAAGCACCGACAGAAGACGCTGCACAGAAACAAATATTAGTTATGAACTTAACTGAAGCACCGAGAGAAGACGCGGCACAGAAACATATATTAGTTATGAACTTAACTGAAGCACCGACAGAAGATGTGGCACAGAAACATATATTAGTAATGAACTTAACTGAAGCACCGATAGAAGATGCGGCACAGAAACATATATTAGTTATAAGTTATGAACTTAAATAAAGCACCGACAGAAGACGCGGCAAAGAAACTCATATTAGTAATGAACTTAACTGAATCATCGACAGAAGACGTTGCATAGAAGCATATATTAATAATGAACTTAACTGAAGCATCGACAGAAGACACGGCACAGAAACATATATTAGTTATGAATTGAACTGAAGCACCAAAAGAAGACGCGGCACTTAAACATACATTAGTTATGAACTCAACTGAAGCACCGAAAGAAGACCCGGCACAGAAACATATATTAGTTATAAGTTATGAACTTAACTACATCACTGACACAAGACGTGGCACAGAAACATATATTAGTTATGAACTTAACTGAAGCACCGACAGAAGTTGCGGCACAGAAACATATATTAGTTATTTGTTATGAACTTAGCTGAAGCACCGACAGAAGACGCGGCACAGAAACATATATTAGTAATGAACTTAACTCAAGCACCGACAGAAGACGCGGCACAGAAACATATATTAGTAATGAACTTAACTGAAGCACCGACAGAAGACGCGGCACAGAAACATATATTAGTTATGAACTTAACTGAAGCACCGACAGAAGACGCGCACAGAAACATATATTAGTTATGAACTTAACTGAAGCACCGACAGAAGACACGGCACAGAAATATATATTAGTTATTAACTTAACTGAAGCACCGACAGAAGACGTGGCACACAAACATATATTAGTTATGAACTTAACTGAAGCACCGACAGAAGACGCTGCACAGAAACATATATTAGTTATTAGTTATGAAATTAACTGAGGCACCGACAGAACACGCGGCACAGAAACATATATTAGTTATTAGTTATGAACTGAAATGAAGCACCAACAGAAGAAGCAGCACGGAAACATATATTAGTTATGAACTTAACTGAAACACCGACAGAAGACGTGGCACGGAAACATATATTAATTATGGACTTAACTGAAGCACCGATAGAAGAGTCGGCACAGAAATATATATTAGTTATTAGTTATGAACTGAAAAGAAGCACCGACATAAGACGCGGCACAGAAACATATATTAGTTATGAACTTAACTGAAGCACCGACAGAAGACGCGGCACAATAACTTATATTAGTTACGAACTTAAATGAAGCACCGACAGAAGACGCGGCACAGAAAAATATATTAGTTATGAACTTAACTGAAGCACCGACAGAAGATGCGGCACAGAAACATATATTAGTTATTAGTTATGAACTGCACAAAATCACCGACACAAGACGCGTCACGGAAACATATATAAGTTATGAACTTAACTGAAGCACCTTCAGAAGACGCAGCACAGAAACATACATTAGTTATGAACTTAACTGAAGCACCAACAGAAGACGCGGCACAGAAACATATATTAGTTATGAACTTAACTAAAGCACCGACATAAGACGCGGCACTGAAACATATATTAGTTATGACCTTAAATAAAGTTCCGACAGAAGACGCGGCATAGAAACATATATTTGTTATGAACTTAACTAAAGCACCGACAGTTGTTGCGGCACAGAAACATATATTAGTTATTTGTTATGAACTTAGCTGAAACACCGACAGAAGACGCGGCACAGAAACATATATTAGTAATGAACTTAACTGAAGCACCGACAGAAGACGCGGCACAGAAACATATATTAGTTATGAACTTAACTGAAGCACTGACAGAAGACGCGCACAGAAACATATATTAGTAATGAACTTAACTGAAGCACCGACTGAAGACACGGCACAGAAACATATATTAGTTATGAACTTAACTGATGCACCGACAGAAGACGTGGCACAGAAACATATATTAGTTATGACCTTAACTGAAGCACCGACAGAAGACGCGGCACAGAAACATATATTTGTTATTAGTTATGAACTGAACTGCAGCACCGACAGAAAACGCGGCACGGAAACATATATTAGTTATGAACTAAACTGAAGCACCGACAGAAGACGCGGCACAGAAACATATATTAGTTATGAACTTAACTGAAGCACCGACAGAAGATGCTGCACAGAAACATATATTAGTTATTAGTTATGAACTTAACTGAAGCAACGGCACAAGATGCGGCACAGAAACATATATTAGTAATAATGTTAACTGAAGCATCGACAGAAGACGCGGCTCATAAACATATATTAGTTATGAACTTAACAGAAGCACCGACAGAAGACGCGGCACAGAAACATATATTAGTTATGAACTTAACTGAAGGACCGACAGAAGATGCGGCACAGAAACGTATATTAGTCATGAACTTAACTGAAGGACCGACAGAAGATGCAGCACAGAAACATATATTAGTTATTAGTTATGAACTGAACAAAAGCACCGACACAAGACGCGGCACGGAAACATATATTATTTATGAACTTAACTGAAGCACCGACAGAAGATGCGGCACGGAAACATATATTAGTTATGAACTTAACTGAAGCACCGACAGAAGATGCAGCACAGAAACATATATTAGTTATGAACTTTATTGAAGCACCGACAGAAGATGCGGCACAGAAACATATATTAGTTATGAACTTAACTGAAGCACCGACAGAAGACGCGCACAGAAACATATATTAGTTATGAACTTAACTGAAGCACCGACAGAAGACACGGCACAGAAATATATATTAGTTATTAACTTAACTGAAGCACCGACAGAAGACGTGGCACAGAAACATATATTAGTTATGAACTTAACTGAAGCACCGACAGAAGACGCTGCACAGAAACATATATTAGTTATTAGTTATGAAATTAACTGAGGCACCGACAGAACACGCGGCACAGAAACATATATTAGTTATTAGTTATGAACTGAAATGAAGCACCAACAGAAGACGCAGCACGGAAACATATATTAGTTATGAACTTAACTGAAACACCGACAGAAGACGTGGCACGGAAACATATATTAATTATGGACTTAACTGAAGCACCGATAGAAGAGTCGGCACAGAAATATATATTAGTTATTAGTTATGAACTGAAAATAAGCACCGACATAAGACGCGGCACAGAAACATATATTAGTTATGAACTTAACTGAAGCACCGACAGAAGACGCGGCACAGTAACTTATATTAGTTACGAACTTAAATGAAGCACCGACAGAAGACGCGGCACAGAAAAATATATTAGTTATGAACTTAACTGAAGCACCGACAGAAGATGCGGCACAGAAACATATATTAGTTATTAGTTATGAACTGAACAAAATCACCGACACAAGACGCGTCACGGAAACATATATAAGTTATGAACTTAACTGAAGCACCTTCAGAAGACGCAGCACAGAAACATACATTAGTTATGAACTTAACTGAAGCACCAACAGAAGACGCGGCACAGAAACATATATTAGTTATGAACTTAACTAAAGCACCGACATAAGACGCGGCACTGAAACATATATTAGTTATGACCTTAAATAAAGTTCCGACAGAAGACGCGGCATAGAAACATATATTTGTTATGAACTTAACTAAAGCACCGACAGTTGTTGCGCACAGAAACATATATTAGTTATTTGTTATGAACTTAGCTGAAACACCGACAGAAGACGCGGCACAGAAACATATATTAGTAATGAACTTAACTGAAGCACCGACAGAAGACGCGGCACAGAAACATATATTAGTTATGAACTTAACTGAAGCACTGACAGAAGACGCGCACAGAAACATATATTAGTAATGAACTGAACTGAAGCACCGACTGAAGACACGGCACAGAAACATATATTAGTTATGAACTTAACTGATGCACCGACAGAAGACGTGGCACAGAAACTTATATTAGTTATGACCTTAACTGAAGCACCGACAGAAGACGCAGCACAGAAACATATATTTGTTATTAGTTATGAACTGAACTGCAGCACCGACAGAAGACGCGGCACGGAAACATATATTAGTTATGAACTAAACTGAAGCACCGACAGAAGACGCGGCACAGAAACATATATTAGTTATGAACTTAACTGAAGCACCGACAGAAGATGCTGCACAGAAACATATATTAGTTATTAGTTATGAACTTAACTGAAGCAACGGCACAAGATGCGGCACAGAAACATATATTAGTAATAAAGTTAACTGAAGCACCGACAGAAGACGCGGCTCATAAACATATATTAGTTATGAACTTAACTGAAGCACCGACAGAAGACGCGGCACAGAAACATATATTAGTTATGAACTTAACTGAAGGACCGACAGAAGATGCGGCACAGAAACGTATATTAGTCATGAACTTAACTGAAGGACCGACAGAAGATGCAGCACAGAAACATATATTAGTTATTAGTTATGAACTGAACAAAAGCACCGACACAAGACGCGGCACGGAAACATATATTATTTATGAACTTAACTGAAGCACCGACAGAAGATGCGGCACGGAAACATATATTAGTTATGAACTTAACTGAAGCACCGACAGAAGATGCAGCACAGAAACATATATTAGTTATGAACTTTATTGAAGCACCGACAGAAGATGCGGCACAGAAACATATATTAGTTATTAGTTATGAACTTAACTAAAGCTCCGACACAAGAGGCGACACGGAAACGTATATTAGTTATGAACTTAACTGAAGCATCGACAGAATACGTGGCACAGAAACATATATTAGTTATGAACTTAACTTAAGCACCGACAGAAGACGCGGCACAGAAACATATATTAGTAATGAACTTAACTGAAGCACCAACAGAAGACGCGGCACAGAAACATATATTAGTTATGAACTTAACTGAAGCACCGACTGAAGACGCGGCATAGAAACATATATTAACTATAAACTTAACTAAATACCGACAGAAGACGAGGCCCAGAAACATATATTAGTTATTAGTTATGAACTGAACAAAAGCACCGACACAAGACGCGGCACGGAAACATATATTATTTATGAACTTAACTGAAGCACCGACAGAAGATGCGGCACGGAAACATATATTAGTTATGAACTTAACTGAAGCACCGACAGAAGATGCAGCACAGAAACATATATTAGTTATGAACTTTATTGAAGCACCGACAGAAGATGCGGCACAGAAACATATATTAGTTATTAGTTATGAACTTAACTAAAGCTCCGACACAAGAGGCGACACGGAAACGTATATTAGTTATGAACTTAACTGAAGCATCGACAGAATACGTGGCACAGAAACATATATTAGTTATGAACTTAACTTAAGCACCGACAGAAGACACGGCACAGAAACATATATTAGTAATGAACTTAACTGAAGCACCAACAGAAGACGCGGCACAGAAACATATATTAGTTATGAACTTAACTGAAGCACCGACTGAAGACGCGGCATAGAAACATATGTTAACTATAAACTTAACTAAATACCGACAGAAGACGCGGCCCAGAAACATATATTAGTTATTAGTTATGAACTGAACAAAAGCACCGACACAAGACGCGGCACGGAAACATATATTATTTATGAACTTAACTGAAGCACCAACAGAAGACGCGGCACGGAAACATATATTAGTTATGAACTTAACTAAAACACTGACAGAAGACGCGGCACGGAAACATATATTAGTTATGAACTTAACTGAAGCACCGATAGAAGACTCGGCACAGAAATATATATTAGTTATAAGTTATGAACTGAACTAAAGCACCGACACAAGACGCGGCACGGAAATATATATTAGTTATGAACTTAACTGAAGCACTGACAGAAGACGCGGCACAGAAACATATATTAGTTATGAACTTAACAGAAGCATCGACATAAGACGCGGCACAGAAACATATATTAGTTATAAACTTAACTGAAGCACCGACAGAAGACGCGGCACAGAAACATATATTAGTTATGAACTTAACTGAAGCACCAACAGAAGACGCAGCACAGAAACATATATTAGTTATGAACTTAACTGAAGCTCCGACAGAAGACGCGGCACAGAAACATATATTAGTTAGTAGTTATGAACTGAACTGAAGCACCGACAGAAGACACGGCACAGAAACATATATTAGTTATGAACTTAACTGAAGCACCAACAGAAGACGCGGCACTGAAACACATGTTAGTTATTAGTTATGAACTTAACTAAAGCACCGACAGGACACGCGGCACGGAAACACATATTAGTTATGAACTTAACTGAAGCACAGTGATTCATTACAAATTACACACATACCATTGTCACTTGTTGACTGTTCTATAATTATTATTATCGATGATACCTTTATGTCATAATGTTTCCAGCATACATGATCCCCATCAGCGCTAAGATATCTTCTAAATTCCGTTATAATCTTTCTGTTATACTGTCAGTTATGATAACCTGAAGAGAAATAAATTAAAGCATACAGATTTTTTTTTTACAGCAAAACATAGTTACGAGTTATATATAGTTTGCAGCAGACATGAATTGTATTACAGCTTTAAGCAGACTCTTAGAATCGGCGAAATCAATTATATTGCCTCTACACAAGGTGATGGAAATTCTGTTGCAAAAGAAAGTGTACACTTAGGTTTTTGTTAATCTTATATATATTTTTTAACAGAAATACATGATGTTTGGTATCAAAATTAAAAGCAATTTATGCTCAATTGCATGTGCACCTTCAATCAATAGCAAAATTGTGTATAAAGGTTGTGTACGAAATTCGAGACCGATACGTTTTATCGAAAAAATATTGCTTGAAACAGCACACTTCCTTTTGCAACTATGAGTATACATTACATAGATCACAATTGTATGACACTGGTATATGCAAATTATCTTGCAACTATATAATATAGGTTTAATTATTATATAAATACTAATATGCAAGAAAATATCAAAATGTTAAAATATTTGTGCAAATAAATTTACTTTTTCAGCACTAAGATGAAGGTCACAGAAAGTCTGGAACCAACTGTCTTGACTATTGTCTACAAAGCATCTGAAAATTAATAAAATTGAAATAAGTTTATGATTATTCAACAAACAACAGTACAATTACAAAATGTTTGAGTAAATATGGTGTTGTGCTTTAATGAAATTCCAACATTATCCGGTTACTCTTCCTGTCTGACTTCTACAACACTTTTATTTTTCCTGCAACAGCACCCTTCTAGGCATTTAACAATTAGAAAACTTTATCAGTAATTCAAAGGGAGAACATGTTTTAAGCTAATATACTACATGCTACTAGGCTTTTCTAAAACCTGGGATACTCTAGTGAGGATGACTTTAAAAAATCAATATTGCCATCTGTATTTATTTCAATGGCGGCTTGCAAGTAAAGGGATACAACTGTGTTATGCTTTCCTAGAATCCAGATCCATAAACAAGTTTGTTTGTAGGAGACATTTAGTCATTAAACCTGTGTTACTGTGTTGCACTGAGTGTTATATAATTATCTAGTTCTAGTTCAGCATATTTGATTAAAAAGTATGGTTTAAGGCAATTGTTTAAAATGTGTAGCATTTTTTGGAAATAAAGAACTATATTTCACATAGTGATCAACAGAGATATTAATCATCGTTACGAATTTGGATAAAAAGTCAATAATATACAGTATACTAAAAAAAATATGAAATATTTGTCTTAACTTAGCGAACAGTCAATGGCCTTCGAGAAAAGAACCGTAAAAAAAACGTTCATTGATAAATATATAACACATATATACATATATACATATAATAGTACATATATTTGTCGTGGATCATATTCTAATATACTGCTTTGATTTTTTTATGCAATTACCTAAGAGTTGTTAATACTTTTAATAGGAAATTGTGCAAATTAGACGGTATGATATCGTAAGAAACAAGTTTTATGCTATTACATTGTGTTTTTATGGCGTCCATTTTGAATTTTGGCGGCCATTTTGGATTTATACTGAATTGATATAATGACAAATTGGTAAGTTAATACAAGATGACATACTAAAGTACAAAATAACCCAGTTCTGATCTCCTCTGAAGTAAAGTAATAATGCTATTAATGGATTCCAGAAATCCCCAGTTATGTTACAAATTTTCATCGTTTTACCCCAAAAATAATGGAAACGCACCAGCAGATTTAAGTAGCTTCCGGGGAGTGACCTCGACACATTATATAAATTGCACACACCAAAAATCATTTCTGTAGGATTTAATTCCTTTATTTGCCATTTTGGCCATAAATACCCTCTACTATTTTACTGAAAATGGCGTTAAACAGGAAGTGTAATAATCATTACCTAATTTATCTAGGATAACCCTGATTTTCTAGATGGACAATGATATGGAGGTAAGCAACTGAGTTTACATTTGTATGTTTTAAGTAAATATTGAATTTACACTAATTATTATAACTGTTTTAAACTTAAATTGTCGTTCCATTTACACACGACAGATTTGCTTATTCTAAAATAAAAGTCTGCGATGTTTTCTGATAAATTGTAAAGGAATGAATTCAATTTGGAATCGTATTAATATAAACTGTCATTAAAATGCAATTGAACCAAAACTATTTCAGAATGACATTGAAATGAAAATGAATCCTAGCACTCCTCACCCACCAACGAGTATATATATGCACATAAACGTGTTCATTAGATATAGTAGAAAGCAAAATCATGCCACATCACGACTTTAGCTTGTATCAGCCTGTGGCACACTGTAAGCATTTCTGACCACCCTGTATCGTGAAATCGTCACCAGACGTACATAGTAATATAACATAATATTTCGCAACTGCGCGGAATTACTAACAAATATATTTCAATGGTCACGTAAATTTGATGCGTGCCACTTCTCAAAATGCGTTCTTTCATTATTTGTAGAACTTCATAACAAAATGATAACAGTATTTAAAATGTTCGGATGCAGTATTAATTTGATTCGACTTGCTTGCATATTTGGCATTAATACGATAAGCTGACCTAACCACTCTTTCCTGTTATCCAAATCTGGAAAACTCCGGTCTCCACTAGAATCAGCGGTGAGATGAATATAAATAATATGCAATGTCGTATATCAATCATCGCGATAACTGTAGCCTGATGGGGATTCCAATTTGCGACCCTTAATTGATAGAGACACTATACCGACTGAGGTTACCGAGCACGGTTACCTTTAAAATAGTTTTTCAAACTGCAATTCGGCCAGCGTTTTTGTGCTCGGTCGTTTACTTTCTTTTGCGGCCAGGATTTCCCTACCTCTGGATATGTGAGGGAGTTATTAGTGATTTTCAGAGATAAGTGCTGTCTTTTACAAACCAAATCGGTTAGATGTTAATGGGAAAATGTGGTCTATACCGTTTGATATTCATTCTAATATGTTTAGTTGAATTCTTGCCTATTGTATTTATTCAAGTATTTTCGTTGTAAAACAAGGAATCCGACAACGAGGGGTTATCTCCACCTTATCTTTAATCTTTTTATATAAAACACAAGGTTGAGTGTTCTAGGCAAATTATGCTTTTAATAGTTTTAGCATGGCCTAACAAACAAATTAAAACTTCTGGCTTAGCTGACATTTTAGCTAAACCTCATATGAAGCTTTTTGAAAAGCTTATTGGTTTTACACATTATAAGACAATTATGTCGCTTTTCCGAGCGCCAACATATACGACACAAAATCAGTCATTTTCCAATGATTAATTTGTGGATTATCATGAAATAAAGTGCATGTTGCTCCAAACAATGTCTTCTATTATTTAAGACACATTAAATGACCATCAAATTAAGATAAACGACTTTAAAATGAGAAAAACAGTTAAAATAAGACTTTTTTTTTTGCATTAAAATTTAAGTTGTTGTTGTATGGTGTTTAGCGTCGCTTTCAACAATTTTTCAGTCATATCGCGACGGTGTCTACTTGAGACAGTATTCTGTCACACTGGAATATCATGCCGCAGACATATGGTATGATACCCCACCCAGTCACATTATACTGACACCGGGCCGACCAGACCTAGAACTCTCCTCTAAATGCTGAGCGTCAAGCGAGGAAGCTTCTAGTACCATTTTTAAAGTCTTTGGTATGACCCGGCCGGGGATCGAACCCACGACCTTCCGCATGAGAGGCTGACGCTCTACCACTAGACCACGCCGCGGTCTTTAAAATTTAAGAAAATTGACATTATTTTTGCTATAAATGGCCATATTTCTGATTTCTTCCATATTTCTGGCCAAATTTATCCTCCAGCAGGCTGATGCACCAAACTGACCCAATGATACCGAAATTAATATCCCTTAAAACAAGACTACATGTGGAAGGAAGTGTGCAGTCTGTCCACCAGAGGGGGGCCTCCTTGTGGAAGGATGTCAAGCAGTGTTTGTAATCTGCACGTGTAATATAAAAGCAAGCAATATGAAAGAATGTTCATATATCAAAATAGACTGCAGCAGAGAATACTGTATATTTCTATATAAAATCTGCAACAATGACCAGAGGCTACAGAAAACGCAAAGTGGCTGGCATTTTCTTCAAGACCCACAACAAATTCAACCCGAAGACAGAAAATTTACCTTGTGCGGTTAGATCGAAGGACAGCATATCAATTGAAGTCTGCAATTCAACAACGGTTTCATTCCAGAATCAAGGCCATCAGTATGAATTAAGACGTCGGCATCTGCAAAGAGAAGAAGACTCCATTTCAGGCAACCATATTGTAAAATTGTAAAACTACTGTCAATGATGAATATTATGTACAACGATCATCTTCTGACCAGCTGCAAACAACTAGATCTTGAGCTTTACAGTGAAATCAAGCATGGACTGGGCAGCGAACTTGTTTTTAAGTGCAAATCCTGTGCTTACATGTCTAAAAAGATGAAAACATATGAAGAAATACCAGATACTAAAAAGGCAGTGATCAACACAGTCCTGGCATCGGCTATACTGGACACCCCGATGGGCATCTCTCGTGCTGAGCAGCTCTTTACCCAGCTCGACTTACCGTTTCCAGCTTCCAGTCATCTGCAGTGGCTTACAAATACTGTAAGCAAGGAAGTGGTGAGGATGAACAGTGAAGACATGTCAGAAAAAAGGCGCCTTGTTGCAGAGCATGCACGTGAGGCTGGTGCAAGTGATCCAAAAGTACTTGACCTGTCCATGGATGCCAGGTATAGCAGCTCTCGGATGAAGTCATCTTACAAACCAGGGCAAAGTTCTTCCCAGGCATACTCGGTAGCCATAGAAAACAACTCTGCCCAGAAATACATTGTAGCACTTGCTGTGGAGAACAAACCTGTGCTGGACTTGGGCTGCGTTGAAAAATAAGGGCTTACCTGTCGACTGCCCGGGTGGACATGCTGGATGTACTGCCAACATCGCATACTTCACGCCACATTTAGACAGGAGAATGGCACATGACATTGCTGAAAACCTTTCGCTGGAGGGGTACTTTGTCAGGACACTCACGACTGACGGTGACACACGATCATACCTTGGCATGCAGGACTTCTACAGCAAAATAGATACAACCTGGGAATTCTCTCGGCAAGCTGATCCAAATCATCTGGAAGCCACTCAAGAGAGAAAACTACGAACTGCAACCTTCAGTACAGACATGTTTCCCCAAGCCACCAAGAGTGACCGCAAGAAAGCACAGGCCAGTTTAGCACGAGACATCAAGGCAAGGTGCAGCGGTATCACTGAAGAAATGGCGAGACGGGGTAATGGTGATTTAACAAAATATATGTTACACTTACCCGACATCCGGAAGGCCACCAGAGAGTGCTATGCTGGAAATTGCAGCTTCTGCCCCCAATCTGCACTGGTATGTTCTGGAGAAGGCGGTAACAGCTGGGGGGTAGATCCCAGATACTTGGACCAAACAACCTCACATACCTAAAAATGAATGATAATGACAAGTTATTACTGGAGGTAATTTTACAGATGAGGCTAAGTGAAGAGGCAGTTTACAAAGTGTATTCTAGAACATCTACTCAGAAATGTGAAGCTTTCAACAGAGCTACTTTGTCGACCATGAGCAAGTCCCAGAACTATGCACGGACATTCGAAGCTTGCCTTGCACTACAAACCATGCGAGCTAACAACTTAGTCGACACAGCAGTACGAAAAACGGTTTCTCGCTTGACACGGACATGCTTGTCTGCATCTGCCCGAAGGCGCCTTTTGCATATATCAAGAAAGGCACACTCTCACAAAATCTACAAGTGTACCAGGAAGTACAAGGCTAGACGGATAGCACGCCGAGCCCAGATGGAGTACGATCACTGTCGGGCTCAACAGAGACACCATTATGAGGAACCAGATTATATAAAAGGTGTCCTAGACAACAACCAACATTCGTATGCCTCGACGTCTACTTCCCACCTATAACTGGTAACCACATTGCAGCGGCAGGGCAGGGCAAATCAGTACTTGTAAACAAAACAAAGTCACAGAAAAGCTCTGTCACGTGTATAGCAGCACCACTGATGAGGTCTGTGTCTGACCGAAACAGTGCTAAATAAAAAGATGGGTGGGTTGGTGAGTGAGTGAGTGAGTGAGTGAGTGAGTGAGTGAGTGAGTGAGTGAGTGAGTGAGTGAGTGAGTGAGTGTGAGTGAGTGAGTGAGTGAGTGAGTGAGTGGGTGGGTGAGTGAGTGAGTGAGTGAGTGAGTGAGTGAGTGAGTGAGTGAGTGAGTGAGTGAGTGAGTGAGTGAGTGAGTGAGTGAGTGAGTGAGTGAGTGAGTGGGTGGGTGGGTGGGTGGTTGGGTGGATGGGGTGTTTGTGTTATATTCTTTTTTATGTATACATTGAAAGTGCAATATGAGAGATATGCATAGGTTAATATATACAACATATCCATAAATAAATACCCTACATTTATTAACTACCTGTGCAAGTCTTTGCGGAAAGTTTCACGAGACAATCTGGCTCCCGCAAGCCATTCCCAGGAGTGTGTCCAGTACATTTACCCTGTTCAAAAGATTGTTTTCTACTGTTGTTTGTATAATTATCCTCTAAATTCAAATGCAATACATTTACACAGTTTATTGTTACACAAATGACTAGCCTGCCACTTTGGTGGAATATCAAGGTCTTTATATTTGATTAATAATGCCATTCTATGGGCACTGCGTGTGCGATGACCCGCAGGGAGTAGATCCCTCGGATCCCTATATCGAAACTGTCCATAACTCTTGCTGACACTGCCGGTCCACTGAATACATTGACCATTTTCATGAAGTACAGACTGCTGGGCCAGCCTTTCATGGCAAGTTTGAAAGAAATCTTCCATTTTGGGCACGTTTATTAAAATTGATCTATTTTCAAACAATTAAATTCTTCTTAAATTATATTTAAATTGATATAAAAACACATCCAAATTGAATGAAGCACAACTGCAGAGGATATTTTACACTGGGGCTGCGAAATGCATGCTGGGTAAGAGAATAACATAGTAAATCTCAAAATTAGTAAAATTTTAATATTTTAACTATTTGAATTTAAGTAAATTTAAAAATAAACAAACCTTCAATATTTCTGATATATTATCCAATTTCCCTGTATTTTAGTTGATTGTAGTTCAAATTTCATGTAAATCCGATGAAAACCAGCTTCGTAATTCAATTTCTTCTATTTTCACTTTCTGTTCATATAGGTGTCACACCTGTACAAAATCCCATATAACTTATAATAAATTGTCAATATTGTCCTGCCTCTGACCAATTCCCAGACCTTCCAATCCATATACTTGTCCCGTTTCCTTGTAGAGCAATTAAATGTCTCCAGAATTATCCACAGAAAATGATACCATTAAGGTTTAACTTTTCCACAAATTTGAAATTGCTGAGGTCACTGTCAAAATTTACACTGCATATCTGACACTTCCGCCGCATTACCACCACATCCCTGACTGCAAGTTCTCGGAAAGTAGTCCTGAAATACAACAAAGAAATACCTCTGATTTATTAACGCCACCACTATTTTAGCTCACAAACATATACATCTGCACTTAATCAGCATTTTCAATAAAAAATATGACCATGAGACCTACATTTCAATTTTACTATGGACTCATTTCAGGCCCCCTACGACCCGGAAGCACTTCCGTAGTGGTGTGACATCTATAGACGAACTACTGATCATTTTAGAAAGAAACGAAATGGAAATACAACTCTAGCAGACGATATAGCGTTTTCTGCCATCAGTTCGGTAAAACTACAACGCATGCTGGTATTAACGTATAAGTACACATGTAGGTTCAGATACGTGATAAATGCATCTTAAAGCTTTCACATTGATTTTGGTAACAAACCCGCTAATTTATCCTTGGGTTTTCGTGCTATAAATTAAACCCTAAGCGAAGCATGTCGGCAATCACCTGAATAGTAAGCTTAGCGACAGTCATAAAACAATGCTTCAGATATGACATTATAACTGAGTATTGAACATATAGATAAGTGTGACGGACATACGAACGGACCGACGTTGTAACAAATGGGTATGTATGCGGCTTCTTTGCGTTCAGCTTATTTACTTGCGTGGCTAATTTATATTCAACTGTGTTTCAATCGTCCAAAAAAATACTATCCCAACACAATTAACAACCCATTCGTGTATGCGGATAAACGGACGGACGAACGGATAAATGAATATAAACCTACGAAAGGGATTTTTTCATTGAAAGGTATGAGGCTAGGGTTTCTAATATACACGTAGATATATACACTGCTTGTATTCAGCAGCCAACCTGTGTTAAGGGGTCAATCTTCATTCATTGTGACTGATTTTGATGGGTTTGGCTGTATTGAACTCAGTTATGATTTGCTAATTTCTATTTACCTCCAGAGTCTGAGTTTGACAGGGAAGCCTTCCTAACATATGAACTGTAACTTAGGAACAACCACGGGTGACACCGGCACCATCAGCAAACGTTCCGTTAACATCTGCAATTGATGTAAACAGAATTATGCAAGTCGTTTATGTAAAACATCAAAATATAGTTTCGGCCATCTATTCACTTTTAAAGCGAAACCTTTAATATAACCCAAATATAAGCACATTCCAATAGTTTATTCCAATAATATGTGAACGTCTGCTGTTTTGGAAACAAATTAATTTGCATCAATTTTGTTATTTTAAAATCAGATTTGTTGTAAAATGTTTTCTTTTTCTTTACTCTATCAATTAATCAGGGGCTTATAAATCCAGGCATACGCAAGAAAGCCCTTGGTTACAATTCGTCAGCAAAAAGAGAACAGAGTAACTCTAAATCTGCATAAAAACCGTGTATGTTATTTTCTTCCGAATATGTTAATGGAAGCTCACCTATTTCTCCCGCAGTAGTTATTGCAATGAATGACCAATGTATCTCTGGTTTCTCTTGCTTGAACTATACTGCAGTGTTACTAGTTACTCTTGTCGGTCAGCGTGAGCGGCGTGATAAGTGATATAGGATTTTTAGTATAGGATTAAATTCATTTTTTCTGGTTTTTATGTGTAAAGAATGTCGAATCACGCACAAATCAAATAAAGTCCGAATACATCATTTGTCTAAATTCAGAAGTTTACTTAGGGGAGACCTCTAAACATTCTCCGACACCTACCCCTACTTGCAGCACCGCTGATATTTTTTCTGACGTACAGTTCAAACCAGATCAGGTACGCCATTGATGTGTTTTTTTCTAATTTAGAATGGGTGGGGTTAACGCCATTTCTATACAGGTTATATATGGCATATTGGAGGAGGAAGACTTAATAATGAATCTGAGTAGAACCACCGTCCTTCCGCAAGTAACTGACAAACATTTTCGCATAAAGTTTTCGGAGCGAGCGGGACTCGAACCTACGACCTTAGCGGTGAGAGGTAAGTGATCTTGAGACGGCGCCTTAAATCACGGAGGATCCCTCTGATTTACAAATACATATTGCTAAAATTGTACTTAAAGAAATGGCTTAAACATGTGTCATGTTCGAACATCAATAGAACCGACGGCAACATTCAAACCACCACCTTAGTGACCCGGGAAAGAGTTATATATTATAATAACATTGGATACACCAAGAACATAATCTGGAAGTGTATGGTATACGTACGACATTCTTTAGCTTCCGTTTACATACAAAGGTTTTAAGTGTAACAATGAAAGTCAACATCCGGTTGCGAAATAACACATGGTTTGAACACACGTTTCTTAGAACAGAAAATAATGTAACAGAACAGAATAAAATGGAAAAAAATAAATGTAACTTGTTAAACAGCAATTCAGCAAATAATTTATACCGATTTATTTTATCTCGATTGTAAAGAGATCTTCAAGTTTTTTTTAACCGCTCTCTATGTAGAATACATGGGCGAATCCAGGAACTTTCGTGAGAGTGGGCGCAAAAATACCTCATAATTCCTAAGTTAGAAATTAGAGCTAACGGTTACTTGAGTATCCAAAAATCATTCACACAAGCCTAGTCAGTCATGAAATAAACGTTTATTGTCAGTTTCTCTTATATAGATTTAGTAAAGTAGGCCCCACCCCAGAGCCGAACCGTGAGACCAAGGGACATGAAATTTACAAATTTTATAAAGGACCCATAGTCGTCAATAATCATGCTCACAATTTGTTTCTGAGTGCTTCCTATAACAATAAGATTCTTAAAGTTTTCATTGAATTTGTCTTTTTTTAGCTCCGCCAGACTCCTAAGACTTCATGGGGGTGGGGACCATTAAATTCTCAAAGGTATCAACCGTCATGTCAGCAACAACAAATCACACCAAAAAGCACTCACATAACTGTTTGTCAGTTTCTCTTACATAGATTTAGTAAAGTAGACCCCATCCCCGGGACCATACCGTGAGACCCAGGGGCATGAAATTCACAAATTTTATAAAGGACCCATAGGTGTTAAGAATCATGCTCACAATTTGTTCCTGAGTGCTTGCTATAATAATAAGAAGTTTTTTAAAAGCTACCTTTTTTAGACTTCATGGGGGTGGGGACCATTAAATTCTCAAAGGTATCAACGGTCATGTCAGCAACAACAAATCACACCAAAAAGCACTCACATAAGTCTATTCAGTCATGAGAAATAACTGTTTGTCAGTTTCTCTTATATAGATTTAGTAAAGTAGACCCCATCCCCGGGACCATACCGTGACACCTAGGGACATGCAATTCACAACTTTATTAAAGGACCCATGTGTGTCCATTATCATGCTCACTATTTGTTTCACAGTACTTCCTATATTAGGAAGACTATTTTTAAAATTTACCTTGAATTTGACTGTTTTGGCCCCACCCCCGAGACCCCAGGGGAGTGGTGGGGACCATGTAATTCACAATTTTTATTCACCCTTATACCAAAGCTGCATACAACATTTCATGACAACCGAGCTTAAGGTTTTTGAGGAGAAGTTAAAAATGTGAATTGTTTACGGATGCACAAAGTCTCAGGTGACCTAAAAAAAAACACCTATATTTTCTATATTTGGGGGAATCAGTACTGAGTGTTGCATTTTAAGAGACATCGCGTCAAGCCGATGATCGCCTCCACAACCTCTGATGTTAGCGCCTAACACCCTATCCACTTCAATGCCGCCCTGCCTTATTTCAGCGATTTATCGAAAATTCATTGTCGTCTCACCAGCATTAATGCCACAGATTCCTATTTGGAACACACAGGGTGTTTATATATTCACCGAAATAATGAACATAACCATGCACTGACATAACAGTATCCATTTCCGAGTACATTGTGTCCATGTCCCGAGCAATAGCGGCTGAATGATCCACTGCATGCCATATTGATAACATAAACCACCTGAACCCCAATCAAAAATCACGAATCCGCCCCAGACGGGAGAACAGATTATTCAACTTAAAAAGTGTGATGACTCGTGTTTGTTTTCAAAATATGTCTAAAATAAGCGACTGAGGGGACTCCGTGGCTGACTGAGGGGACTCCGCGGCCGACTGAGGGGACTCCGTGGACAACAGGATTGGTTAATAAGAGCTGTCGGGGGGGGGGGATCACAAATTTGATTAAGACTGATGACAAGACCAAGCAAATGAGACAAAATTGACAATATTGAGTAGGTCTTATACCTGCAATATCTTGTATGAAGTTTTGATCAAATACATGCAGTGACTGCTGAGTTATAGAATTTCTAAGTAAAACAAAGGCCCTAATTTGCAAAAAAATCTGGTAATAGTTTCTGAGATATGGACATGATTGTACTTGCACGCAAAACTTTAACCAGATATTTTAAGTCAAACAAGGGCAACAGTTTGCATTATATTCATGTAAAAGTTATCTAACTTAGTGTATATAGTAGGGTTGATGACTGGAAAGGCTTTTGTAAAGTTTTAATCAAATACATTGAGTGGTTGGTGAGATATAGACTTGATGGTACTTGCACGCAAAACTTTAACCATAATTTCTAAGCCATACAAGGACAATAATTTGTATTATATTCATGCAAGAGTTATCTAATTTAGTTATTGTAGTAGGGTTGATGACTCGGAAGGCTTGTGTAAAGTTTCAATAAAATACTTTGAGTGGTTGATGAGATATGGACTTGATGGTACTTGCATGCTAAACTTTAACCAAAGTGTGACGCCGACACCTTGGTGAGTAGTATAGCTCTCTTTATTCTCTGAATAATCGAGCTAAAAATGAAATGTTTATTTGTATTTATTCACTTTTTTTCAACGTAGAGCAGTAGATTACTTAACGTCATTGTGGTAAGCGTGTAATTATGTCAGTTATGTGTGCATCAAATGTGTTCTCTAAGCATGTTAAAGAAATATAGAAATATATACGATATTAAGAGTAGGACATGATGCACAAATATATGCATGTGTGAATTCTTTAAAAATATCCGGAAGTCCTCTGTGCCGTGGTAAAGTGGTTCATGTTGCTGCACCGACGTCACTTACCTCTCACTACTGATGTTGTGAGGGTAACTTTCTTTCGTTACAAAGTAGTTTTATACAGTCATTCATGCATCTAACTAGTGAGATGAGTTTTGCACCAAGTACAGGTTGTCAACTATGACATGTTATGCATTGCATTGACCTTTATTCCCATTTATGAGCGCAAATATTTTAACCAGTTAAAAACTGTAACCAAATGTTCTAAGTCCAAAACGGCCATAAATCTGCCAAAATGCAATCCACAGTTATGGTTCTTGTCACTATGCGTTTTTGTTGATGATGTTGAATAAACATGTAAAGTTTCATTCATATTCACTGATAGCTTGATGAAATATGCACCTGGACAAAACTTTAACCAAATAAGCGATAATTCTGCCAACAGACAACCCAGAGTTATGATTCTATCCGTTCCGTTAATAATGTTTATGTTGTTGTATGGTGTTTAGCGTCGCTTTCAACATTTTTTCAGTCATAACGCGACGGTGTCTACTTGAGACAGTATTCTGTGCGCTGTCACACATGGTATGATACTCCACACAGTCACATTATACTGACACCGGGCAGACCAGTCCTAGAACTTTCCTCTAAATGCTGAGAGTCAAGCGAGGAAGCATCTAGTACCATTTTTTTAAGTATTTGGTATGACTCGGTCAGGGATCGAACCCATGACCTTCCGCATGCGAAGCGATGCTCTACCACTGGTTCGCGCTGCGGTCTCCTATTAACAGTGAACACAAATGTGAAGTTTATATATGATGAAATGTGCTCCTGCTCAAATCTTTAACCGGAAAAACCAACGCCGACGCCGAAACGAGTACGAATAGTCGAGCTTAAACGTTTATAACTCAAAAAATCTTGTGGAGAAATATAAATCATAGTTTATCATAAACACTCACTAAGACACAGCCTTTGGTGTTCAAAATATCGACATTTTCTGGAGAGGCCAACTGGCGAAAGAGATGTCCCTCATAATCTCCCTCTCCCCAGGTTGCCACTCCCCCATTAACTAAAACTATGCTACGCCTATAAATACAGGTCAAATAAAATGCCTTATGCCATTACAAACATGCACTTGAAAATGTATATTCTGTCCGTGCGTCCGCCCACCCGCCTGTACCACCGTTCACATGGAATTACATCCGTCCGCCCGTTCAACAAGAAGCACAATCGCCCTTCAATCCACCCATCCATCCAACTACTAATCTATACAGTTAACCTAACAACGTTTTCCTGTGAGCCTGGAATATTAACCAGTACTCAATCACGCCCACCTTCGCAAGTAACTGCTAACTTTCCCAAGTTAATCACCACGGAAACTGTGGCCGGGCTGGGATTTGAACTCATGACCCCTAGATTGATAGCTTACCGGGCCTGGCCTCCGGGTAATGTAAAATTGCTTACTGATCATAACAATGATGAAAAATTGATTTGAAAATGTTTTTACCTCAGGAGCAGTTCTGCAGAGCGTTACCAGGAAACCACAACGTCCGCAAGACACCAAAATCGTCCATCAAAAGTCCCGCATGGAGACAGCAGCAGCAACAGCAGTAGCAGTACCAGTCGCAGCCACACCCTTCATCAGATGCACAATGAACTGAGCAGCAGACAGCACCATTGCGATTCTAATCGTAGAGATCCAGCAAATTTAATATATGTCTAAGCAACTTTAAAATCCGACAACTGATAATGTATATCGAAATCTTGAGAACAGCTCACCCTGACCATGTCGTTCGGATTTGTATTGTTCGTATGCCCTTTACGAAAAAGTGCGATAGAAACTAAACGCAGGTGCGAAATTGAGCAACATAAGTAAGTACACGTTTCAAAACATAACAAGAATAATTATGTGATTATAATGTACCGTTACTGCTCGCCAAAATAACCAGTTCAACGCAAAAAGGTCAATGGATACGGGTATGTTAATCAGTGCCAATCGTCCAGTGAAGTGACGTGGGGTTTTACGGCGTATCAACACAAAAATATGTTATGGCGTAAACAGTAAACGATTTTTACTATGTATGTATATCAACAATTATTCTGAGGTATTGTTGAACTAACAAATACCAACAAGTCAATGATCCATGTGATAACGTATACTTGAATACATACAAGACAACAGGGCCAAAACATAAAGTATCCAATACATAATACAAATGATTTTATTTTAAGGAGGAAATTAATTTTTTTTTAAAAAAAAATAAGAAATAAAACACACACTAACGAAACGTAATTGTGTTCTGCATGATATGATGGTACAAATGTATTAAAAGCATAGGACCCCGGTAGGTTCGATCTCCACCGCCACGGCTTCGTGTTGCCGGTTGTTTACTGGGTTCTCTATTGATATTATATTAATAAGTTTATGAATGTATAATTCATAACTACAATGGTCATATACGATGGTCAATTCATGATAAACTGTCATCACATAATCAAATATAAAATAAAACATGGCCGCCAGTACTAAAATGGAATATGCTTATACAATTATCCAAAAATTACACCCTTATCAAACAATATTGAACAATTATTTAAACTTAATTATGAAGATAAATATATCATAATTGATCATAGCGTTATTCTTACCTGGTATAATCAGTATAGTTGTTTAAATGTTTATTTATATGTTTATCAATTAATAAGTCATGACTACAATGGTCATATGCGATGGTCAGTTATAAAGTGTAATGACCAATCGATTCACACGTTACACAATTTAAATAACAAAAGAGTTTAAGAGGTAGAGGGAAAACACAGGGATTAGTAAAATATTAGTTACATGAAACGATAGTACTGTCTACGATATACATATGCCTGAAATTAAATATGGCTATATTGTATTATTTCAGCTAATCTATTTAAGCGAAACAAATATAATATTTAACCTCTCTCTCTCTCCGTCCAATACTTTGGTGTCTTTGTTTCCTGTTCAGTGTGTACACTGTTGGCAAAGTGAAAGTAGAGTTCCGAAGTCATATATTCATACCCCAATTTCCTAATCAATTTACTGTTTCCTCAATTGTAGTGAAATATTAAAAGCGCGGATCTTGCACGTAACACATCATCATGTCATGTCATGTCATGTTGATCAAGTGTTTTGAAATCAATCCATGTATGATAAAGTTACAGGTTAGACTCAAATCTCAAATGTTGTCAAACAAGCTCATAGTGTGACCTTGACCTTTCAGGTACGGGTCTGGGTCTTACGTACGACACATCGTCATGTCATATTGATCAACTGAGCCAAATTAAAGACAAAGCTACAGACCAGACACGAAGTATCAAACTAATTGAAAGTATTGCCTTGACCTTAGAGAAAAGGTTCCATGCGACACTTCATCATGTCATGTTGATCAACGTAGTCAAGAGTATTGAAATCCATCTATGTATGACAAAGTTAAGAACCGGACATTACATCTCAAGCAGACTCAAATTGGTGTCAAACAAACTCAAAGTGAACCTTGACCTTTGAGGTACGGTGTGGGTCTTACGCGCGACACGTCATCGTGTTATTCCGACGTATTTGAGCCAATTGTTTTTGAAATTTATCCAGATGACGAAGTTACAGACCGGACACTAAATCTCAAACAGACTAAACGTGTCGTCAAACAAAGTTGAACTGTGACATTGACCTTTGAGGTACGGTTGTGGGTCTTATGCACGACACATCGTCATGTTATGCTGATCATTTGTTGCAAGTATTGATAAAATCCATCTATAAATGGCAAAGTTACAGGCCGGACACGAAATATCTGACGGAAGAACGGACGGACAGACGGACGAACACTGCAATGAAAAATGGTACTAGAAGCTACTTCGCTTGGCGTTCAGCATTCAGAGGATAGTTCTTAGTCTGGTCGGCCCGGTGTCAGTATAATTTGACTGGGTGGGGTATATAGATGGGTATACATATTTCAGTTGCCCACGTCCTAAATTTAAACGGAGGGTTAGGAGGAAAAGTGGATGTGTATCTGTCTATTTTAAGAATTAGTTATTAAATCATATAATGAGCGTGTTAGTTCAGAGACATATAAACAACACATTTTGAACTTTCACGCCTGATTGAACAAAAAGTGCGTTCGTACAAGTTCTTGAAATTTACATATATTAAACTTCATTCATTTTACTATAATATGATAGAAATGCTGTATTGTGTAAAAATTATGCAGATGGTGATCTGAAAATGACTAATATGTTTGCATATATAACAGCATTAAAAGCAACATGGCTTAGGAGACTTATTTTAGAAAAAAGCAATTATGCTAGCTTAGTTAAAAACATTTTAGATATAACAAAAGTCTCTGTCTGTGGAAATATGTATGTAAAAGAAATCTAATCAAGTGCAACAAACACGTGGAAAGATGTTTTAAAATCCCATATTGAAATTTTAAAGGCTCACCCACCTATAAACGATAAAACATTCTTATCAGCACCAATATTTGACAATGAAGATATAAAAATAGGAAACCAAGCTTATTTTGTAAAAAACTGGTATGAAAAGGGAATACATTTGATCAACGACATTACAAACGATGACGGACATTTATATTCTCTTCAAGAATTGAAAACTATATACAGTATTAATATAAACTTTCTACAATACCACAGTATCATTACTGCAATTCAAAATTTAAAAACAAATGAAAAAAATAATAAAGCAAGTAATAAGCTTCAAAGTCCGATCATACCTAACCCTATCAAAATATACATGAACAAGAGAAAAGGTATTCAAGATATGTATCTTACATTGAATCATAACAATGAAATTCCTAGTGGAAAAACATCATTCAATAAAACATATAATTTTGACGAAGCAACTTGGAGTTTTCATGGCCATATTTGATAACAAAAAATACAACATTACAGTGGTTTCAACCACGGATCAATCATAATATACTGGCAACAAATAATTTTCTACATCAGATAAAACTACTGGATAGTCCACTGCGTTCTTTTTGCTCATCTCCCACCGAGACAATCTATCATTTATTGTGGGAATGTAAAGAAACACAAAAATATACTACACATTCTGCAAGACTGGATGTCCATTAAAAATATCCCATTTCAATTAGAACAAAAATCTTTTATTTTTGGAATTTATGATAAGAATATAAGTAAAATAACCCAGCTCATTTAGTTAGAGACAAAATATTACATATACTATTGTAGATGCTCAAAAAATAATTTAAATTTTAAAACACTCCAGCTCAGACTTCAACTTTTATATAAAACATACAAAGGAATATCTATCACTGAAAACAAATACAATATGTTATACTTACTTAGTTTTGTATATAAAGATACATTATTGTATAAAGGATAGTAATTACATTATAATATTTACTAGGTTAAACTACCACTTTAAACAGTGCATGAAAGCAGTGTGTTAATATTGAATGAAAGTGAGAACATATACAATTTCAATCATTACTATTTCTCTTTCATATGTACACTTATTGTAAGCTGTATGAGGGGATGTTCCTCCTCGACCCCTCATGCAGCAAGAGACGGAGAGAATAAATGGATTCCACTTTGGAGTCTGAAACTGAAAAAAAGTAAATGAAAGAAATGGTAGCGATTGTTTGCCAGATAATGAATGAACTTTAAATAATACATCTAACGGACGGACGAACATACATATATTACAAATTAGACAGACAGTCAGATCGCATCGTACCGCACCACATCAGACTACACAACTTCAAATGGCACGCTCAAAATATCAAAATAACATATCTTCTAAACAATATTTTAGATGATAAGACTAAAACAATGGATGCAATTTTACTATATTTTTGCACTAATAAAACAGTGCGACATTTAGCGTTTGAGTTGCGACCAATACCGGTGGTACAAATCTTGCGACATTTAGCGGAAGTGGATTTTGCGACATATAACCTTGGTTGCGACATTGAACGTCAGTCTTGCGAAATATAACGTAAGTGCGACATTTAACGTTGGTGCGACAATTAACGTTGGTTGCGACATTTAGCGTAAGTGCGATATATAACGTTGGTTGCGATATATAACGTTAGTGCGACATTTAACGTCAGTATTGCGACATTTAGCGTTATTGCGACATTTAACGTTGGTTGCGACATAAAACGTTAGTGCGACATTTAACGATAGTTGCGACATATAACGTTAGTGCGACATTTAACGTTGGTTACGACATATAACGTTAGTGCGATATATAACGTTGGTTGCGACATATAATGTTAGTGCGACATTTAACGTTGTCACATATGGACAACTGGAGACACTTATCTAAATTTCAGGTGGCACATTTGGCGATTTTTTATCTTGGATCCGCCTCGCATGCGGAAGGTTGTGGGTTCGATGCCCGGCCGGGTCATTTAAAAATAGTACTAGAAGCTTCCTCGCTTGACGCTCAGCATTGAAAGGAGAGTTCTAGGTCTGGTCGGCCCGGTGTCAGTATAATATGACTGGGTGGGGTATCATACCATGTGTCTGCGGCATGATACTCCAGTTTGGCAGTGCTAAGAATACTGTCTCATGTAGACATCGTCGCGATATGACTGAAAAATTGTTGAAAGCGACGCTAAACACCATACAAAAACAACAATAACATTATTAATCTTGGAAACACATCTCGTCCTGAACAAACCAACATATTATTGTGATTTTGGTATCAAAAGAAAGGAATTGACTGTACTTTTGGTGGTGAACTTTTCTTTTTTAGATTTAAAGAAATTAAAAACAAATGCGTTACAATTATTTTTTGTGATCTTTTTCTTAATTTTATACCATTTATAAAGTAAAAAATATGAAAATAACTCCTACCGGATATCTCTATGGAATGTTCACCACCGATGGAGAACTTACCTTTGTATATTTCTACATATAATTTCTTTTTTTATTATGTGTTGTTAAATTGTTTTCATTAAATCAATTACGATACCTTTTTCGGTTTAAAGAAATAAAATTACGTAAAAAATCCAACATTTCTCGTTTTCAAACCGTAATAATTTAAATTTAAAAGAAAAACATCAAATAATTGATAAATAAAAGTAGTCATCACATTTATCAGCTTTACTTTGATACTACACTTATTAAATTCAGATAAAGATTTAAAGAGTTATTGAAGCAATACTAAAGGTAACACCTAAAATTTGAGCCGTGTAGATTATATTGATTTTAGCCTGCCATTCTCTGTTACAAGTGTAATTAAGTCACTGATTACTTTTAATAATAATTGTTGTATTTGGTTTTAATTAAAAACAACAACACTAACACTTGAAAGCTGCCCAACAGCTAGCTAGTATGTAAAAGACAATGCAATACGTCAAGCTTAAATCATATAAGACCTTCAGCAACATAACATAACATGTCAGAGTTAAATAATGTATTACTTCAAACCTATATAGTTCAGGTTCCATTGGCATGTAAAGTTTCATACTCAACTCGTGTCATATGTCATATTTAAATGTCATGCTATTATGTCGTGCTCCATATTTATAACAATTCTTACTTGCTGACATTTTTTGTTTATATTAATTTCATGCTTATTCTGTATTTATGCTTAATGGTTTTGGTTGTTACTCAATGGGAAATAAAGAGTTAACAACATACCGAAACTAATGCCTACTTCTGCACGTGTTATATTCCAGGTGAAGAATCCACTTTATATAAAAAACATGAAGTCCAGTTTAGTTGAATATGATTTTCAAACACATTAGTAATGATATACGACACTATAACGAATACTCGCACAGGTCAATTGTTCGACTGTGTAGATAATTATACACTTTGGGCTGTTGTGTGGATATTCCGTGCAATGAATTGTGTAGTACAGACCTACAAACCCGTGCAAATAATGATCCACAGGTGAATTCATTTGAGCATGAATTATTAACTCTACAGGGGCTGATCCAGCATTTCAGTACAGAGGGGACGTACTTATTTGGCGCAAACACAAAATCTGAACGAGCACATATATCAGTAGAAATATAGTGAATTTAAAAAAAAATGGAATTTAAGGAAAATATCCGCCATTACTCTTTGTAAAGTGTTGTAAAGGCCGAATAATGTCCGGTCAGTGCACATACCATGGTCTGTGTGCATGTAGAAACAGGCCAATGTCTCGTACTGTTGATTATATTGTTACACATTTGAACAATTTTGAGTGTTTATGTAATGTTCATATATTTGATATCACAGAGTGTTCGGATAACTGTCCGATAACACGTTCTTTGAAATGTAATATAAAAATGAGCGTGAATTGGTGTGTACAAAAAACAAATAAAATTGTATGGCATACCAACAATGAAATATAGTTTTTTTAAGTTGTTTAAATTAAACAAAAAAATACATATTTGACGATTTATCGGATAAGCTGACTTCCGGTGAAAATGATATAAGTAACTAAATTGTTTTTCTGATATTGTTTATAATATCTCATTCCAGTATTTTGGTTAAACATTTTCTTCAAAATGAGTTGTTAAAAATATACACCATGGTTTAAAGTCAAAAGTCGAGAGACAAGGCGGGATTTTTTCAAAATTGTAAACGCACATGTATAGTTCTGGTTCTATCCAGGAAGATTTCGAGCGTTGTTAAAAAAGCTAGCGGCCAAGACGAAATAAGTTATCATATGTTAAAAGAAACAGTTAAAACACTATGCCGACCACTTTGTATCATTTTTAATAGGTCTCTACAAGAAAGCACATACCCAAATCGTTTAAAATTAACATTTTTATGCCATTATCTAAAAAGGGTGCTAAAGATATTCCATCAAACTAAAGACCTATTTCATTAATTAGTTGTATTGACAACGTCATGGAAACAGTAATATCCAAGCATTGATACAATTATTTACATTTAAATTACCTGATTTACAAAAATCAGTCTAGGTTTCTTCCTGGTCATCCAACAGTATATCAGTTAAGTGACATGTACCACCAAATTAGTAAGGCATTTGATGAAAAGAAAACCACCAGTATAGTTTTTTTGTGATATATCAAAAACATTTGACAGAGTTTGGCATTCAGGACTATTACAGAAACTGCGTCAGTATGGAGTTACAGGCAAACTTAACAAATGGGTTGAAAATAGTCTAAATAATAGAATGCAAAGAGTATTTGTATGATCATCTTTTTCAGAAACTAAATATATAAATGTCGGTGTTCCTCAAGGCTCGGTGCTAGACCCTCTTTTATTCTTAATTTATGTCAATGATATAGCGAAATCTTTAGTAAGTACTACTAGACTTGCAGTATCATCATTTAACACAAAACCAATTAAAACAACCCTTAATTCTGATTTACAAAAGATTTCTGCTTGGTCAAGTCAATGGCTGGTAAACTTTAATCCATTAAAACACAAGTAGTAACTTTTTCGCTGGCTTACAAATAACTTCCAAAATTAATCTTCGATGGAACTGATCTAGTTTCCGTTCAGCACCACAAGCATCTTGGTGTTACTTAAAGTAAAGACGGTTCCTGGTACGAACATATATTGAAAATCTCTTCTTCAGCAGCAACAGTTTTAGGTTCAATGCAAATGTCAAAATTCAAGCTAAAACGCTCAACACTCAATCAAATTTATATTTCATACCTTAGACCTATATTAGAATATGCATCAGTTGTTTGGGATAGCTGCACCATTATCGAAGTAAAAATTTGCCTGCCCTGGGGGTTTTAGGAAATTTGTGAAATTTTCTCAAGAACCAACTGTTCATAATTGGTATAAATGTTCACTATGGGCAGGATTTTAAGTTTGTTCAAATAAAGGGGCTAGGGACCATTTAGGCTCAGTAAGGGGACTTCAATTTTTTCATAGGAATAAATTGGGAAAACAGGAACTGTACTCCTAACGTATATGTTTCTTATACATATTTGGTATTATTCTTATCATATTGATGTTAGAAGCTTTATTTAGTCATAACAAATGAGACTGGGTCCTTCAAAGGGGACTGTATATCAATAAGGAATAAGCAGGGGTCAAGAAAGGGATAACATCAAGAATTTCTGAGCCAAGTTCAGTCATATTCGATATAAATGATCACTTTAAGAAGGAGTTTCAACTTTGTTCAATCTATTGAGGCCCAGTTAGGGGACTTCATTTTGGCACAAGGACAATATAGGAAAACAGTAAATTGTCTTTTTAGTAATTATTTTAATAATCTTTAGAACAGGAGTATTGTTTAATGAAAAAAGTTGAGACTGGGTCCTTAAAGGGAGTAAAAATGCGATGAATGTGTTAAAAATAAAGTTATTCTTAAAATGGATAAATAGCATCTCATTATCATAAATAAATAAAATCCGAATGGTTTGGTTTGTCACATCCTCCAAAACATTACAAAATCGATGTTACAATAGGAGTTGCAAACTTAAAATGAAACTCCCATTCTAAAAATAAACTGCTCTTAAATTCTTCTGGATGAACAACTCATCGCCATTCCGATTCTTTTTAAGATGAAACGATGTTTACAAAGTGTTAACCTAAATGACGGACCAAATTACAATAAAAATGAAAACAAATGGCGGCTCATTTATTACGTCACAAAATATATTGCAAATTTAAACGGGAAATTTATTTTAATCTAACATAGGTGCTTAGCCTAAGATAGGAAATCCCTTTTCAGTATATTTGTTTGCATGTTTAAAAAGATCCTTTTGACAGTTTGTGGTATGAGAATGAGTATATATATAGGCACGATATATTGGAAAAGAATGTTTTAACCAATTTTGAAATTTTGAAAAATCCTGATATATCCCCTTTAAAAGTGGTTTGGGGTTGTGGTTGGGAGTGGAGCAATATCAATAAAGGGCCAGCAGGGCCAAAAAAGATATCAAATTGTAAATTTCAATAAAAATAAATGTGTTTATATTTGGTGTAAATTATCTCTATGACTAAGGTTTTCAAGTTTGTTCAAGTAAAGGGACTAGTGTCTATTGTGGCCCAGTAAGGAGAACTATGAATTTGATAATGGATCAGATCGGACCAGGATCATCAGAGTAATGGCCCCTTAAAAGCAAAAATGCTTAATTTGCCTTGTTTACGCGATAAATAAAAAGTGGTGATGGCTAACTTGTTTATGTTAACAATTGAGTAAACTGTGAAAAAAAGAACGGATCTAGAAGGTGATAAAATCGAATGTATATGGGTAAAAATAAAACCAAATAAAAGTAAACTCTACATTCTGGGGACTATTTACAGACATCCTGAATCAAGAGTTATTTGGAAAGATGATTTTGAAAATTATCTAGAAAAAGTACATTTCCAAAACAAAGAATTGCTAATAATTGGAGATTTAAATCGGGATTTATTAAATAGTAATAGTAAAACTGAATGGTCAAATTATATTTATCTTAAGGTTTAACGCAACTTGTTCGTAAACCCACGCAAGTGTGCTAAACTTCAAGAACATTCATTGATCATATTTATACAGATTTTAAAGAAAATATATATCATGTAACCATCACTAAAGAAGGTTTGAGTGATCATTTTCCAGTATTTTGTTTACGTAAAATCAAAATAAGATAAAAATAAGAAAAAAAATCCATCACGCTATAAAATACAGATCTTTCAAACATTTAGGTGAAGACAATTTTATAACAGATCTTCAAAATGCTCCATGGCATACACTGTATTCTTTGCATGATGCAAAGGAAGAGCTTAACGCCTGAATGTAATATTTTCCCAGTGTAGTAAATAACCATGTGCCAATTAAATTGTATCCAATCTGACTGGTCAACTCCAGATATATTAGACGCCATAAAAGAAAGGAACAAATATAAAACTCGTAATGATACTGACAATTATAAAATGTACAGAAATAAAACATGCCAGCATATTAATAATTAAAAAAAATCTTATGAAAGAAAAATTGAAGAAGGCAAATCCGACCCAAAATCAATCTGGAAACTTTTTAAAGAATATGGTGCTTTTTCAAAAACAACAACTACTATTAATGAAAATAATAAGATGGTATTGAAATAACAGAAATTAATGATAGTGTTAATGAATTTAATAACTTCTTTGTTAACATAGCAGCATTTTTAAAAGAACCAATACCCGACTCAAGTTTCAATAAAATTAAAACGTTGGTCGACTCTAAAGTCGCAAAAAGAATGTTTCTCAAAATACCCCTCATTACAGAGAATAAAACCAAAGAAATGTTTTCTAATTCAGATACATCAAAAGCAACAGGTATTGACCAAATCAGCCCAAAACCGTTAAAATGTCCTCTAATGTAATTTCCAGTAGTTTTTAACACGTGTTATAAATAGCAGTATAAAATGGTGTTTTTCCCGACATCTGGAAATATGCTAAAGTATGCCCTTTATTTAAAAGCGGTGCAACTGATGATGTAAACAATTATCAACCTATATCAATACTACCGACACTGCCCAATTGATTGAAAAAACATGTTCATAGACTTTTATTTTATTTTTTTAATCACTATAAATTATTGTATGAATGTCAAAGCGGGTTCAGAAAATAACACAGTTGTGAATCAGCTCTAGTTCATATGATAGATACATGGCTTGGGGCACTAAATAAAGGAAAATTTGTTGGTGAGGTTATTGTATATTTAAGATGCAATACTTCGTAAAAAAATGAAACTGTAGAAATGCAGTGAAACACAATAAAAAGGTTCAAATCTTACCTTTTGTCAACAATCTTTCAGTCATATACTGGCGGCAGATTGCCTAACCATCGTTCCTGGGTTTCTTACCAGTTCCAGACCCCTTTCCTCCGTAAGAAATTGTTAACTTTATCACACTTGAGAGCAATATGGTCGAGGTCCCCACGGGGCTCGAACCAACCATAATTTATTTTTTAAAGTTTAAACTGTAAAACACGAAAATAAGGCCTGGCGCATCCGAGGATCTAACCCTGATCTTTTGATTACAAGTCCACTATACTCACCGCTACATAACAGCAACTTGACTTCATTTTCATGTCAATTTTACTTTAAAATTATTGTAGATTGTACTCAATTACATCGATTTTTAAAGATGTACGTGATCGCTTTTCATATAAACTTCGCTGAAATGTAGAGACGAATTTGCTATACAGACACATTCCAAGAAGGTCAATTTTCTATAATATATGGACTCAATCTATGAGCGCTCACTTTATGTTCACTTTTTTCTGGGGTTTCGATCTCACTGCTCCTAAATGATAGTCAGACGCGCTACCGCCTGAGCTAATCGAGCCCTGCTAAATGTGTAAAAAGATGACAGAAACAAACATGCTGGAGATAGAAACAATTAGCCCTGCCAGGTTAGGTTGCTATGATCTTGGTTATCAAGGCTTAGCGTACATGCGTTACAATGAGCCCTGCCATTTGAGGTTGCTAGTATCTTGGTTATCAAGGCTTAGCGTAAATGTGTTACAATGAACCCTTCCACTTGAGGTTGCTAGTATCTTGGTTATCAAGGCTTATCGTACATTCGTTACAATGAGCCATGCCAGGTGAGGTTGCTAGTATCTTGGTTATCAAGGCTTAGCGTACATGCGTTACAATGAGCCTGTAGGTGAGGTTGCTAGTATCTTGGTTATCAAGGTTTAGCGTACATGCGATACAATGAGCGCTGCCATGTGAGGTTGCTAGTATCTTGGTTATCAAGGCTTAGCGTACATGGCTTACAATGAGCCTGTTAGGTGAAGTTGTTAGTATCTTGGTTATCAAGGCTTAGCGTACATGCGTTACAATGAGTCCTGCCAGGTGAGGTTGCTAGTATCTTGGTTACCAAGGCTTAGCGTACATGTGTTGCAAGTCTTGCTTGTTATATGTAGACACAGTATAACTCCAAGATCATGGTGCTTACATTTAATAACGTTTTAATTTGTGATTAAACAATATTCTCTCCAGCAATAAAATATATTTTCCGACTTATAATGTAGAAAACGTGATTTTGAAATCCATGTTGATATTTGCAATTCCAAAATGGGACTGCTTATGTCGTTAACATGATGTGTTTATTACTCTCATAACAGATTTATGATACAATCTATGCATCAGATGCCAGTCTGGGACTCCGTGCCTAAAAAGTAAAAGACGACCGGCTAAACAATAGTTTAACTGGAAAATTACCGTTTCGATGTGGAGTTTATACTTAACTAAAGTTGATAAAATGTTATTGCTGAATTTCAAACTCAATTTAATTTTACACTCGTTTTGAACATACATGTAGTACACATAAAGTTATGCCACTGTCTGTCCGTCTGTAATTTGCACAACTTACCTTCAATAATATGAATTAAAGTTATGATAAAATAGCATAATATGTTAAACTCCAATCTTAAAAGTGCAATTGTATGAAAATATAATATATAATGCCTTTAAAAAGGCTTCAAATTGTTACGTTTTCACTAGACATTCAATTTTCTTTAAATATTTTTCTACCCAAAGATTTAATTTTGAAAAAGAAACAAAATATAAAGAAGTTATATAATATGTAGAAGTAATTGTACATTATTTAGAGCTATTATTTGCTTCAGGTTTCTAGTATACAAAAATAACAGCTTCTAAACAACGGCTTTCTACTAAATTATGATTAGTTTCATATCTTATGTGAAGTCAAAAATTCGAAGTTGAAAGACACATACACTGACAATATGCAAAGGTTTTATAATTATGTATTAGATACAACTCATGTATTCAATCTCAAATGGTAAACACATCTACTGTTATTTGTAATATATGTCACATACATTATTTTATTTGTTTCTAGTTTTTTACTTAAAGATACGTATGCTCGATATTTAAAAGTAGTGTATGAGAAATTGTATCGTGTGGATTTATAAATAATGTTTGTTTCCCACAAAAAAAAACACTGTTCAACTTATTCATAATATATTCTGTAGTATATATAAATATATATATTAAATCCAAAATCCAAAAATATTGGGCTAAAACATACTCACCAAACAAAACAATACATTGTTCCTTTTAATGTGCAGTATCAGTATTTCATATCTGTGCTCGTTCAACGCTGCAGCAGTCAACTTTACCATTAAATTGGATTTATTTCACGTCGTCTTTCTTAATAAACTACCTGTTTCCAAAGATTATTTAGTGCAATAATTACATGAGAGGATATTTTTGCGTTTATTAGTTGCCAACGATGGCCTGATTGAATAAATTGATCCCCATCCCTAATATTACCATAATTTTCTCCATTTTATAATGTTTACGGATATTGTAAGCGATTATTAAAGCATTGATTTTTTCTGCGAGCAGTATATGTTGCACAGAGTTGACATGTCCGTTTCATCAGATTATAAGACGCATACTAGAGCAGTAAGTATGTATATTGTATCACATGGCCAATATTAATTATATAGTAAATAAAAACAGATGACTAAGTATCATGTTTTTATGTCTCATGGGTTTGAAAAACTTTATAGTTTTTACTTTTTATTTGTACTTACAGATATTTATATCTTTTGAGTTCAACTGAATAATATATATACACGTGTTTTTTTTAGAGCCGTCTTCATTCATTTATGTTTATCACCACTATACATTCCATAAACCATCTGAAAGAAGTGTTTCTATCGCACGGTGTGAATTATCATCACACTAAGAACAAATACTGCTGACAGTGTTTGACTTGTGTATTAATGATAAAGATCAGACCGTGCTCCATTTGCCAAACTCTTGTGTACTGATAATAGTAACTTGTATTATTACATCAAACTCCTATATAACTGTTATACAGCAATATAATAAGTCATTATATGTATTCACGTCATATGATAAACAATAAAGGATTAAAAGTAAATAAAATTTCATCATTATCTATTATCAAATTGCATCGATCCTGACTATTTCAGCCTCAAAATATATGGCCAAGGAATCCAACTGAAGATACAAATTCACATTAAATGACGTGATCGTAAAGTAAATCGCTATTGTAGGTTTCAGTTACAGTTTTGCTTTGGCCGACTTAAAGGGGAGCTCACTCTCATTTCTTCTGTACGTTTGTATCCTGTATATCGCTAACATTTGAGGTACTGCTTGTGCGTGGCCTGTTTTGGTAACTACGTCGTTTGAGTACTACGTTTATTATCAGGATGGCTCAACTATAATATGTGCAATCTGCCTACGGACTACTAAATCGATTGTGTGGAAACTGAATTCAGTATACACTCTCTGCTAACGAACGATCGGTAAACGAAATTCCTATCAATATTAAGTGTAACACGATCAGATGCTCGATTTTTATGAAGTCAATTTGCTTAAACAATTCGATGTCCATTACACTATGAGCACTTTGTCTTATTGTCTCATGGGGAATATGGAGTGGAATAAAGACATAAGCTGGCCGTTAACGCATGTTTAATCAGCCGGATGTTTGACATAGTTGAATGTTCTTTACGTTAAAGTGTATGCTATTCTAGAAGATGAGATGCGATTGATGAGATTCCTCGTCATCTTCTATTACAAACTCCATGAGGTCTCCCGTTTTTGTAAAAAAAACATCATATCAGATAATAAAATAGGTCACAGTTTTACTGACTTTTTGAAACAGAAAATAACAAAATCAGTGCGAAGCGCATTTACAAAACTTGTTAGGAAATGCAGATATTTCTGGAAAAAAATTGCAAACTTTATTTAATTTTGTATTTGAGAACTATATTTTTACTCGCATATTTCTAAAATATGATGCAAAGATATTTACTTTTGCGTCAGCACCTGTTACTAAGTTGAGATAGTTATGCAATCGTTACTTGCATTATTGCAAAATTCGGTTACTGATTGCAGTTCATAAAGATTCTCTTTTGCGTCAGATGGTATATTATTTTCCTCAAATACAGTAAAGAAAATACATACTGACATTAATGTCGTATATGTTAGGAGCTTATGCTCGCAAGAGTCAGTAATACATTGTAGATTATAGAGATTTTCTGTTTTCCCTTTCATTATGCCAAATGGAACTCTAAAATCAAACATTCTATGATAACATGATACAATGAGCTCATGTCAATCTATATGTTCAATTATTAGTAACGGGTTAGATACTTTATTCGTTGTGTCATTATGCGTCTTATTATCATTTTACATATCAATGGGAGACCTTAATTGTGCATAAGTGTACACATCTATAATTACGGCATTTAGTTAGAAAACAATTCAAATGATAGCATTCCGGTTTCCATTATCGATACAATGAATGCTGAAAGTTTTTTAAAAGGGTCGTATAAGTGACCTGAACTAGATTTGTTGACAACGATTCAATATCGGGTATATTGTGCATATATATCATTAAATACGACCATGTTGCAAGTTTGTAATGTGACTATATGGACGATGGACACTATGGCGATGTAACGTTACCTGCTAATAAAAGTATCTCAAATGACCACGTGGTTTGTCCACTGTAAAAAAAAATCCAAATGGTACGCAATGGATTTCTCCAAAGCCATGTAGTTTACTTCTATGTTATGTTGAAAAAAGTTTAGACACATTTGTTTGAGGAAGCTTCTTGTTTCTTAACATTTACCAATGAGTAAATATTTATTATAACTTCAATTCAGTGCGTTCAGTTCATGTAATCAGTAAGAGTTACCATTTAGAAAAATGATTTTTTTTTTAGTTGAGGAAAATCTCAACATGAAATGTTTATAAAAATCGGCCCCAGTACGTTAAAAGACGTCGCTACAATTACTGTCTACCAATATGAGTGATGTTAACAATATAAGATATTACATTTCTTCTATTTAAAGTAGAGAGTATTGATAGAAGGACGTTTTGACGAACAATGTCTCTATTGTACTGATCTATTTCAGCTTCATCTTGTATAATTTCCAAGAAGAATACAGACTTACCATCTTTATAACAATATGGTGCCGTGAATCACTTAAAATGTATTGTGTAATTGAGAATATAATCCTCTAATGGTTATTTCACGCTGGATAGTTTTGATAAAGTAATGGACAGACAACATATATTATGTGGATGGTAACGAAATCCCGAGGATATATGTTAACGATCGTCACATTTATTATCGGTTAGGGCAACTTTGTCTGATTTATTTTTTCTATCGTCTATCGTTTCTATGAAATAATTGTTATGACGCTGTCAATCGAACAAGTCGTTTAACCAGTCAGCGATCGTTATAAGTTGCTATATCGCCATTTTTCTTAGACAAACAAACTATGTCTAAGTAAACACTACATTGTATTTACTCGGACAAATGATGTCATGTGACAAGTGGGCGGAGTGATAGTCGTTCTCGCGATCAATCAATTGCTTGTCATTTATTCCATATATTAAATAGAGTTTATTTTCCTGCAGGCATATTAATATGAGTGTAAATATGTGTCAGTAGATAAGCTGGGGTGGTTTCCATAAACGAAATTACGATGAAAACTGCCCTAATCAATTTTGCAATTTCGTCGTTTTATGTTCAAGTTTTGATCGACATTTACAATGATTGTATTTTCAGAAAATGTATTTATAAAGTAGATGAATACATATATGTGTAATGTTCAGTCTACGGTATAGAACATGAGCCTAGTCGTGCGATTTAGTCAACATGATTATAATAAATACTTGTTTAGGCCTTCTCCATTCGAATTTATTTGAATAGTTTGCCTTGATATTTACAATATATTTAGTACATGCAACTAAGACATTTAACGCCCTAAACTACATCAATTCAAGACGATCCATGATATTGATAGAAACAATATTGAAACATGCTCTAGATTTAAACATAATTTACAAACATCTACATAACAAATCAACAACACACTGGACGCAAGTGGAATCATTGTATACGAAATGCATGATTAAAACATGTATGCCATCTCGCACTGTTGAAATTCATAAGTTTAGTCATTAATCATAGCATATAATCCAACTGTCAAAATGAACCTAAATCATTCACCTTATTTCACCTGTCACATCCTTTAAAATTTTCCACGGTCTAAGCCTATACATAGTATTTGTTTTTCCAAGGCATTTCCATGTTAATAACCCATTTTTAGGCCCCAAACTAGGCCCATGAATTTGAAAACAAACTTAAACCTTTGATTATACATATCATTTATAGCAAATATAAACAAGCTGAAACCATTGATTATACAGATAATTTATAGCAAATGTATACAAGATTGAACCATTGATTATACAGATCATTTATAGCAAATATAAACAAGCTTAAACCATTGTTTATACAGATCATTTATAGCAAATATAAACAAGCTGAAAGCATTGATTATACAGATCATTTATAGCAAATATAAACAAGATTAAACCATTGTGATTATACAGATCATTTATAGCAAATATGAACAAACTTAAACCATTGATTATACAGATAATTTATAGCAAATATATACAAGCATAAACCATTGATTATACAGATAATTTATAGCAAATATAAACATCATTAAACCTGTGGTTATACATATCATTTATAGCAAATATAAACAGGATTAAACCCATGATTATACAGATCATTTACAGCAAATATAAACAAACTAAACCCTTTGATTATACAGATCATTTATAGCAAATATAAACAAGCTTAAACCATTGATTATACAGATCATTTATTGCAAATATAAACAAGATAAAAACCTTGATTATACAGATTATTTATTGCAAATATAAACAAGCTTAAACCCATGATAATACAGATAATTTATAGCAAATATAAACAAGCTTAAACCTTTGATTATACAGATCATTTATAACAAATATGAACAAACTTACACCCTTGATTATACAGATCGTTTATAGCAAATATAAACAAACGTAAACCCTTGATTATACAGAAACGTTTATAGCAAATATGAACAAACTTAAACCCTTGATTATACAGATTATTTATAGCAAATATAAACAAACTAACACCATTGATTATACAGATCGTTTATAGCAAATATATACAGATCATTCATAACAAATATAAACAAACTTATTCCCTTGATTATACAGATCATTCATAACAAATATAAACAAACTTATTCCCTTGATTATACAGATCATTTATAACAAATATAAACAAACTTGAACCCTTGAATATTCAGGTCGTTAATAGCAAATATGAACAAACTTAAACCCTTAATTATACAGATCATTCATAACAAATATAAACAAACTTAAACCCTTAATTATACAGACCATTCATAACAAATATAAACAAACTTAAACCCTTGATTATACAGATCATTTATAGCAAAGATAAACAAACTTAAACCCTTGATTATATATTTATAGCAAATATAAACAATATTAAACCCTTGATTATACAGATCGTTTATAGCAAATATAAACAAATTTAAACCCTTGATTATACAGATCGTTTATAGTAAATATGAACAAAATTAAACCTTGATTTTACAGATCGTTTATAGTAAATATAAACAAACTTAAACCATTGATTATACAGATCATTAATAGCAAATATAAACAAATTAAGGTTATCCCTATAATAATCTATGGCCCCATACGGATAGTAAATCCCTTTTAATGTCCCTGTCTCAACTGTTGAACTGACCAAACAATGTGCCTAACATCACGACGATTAAACAAATATCTAAAACAAGAGAGAAACACAGAAGTTCTTGTTTTCCCATAGTATTTCCCTGTAAATGTCAAAGTCCCGTTACTTGATCCCAATAGATATATTAACACTTTCTTATAATATGATAATTTGAAAGAAATGAAAGTTAGCTGACTCATTTAACACAAACTCTTTATGCTGTACGATTAAAACTGAGTATATTGGCTCTAGCAATCGATGTCGTAACACTCTCCGTCTCCCGTTTGATGTGGTTTCTAGAAAAAAATACATTTACATATTAGTAGACCATTAGTAGGCAATTCTTCAGTCTAACGTTTGGCATAATTCAATATTTATTTCCATACAAATTAGGTCATGACTGAAGTCCACAAGGGTTCTTGATGTAGATAGACAAGACGATAATTGAGTTTGTCGTGTCTGAGTTGAAAGTAAACAGAGGCTCCGCTTGTGAACAACGTAATCTGAGCTATTGGCGCAATGCTGTAAAAGATCGTATTTTAGTATAAATCCAATGTTTTCTAGATTAACCGTAACGGTGCTTTCAAAATTGTATAACCATGCACTTCACTTGATTGTACTGCACGTACATGGCATTATATTGTAATACTGTTATCGCCGTGTGATACTTAGAATAAGAAATAGCACAGCACCTAGCATTAAGTAATTAGAAATATTTCTTTAAAATGAGTATTGCCATACATGTACCAATCCACTGACACATGTGCAACGGTATCTCAAGGTCTGCCTTAAGCTGGTTTAAATGATGATTTATTTCCAGACAGTCAATTAATAACATCATATAGAGAGAATAAAAATGTCTAACAAAATGACCGCCTCCTGTTTGATATCGCCATCATTCACATTATAACAATGTCAGGTGCTTCAGATCTGTCGTAAGCCTTCGTCCCGATTTACTTTATACAGAGGCGTGTTAAAGTTTATAGATAGACATGTCTACTTCGATATATTCTGATAGGCATAACTTATGATAATAATTCGTCATATTTACTATAATTTTTTAAATACTTTAAATAACTATTGTCTTTAAAATACACACGTAAAAGGTATGGGATTATGAAAAGGTCCCTATTTCACATTCTCGCAAACATACTGAATATTAACGTTACATATTATTGCAATGATCAGGACATTATTTTATGTTTTAAATTAGTTAAATTCATGCATTTGCTATTTTAGATGCTAAATATAAATTGTAGACAACTATTTAAAAAACAAATAGTTGAGCGATACACAAGCGACATTATCGTGTTTTGACCACCAAATTTAACTTACGCCCAATAGCAAAGGAACAACCATCTTAACCACGCCCCTCAAAACATTTTCTTTTAAAAAAAAATATAAAAAATATTTGCTTTATATAATTATATATGAGTGTTTTTTGCACACCGGATAAAGATATCTATAATTTTACCCTAGTGCCGAGAAAAAATTCTCGCGCTATATATAATTTAACGTCTTAAAAGCGACTGTTGAAAAAAAAAGATAAAATGAGTTCAAATAATTGTTTAATATGTTTGGTATGCAAGAAAAAGAATCTTACGTTGGTTTGAGATTCAGATGAAAAATTCAATCCTTTGGCGAAACAGTTATCCCTCGGGACTGAATTTGTTATCCGAATCTCAAACCAATGTAAGATTCTTATAATACATTTTTTTAAATGAGGATAGGGGTTGTAGGGCTATAGATGTATGTATTTATATATATAGACAAGGTTACCAACTCGACACTGGGCTCCGGTTATACCAACGCATTTCAATAAATATTTATTATAAATCATCTTTTTTATTTATGTTTTAAAAATAAACAAATATGTGTGAAGGAGGGGATGGGTGGTGGGTTTATTAGAGTAAGTTTATTTTTTGTAGACTAAACTGTCACATGTGGAGCGATTTGACAACTATAATTATCTTTGTTTCGCTTGACGACTAAAATACATTTTATCTGAGAGCACTAGACAATTCCAAATTTAGAAAGTTAGATTTAATATGTGTATTTCCGACATTATTGGCTGAAAAACGCTGTTCCAGCTTCAATGGACATAACTAGTCCTAAATGATAATTACAATATCTAACAATTATGATCAAAATATAGTCACGTGGTGTATTCTATTCTACTTTTTATATAAAAAACATCTTACGTTTGATGATAGATTTGCAATTACAGCATTATACTAGTAGAATGTGAGCCAGTGTTGCATCCGTCTAACAGACGAACAAAATGAGTTATGTCTGGCAATACTTACATATAATTGTATGATAATGTTAACTACTAGAAAATATTTATACTTGTAAATACAATGACCTAAAAATTCATTTCACTCAGGATTTCTTTCTTAAGTAATTGGCAGCGTTTCTGGTTTATAACAAGCGTTAAATACAAACAGAAAGTTATTTCACTCAGCCATATGAGCAGAAAAGATACATGACGATCGGCATGCAATAGTGAGTATAGAATAAACATTGTCGTGTAATTATAAACACTTGGAATTGTGTCACTAAAGAATGAGTAAAACTGTTATATCTACACAAATGACTGATATTAAATATGTACATAATGTTTGTTCAATATATGACATGTTTATAAATGTTAAACCTTTAAAAAGTGATGTTTGTTTAACTTTTAAGTTTTCATAAGAAAACATATTTCATCACAAATTAAGCTCATATTTCATCTAAATTCAATTAATCATATTTTGTTTGATAGCAGACGTTTTACTATTAACATATTGTATGACGGTATGATTCTCGTTAATATATAATTAACTCAATTAAAAATAAACAATGGAACAAAATACTATAATTAAAGTTTGACGATAGTAGCAGCTGAGTAACATGCAAAAATCCCCGTTACAAAATAAAACATTCATGATTGTAAAAAGAGCCGTATTGTCATCAAAGGAATCATCCAACGTATAAATTTGAAATAACCCAGCTTAACCTACACATTCATTTATCATAGCAAAGTTCTTATTCATCATCAAGTTGCCCCAGTTCAGCTGTTTCGTGCGCTGATGCAACAGAGCATGCTGTTAGAAGTTCTTTGTTCGTAATGTCACAACTACTTTAATATAAACACTTAGTTATTTTCTTAGCTCGCTTTAGCAACTTTATTTTCCTCCTTCTTGGATAT
This sequence comes from Panopea generosa, assembly GCA_029582155.1. Classification (NCBI taxonomy): domain Eukaryota; kingdom Metazoa; phylum Mollusca; class Bivalvia; order Adapedonta; family Hiatellidae; genus Panopea; species Panopea generosa. The sequence continues at coordinate 18,738,943 of CM055906.1, forward strand.
ATCAAAGGTTCGGCATGACTGAATCAAGTTCTTTTTTCATTAATATATTCCGCTGGAATTGAAATTAACTAATATATGTTAATTGATTTTCGACTTTGAATGTTATATATCTACTAGGTCTTAAGATGCGTTTCTTCTTGTCAGCTTCATTGATTTAATTTTGCGTAAAGAGTAGGAGAAAATACCTTATGTTTACAATCAGCGAATCATATTCTATCATATTACATTCAGGGTTGCCGTTATCAATTAAGCAAATAAGATAAATTGATTTATTTACGGTAGCAAAAGTAACGGTATAATTCTTTGTCATTTTAGCGGGCTTCGACAGTTGGTTATGAACGGCAAAAAACAAAAAAGAAACGACAAAAAATGAAAAAGGAAATAGATAATTGGAAAAATAAATTTATATTTATTGAGATCAAATGTATTACAATAGGAAAGATGAGAAATCAACGAGAGGTCTAAACATATTTAAACAAAAAACGTTTTAGTGACAAATGTATGTATCGGATATCGGATGACACATTGAATACGTTTAAATTGACAGACATGGAATCTGATAAAACTTGACATCTGTTCAAGTTTCATCTAACTTAAGATATTTGTATATTGTAGGTCTTAGTCTAAAGGTATTCATTCGATTCGTAGGGTATTTCGTGGCCCAGCGGTCTGAGGCGCCGTCTCAAGACCACTAACGTCTCACAGCTAAAGTAGAATGTTCGAGTTCAGCTAGCTCAAAAATTTGATATTTGATAAAGTTTGCCAGTTACTTACGGAAGGACGGTGGCTCTACTCAGATTTATTTTGAGGACTTCCTCCTTCAATAACTGGATAAACCATATCTAACCTGAAATAATTTGAAAATGGCGTTAAACCCCATTAAAAAAAATATGATGCTCCATCTACTTAGAATACATCTGTTTTTAGCAAGTTAAGTGTTGTAGGTACAATTACAATATGTATCGTTACGTGATCTATATTTGGAGACAAAACGTTTATTATAATATCTCTGTTTGTACCATACAAAATCGCATGGCTACAGTGATCAGAATATCATTGCGATTGTGGATATTTTTTTCTTTAAGATTTCCCTTTTACATCTCATACTTAATGACATTCTCAAATAGTCATAAGATGAAATATTTAATAGCAAATTTCTAATATCGATTAGAAAGTGTGTCACCAATCACTATTATATAAGAATCTATTTTATAAATGTAAATGATCCTTTGAAAGGACAGAACTAAGATTTGTTACAATTAGATATATTTGCTGTAATAATCGAAGCCATAACCATATTTGCCTCGGTAGTATGAGATATTTAGATATGAACGGACCATTAGTGGGCAATTCCTCATTCTGAAGTTCGACTTACTGAACATTTATACCATACATTTAGATAATTACTGTAAAACATCATATGGTTATCTATGGTAGTGTCTGATATAAGTAGGACAGATGATGAATAAGATATCTTTGTTGAAAGAGAACAAAGACCGACCTGTAAACAACATAAATTAGGTATAAGTGAAACGCAGTCACAGGGAATAATTTAGAGGCTTTCAACAACTATGCTCTAAGAGATTGAAAGAGACATTTACACCAGTGCGTTTGTCTTGGTGTGGTATTTACCAACCATTCTTAAGGATATTCTTAGACTTGAACCCAAGACTGATTTTTTAAAAACACACTTAGAGACCTTATTTTGAGACCAAAATTTGCAAGCATGTAAGGACACCTAATTCATAGTCAAATAAACTCTCACAATTATTCTCTCTGTCATGGTAAACTTGATATTTAAGGTTGAAATATGGGTTTTCAAGCTCAAGTCCAATACTATTCTCAAGAATAGTTGGTGAATACGAACCTTGATTTTGATAAAACCGGGTGACACTTAGAATATATATATTTTACTGCAAATAGCACAAATAGTAAGAGCAACAAAAATATTACTTTGAAGTAAGTTCTTTGATACCAAGACACTGAAATATTTGCCAAGGTGTCTACAGTTTTGTTCTAAAAAGGTATTTCCAAATGGGAATTAGAAGTATGGTGATGATTATCTGCATACATATTTCAACAAAGAAGGTATCATGTTTGAGCGGCATTTGATATTTTGCAGACACTCAATGAAGAACAAATTGTGGAGAGAATCAAAATCCTTAATTAAATTACCGCCCCTTGTTAGGTGTCGCCCTACTCGCACACTATAAAAATCTTACGTTAATCATGTATCGTAAACTGCTTTCCCCATTTACATTTAAATTCATAGATCCCTATTTCAGAGTATGTTTGTACGTAATCTCTTAATTGTAATTCAAATCTTTGTTAAACATGATCGTGACGTTTTGGAAAATTTGAATTATCGCCACTTGAATTTAGCCGTTGGAGGTATGGCAAACTCTAACCTCACTTCAACACAAGGTAAACAAACTAAATAAAATATCCTGAACATACTGTAAATAACGAGACATTTGTATATTCTCAACATGCTGTTCGACAAAATGGTGACCAATAAAACAGCAAAGAATACTCAAAGAGCCACCTGAGCATGTTACAACGATATACCTCTTCGTTTCGCTCAGCGTCTCAAAAACATTTTAATACCCGAAAGCATTGAGCAACTGCAACTTTCGTGAAGTTTTACCTAATATTTATTTCCTATTTACTTTCCCCTTAAACATTCAGAGATTACTGCTCAAGAATGTTCTGACTTCCATTGGCATAATTAACAATAAATGATGAAACTCTTACACCCATAGATAAAACGTAGTCACGTGGTACATTTGGTACTATACATTATAAATGAACTACTTACAATTGATAATAGCTTAATAATTGCAACATCAATATTACTAAACATTGAGCTAATGCAATACTCACAGGAACGTTGTCTAGTCTATTATATAAAAGTGTATGATAATTTTAATTGCTGAAATATATTTGTACTTGTAAATGCAGTGACCCCAAAATTAATCTCACTTAGGATTTCGTTCTTAATGTGAAACTGCGCTGTTTGTAATGTGGCCCTGGGGTGTTTCATTACCATAGCAACGGTGACTTGATTATCCTACTGTAACTTTCTAAATAACCGTTTTTTTTAAGCTTGCGTGCGTTATATAATTGTGTTTCTTTCTTGTTAGAGTATAAAAATGTGTATTATATTCACAATTTATTTTATGTTCACAGTCATTTTAACCATTAACACATTACAGTCGATAAAATTCATTTTGTGTCTTTGTTTAATACATTTTGTGATTTAAGATGTTTCCTCCAAAATACCGATTTCAGTGATTTGAATTCGTTGCTTGATATGATTTGTATCTAATATTAATTAATGAATTTACATTAACATCAGTTATGTGCATATACTTGTCTCGTATATAAGGTATGCACTTCAGACTTGTGTTTCGGCCAACATGAGTCAGATTTGGATTACTGTTATAAATCATCATTAATATCATTTTTATTGGTTGTTCTATACGCGTAAATAAAGTAGTCAATGTAAAATTAAATTTTAGTATGTTTCCAAATCAACTCAGTCATGCGCGGTATTTAAACAATATGTGATTCACTTTTTATTATAGAGCTAGAGAACGTTAAATACAAAGTGGAGGTTGAGTCAGACAATCGCGCGAAATGAAATGATAAATGACAATCTCCATGCAATAGCGCGCATGATATAGATGGGATAAACATAGGTAGTAGTAAGCATACCAGCTCGTATAGTTACTTTCTCATGAACTAGTCATTGAGTTCTGTCAAGACTTTAAAAATGGTACCAGAAGCTTCCTCGCTTGACGCTCAGCTTTTAGAGGAGAGTTCTAGGTCTCGTCGACCCGGTGTCAGTATATTGTGACTGGATAGGTGCGGCATGTAACTCCAGTGTGACAGCGTTTAGAATACTGTCTCAAGTAGACACCGTCGCCATATGACTGAACAAATTGCTGAAAGCGACAACATTGAGTTCGGTCGTAATACAGTCATAGAGAACACGCCCTGTGAAAATGCCAAACACCAAACATATAGTGCACTGTAGAACCAAATGATCATAGCTCCATTTGATAATTAAAACAGTTTGCATATGTTTAGCAAACAATGTTATTCAATTGGCAATGAGACATGATGTTAAGACCGTTAAAAAATGCATCAGTTCAAAAGATATACGCATAATTCATAATTAAATTCATTGCAAATATACAACACAAATGACATAGGGTCTATGGACATTTTCTTGTAAATAACATACTAAGGAAATATTCATGCAAATTACATACATTATAAATTGTGTAAATGTAAATGTAACATCTACACATGATATTGATATCAATATTATGTAATATTTGCATACAATGTTGGACCAAATTAAGGCTGGGTTCTTCGTGACCGAGTAGTTTAAGGTGTCGTCACAAGATCGAGATTCGAGTCCTGCTCGCTCCAAAAATTGTATGTGAGACAGTTTGCCAGTTTTTTACGTAAGAACGGTGATTCCACTCACGGACTTATTCAATCTTCCTCTCCATCAATAACACTGGACATGCCATTTAAAAAAATGTGTTGAAAATAGCAATGAATTTTACAAAATCACTAAATAAGGTATGCACATTAAGGTTTTGCTCATTTAACAGGCAATTCACAATTTCAAATGTTTCAGAGAAGGAAACAGTTTTTACCACAAATCATGCTATTAGAGAGGTTTTGATTTGATACTTGTACGTGTACTGGTACGTGTAGCCGCATAAATTGTGTTAACGTCATTGAGGACGTAAGCAGTATTTACCTTCTCGCGCTCTTATCTACCAGTATACAACTTGTAGCGAGTGTTTTACACGTAAGTAGAAAATTTGTAACTTTAAACGTATTTTATTACTCAAATACATCCTTGCATGGAGGTTCTAATATATGTATAAGGAAGTTAAATCATTTATGACTCTGAGATACCGTTTCGATGGCGCTTTGGCTAATTCATATATAAGATATAACAAATTTACTACATGTCGAAAATCAGTTGACTCACCTTGAATTTTCAGCCTAGAAAACGGTAGAAATAGCACCTGCCAACTATATAATAGGCAGTTAAGTGCCGTAATGAAGTGCGTAGATCGATTTGAAAGTGGCACCGTCGCTGATCATATCCTTATACCATAATGGAAGACTCGTGATACAAGAGTAGAACGCCGGAATGCGGACCCAAAAGTCCCAGGTTCAAACCAAGCACCATCCAGCTATCCAGAAGCGGATTTGTGGTGCAATGGTAGAACGCAGGACTACTGACCTGAAGGTCCTGGGTTCGAATCCTGTCAGAGACGGATGTTTGTTTCGGGTATTCACAATCCCTTACTTCGGCAGGTGGTAATGGTAAGAAACCCCGGATGCAATCATTGAGCGTGGTTAATACTTGTTCCACATTCGATGTAAAATAAATATATGTTTTTTATAAATATATCCAGCTGTCTTGCAGTAGGTCAATGGTCTGGGTTTGAATCCCATCAGTGACGGGGGATGACTCGGATTTTCGCAATAGGCAGATTGGAATGCGGATAGAAACCGAGGATGCAATCATCAACTGCGCTTATAAATATAGATTGAAATAACTTGCTCTGCAATCAAACTATATATGTTTAAACTACTTATATGTTTATTAAGTATATATAGGTGTTGTGTTGCGGTATTCACTGATAATCTATATGGATGTTTTCTTTTTAAAAACATTTTCTGGTCAGGAATAGACGAATACTACAACGGAAACGTGCCATGGAGGGCATTAACCAAGGTACTGTTATAATCCTGTCAGATTTAGTGTCAGATACAGTGTTTCACTCGGAGTTTTAAGTGAGCGGTAAGAAACCCAGAATCATCGATCTATATATATAACTTATAGTACTTGTACCGCAATTGGTGAAAACTAATAAAAAGGTCGAAATGTGGCTGTTTAAAGGAGGTTGGTGTTTAATACTGGTGAATTTGATGATGTTTTATGACCAAATATTTGACAGAAAAATATGGCTTGTGTCAATAAACGCGTATAAATACGCACCACAAATTTAAGTGTGTATTAACAAGTAGTAAGTATACGTAATACGTACCGAATGAGTTTTGGGACGCTGCTGTATTGCCTATACATATTTATACGCTGATATGAAGCATATCACAAAGAAAAAAGTGGGACTCATGAAATACGCGATACGGATACGTATTCCCAATACGCGTATATGGACCCGGGCCTTTAATACAGTACGAGATCATGTTCGGGTTGCAGACATAAAAGTATATGATTATTGTAGACGAAGAAGTTCACCCTAAAACAAAGAAGATGAACGTGATGATGTATTCTATGCAAACAAGAGACCGAGAACAACATTCGTCAGCAACAACTCGACCTGAAACGGGAAGAGCTTGAACTGCAGCGTTAGAGATTCGACCTTGAGCGTGGAGAACGTTAAAAGGCTCTAAAAACGCAAAAGAGGCCGAATGATATGATCATGTTTTTATTCAATAAAAATAAATGAAAAATTTGAACAAGAATGTATTTATAACTGATGTCATAATTCATATATACATATATGTATATCATGTTATGCGGCAACATTGCATAGCATGCATGTACTTATATATTTTAATCATGAAATATACACAACAGTTGCTTTCGTGCCTCAAATGCATTGTGACATGTCATTGATTAACCATGCAAGAATTCAGGAAGGGTAGGTGGTTGAATTCCAAAGAAATCTCCAACTTAACTTCCATACAAACATGTCAGAGAGTTGGTCAACAAAGCTTCAACATCGTAATATTTTCCAACAGGTTGTAGGTACAGGTTTTGGTTCTTTTTATAATCTACGAAAGCAAAATGTGTGAGTATATTTCCGAACGTCCACTCAACTATTACTCGAACCGATGACATCCGTTTATTGAACAGAGCCTCGTCAGGTGATATAGCTGCGCCTCTGAATGGGGCCAAACGATGCGTGCGCAAAGGGTATGCTTGATCACCATACAAACAAAAAATTGTACCGTCTTGCATGGTCTCATTGTGCATTAACTCATCCATCAATCCACTTTCTCGAAGCATACCGGAATCATGCTTTTTTCCTTTCATAGGCCCAAACACATCAAACTATTTGGCGTAGACACATACTGAAATCTAAATCCATGCACCCGTTTATGCCTGTTGTAAACTATACGTAGATTATGTGACGACCTACATATAGGACAGACAGTTCCTTCAATAAACCTCCAGCAGTTAGCAAGAGGTGCACTTGATTTGTAATTGCTTGTGCAAACATATCCAGATGTGGGCGTTTGAACCACTGCTGGTTTAAGGTATGGAGCAGTCGAGAACGTCGTCCATGGATGAAGTCAAGTTTGCTGTTAAAAATCAACGACAATTCAGGTATTGGCCTACCGAAAAAATGAGCTAAATCCCTTAGTCTGTTTGGATATGCTAGTCTCTTGGACAAAATACAGAGAGTTTTTTCACCGCTAACAGCACACATATTTTTTCACGGTTAATTTGTCGGGAATGTTCAGCTCTGTCCTGAGCACAGGTATGTCATTTGTTTAAATCTAAACAACGACCTACATTGCACATCAGAGTATGAAAGAACATCAAAGCATTTCTTATATACATCTGTATCGTTTGCGTAAGTTAACAGCAACAAATCTTCATCATCCAATATCCCGCATAATTCAGTATGTCTGCCATTTTGATACACGGAATTGGACACCTCTTTAAGAAAAAAGGACAAGTATCGCACTCGTTTCGAAGAAAATTGTTGACGAACTTGCGCGTCATACATAAAACATGACGTTGACATTTACCCGTACAAGTACGTGTAGATATATTTCGAAACCAAAAAAATCAGAATACGTTTACCTGTACGCGTACTTGTAGCCACTCGTACCATTACACGTACAAGTATCAAATCGAAACCTCTCTAATATGTTAATTTTTGGTAACAAGCAGTCAGTCTAAAATGAAACTCATCAATATATTAAGACGCATCTAATTAACAAAGTTCTGTTGTTATATAGTGAGATTATGTTTCATATTCATTGTTGATATGATTCTTTTCTTGATAATCATGGTGACATAAAGGCCCAATAGGCTGTGTGTCATATACGTTTGTCCATTGTATATGTGTATAATATAATGAATGTATACGCATGCCACACTAATACACAATATCTTATATTATAATTTAGACTTTAGTTGTGAAATATCATAGTTTTTATGCTGTCTGCATTTGTCAGAATATCAAACGTTCGAGAAAATATGACTTCACGTGTAATGATAATTACTTATGAAGTGTTGTTTGACCATTTGTGTATGCGGGCTCACAATGTTTTGTATATATATATATATATATATATGGGTTCACAATGTACGTTAGAGATATATGGGGAAGGATCAGAAAGTTTGCAGACTTCTTCAATAACTTGTTTTTTTACCATTATATGCTTAATAATAATAATGGGTAATTTATGTGGGAGTGGCATGCACAATACACACTATTCCAACAAACAAATGTCTGTAATGCCGTATTTCCTCACTATCGAAGATATGATTCAGGCATGTTATATAATCAAGATGATTTTCATTAACATTTGATGGTATTTTTTAACTCAATAAATTAACGGTTACGAACAGAACAAAATACGGTCCAATGTTAAACACAGTAAATATCAGTTTTCTGTGGTTAGACATGCGTTAACCCTTTTACAAAATAAAACCTTCATGTGCAGAAACAGCCACACTGTCAGTAATGGAAACATCAAATTTATAAATGTGAAATGAGCCCGTTACACCTGCATATTTTAAATATATTAAATTACTATAGCAAAGTACTAATTTATCATCAAATTTCAACAGTTCAACTGTTTTGTGCATTGATGCAATAGAGCGAGGTAATAGAAGTTTATTGTTTGTAATGTCTAAAATGCCGGATTTATGAATAACATAACTGATAAAGTGGGTAAAAAAAGCCTTTTTCATGTTCAGTTGCATAAATAGGGTATAAAATCGACAAAGGAAATGCATATTACATGCGATGAAGGAGATAGCATAATTTATTGCCATATATTAATTTTTTATAAGCTGCAAGTAATTAAGTCGTAGATTGTCTCAGCAGATAACACCACCTAACATATCATGTTTATTGTTAACGATCGAGAATGCTGTATAACAGCGTTAACCATGGTTCACAGGAGCATTACATTGTTGTAGAACACAAATTGTCTTAATCTTAAAAAAGCTCGACAGCAATGTAATGTTAGCTAAAATGTTTATAGTGTAGATTACCATTGACATAGTGTAGCCAAATATTCTACAAGTATCGCAGTGTAAAACGTTATCATGTTTCTTTTCTTTCTTGATCGATTTTAATATGTTTGTTTTTAATTGTTTATGTAAGAGACCTATATTGACAATTTATGTTTTGTTTAAACCACATGAATAAAATACACTTACATTTTAGTTTAATATAATTGAAAGCGTAAAACAAGTTTGTCAATTGTTACATGCTCAAGAGGAACAATATGTACACACAGCCAAAGAAAGGGAATACCTATGATTAGATATATTTACACACAAATCAAACATAAAAACTTTATGACAGATAAATCATATGATCAAATTTATAGGATTTTATATCAACATTGTAATTTACCTTCATATTGTCATGTAATTAATTGCACTTTATAATTTACACTGATACTATAACAAACTATAGGAGGCGCTACATTCAAAAGATAAGACCACCATAGCTGATTGATTGATTGTTCGAATATTTAGCATCTTTTGTTTTTGCCAAAGAGGGCTAACAGACGATCAGTTAACATAACCACTCTTTCCTGGGATCCTAAAAGGTTAACCAGTACTAAAGCACACCCCATCTCCGCAAGTAACTGATAACTTTCCCATTTGAATCAACGGTAAGAGACAAACAACAATGAGATGCAATGTGATATATCAATCATCACGGATAACGCTGCCCGGCGGGGATTCAAACTCACGACCCCTGGAATAATAGCTAGACGCGCTGCCGACTGAGTTAATCGGGCCCGGCTCAGCCGAAGCAGGAAGATCAATATAATTTAGTGATAATACTAATGCAATTAAAACAAATTAACGTGTACCGTAAGCTATAGCTTTTTTCATTTACGCAATGTATTTCGAGTTGGTTTTATATAGGTTATTTTTGTTGAATATTTTGTCCATGTTGGAAGAAAATGAATAATTTTAAGCATAAATCAATTGTATTTATAAGGAACAGAATGTTAAAGGAAATATAATTCTACCGATGACTAAAAAGCAATTTTCAATGGTGTTACTCAGACCATTTACTTATCGTTTCTTTTAAGTTCGAATAATGAAATGTCACTTTTGTCGTCAATTTAATAAATATCTACTTAAATGGATAAATCGTGTGTAACAGTTTCCGTTGATTGATCTACTGGGTTTGATCGATGAAATGTCACTTTGAGTTGATTGATCATGGTATATTTTCCAAGAAAATAGATTGCTTAAATCAGAAACTCTTGATGTTGTCTTGCAATACTCTGGAGTCATTCTCTGTGTAATGGTTTTAATGAACTATAAGAAAGTTACATGGATTTAGAACCAGGTCATGTTTTATCGCATACTTATCGCTTGCTTAGTTACATGTATCCAATTTCATATATTTGTTTAAATTGGTATACTCATTAAATTTTTTTTTTGGAGGAAACATCAGGTTATTTTGTTTTTGCACAAACCTTAACAGCTTGTGCGTATGTTATATACGTTCGCACGTGAGCTAGAGAACTATCTCGTTAAACTAAATAAAGAATCGGCATTATCATTTACATAAAATAATAACAATCGATACCCTAAAACACGAGCATTTAAATATTTTATATCTGAAAAAGAAGACTGAATAAATAGCTTCTGAATACAACACGTTCGAATGCCATCAAAATATCAAAAAACACCATACAATATTTATATCGATTAGTTCGATAACTGTGGAATGTCCAAGTATATAAAGCAGATTGATTTTTGTATAAAAATGTATTCGCATTCGTATAAAAAATTGTTTGCATTTAAATAAATGCAAATGTACTTAAATGTTAAACGTTTTATAACTTTACCTACACAACTTATAGGTGATTTTTTCAGCTATTTTATATTGTAGTGGTCCAATTTATGCCATTATTAACATTGATACCTATATGTATTGAATGAGAGTAATAAACACGTTTTAACAATATCAATATATGTATTCTATAAAAATCCTCCTTCATACGCTCACTCATCGCCTTCAATTTTATTTTTAAACATTTTATTTATTGGACCTAACAATAAAAAAGAAAAACTCTGCGGACTCGGTCACATACAAAGCAGAAATAATAATAACAATTATAATAATATTAATAATGATTATGATAATAATATCGTAAATTATTAATGGTGTTATTTTTATGGTCTGCTTACTTTTGTTATTTATTTTGATTTATTTGAATATATACACTATATGTAATTGATATTATTACACATGTGTGCCTTGCTTCTGAAGATTTAATGAATAAAACTTTTATGGCACATGTGTGTCGTTCTGATAATGAATAATGATAACCATGTTTTAAGACACATATGTGCTTTACATATATTGCATAATAATAACTGTTCACAATGTGACCAATTCAATGCATCCTTAGTTCAGTTGTTTTTTCAAACCCTTGGCAAGATTTATAAATAATAGCTATGAAAATCATAGCGTGTTTTATAATTCGAGCTAAGATCAGCATGTATTGTATAATCAGGTCTTATCGCAAGCCTCCATACACATACGCAATAAGCTTTGTTGGAAGCATAACCGAAATGCTCGTCGATGTTTGGTCAGTAACTGGGTCAGTGGAGGTCCTTTGTCTTTGTTATTACTCTAGACACTCTCGGACCGCACAGGTCTAATCGCAATACTCTTCACACATATGCAATTAGCTTTGTTGGCAGCATGACCGATGAGCTCGTCGCTGATTGGCGTGTTTCATAATTCGAGCTAAGATCAGCGTGTATTGTATAATCAGGTCTTATCGCAAGCCTCCATACACATACGCAATAAGCTTTGTTGGAAGCATAACCGATTTGCTCGTCGATGTTTGGTCAGTAACTGGGTCAGTGGAGGTCCTTTGTCTTTGTTATTACTCTAGACACTCTCGGACCGCACAGGTCTTATCGCAATACTCTTCACACATATGCAATTAGCTTTGTTGGCAGCATGACCGATGAGCTCGTCGCTGATTGGTCAACTACCGGGTCAGTGGAGATCCTTTGTCTCAGTTATTATATCGACACTCTCGGATCGCACATAGTTATATCGTTACCCACCACCACCCCCTGCTCCACACAGATCAGGTATATGGTCCATAATAGTGTTGTAGATATTTAAGATATATTTTTGAGTGGCGTATTCTATCGAACCCTTCACATTTCTTTTCTTTTTTATGTATTATTTGAATATTTGCAATATATGTTAGTGATATTATGGCACATGTGTGCCTTGCTTCTGAAGATGTAATGTATAAAATGTTTTATGGCACATGTGTGTCGTTATAATAATGAATAATGATAACCATGTTTTATGACACATATGTGCTTTACATATATTGCATAATAATAACTGGTCACAATGTGATCCATTCAATGCATCCTTAGTTCAATTGTTTTTTCAAATCTTTGGCAAGATTTTTAGATTTTATTATACCGAACAAAATGTTTACTATTAAATAGAATAGAATAAGACTCATTAATTCATATATAATCCTTAAGGATATTTACAACAAAACAAACATTACAATTCGATAATATTCATCTTTAAGTGATATAAAAAGAAATTAAAGCAGCGCGTCCGGATTCTTGGGTTAACATTACACTTGTTTTGTTTACAACCTTTACGTATAATACTGTATAAGGTCGTGCGATATCTATTGACCTATATAAATACAAAAAAATACAGCATGCAATTAGTTCGAAGATCATCTCAACAGATTACACTTAGCTTATGTATTGTATAGAATACGAGTCACGTTATTATCAAAGATATTTACAGTTCTATTACCGTTATAAATCTTAAGGGAATGTCAAGTTTGTCAACTCGTAGCAAAGTCAGCTTGGTCACTTTGGTCATTCTGGTCGACAAATGTATCTATATTACCGTCACCAAAATAGTTCAATAGCGAGTTCCCATTCCTTTATGCTTTTATAATTTTACGAGGACAGTGTGTCCGTTTAAACACTAAGTTTTATCGCCGGCATGAAAACTCATTTATGCGGTTTATTCATTTTAGCCCAAAAGATCAACTGAAATCACTACATTTTTCATTTTAAATCCACAGAGGTATTAAAAGCATGTCCTCCTCATGCTATGACGTCACTAAAGTGTACAATGTGACAATTTGCAGATATCTTAAAGTTATAGAATTACTTAAAAATAAAACAAACCGTCTTATATTTTAAACTGCACAATTATATGACATTATCGGCCAATCCTTCATACGTTACAATTCCATTGTAAATAAACATCTACAGACGATATGGCGTTTGAGTGGAAAGAATATAAGGACAATAGGGTAAGTGAATAAAAACCGTGATGTATCACATATATAAAAAAATTTTACAGTCAGTAGTCAATTGTCACCATATTGCAGTTGTCAATTATTTATTTGACCAACTAAATCATTAATTAAATACCTTTACATACATGGTAAATATCACTCACACTTGTTTTGACAAATTACTTAACGAAACACCTTTTCATACATGGTAAATATCACTCACAATTGTTTTGGTTTAAACATATTTATTCATAAATTATGTACAGCATATTCCACAACATATTTAGTAAAAGGATTTAAAAGGAAGAAAATATTTCTTATATAGTTTCTCTCCTCACACTTGTTTTGACAAATTACTTAACGAAATACCTTTTTACATACATGGTAAATATCACTCACACTTGTTTTGATAAATTACTTAACGAAATACCTTTACATACATATTCTAAAACTGTCGTAGATATCCTCGAAGAGCGAATTTACTAGGATTTTTCGAAATTTTAAAATTGTTAAAACAAATGTTTTCATTATAGTATGTTGTATATACTTCTATACCCAGTTTTAGCCAAAAGGATACATATTTAAACATGCCAATGATGATATATTGAACAGGGATTTTCTAGCTTGGGCTACGCGCGTAGGTTAGACTAAAATATATTTGCTGCTTTGAATAGCAACATTTTTTTGACGTTTTAAATGAGCCACATGATTTCATTTCGATTTCAATTTCATCCGTTATACAGATTTACACGTTGTAAAAATTGTTTAATCTTAGAAAGAGTTCGAATGACGATGTGAAGGTCGTCAAACAGTATTTCAGTGCTGTCTATTTTTAGAAGGTTAATTTCGTTTCAAGTTTACCACTCCGATTTAAATATTGATTTGTCACGCCGTGTTGGATTTGGCCTACTAAAACTATATAACTTATAAATGATATTGAGATACTTTTTATACATTTCAAAAATAATTCGATTTTAAAAGACATTGATAGCGTTTGTTTACCTGATGTACTCCTTTTAACGGCATGTCTAGCTTCGGATACGTTAAACGGTAAAAAACATGTTATCCAGATATTACAATAAGATATGATGAATCTTGGACTTGTTGCTACTGCGCTTATGTGGCTCTAAAATGTATCCGGTGTTTCTTTATCCTTTCTGTAAATAAGATACGAATAAAATAATCGATTAAAATTGTGTACGCCTACGTCCATGCATTTCAGACAAAATAGACGAATAATTCCATATTCCTGTTATTTTAGCTGGTGGATCATATGAACTGTAAATATTGAATAATAGATAATAACAGACTGTATTTATATTATTGTATGGCTGAGAGAGCTGTGTTTCCGCTAATGACAATACTGTCTTAGTAAAACAACAATGCTTGCATAGATAAGATTGTTTTCAACCACAGTTCTATTTAAGATTTGTTCATAGTATAATGGTTATACCTATTACTGCGAGTCTAAAACTTTGTCAACTATGTAAATAATGGTATCATTAATAAATAAAAATAAAGTCACTTAGGTGTGCAGAGTAATAAACAGTTGCCGGTACGAAATGTAAACAAATGCCGACGATAACGGTAGTTGGAGCTTTGCGCATGTGTGGGGTATTGTTATTATACGGACATTCGCGGAAATAGGTATATTGCGGTATTAGGTATATCGCGGTATTAAGTATACAAGGGATATATTATACAAATGTACAATTCATATTCATACTAATAAGAAAATAAGTGACTGCCTTTAAACTGAGATTGAGAAAACGATAGTTGATATAAGTGTGGTTTAGCCATTTAGAATTATATACTTATACCCGTTATATTTGAGCAAAAATAAACGCCATATCTTACTCATTCTTATGGTTGATTTTTATTCACTTTAAAATACAACTTTTCATTACATAATTAAAAACGAATTTGCATATTGAGTTTTAGTAAATGACTGATAAACCTTATAAGGCAGGGTAAATTAAGGGTATATATATTACGTTTGATTGTATGTTTGCACGACATGATCAACCATTCCAGGTAGATAAACTATACTAACGACATTACTGTACTCACTTAAAACATTAAACATTTAAAAGGGATAAAGATAAAATAATCTGAATACATTTCGGTAATTTATATTTTAAATTTGTAAAATGTTATAAAACCTAAAGCAATTAATGCAATTAATACAGTTAAAACAGGAACGCTACCACTAAGAGTAGAAACAGGACGATATGTTGGTGAACCACGAGAGCAAAGACTCTGTACACTTTGTAATCTACTTCAGATTAAAGATGAAAAACATTTTTTAATCCAATGTACATTTTACAACGATATTAGAGCAGACATTTTCAATGAACAATTTTCAAATATGCAGTTTAATGGTATGGATAGTATTGTTAAATGTGTTTATCTTGTCACACACGTTCCCAGAAAAGTAGCTAAATATATGATTAAGGACTATCCAAACAGCCGTAATTAATATGTTGTTATGTAATTACCTTGTACATGTTATTTAATTTTATGATTATGTTTAATTACAAACATAATTCCATTTGAAATAATATAATTATTTATTTTTATAGGTGACTTATAGGTCCATTGGGCCGGATGTGTTGTTAAATTTATATATATGCATATCAAGTTACATGTACACATGTCACTATAGTTAAATATTTACTTACTTACATAAGTAATGGATTTAACTAAGATTGTCCAATTATTACAGTTGATTGGTATATTTGCTTGACATAATGGTGTTAAAACGCCGTTAAAAGACAATAACGTTTTGTAATATGTTAATATAGAATCAAAAAAATGAGTTCCGAATTTTGCAAAGTTTAGTGCAAATAATCGACTGTCACATACAAATTGTATCAGTACTTACGGGACAAGAATATGTTTCATTTTTTTCGCATTTCTAAAAGGGTATAATCTTGGAGTTGGACACTTTGGTGTAGTGTTGAAAAGTGTAATAATGATTGTTGACCAGTCCAGTATGACCAGGATTTCATTTCACGTCAATCATAAGTATAGACGAAATTCACTAATCAATATAATAATGTGAGATAATTGACCCCAAGATAGTCTCGTTAAAAGTAGTTACGTTCAGTTAAGATCAGTTAACTAAATAAACTAAATTGTCTAAATAAGTATACGTTGTGACACTAATGCAAACCAATTGAATGGAGTAAGTCACGCAATGACTATGTTGAACTGTGCTACTTTGCATATTCCGTTGATGCATTAGACTAATTACATGCCTCATAAAGTACAACAGACCATTTTTGCTCTCTAGTTAAATCTTGCTTTATCTTATTATCGCTGTGTTCTAAACTATTTGAGATTTTACAATAAGAACAGGTTTTTGTTAACTTAAATTCATAATAGCACAAAAGCATGTAATTACAGTCGATTTCATGTTTTATAATATCTATATAGACTGCTATCTTTATTGATCTATCAAGCCATATTTATAAATGATGTTAAAACATTTATATTGGTAAGTTTAATATACGTTTACTGCATGCTATTTTCGTGAGCAGAAAACTGCCTTTAGTCTCATGCATCCTTTAAAGCAACACATCCACGTTTGAACTTTTAAAAAAAAAATTAATTGAGTTATGAGCACATTTCCCATACAAACATATGATCAAGTAGCTGTATATGAGCATATAAACACAATCCGGAACAAAGTGATGCCCAAATTATAATGCGTGACTACCACTTTATAAAACAAGCGTGTAACTCACCCAAGTCAAAAAAAATATGTCAAAATGACTTTCAAGGCAGGTAAAGTACACTACGCACTAAAACATGAAGTTTTTTAATACGACTCGCATAATTCAATTTGAAGCCAAGTTGGAATCCCCGGCAATTTAAAAATAATTTATAAAGCGTTTGTCACGCTTTATAATTTGGACATCTTTTTTTATAATTCTAAAGCGCTCTGGATAGTGTTTGTTAGCACATATACAGCTCACTGACCATATACTTATGTATGGTAAATGTGCTCACAACTCAACTGAAATTTTTTTAAAAAAAATTGTACGTGGATGTGTTGCTTTAAACAACTAAATCCATTTTTCCTTCGCAATTTATTCGATTTGTGCGTGATTCGACAATATTTACATCTGCATACAAACAAAAAATAATTCTTATAATTTCAATGCTGACGATAAAAAGTACATTTTTAGTTTGAGATGTGACTCAAGCAAAGTATAAAAACGCAAATTTATATTATATCTTTTATAAAAAACGCATAGGAGTACACAACAGTTAGGAACAAAAAAGTAGTCCGAACTTTTTTTGGTTTAAACATGTTTTATTTTTATTTATATATCCAGAAATGGGGTTGGGCCACAAGTTCTTCAAACATAAGATTCGGTCCTCCACCTACAGTTAAACAAATAACATATAGAGTACGGCAGTTGTAAACAAATGAAGGCAAAAAAACAGAATTGTAGTAGTCTGACTTAAGGGGATCTAATCAAAAAATAAAAGTCGTTAACAATGGATATGCTTTAAATACAAATAAGAAAATGAGATTTGAATTATTTCGCCATCAGATGTATAAAAGTGGTAATCTGCCTGGGATTTCAGTTCAAATCCGAATTGAGTATTTTTCCTATCGTCAAATGTCAAACTCGTTTATGCATGCAGCTGTAACTCCGTGGTAAATAGGAAATCTGTTCAAACAATCTGTTCATTAAGGACTTCACTTTGAGAAATGCAGTGTTTTGCACTTGACAAACAATTAGTAACTCAGTATTAGATGATGTGTTAGGATATTTGCAATGCCATTGTTCAGCTCACTGTATAATATTGATGTTTATTATATTCGTCAATATTGTGGTGAAAACCTGTATTGGAATGCGGCGTCTCGCCCAGTACAGGTACTCACCACAACAATGACCACTACAATAAACATCAATATTATAGTGTGAGCTGTATAATAATCTTATAATATCAATTTTAATGTTTCTTAATACAGATTTATGTGGTAAATAGTCCACATATGTCAAATATTAACTTATATAGAAGAAAAAACAACAAGTTTCATAAAATATGTGATGTTACATTTTTAATCATAGTTATTTGTTTGGATGAAAAAAAACACGAAATAAACCAAATAAACGAAGAAGAATAATGTTCTTACAAGGTTCTGACTTGGGATAATGTTTTAAACAATCATTAAATATTTCCCATGAGCTTGAATTGTTATAATCATAACAAATAGAATGTCCAACTTGGTCTTGATAATAGTTTGGCGGATTTGAAATTCCGATTCATATATATATATATATGATTATTATATGCTTTATACTCAGATTTAGCCAATGGCGGGCAAGAATTATCCAGGTATTGACTTCTCATTTTTCGTGTTTTTTTGTACTCTCTCTCTCTCTCTCTCTCTCTCTCTCTCTCTCTCCGATTGATAAAATAACAATAACATATACAAAAAAACACTATTATGCATTAAGCTTTGACACTTCGACAAGTGCTGATAGTCACAACAGGAAAGTGATAAAGTAGTGTCTAGCAAAAAACTGCCATACAAAAGTTCAATAAGCCAACAAAGACATTACGACGAAATGAAGACTGTATACGACCCGATGCGACGCACTTAATTATATGACTTTTGCGAAATTATCTTCTAATTAAACTAAAATACAGTATTATCTACATTCAACGCATGAAATATCTATTAGCGTGCAGTTCAAGCGGAAATTTTCAAAGCAAGTAAATAATTTATCTATTGTCGCCAAACTGATTACCTAACACGTACTTTCTGGAACAATTAACGGATGTCTAATAACTATGAGTTACATTTAGGATCTTTTGTGACCGAGTTCTCCAAGTTGCTTTGTCTATCGACCACTCACCTCCCAACGCTGAGGTTGTGGGTTCGAGTCAAGATCGGTCCAAAAACGTAATGTGAGAAAACTTGCCTGTAAATTGCGGAAGGGCGGAAAACAACTTTTCTTATTTCATATGTGTATTTATATTTTACATATGACGTATTCGATATATTGTTTAATATGTTATGTTTTGTCCAGAAATTTGGGGAATATATAAGAAAGGCAAGAACGCTAAAAATTTCGAAATGATGTTTCTGTAACATCAAATAATGAAACAGATACAATGTGACAATGTATATGAAAAACAAAGCACAAACTAAACAATGAAACCTGCCACATCATATTGTATTTTGCCATATACCTAACATAAAAACAACACCGTAGTACTACAGAATTACTGTAGTATAATACAACGTTCCGTATTACTTGCCGAATCAGACGTTTTCTATTTCCATATCTTCCCTGTATCAAATGGGGTATTAAGGTTTAGTGTTTTGGCGACTATTTGACAAACTAACATAATGTTGTTTATTACAAGACATACATGTTAAAGTGATAATGTATACATAGTAAATTATGAACTTCAAAACTTATATAAAGGCTTACCAGACATTAAAACCCTAGAACATTTATAAATGCCAACTGACCTGTTGTGAGCCGTCAAACAAGTCGTAATCTTATCAGCGATGGATATTGGTTGCTGCGCGACCATTTTCCTTAGACAAACAAACTATGTAAACTAAAGTCAAGAGTACATTGTATATAATAGGTCAAACACTGTCACGTGGCCAGTGGGAGGTGCAAAAGTCGTTCTCGTGTCAGGTCAATTGCTTATTATTCATTCCAAAGGTTAGATAGTTTATTTTCCCTGTCGGCATTATATCAAAATTAGTGTAAATATGTATCATTAGATAAGCGGGGGTTCTTTTCGCAACAGAACTTACGATTAAACATTGTCGTAAAACAATTATTCAATAAGATGACATACTTTTAAATTGCGATTGTCTACATGTTATGTAGAACATACACATATCGGATAGCGTTTTTCTCGTATCATTAATCTTGGTCATTTGTTATAGTTGTAATATAACCTACCTCATACTATGACAAATGTGTACTCACGATAAGATGTGGAAAATAATTTACACACAACCATGTTTAAATGTAAAATTCGAGGGGTGAATGCGAAAAAGGTCTAAGTGCATATAAATAAAAAACCACTCAGACCTTTTTTGCTTTTATTCCTCGAAGTGATCAGTGGAATGTTTATCTTGTTTACACCTACTGATTATACCTTCACACTAGTCTATCAATAAAGCCAATCCATAATCAATTAGAAGTCTCACACAACAATTATTTTTTTCACTGTTCTACATGACAATGTTTCTGATATGTAGAAATAAAACATGAGCATTCAAAGCATTTTCAAATAAAATATGCCTAACCAATTTACACAGTTCTAATTACTCGGGCGTAATAATTTTGCTACCTTCATGTAGGGGAGGTAATTATTAAGTGAGACCTAAGACTTGGACCGATGGTGCTTATCATGAAAATGAATATATCTAACATGGATAAATACTCTATCGGTGACGTTTTATCATGGTCAGACGTCGATATAGCTTCGCAGTTAATGTTACTTGCTGACAATATTCCATATATCATACACAATACGTACACACCATCCATATATTCAGTATTATGTTGGGTATGTTTGATATATACCGTCTTCGTGTTTGATTTGTACTGAAAACAGCATATTGAATGGTTGTCTAAATTTGAATACCTGCATTGCAAATAAAAATGTTGCATAAGCTTACAACAATCAATATTTTCACAGATGGAATTTGAAATTTTATAGCCAAATATGTCCAACAGACATTACAAAAAGAGTTAAATTAAAATTAAATACACATATTGGTTAAGTTTAAACAACTAAAACCACTTCAGAATATTTATATAAAAGCTTCCCGTTATATGCAGTAATAACATTCAATTTGACAGTAATTATTTAATCAGTTTTATTATCATTAATTGGCAATTAGTTTTGCCAAAACGGTAATAAAAAACTATTACACCGTAGAATTACAATAAAATAGTGTGGAATGTAAACTGACGAGTTGTGAATATTACAAAGGTCCTAATAAATAAGGCAGTGGTGAACGTTACATTACATATATAATTTATCTTCTAAATATTGGGGAGCTTATGAAATGTGTTAATGTGCAGTTTTCAAAGTTTTAGGCGTTTTAAAATGTTTCTTTTAAGTTCATGTTAAGAGCATTAAGTATGTATTGTTATAGGTACGTCTTGCTCTAGATTAACGATTGTAGCTCAAAGTTGATCATGTATTTATTGGTATATATTGGTATATATGCAATGTAAATCAATTTCATGGAAAATCGGTACATGTTTAATTTGTTAAAAAAAACGAAATATTTAATGTAAACTTCGTATGATTTTATGAGAGAAATTATACCTCTCAGTCTCTTGCAACTTTTCAAAGAGTGACATAGTGTATGAATTTGTTTTATTACTGCATGTGATTATATTGTATATACTATGATGAGGATTTAATTAATTAATAAAAGAAAAATAATGTACTGCTAAGATACCCCTCCAAAAGTGAGTTCGTCTTTTGCAATTATAAGTTTAAAGGTTCTGGATGATTATACGCAATATCATTGTTGTATGACAATTCAATAGAAGCAATGACGTTAATGACGTAATTTGTTGAGCATTAGAATAATTGAAATCCAATAGTTTAGAGGCATCAAAGTTTGTTTCTGGCTATCTTATATAGTCTATTCTCTATAATTTACAAGTCTGTAGTGTTTTAATCAAAATCTATTAAATTTCGAGAGGCCTTGCGGTAAGAAATATCTAGTCTCATGAGATTATACGACTGAATAGTTTGAACTGCCATACTTCTAATTAGAGTATCGACTGGCTGTAACATATTTCTACTTACCAGACCTCATTCGAAAATACCAATATCAAATCGTATTAAGTGTGTGTTCTGTGTCCTGTTTGTATATCTATTTTGTAACAATTTTAGAATGATTCAATTACTTTCGGGTTACCTGTTTTATCAATTTTGATCGGACATTATTTACGAGTGGTATGCCATGCGATATTTCTTTAGAATCTCGCTTCAAAATGTGAGTATGTTTCTTATGAAATATTACACTCATATATGTAGACATCTGTATCTCCGTCATAAATAGTAAAACTTTTTCACATATAATCTGCTTATCAAAATCGTCATAATGAGGGTCCGATTTCAATTCGGTAATATTTTAA
Source organism: Panopea generosa (assembly GCA_029582155.1). NCBI lineage: Eukaryota > Metazoa > Mollusca > Bivalvia > Adapedonta > Hiatellidae > Panopea > Panopea generosa. The sequence continues at coordinate 18,761,697 of CM055906.1, forward strand.
TCCGATATTCTCCTTAACTCAATAAATTCTATATCTCTAAATGATTACTTTGACTCATCACACATTAAATAACCAAACATAAATGAGGTCACAACACATAATAAACTATGTACTCCATTAGTAAAGAACAACATGCAAAATGATCAATGTAAATAAAATTATAGTCTTTAAAAGGTTTGAGTTTAGGAAAATCTCAAGTTGAGATAATTAGTGATCCTGGAGTCAGATAAGATGCTATAAGTACGGTACGTCGGTATTAAGTAGTATGCACCTTCACTGGATATATATCAAACGGAATATTTAATTTCTTCAATTCCAACTGATGTCGTGCATGTAAATTTCTCAAATAATTTGAAATATTACTGGACGTTAGCGCGCCTGACTATTTATCAAGGGGTCGTGAGTTCGAATCCCAGTAGGTTCACAGTCTCCGTGTTGATTGTTATACAACATTGCGTCTAATTATCATTGATCTTTCACGCTGATTCAAGTGGGAAAGTTATCAGTTATTTGCGGAGAGTACTGCTTAACCTTCCAGGATCCCAGCAAACAGTGGCTAGGTTAAGTGAACGCCTGTTAGCTCTTGATGGCAGAAAAATGACGCTTAATATTCAATCAATCAATCGATCTGAAATATTACCTTTACAATTAAACCTATGAGACACGTACAAATGTTCGTTGATGTGAATATTCAACTCCTAATTAGATCTTACACGACTTTTCAAACCAAACTAATATAGAGTGAAATGAAACTTCTACATGTAGCTTGTTATTAAATGACGTACAATCAATTTGAAACATGTGGAAAGAACTGTACTTGACAGCTTCCTTCTCTCAATTATATACTCACCAGCCCCTGTCCGTATCAATGTGATCGAACAACACAGTTCGGTAAGCTTCTTGCATTATTAATAGTTTTGCAGATGTATGAGTAAAAATATTCATTGACAGAGATATAATGAATAAAATGAAAGCGGCAATATACGAGGGAAAGTTCGTAGACTTTTACCATGACTTATTTTTATCAATTATGCAATGCACTTCGATTGTGAAACAAGTTCTTACATCTTAGGTTAATCACACTCGAGGTCTTCCTGGTTAGAACCAGTACTACGCATATGCGGAAAAGTGTCTTGCTCAAGGACACCATACATAGCCGTGGCGGAGGATCGGACCCACGACCCTCCGATCATGGGTTCGGTGCTCTACCACTGGACCACGCGCTCCACACTTTTAGTGTTTACGAGTATTCTAATAATTCATTCTTACTCTATATAATGCAACAACTAAATATATATTATTAATAGGGTTTAATGTGATTTCAGCTCATTTCAGTTTATATTTGACATTTCCAGTTTTTTGTTGCGGAAGATCTCACAATTCATCTGAGTCGAACCACCGTCGTTCGGGAGATTTTGGTAAACTTCCTCACATGGAGTTTTTGGAGCAGGCGAAACTCGAAACTAAGACCTTAGCGGTGAGAGTTATTACTAAGTGAATTTGAGAAGGCACCTTAGACCATTAGGCACCGGAGGACAGTCAAAACACAACTATAGCAAACGTGATACGTTACACACGCATGCTAATGTGTAACGGTAATTTTACTAAAAGTATTAAACTACATGGGAAGTAACAGGGAAAGAATAAAGATAAAATAAAGATAAATAAATGATATTTATGCGATTGCTGGACGTTTTGGAAACATGTCGGTTAGCACCTAGTGCAAATAAAAATATATTCTAGTATTCTAATAAATCAACAACCGACTATCAGCGGAATCATAGATAAAAAATACGGCAAGTTTCAAATGAATCTTGGAACCGTTTAACTGTCTTGTGCACTGAAGCATCTGAGCATGATATTACAAAGTATTTATTCGTAATGTCTCAACTAATTAAAACGTGAATAATATAAATAATAAAGTGGCTAAAACGAAGGTTATTAAGATCAAACGCGCAAACCGGGAATAAATCCCAGACGGAAATCAATGTATAAGTAATGTACGAGACAATATGTTATATTGGGCCGTACATACAAACACACTGCACATATTTATGTAACGTAACGTTATTTTGTACTAGATTGTCACGGTAGATAACAGGTAGCATATATATTATATATATTACGACAGCGGTTGTCAATAGCATCATTAAATATGATGAAGATAACTTTTACAAATTTGAGCGAGTCATTGGAGAATGTCAAGTAATTTTGTTAACGATCGATTTAATAGAGCATATAGCTAAATGTTAAGGTGTTATAGGCAGTTTACCTGTAAGTATTCACATCATTAGATATTATTTCAATCATGTTTTATATATGGTAGTATTCAAATACAAATAGTCTCTAAAATGTACTAGAAATGTTACAATATTGACAGTTGTCTTAACATACTCCCATATTCCTTATCCATTTCTTATATTTTTTTATTTTTGTGTTATCGTCTGTTTTTGATTGTTTATATATATATATATCTTTTATTAAAGACTCATCATAGTATAAACATATAATATTTACAGTTTAACATAACATTAACACATATACCATGTCATTCTACAAGAATTGTAAGAGACTATTACATCAATTTTATCACATTGTCAAGATCACTGTTACAGAGTAAAACAATATTTATAAACTTAACCACACGTTAGTTGGTTATGAAAACATATATATAAACAGGGTTAACATTTGTTTAATACCATTTCATACACATTATATATTCAATAAGATAACAAAGCATTATATGGTGATCTAGATATAACATTGAAATTGATATTATAACTAATCACAAAGCAATATAGCAACTCTGGATGTCCTATATATATATGTATATTGTTCACGAGAGGGCATACAAATTAAATGATAAGAATGGAATGAATATCTCACTCAACATTATATAAATAAGGTTTTCATACAGTCTTCCTTTTACGAAGAAAGGCAAACCCACTAAGTGATTCCAACAAATGTTTCTTTAAAAATGATAATAAACAAAGCACAATATGATAATAGTTGTTATGTGTGTACAAAGCTTTCCTTTAAGTTAATGAATAGATATATCATTTAATGTGTGTAATTATTAACTGCAAACTTATATGTATGTTTTCGTATATCTAGGTCTAAACGTTATAGTTCATAAACAACAAAAAGTCGAGCGTTGACTAAAATGATACAGCCAACAGTATCCGATAAATAATTCAAACATAAAAGGAACACATACTTCAATTATTTATATTTCGAACATACCACAATGTATAGATACAATACAACAGCAGGTCTCTTACCAATAATCAATCTTCAAAGGGTGATGTCGGTGTCTTTAAATGTATCTTAACAATAAAAACATACATTTTACATAGAATACAAAACATATTTATTCTAAGCCATGATTTAATTTACAAGTATCATTACAAATACGAGAGGGAAGTCGTAGATCATTTGTATCAACTAATTACACCTTTGACATAATTTTAGCAATAAAACTAGTCCCCTTCAATAACCTTAATTCGAATCATGATGGTATAAAATTAATACAATATAGATATATAAGAATTACATAAGATTCAATTCAATTTCATTAATATATGGTACCAATTAAAGATCTACATCTTACTGTAGGACAAAATAGCTTGAACTCCACCCTCCTCCACCTTTTTGGGTTATATCGAAGTCCAATGAATAAAGTTGAAGATATATACTATTCAAGAACTTGTACCAGAACTATTTTGCGCAATTACACGTGAATGTATAAAATCCGCTGTTTTTAAACCCGCTTGAAACCAACCTAGTCGTAGTGATTAGATGAAAATATAAAACTATGTGTACTTATTTCATCTGCACAAATCGCCCGAACTATAGTTCCGCCCTGGGGATCTGTTTACATGACACGCTGGTACTTTATAAAAAAAAACACAAAGCAAAAACAAAAGCTGAGGATTTCATAGTACATGTGTATAAATTGTTGACCATTTATACCACTTGTCAAAAATCAGCGAGGAACACCGCTAAATAAACAAAAATGTGTAAGAATTAACAAAAAGAAGCCCATTCGATATAATGTCAAGCTATTGAAAGAGAAGTATACTTCATATTTAAAAATATGCATTAATATAATATAATTATTGAACGTTACGTATAATTCGATTGCAAAAAGAAAAGAATGACATTAAAAAAAGCCAAACATGTACATGTACATTTAAGCGGGGCGGTAGTCTAATGGATAGAGTGTTGGCAGCTCACGCCAGAGGATGCGGGTTCGATCCCCAGGTCGACCCGATGCTTCTCATAAAACAACACTCAGTAATGGTGCTACCCAGGAAGCGGACTCGAGAGCGGTTTATATAAGCTTTGAGCTTTCATCGCAATCGAGCTAAAAAAACAAATTAGTATAAATTATATAAACATGTACATTTTTACATTTGAACAATTATTAGCCTTAACGGCATATAAAGTATATAAATTCATACTTATAACAGCAGTAAAAGTATCAATACTTGTCAAACTATTACTTTATGACGTACAACTTTAACATTAACATTGTTAAATTGATCTGACACGAAAAATACTATTGTTCCGCTCACTGGCCACGTGGCGTTGTTAGTCCAAGTAAACGCAATGTATAGTTTACGCTTGTATTAGGAAAAAGACAAAATAGCAACCATTATCGATCTCTGATTTGATTATCACTTGTTTACTAGACAGCCCACGTCAGGTTGCAATGATAGACTTCGACATGTTGGTATAAATTGATGTGTTGGTAATTCTTCAAATGTCGTTATAAATAATGAGGTGGTCAAATCTGAATTTTGTCAGTGTTCGTAGGACAATAAACTATCTAATGGTTTTGTCATTCCCAAATGACTTGAGAACGGAATTGGTATGTGTCCACTTCCCACTTCCGTTACATTACTAAATATCCAGGCAGACAAAAGGATGTTTATAGTCAATAAGAAATAAGACACGTTTTAGTGCAAGTATTTGAAGAAATCATTATGATGACAGTCCGTGTTGTCGTCTAATAACCATATAACTCCTCTCTCCGCTAAGGTCTTAATTTCGGGTCCAGCTCGTTCCAAAAACTTTAGGCGAAAAAGTATAACAGTTACCTACTGATGGACGATGGTCTTAACACATATTTGTTTTGACGGTTTTCACCAACACTAAAACTGGATATTCCATATACAACTTGTCATTAGTCAAAAGTGGCTTGGAGACCTAGGTAAAATGGCTCAGATAATTACACGTCTGATGAACAAATGAAGTTAACGACCAGGCTAGACAGTATTTTACGGTAATGCATTAGACATACATGTATATAATTAGTTAACGCTAGTGTTATCTAATTGTCGTATCGTGCTAAACCAAATGCTATCAAGGTTTATTTTACAAGTGTGCAGCATCGTCAGATTCATGATTCTGTACAGGAGTGTTTCAAGTTAACATATATATTACACTATTGTGACATCAGTAATATAATAGTTAGTACCAGTTTGTATCGCGACATCAGCAACATACTTGGGAGTAGTAGTTTTAATCGCAACATCAGTTAAACTAAAGCTTAATAAAGTAGACAGTGTTAGTGTAATTAGAGCTTATAACATTGTTAGATCGGTAGTTTTTTGTTCATCTTCTTAATTATATATATTGTATAATTGTATATTCATAGTGTATGTAAAATAAAATAGTAAATTTTATTATGAGTATTGTTATATTCTACTCTAGTGAGTTATCAGCCCTTGGTCATTTTGCTAAAACACAGTAATGCGTTATTTTGATTTCGAGAATGTGTATCCTCATCCATCCAAATTTACGAATTACAAAAACAGAATGTAAAACGTTTCTTGAATTGAATGTTCAAACTCCTTTTTAAACAAAAATGCTATAACCCGGTGTAAAATATCAGCTATTGACAAAAATAATCTTATAACAGAAAACATCTGATAATGGAATGCCATTTCCTCCTCACACATTAAGAAAGCATAAAAAGGTACTTTTGTTAAATGAAAATTTGAGACAGTTCTATTAAAATCACACATCTTTCAGTCATCGATTTCATTTTAATATGATATCCCAAGCAACAATGGGATTTTGAAAATAATTGCTCTACTGTGGCAGGAAAAACGCAAAATGTGGTATTTTGTACTAAAACATAATTTTGAAAAAATACATCGGAACATGTGGGAAGCTGTGTACTTAATATGCGCATTCACGCAGTTATATAAATTACAAACCGCTGTCGGTATCGGTTCTTGAACAACACAGGTTGGTAATACTTTATAGCATGTATTGCATTATTAATATGTTTACAGGGGTAGGAGATACACTGAACTATAATTCAAACACAATGACTAAGTACTTGAAACGTAACAGAAAATTGTCACATTTGTGAACATACAAGGTAGGTCCTTGCTTAATATATAGCATGTATGTATGTTCGGGTCTTCTTTATTCAACATTATTTTAGTTATTTAATGATCAGCACAGTCAGTCATCAATTCAGGTTTCCGCCATGTGGTTAACCAATTCATGTCACAGCTATATACTTATGCAGGTCACTGAATACTTCTCGAAATATTGAGAGTAGTGAGAATAATGGACGCACAACATAACTGTTTACTAATATATGTATAACATAATTGTCTCAGAACTAAACATGTGTACTTATATTCCTACTGAGTGCGATTGTAGACTTGTTTACTCCCACCGACCATGTCATAACACAGGCCATTTTGAAATAATATAAAATAAACGCATTCATAATATACTAGTATACTATCAATATTCGGTGTACCGAAAACATATGAAAATGACCAAATGCTCTCCTAAGTTCAAGATATACAATTTCGATTTCGATTTCTTTTATACGCAATTAGTAATTAGTAATGCAAAAAATGGCAGCTGTAAAAAAATCGCCTCGAACTTTTTCACTGATTTTTCAAGCCTTTGGTATGACACGACGGGAATCGAACCCACTACCTTCCGATGACCACTGCTGTGGTACCTTGAATTTTTATTTAGATTTCCAATTCCTTTGAATCATGGAGCCCATTCAGTGTTTGTTCGAGAATAAAACAATGACTATCTGGAGCTTGGGGGGTGGGGGGCGTGAAAAGTGATGCATGTTTTACCGCTTATGAACAGACCCAACAAAATCGAGTCTGTGGTTTGCTTGTCGTATTTTGTGTTACTATGGGATCCTATTAACAAATATAATTATGTAATATTTATCAGATATATAGTTATTAATGTCAAAAACACATTTTATGTTAAAATTTTAATTGTCTTTATATACACTATAACCTTATGGGAGACTTTAATGCTTATTAATTCTTAGAACTATCGCACCATGTTACAACATATTGATGCTAAACTAATATTTAATGATATAGACGCCTGCATAACTGGTTCCCCTAATATGCATATAGATTATAATATGAACAAGTACGGTGATATCAATCTGAATCTGGCTTCGCAGTTGCAACTGTGATTGTAAATTTTACCAATGTATTATAAAACAATATGATGTTTTAAAATGTTTTGAGATAGAAACGATTTAAGAATGAAACTCCCGATGCGAAGTTGAGAAGAACAATGACTCACGCGAATTGAGTACTATGACTTTTCAACATTGCGTATAATAAATGTTATGAGTTGAATTATAAAATGTGCTAGTCTTAGTTTGAAATTTGATTACTACTGCGAAAGGTAGTTCGGGTACCAGCTGGGATATTGTTGACAAAAAGCAAAAACATCTCGTTACAAAGCGTTCGGGTTTAAACGGAACAAATTTTATGAAATTAAATATTCAATAAGCTGCCATTTTTGCAATACCAATTACTAATGCTAGTACGATAGGCATTAAATATATTCTGTCACTGGTTTTCGGATATTTAAGCATTTCACAGAAACGGGCTTTTTCAGGCCAACCCTTAATACTATTTCCTCCCCCCACCCCGCATAGATACACACTTTTGACATATCACTGGCCAGTACTTAAAAGGCGCAAAGTAGTCTCCCCTTGGTATACTGTTTAGACACTGAAAGATTGCAGACTCAAGGACAATTCTAGTAACTTATTGTTACCTGCGAGCATTTATTTAACATGGAAAGTCACAGGGGCTTAAGTCAAGGGAATAATTGGGGTGTTCAACCTGAATAACATTTTTCCTGTTCTAAGAAAGATTGTACACTTCTACTTCTGTGGGCATAATTATTGTCATGAATAAGCTGTATGCCTTCCAAACCACCTTTCCTTGGGCGTTTATTTTGATAAAACGTTTTGACAGATTTGATTACTTTATCTTTATAAAACTTGCCTGTAATTGTTCTACCCTCTTTGCAAAGAATGTGTACAACATGACCACTAGAATTGAAGAAAAAAAGCATAAAAATCCTTCTTGGCGTTTCGTGTCCTCTTTGCTATGATCGGCCTAGCCTGATTTTTACCAAGCCATTGTTTGTTGTTGGTGATCGAAATAATAAACCCAAGTGTTATCCCCAGTAAGCAATTCGGACATTTTCCTAGGATAACATTTTTTATATTTTTTAGATGTTTTTTTAGCACAAGCTGAACGCTTGGCCTTTTGATACAAGAGGGGGATCCATCTAGTACAAAGCTTCTTAAATTTTAAACAGTTAGTCAGAATATGACGGTGTCTCTGAAAGCTATCTGAGAAACAGTATACCGTCCATCTTCTTCTACAATTGCTCTTGTAGCTGCAATGTTTTTCCTTCGTTGCTGCAACATTAACAACAGGCCTATCTGGGCGGTTATCTTCTTGCAGGCTATGCTGACTCCTCTCAATGTCTTTATCCAAACAAAAAACTGTTCTTAATGTTACGGTAGAACTATCATGTATACAACATAATTCCGATTAAATGTTTTTTGGCGATAACTGCAAAGAAACTCGGGCTTAAATATAAGCCCTTATTTCTATTTTTTCTTCAGGTTTCATTATGACATTGAAATATAGCCACTCTACATAAGTGTGTATAATTCAACAATAGATATATTGGTCAATTATAATCGGTTTAAATTGAGAACTCGCAGGTATATTAAATAATCATCCCAAAATAATTTCACGAGTTTTTCATGTTCTTGCGCAACATTGTTTCTACGGAAGGCCATAAGTGACAGAATGTATTGAATACCTCTCGTATTCAATATGTTGAGAGCTGCTAGCTCAATCATACCAGTTCAAAAATAGAAATTCCTGCAAAATTATTGCCCATCGAGGTTTTATGTCCAGATTATTTCAATGTGACCACGACATACCATACCAATTCATCTGGTCACATGCAATTCGTACATTTCGGAAAAGTCGACACAGCTAGTTATTTGCGACAAGTAAGTCAGTCACATGTTGTATAATATGAACATTTTTTGTAAGACTTAATATTTTTCTAATGAGCATATATGTAATGTAATGTTAATGTTACAAAAATAACTGTCCCATAGTAAGATTACATTAATCTAACAATTGCATCCGTTAAACGGACTTTTGAACCTATTGTGTTTACCTCTTAGTTCGGCTAATGTTCCAGTTAAACACTATAAGTACATATTATGCCTTTGAAGAAAATAGTGTATGGCAAATGATAGTTGATATTCTTAAATATCTAAGTGGAGGTAAGATATTTGACAGTCAGATAGCAGACGTAGAAACAATACCGTTAAATTTAATGTATCATCATACATATTCTCCAGCAAATATGCGACTACTGTCAATACCGCGATACACAAAGACTTTCCTGAATAGACCAGTACACGTATATCAATAATAATACAGTGAAACTAAAGTTTAACCCTTTACTCCATAGATACGTGTTTTCCTGCACAAATCACAGAAGGCCTTTGAAAACAGTGCAGGAAGAGTTCAGATTCCACTCTGTCAGTTAATATAAACATAATTCAACCATTGCTGATACGTGGTGAATTAATGCTTTCAATATAAGAGGTGTCCAAAGGCGTCTTTATGAAGTAAAGTGTTAAAGCTTTAAAAAACGAATATAACAAAAGTTAATGTAATGTTGCTACAACAATTATGTTTCGAAATATCTACTGTAATGTTACCGTTATATAATAGGTACATAAAATGTTAATATATCTGCAATTTTTTATAAATTATGTAATTTGTTAATTGCAAAATCAAATTGTAAGGAAAATATTGCTTTATGACAGACATCTAAATGCCTAAAATTCAAAATTATAACATATGTCATATTATAAAATAATTGAGCTCTAATTAGTTTAGTTCAAACTTATTTATTTTTTTCGATTGTGAAACAAGTTATTACAACTTTGACAACTCACGCTCGAAGTCTTCCTATGGAGAACCAGTACTAGACATATAAGGGAAAGGTGTCTTGCTCAATCACACCATACATGGCCGTGGGGGAGGATCGAACCTGCGTTTCTCCGATCATGGGTCCGGTGCTCTACCACTAGACCACGCGCTCTAAATTATTGAAGCGAATATCAGTTGTAAGAAACACTTGGTTAAGTATACTAAGTTCTAGTGAGAACGTTTGATAAGTAAATTATAGCGAAATAATGAGGTAAAGTTACTGCAATTATGATTAATCATGTTTAACTTTTTAATTACGTTGCGTACACGGAAATTAAAAGTGCCATGGCAAGACAAATATTTTATTGTCTATATAACAGAAAGCTTGATTTAGAATATAGTTGGCATGACAATATAAAACAGTATAATATTACAGTGTTCCATTTATAATCAATTAGTCTCCTTGTCTGCCAATTTAACTGTGACACTCCTAACAGTGTGTTTCGTTGATAACGTGATGGAATATTGCTGTAGTTTAGATATGTATAGCTGAAATGTGTGCCTATTTTGATGTTGCTATTGGTAACTAAGTGATGTTATTACTTCCATTAAATCCATTTACAATACTGTATTTAAAGAGCCATATGGGTATATTCTTTTCTAAACGGAACAACCTCTCGATTCAAATTTATTTGCCAAACCACTTTTCCAAAAGAAATATATAAAAACAAACACGTTTTCACATTGTATATATAGTGTAAAGTGCTAATTAATTATTGCATTCCCAACAAAGTTTAATAGGTGAGGTTAACGAAATTAAGAACGATACGGCTCTGTCGAGTTAATGCACGTGTTGCGTTTTTGGTGAAACATATTAGACTGTATTAAACTTTATTTTCGCTATTACTCGTGATTTTAATCCCTGCCAAATTCAAATATTTCGCTAAAATTACAAATATGTTCACTATTAACAATATCCGAAATTATAGCTGCCCAACAAAAACGCATTTCGAATGATTATGAATTTTGATAATAATACTTTACGTAATGTTTCAACCCGTATTTTATGTAACAAAACGTATAAACCATTGTTTAGAATTTTTGTGTATTTTGATACTTCCAAATGTCAAAAAGACAATAATTACTCACTTTGATGTCATATGCAAAAACAACAGAAAAGGACTTATCAATTGTTTACATTGATTTCAATCAAACCACCTTACCAGCAATGCGTTTCAAGTAAGGCAAACTGTTATTAGACAGAACGACAAACAGATATTCCATCCCGTCTATAAACCGTGTTTTAATGTATGTGTGGTTTTGCTTAAATGCACACAACAGGTTCCACTTCCTTTTTCAACTGGTTTTACAAAGGTTTGGTCATAATATCTTGATTATTAAATAATGCATTCTGAATGTGATAAACAACCATAAAGCGTGTCAGAAATACAACAAGCAAAAATTCATACAACATAATCTTATTAAAGATGAATACCATCTTATACAATTGAATTGAGATTTATTACGAATATGTGATCCTATTATACGTGTCAACGTGGCTGGTTTTGTAAATTAAGATATTTTGTTTCGATAATTATGACAATAATATATATATATAATATATAACTAGTTGGACATAATAAGTAAAATGACAGACGCGATGAGTAATCTAAAACATAACATTTACTCGTCGTTAGTTATCATCTGGAGACATTTTATACATCATTTATTGTAGTTTATTATCTACGAAAAACCTATGAACCGAAATGACATGGATATTACGACAAAAAACAAATAAATAGTCGTATAATGAATATAATGTGACAAACTTTGAAGACGATCCCACACACGTTCGGTACAAAATGAGGGCTCGGCGTTAACCTATTGTATCTAACATTTTCACCAAAAATACACTTTCTTACATAAATGACTTTATTTCCTATAGATACATTACAAAAAAATAATCAGTGACAAATTCCGTCTCAAACTACGAAAAAAAGATTAATGAGAAAATATTGTGTCTGCAACTACAAAATAATGTTTGTATTTCCAGTAATACAGTTATGCAGATACTGAATCGAAGCTGAACTTTTAGATTTGCGATTAAAATCGCGATAAATCTATAACAGGTTTTCTGCCGGTCGATCGGTCTATATGTCCGTTCGTCCGTCTGTCCGTCCGTCCGCCTGTATAGCTGTACTTTAATCAAGTGCTGTGTGGCACAGTCAACATCATTTGTCTATCTAAATACGTCTCAGTAGCTTCTGATAAATAATTGCAATACATGAACAATAAGGCTACGACGATGTACGTACAGCGTTTACAACCAGGCGCAGGTTTTTATTATTTTTATTTTACGAAATTACATTCTTCTCTCTGGCAATTACTTTACTGACTTTTATCATCTAAATAAAAGCTGCTGTGCAGTTCAATCGGAACTAATTAAACAACACAAGGACCTCGTTGCGGTCACACGAATACGTGTTATGAAAATAAAAATGTTAAAGTAGTGACACCTTCTTAGCTTTTCTTACATTAACATTTGTAATGTTTATTATGGACTTATTGTTAGTTACATGTATGATGTATAACGTACTTTGATTGTATTTGTGTTGTGGTGGTTGTGTCCTCTGAATGTTATTTTCTCAATTGAACATATACTATGTTTGTTAGTATATTGATATTACCCTTTCTAAATAAAATATCAAATTTAGAAGTAATAATAACGGTCAATGATGCTTTTTGTGTGTAAATATTACATTTAAGGATACCAATTTCAAAAACGCTTTCTAAACACGAGATCAAATTTTTGGCATACAGTTTTTTTCATCCAATTTGATTCAGTTATGACTGTATAGTGTAAGGATGTAACTGCAAACAACACCTCGACATAGGCATGTGGAAATTCAAGGCTAACAATAAAAAGCTCTTGTATAAACTTACTACTGTACATTATAAAATTTTGCAATAAGCCTTAAACGAGAGTTCAACATTAAACCACGATTTATGTGCGAAGATTTGGTAGTCATTTGTTGAAGGAACATGTTTCTTCTCATGATTATGTGCACGAAGTCTATCTCCACCAATAAAACAGGCTACCATACCTCCACCAATAAAACAGGCTATCATACCTCCACCAATAAAACAGGCTACCATACCTCCACCAATAAAACAGGCTAACATACCTCCACCAATAAAACAGGCTATCATACCTCCACCAATAAAACAGGCTAACATACCTCCACCAATAAAACAGGCTACCATACCTCCACCAATAAAACAGGCTAACATACCTCCACCAATAAAACAGGCTACCATACCTCCACCAATAAAACAGGCTAACATACCTCCACCAATAAAACAGGCTAACATACCTCCACTAATAAAACAGGCTATCATACCTCCACCAATAAAACAGGCTAACATACCTCCACCAATAAAACAGGCTACCATACCTCCACCAATAAAACAGGCTATCATACCTCCACCAATAAAACAGGCTATCATACCTCCACCAATAAAACAGGCTACCATGATTAAGCATGTATATAACATGTACTGTAATGGGACGGCGTTAAACCTCATTAAAACCCAGCAAAACAATAACAACTATAAATAATATAAAACAAATGTGTGTCCGTCATAGAAGATGATATTGCTTCTCTTTAGTTCCATCATGGAGAGTCACACGAGCTATTGTTTCGACAGAATAGTTTTCAATATAATTCATACTAGTGTCAATCATGCAATGGTACATGTACATATACGCATGTAATAGGAAGTACAATGAAAATGGACATAGGTTAGGTTGATTGTTGTATTGTAACGCAATTGGCACATGATTGCATAATTTCAAAATACAGCTTAATAGTTTTGATACTCATCAGTGACCGGAACGATGCGTAATACATCCTGTCCAATATACATTTTTATACGATATTTTCAAAAGAATATCGCAAAGATGTTCAAATTATAGGCTTTAGAAAAGCTGATATTGTGTTATTGAAATTGATAGTTTATAATTTTGATTTAATCTTTTATTCCTCCATACAAGGAGAGCATACTTATACATATATAAAACAACGAACAAACGTATATATATTACAAATTTACAATGACAAAACAACACTTAAAAATAAAAATAAAAAATATATATATATGTTTATAAATATACGCAACATATCAGCACGTGTTATACAACAGTTCAATATAGCTTTTTAAACATGCATAACTATCCAAAATAAGAAACGTTATCGAAACGAAATATAAGATTTATCTAGAAGGAAACTATACTAGTACAACATACGTACATTATTATAAACCAATTTAGATTTGTTATAATGAAATATATTATTATACAAGTTAAAACTGAACCTTTTAAGTTCTAACTATATTGCATTTTAACCAAATGCTACAAAGTGTATCTAAGCAAATTTTCAAACAATAAAAATATCTTCTTTATTTAAAAAAAGTGACATTCCTCTAAACATGTGGAACAACTGCAGACGAGGTGGCATGCATATCAAACAGCGATAAAGAATAACACCAAACTTCTCAAATAACTTGCAGTATAACATATTTCTTTCACTGTTACTCTTTATACATATATTTATAATGGATCTAGAAACTCACACAGTTTGTATTACCAGTGGTATTTCGATTTTAAGATTTTTTAATAGTGGTCAATGCATGTATATATATGGTAAATGGCAGTGAATAATCGTTCGTTAATAGAAATCGTCACTGGACGCAGATATACGGGGTCTTTACCGCAAACGAATTCAACAAAAAAAACGAACTTTTCAGTAAACGTCTACAGAATAATTATGTTGTAGCGCATAAAATGGTATCTTACAGAAGGACATTCGTTTCCATCTGACCTAAAACAAACGAAACAAATAAAACTCTGTAATTAAACGAATGAACAAAAAAACATTTAGCAATTTGGAACCATCAATATCATCGGCTGTTGTTTGTTATATTCACTTCAACACTGGCGATTACGTCAAACAAACGGTAGATTGTAAGTTTTTATCTGATTAATCTTGTTTAAATTTAATCATAATAATGGTATAAATAAATAGCAGTTTGTACATGAGATCAATATTTACAAATTAAAATTATGAATAGACAACGTACAATCATAATTATATGTTCTGTTAATACCATGGTTTGTTGATGATTTTTAAAATTGTCTTCATTTCTTAAAGAAAAAGTTGTTGCCTACAGTTATTTCCAGTTAATCCAATCCGATATCTCGCCAATTCAGGACTCAGTACAGGAATATTATGATACAATTGTAATTGTTGTTCAGAAACTTTCAAAACATGAGATTGTATTGAGGTTTTTGTAACAAACGGACATGTAAGAAGCAATGATTACTCTGCTATACTATTTAAGCATTAGAAAGACGTTCCGATACGGATCGATAGTGAGTATGAACCCTTTTTTGCATCGAAAACGTTATTGATGATATAAAATTCATTCATTTCTGTGCTCTATTCAACTTTCTTCGTTTTTTGTGACACTCGTTGAAAAATTTAGCACATTTTGAAATATCACTCATGGTTCGTGTATCATAAACCAGTGTGCCAAATATAGTGTTCATGTCGATTGAAGTCATGTTAAATTGCTTGCGGGAAGATAGCATATGGCAGTCACAAGAGATATTTTAACCATCAGTTTCCGACCTCTCTGTGTAAAATTTATGAAACTGAATGTCATGTTAAAACACTCAGCAAGGTCTATTTTGTTTCGTGTTGGAAATGGAAGTTTTACTTCGATAATTATCAAATCATTGACTACCCCATCTACCGAACACAACAAGAAATGGAATTCATACGACACTAAATGCCATTCCTTTTGATAATTGTAGTTGTCGTCGACATATAGCGACTGATTGTGACACTTGTATATATGAGGCCATGTTCAACACTGCGGTTTAACACTTGACTTGTTTTTTCGTTGCATGTTGCTAGCCGTAGCTTAGAAATACGTTCAAACATTAAATATGGAAGTATTTACGTTCTCTTCTCTGTCTATGAAACGTTTCTCTTTGGTTTGATTATTTGAATTATAGGCACGTTTTCTGTTTGTGTGTCGTTCATGCATGTGTTTCTAAGTATGTTGATTTATTGAATTATTATTTAGCGCCATTTTTATGCCCTCGAAGGCTAACAGACCATCAGTTAACCTAACCATTGTTTCCTAGGATCCTGAATCAGCGATGAGAGGCGAATGATAATGAGACACCATGTCGTATATCAATCATCACGGAGACTATTGCCGGGCGGGGACGCGAACTCACGACCCTTGTATTGATAGTCAGACGCGCAACCGACTGAGCTAATCGGACCCGGGTTTCTAGGTAGGAGCGGTATTCCTGGTATACTTTATATATTAGACAGGTGTACGATCAAAGTCAATATTGGTAAATGCATCTTTTCTGAGAAAATTATAGCTATTATCTTTAAACGGATACCCAGTTAACTTTTTACATTTGCTAAAACCCACCAATGTTATTTGTACATTTCTTTATAGTTAAAATAGTTTCATAAAACATAGTTACACAATACCATTTCTTATTCCTGCATGGCAGATGCTATTCTTATATATCAATATGTAATAGAAACATAAGTAATACGATAAAAAATGCAGTGACATCTCAATGTAGAATATTTTGATAGAAATAGCCTTTGTCTTGTCAAACTGTTCTAAAACATTAAGTAAAGTTTCACATTTATGCTTGGTGTTGACGTTTCTCTCACTTAAATGACTTTGCTCTTGAACAGTGACACAAAATGGGGCTAATGAACGTCTGGTCATCTACACTTATTGTTTGTATCTAACCTGAAAAATATCTTACGTGTTTAAAATATTATATTTTAATATATTTCAATTCAACAAATTCCCATTACCTATGTTTTAACTCAATCGGAAATATTACACACGCGTTATGTATCATTATTGACATGATAAATGCGTAACGACTCCATGCGACTGTCCATCTTGTTTATTGGGAGGAATACCTAAAACAATACGAGGGGCGTACAACTAGTTATTTCATTTACTTTTTCCAAATAAAATTAATATCCTTTGTTTTGTCGTTTATTCTTTAAGAATAATATCTACATAAACAAAATAATACAAGTTGACAATATTATATGATTCTACTGATAGAACTGACTCTTTATTGAAGCATACGGTGACATAAGTGCTGGAAATAAGGGAAAGATAACTGACTGCAATGTCTAATTGTTAGCAAACTACACAAAACTTTGACCTGCTAGTAAAAGACACAAACTGGTTGTTATGCTGAATATTCTATTAACCTGCATTACATTGAAATAAATGTACACATTAGAGCTTCGTAATCAAACGGGTAATATTGAGAAGTGAACAGTAAAACGTTGGTAACATCTCTCAATAACTGTTATCAAGTAGTAATAAACATGACGTACGTTGTGAACTAAACAAAATTACGAATGTTGTACAGCATTTGTTGATTTATAACGCTTTATTATGAATTTGTTAAATTGCTGAAAATGAAAGAAATTATCACAAAAAACGCCAATCAAAATATAAACTAACGTTTGCATTTGCAGTATTAATGACGGAAGTGTTATTTTAAACTTATTACATTAATCAAATTTAATGATACCCTGATACAAAAATCCACTAATGACATTACTCTGGCTAATTCGAAAAGCAACAGCTGCGTAAACACGGTTAATTGCCACTAATGATGCCATAAAAAGAGTAATAATAAAAGCACACAATTACAACATGTGCAGTATTTTATTATTTTGAACAAAGAAATACAATTTAATTGAACATTATGCTCAATGGAATTTAAAGTTATGCTTATCTTAGCAGCCAATAACGGCCAAATTTTACAAAAGTCCAACCGCTTAGCAGTTGGAATAAGTTCCCGCGCGTAGATATTTATTGAATAAATGTCACGAATAAAAACGTCAACAAAATTAATGTCACTGTCAATCATCGTCTTAAGCTGACAGCCGCTATTAAAGATTGACGTATAAACCATATATCAACGGCTTCGTATAATGTTGATATAATGTATTTCGTCATTTCTAGACATTGTATATGTATGCGTGCAGGCGGATATAACTGAGTTTCTGAATCTAAACAGTGTCACAAGCTCATTGGCCTAACGATATGAGTTTATGATCTTGTTAAATATTCAAGAACGCTTTTAAATTTAGCAATTTTATTACTTTTTGATAATCTAGGTACCATTGATTGTAGCTAGAATGCATTGAACATGTTTGAAGATATTTCAGGGTAACATATATGGCTAATCTGACAATAACTCTTAATAATTTAGTTGTTAAATTGTATAATAGTGCAAGAAGGCATGTGCGTTCTTATTCTGGAGACAGTAGGGAGCAATTGTAACCCACAAAATGACAACATATTGATTTCACACACCATGAGAGTGTCTAATAAAGATCATTAGATCGTAAGTTGTGATAGTACCATATCTTGTTTAATGAACGATGTTGGTTTCTAAACGTTAGTGCTTTTTAATATGTCAATGTTTTTGCCAGTAAAAAAAGTGAAAAAACTGTGGTACTTAAATTTCAGAATCAGATCTAGAAGATTTAGTTTTAAATAGGATTAAACTATAGCATTTAACGTTTTCTGTATAATCAATGATAAAACATATTTGATTTCTATTACACAACATGTTAAACTCTCGTAGATACTACCTTATCAATGCTGCAAGCTCCATTGACACGGGTTCGGATGTTGTAGGTTCGTGTAGTTTACGTTGATTGTCGATTTTTCTGAGAAAAAATGGCGGCTTTTTATTTTAATAAATTTATCAATTGTTTCTTATTCAGAAGTTATCTTTCTTAATTTACTTTTTTTTGGTACATGTAATAATGGTTATATAAATACAAAAATGTTTGGCAAAAGAGATTATATGTTATTATTATTGTTTACTTTCCTCATTTGAATGGGGAAGTGTTCTGAGCTACATCATACGGTGTTTCCTAATGTATGCGTTAAGGCGTTGCATACATTTAACTACTTAAATTCTCCTCATATTCGTAAAACCGTTTTAAATACTTTAACGACACTTTTACTTGGATCTAACATTAATTGTAATGTGTGTGACGTACTAACAGTACTGAGCCAGTATCTCAATATGTATGAAAAGTTTTTTTATTATTTGAATAAAGTTCCCCTTTAAATTGTAATTGCCTAATTAAATATTTTTTCGACAAAAAACAAACGAATTTAGTCCGTAGTTCGCTGTCCGCGTCGGCATCGAAGAAAGCTGCAAAACTCTTACACCCTGGTTATAAACATGTCGAGAACTAGCACCTATGTTTGATTCTGCAACATACGAGTGGTGATCATTAGACGTTTTATCCACTTCTGAAGAAAATATATCTATTGAACACTTTGTCACGGTAGAATCTAGCAGCGACTCTTTGCTTTTTGGCGCAGCAAACTGAATGGCAGATCAATGGATTGTGAAAAAAAACTGGCATAAAAGAACATTTTTAACACTGATTGTCTTCTTGGCTATGCATGGTATTTTCGCATCTTTCGTTGCTTTATCTCCGATGTGGTTTGTAAAAGTGTACGTTTGGTCGCCGGCGACAGTGTTTGAAAACTACCTTTTATCAAATTTCGAATATTTTTTCTTGTTATTTTTGCAAATTTCACCCTCGTTTTCTTTGGTTAACAAATGTGGAATCTATCTAGCAGGAATCTTACTAAAACCAAGCTTAATTTTGAAAAGAGGAGAACTTTTCGAACGGGTTATCAGTGATCCGAGATAAGTACTTATTAGTTTACCTAGCGTCAGTTACCAACAGGTCTTTTATTTTCAACAGTGCAACCTTGGTACTGTTGCTCACTAGTCGACAAGATTTAGGATAATTTTCAACAGACATTCGACCTTACGCAATTCGTCGTGCCTACATGTAACTGCAAATTGTCCTATACGATAGCAAAGTATCCTCATCTGTGTCCACTATTTCACTTAAAATAGTTTTGCCACTGTATCCGAGTTTAGAGTGAACATTTGATACCCTTAATTCCAGCAGATAATTCATAGCATTTACCAGCCATAATTTAACACAGTGGTCTATAACTGGTTACATTCAAACTGGAATATTAACGCTCATAATACTCCAAACATGTACATATATGGTATCAATGTACATATATTGAATGGGCTTATGGATGCTTGAGCAAGCAATTTTGATAGACAGAGCGATGTTCGATATAATTATACAAAAACTATACATAATGATCATCCCTCGTACTATATGTTTGGTTTACAGTTGACCATTACGCATTCCTCATTTAAACATGCAAGGGCCGTTATGATAGTGAATATCTCCTCAGGCATAACATGGGCGGAGGCGCTGGATATCTGTGTTTATCTCTTGCGGCTCTTGCTTGTGGTACATATCCACGCTTTTATCAGTAACTTGTAGTTTTTTTACAGATATTAAATCGCCTGGCGATCGGCTGGAACTCCTCCACTATTTTAGGATTTCAGAAACATTGAATAAACTTTAATTTCAACTATTTCATCAATGTTTGGTAGAGATTCAGAACATGCTGACTAAATATCAAACGTTCAAATAGTTTAATTAAATACATTCTACAGTCGACATAGTGTAATTTATTTGTCAAAGTAGACATTTTATTTTAACAATAAAGTATTTAACATTGATGTTGTTATATTACAATGTTTACATTTGATACCCATGTGTTTATCGTATATATATAGCTATAAAGCTATTTTGATCGCATTATATAATAATTTTTTTTGTGCTTGATGATCATCTGTAGTAAAGGCCAGACTGTATTGTCAAAAAGCGTTAAAAACTAACCTTTGCAAAATCTGTATTTTTCTCATGTCCGGTCAAAGCGTGACTCAGAAGCACAAGTTATGTTTTGTGATAATGAGGTTTGATATATACAAAAACATAGACATTTCATAAAATGTCATTTATGCAAAGTTAATACGTAGGCGTAATCTCATTTTGCAAATAGTATCTTTGGATGTCAAATTGTATATCCGTACTTTACCGCCATTAATGGTTAGCCGTAATACTCGTCAAAGCACGTCTTGCTATGTTAGCAAAGGGCGGAAAGTATGATTATTATAATTGATTGACATATTTATAGAATGACACAAGAATCTCTTTGTATTAGTCAACATTATTTATTTAATGAACTTTTGTAATTTATTAGATAAATACATGTATTTAAACCGTCATTTAGCATATATCTACTTTTATTATTCATAAATATAATAACGCGTTAGGGTTTATAAAACAACAAAGCACTGATATCAATAAGTATCTTCTTATTTCGATATATCATAACTTATAGATATTCAGACCGTTTAACCGTATTGATTGCAATACAGGGGTTTCTATGATTGAAATTAAAAGTAATAACATAAACAAAAACAACAGAAACCAATATATACCTATATAAGGAGAGGGATATGTCAATTTTAAGAACAGTGTCTTAAAGTTTGTTCATTTTGTCACGGCGTATATTTAGTACATATTGCATGTCAAATTTTACTTTATTAAATGACAAAAAAGGATTATTGAATTGGCAAAACATATGAACGTAATGACGCAAAACTTGTAAGCACATATTATTCTATTTTCCTTTTTGTTCTTAATACAAATGAGAACAACCATCAATGGCAGCATTGAGTTCTGATGTGTTTTCTTTCCTTTGGCTACGTCATAGTATCCGCTGTAAGAACAAATTAGTACAGAATTTTACAGATGTCTCGATTAAACCTCATGCGTATCTAACGTTTAATAATATAAACGACTTACACTGACAATAATCATGATATAACTATGATTATTATATATCATCATGAATGCTTCAATCTGATTGGCTGAAATCCGAACTAATCAGGTCAAATAAAATGAACTATTGACCACTTATGACTTAAAAAATGAACTACTGACCACTTATTCTGTCGAAACCGGTTTCACTCGACTGAATCTCGGTCAATAGTTTTCTGTTTTGGGTCAATAGTTATGTGGCGAACCTTTGGATGAAAACTAAGAAAAATAGATGATATCATCCACACATCGTCAAAAATCTCCCGGAAAGGATGAAGCATTGCATGTAGCAGATTTTTTCATGGACGCAAATAAACTTTCATAACATTTATATTATTAAAAAACGATTATGGCGGTGTTTTTCTAGAATCTAGGTCAAAGGCATTATAATACATAATCATAAAACAGTTGACAGATGCAGCAAAAATACATAGAGGGATTAAATCCCTCTTTTTAAAATTATTTCACCGTGTTTTACATGTAGAAACAAACTATATGAGAGATGAACAAGTACCAATATTTTGTATTACATTCCATAATTCAAAGGATATTATCATAAAATCTTATAACAATAATTAAATCACTTAACTCGCGAGTAACGACTTGCCAAAAGCTACCATCTTTTGGCATACATTATGTTTTTAATGTCACAATTGGGTTTTAGTATAGGGGTCAGTCTTTACTCTTTGTCATTGATGTAAACTCTACTTTTAACATAGATATTCTTAGCGAATCTGATATTAATAACTTGTGCATATACTTATTATCATAAGCATATGCTATTGTTTTTTTACTACTGATCCTTACAGGTTACAAAATAACATCATGTGTGAGTTCACATTGAAATGGATATTAACAAATTATATCAATAAAATTGATGTTTGTATTTTTGAAAACTTGAAGCAGGTATTTGAAACATGAAACATTGAGTTGTTAGATATGAAAACACAACGTATTTAACATACATATTCACAGCCTACAGTAATAATTATGACTGTGTTGATATTACTGGTTATTTACTGAATAATTTCGTACCCCCGGCACTGGCGTCACTCGTTTCATTTCAAAGTTGATCCTTTCTGTTGCGTTTTCATATCTCAGCTCTCAACTCTAGCTGATGAAGACCATGGAGCTATGAATAATTTATTAGCATCGTTCACAAGAATAAAAATAGATATTAAAGCAAAATTATCACTTTTGATACTATGGTAGTACATATACTCGGATACAGCTTTGAGATATGCGGAGTGCATGACTATAAAGATATTGTTAAAATATATTTGAAATTCTCTAAGCGAATTTTAGGAGTAAAATATAAAAACCTCAAATATTTCTGTTCTGTGTGAACTAGGCATATATCCTTATAGAAGATACCTTTATAGTTAAAGAACGAGCGACATGGACTTCTGGGTTACATAGATACAGGGTTTTTATGGAACAATACATATACACATGGCGAGTAAAGCTTAGCTTAAAGCGTTAAAATGGTATTGGATGATTTGGCTTTAGTTATATTTAGGTTAATTTTGATAGTAACGTTAATTAGTTTCCAAGAATTAAACAACGACTGTGAGATCAATGCATCCAGTTATGTAAAGAAGATATAATAATATGTCCAAACTTAATCATTAGTATAACTTTTTAACACTAATTTTAGATGAGAGAAATATTTGTCATTAATTACAAATGATTCAAAATAAAAAAAAAAACGAGTCGTTTTAGATTCATATAATTTTGCGATATACTAGTGTCGAAATATATGATATTGTGTCTATGGTTGGTATTAATGCTATTGTAGCTAGGCGCACTCGCCGCCGTATTCTTGTCTGTACATTTATGTCTAGTTATTCATAAATAATTATATGCATATATATAAATCATACATTGTGAATATACATCTGAAAAGATCCCTAAAATCAGAAATTCCGTTGAAGTGATTTCAGTCATCCTCCTTTATATATATATATGCTTTAAATTGTACGAAATTATATGCATTCAAACTAATAAATGTGTCAATAGTTTATGTCATTACGGTTTCTTATCTTTGTTATACATGCTCAAAACTGCTTAAAATCATAAGATTGTAAAATGTTATTGCCATATATGTGCCATATGCTTTAAACATATTATTAATGGCAAAATGAATATGCTTGATGAAAGTATAAAAAATAAAATTGAATGCATTACTTTTTTCTTTCTTGTCTGAAATGACTTTCTGTTCTAGTAAGTCGCTTTTATATATTTTTATACATTATTTTGCTCACAGCAGTTCTGGTAACAGATACAATTAAATATACATGATTTAAAAAGTATCGTGTGTCGAGAAAATACATTTCTAGAGCATTTCAACAATAACGCAGGTATATAAAAAAAACTATGACAACAACGTCAAACTTTACAGTTGTTAAGTGATATTTATTTCATGCTTGGCGTTGAATTATACTCTTTCACAAAGCGATTTATAACCGGACACGAACATTTATCAGATCACAAAGATATTATGTTACTTTCATCCTCTAAATGCCCTAGTAACTTGCAATAAATGCAAAAACTTTTTTAAAAAAGCAAATAAACAATGTCAAAAGTTTTATCTATGACGATACCGTCTACATTATAATTTAATCATAGAATTTTACGCTTCTGTCAACTTAATATAAGAAGTACACATTTGTAACTAAAACATATACTGTTATATATAGAATTACAATCTAAGAAGGTTTATTCCGTGCTCATTTTAAACCTTAAACTAAACCTAAAGAAATATGGCCACAAATGAACAAATATTGATTTCACATTATATATAAGGAAGACAGACAGAGAGCTACACACATTTTGCATTGTGGTTACCTAAACCAGCCTAAGGAAACGCATCTCAGCATATCTTTTTAATGTTTTTTATGGTAGTTATAATGTCGACCGGAGACGAAGGCTGTAGTTTTTCATTAGTTCTAGACGTGGGAAAAGTGTAGCTGTTACACGCATATTGACAGATAAGACATATTCTAAAATACTAAATAAACTCAAGTCTCAGATTATATTCAAGTTACGACAGGATGTTATTTATCATAAAGCGGTTAAATTAACAGTAATGCATTTTGAAATAATTAAAATGAAACACACTGTAGTAAATGATTTATTTTGATAGAAATATGATAGCATTTGTTTGGCACTATCAAAATGTAGTATGCGAGGCGTTGTCTAGTTCAGGTCACTTTACACCATTGAATTATATCCTGTGTTCCCTATAAGACAAGGTCGAGGATTTCCATGATACAAAATACTCCACAAATATTTTTTTTCATAACAAGAATGTATCCACCCATAAAAATGCACAATAACTGGTAGGTTGATCGGCTTGTTTTTGTATAGAAAGTGCTGTGAAACCCTAAGATTTCTTTAAAAATACTAATAAATACATGCATATGTTGAATCCTGTAAAGGTCAGTGTTTAACACCAGTGATATCTTATTACAGTATATGCTATGTCAACTTTGGCTCTTCTCATCTGCAGCAAGAAATCACAACCTTCATGAACAATTTTGAAAATATTTCAAACCAAATTACAAAGTACAATTTTTAAGTGCAAGAATCATGTTTGCGTGGAGATGAAACGGGCGCAACTTTGGAGTGAGTCGCTAATATCGAGTAAAAGAAACGGGCGCAACTTTTGAGTGAGTCGCTAAAATCAAGTGAAAGAAACGGTAATTTTCGTTTCAGTGAATATGGTGGTTTTACTGGATTGAAAGCACGATTTAGAATGTTCACACCCTGGGGAAAGACTAGTTTTTCCGTGACATAACACTATGCAGTAACCATGTTTTGTTTAAAATTATGCTTTCAATTGTTATATTTACGTCTAACTTTTCATTTCAGATGAAAATATTACAATGGAAGACATTTTAAAAAGGGAGTTGCCAATGAAGTACTCTTTTCAGGACCGATTTTGTATAAAAAAAAAAGGTGGTTCCGACTTAACGATTGTATGTAGCCATATATCTCTTTTAAAAAATAAGTATAATATTATTATAAGGATTTATCCTTGCGTTTGGTTATTAGTTTAAACATATTTTATTGCCATATAAAACATATTATAATATATATCATGCATATAAGTTAAATACCATGTAAGGCAAAAGGGTCTGGATACAAGTTCTCCCAACATTATATACGACCATTCCCTTTTTACATATTTTACATATTGCATTAAGACCGATTGCAGTAGAAATTAATTCCTCATTCCTCCATCGTGTTTTCCATTTAGAAATATACATTATATGCCACTGAGAAACTTTGCAAACGAAAAAATTAATATAAAGCACATTATAAGTACATAATAAAAAACGGGCTTTGTTTACAAACTAATGTTCGTCTCTTCCCGATTATCAAAAAATGTGCATTTCGGAAGTGTAATGAGGTTTTAATGTATTTTCCCATGTTTCACTTTTCTTCTATATGCTTAAATGAACCCTTTTGCACTGATGCTGCTGTGTTGGCTATATATATATATATATATATATGTCCTGTCTTATTCGGTTCGTACTGACATACACTTATCAATAAAAAGAAATAGTCATTGAGCATTTAAAGCATTTTCCAAAAAAATATGCCGAGCTAATTAACACAGCTCTATTTTCTCGGGCGTAATAATCTTGCTATCCTCATGTAAGGGAGGTAATTCTTAAGTGACACATTTAAATCAAAGCTATATCAGTATTAAAGCATTGTAAACAGACGACAGCAAATAGATACATATTATGCAATGAATAATTAATTAAAATAAAACATTACACATGATTATGAACACACGAAAGGGTTTACGACGTCAGTAACAATACCATCAACACTGATCTCAAATCAGGTCTCGATATTTTCCATGTTGTCATGTACAATAACAAAGTGTTACAAATATTTTAAATTCTCCCTGATAAGTACATTTATGTTGCGACTGTATGACATGTTTTGCAACACTTTATATCATCCCAACTTTTTCGGCTGGATATATCGTCTGAATAAAACACAAGTGACGTTGAATCAATATCGGTATTAATTTCTGTATATTCAGTCCTGGCAACTAACACGATATCGTTCATTTTAGTTCTCATACTTATTTCGATAACATTTAATATATTAATTTGACAAACTTCAAATAGCAAAGTGATATTATATACACATCGAAGAATGCACAGCGTCACAAACTAGAATAATACAGATGAAATAAAGTAAAACCAATAGTCGTATTATATCGGGCAACATTTCCTTTACAAGGAATCATAAATCAGGATATGCCATTTAAAAACATGTTTCTCGTGTATTCACATATATCAGATAGTATTAGTAAGATAAATAGAGCTAACGTGGGAGTTTTCCTGGTAATTGTTTGAGGTCATTTCATATGCAGACAGTTGGTATATCATTTATTTTAATTACTGCTATGTAAGGATGGAAATTTAACAAAAAAGTAATACATTATAAAGACAGAAACAAATAAATAGTCACATCCGAAGTATTACATGACGTAATTGAAGACAATGAAGACGTCTTCTTGTTGATAATTCCGTTGTATAGAATACTTAAACATAGCATCAACTATCAGATATGATGAGAAGTTGTTACTGAAATACAAGGACATGCATAACCAACAGTGTGCGCGCCTTTGGCTTAGGTTCATAATACTGATTATTTATCCCTCTTTTCTTTATTTAACGATGATAACTAAATCAACTAAACTATGTGTTTTCCCTTGAGGCCATCAACGATGGCGTCATATATGGTGACAATGACAATCTCAATTAAGGTTAGAACATAATAAAGACATACTAATTTTATGGGAAGCAGAAATCATGTATAATACTGTTAAATTCATTTATTCAACTATCCAAACTATCATTGAAAATTAATACTTAGGTCAACTGTGCCATATTTGCACTTTCCTTATATAAATACAGAAATGGTAGACTTCTTCCTTAAGCTTTGAAAAAACACAGATGCATTCCATGTATATGCATTATTTTTGAAATAAAGCCAGTTACACTAAGTTATAAATAACAATCATATATTCAAAAATTAGTGAAAAAATGTTACGCATAACTTTGCCTTACGTTTCACTACACAGTTACTCCCCTTTTCTCTCACAGAAACATGAATTTTACGCTTAACAAAAGGCCTATGTAATTGGGTTTTGAAATATTTTCAAAATGATTTATAGTCATTGTGGTGTCCTGCTGCAGATGAGTAGATCAAAAACCGTCATAGCATATGCTGCAATAAGACATCACTGGTGTTAAGCAAGTGACTTTTATAGGATTTCAACATACGCTTGAATTTATTAGCATTTGAAGACTTCTTTGAATCCCTGAATGTCACTGCACCATCTTTAAAGCCAAGCCTATCACTTATTGTGCATTTTTATGTGGAGGATATATTCCTGCTATGAAACAAAAATACTTTAAAAAATATTATATTTGGAATTTTATTTTTACCGTGGAAATCGTAGAACATATTTTAAATAGAATAAATAAAAAAATTCAACAGTGAAGTGAGACCTTAAGAGTTCCATTTCTGAACAGAAATGAAACAAATCCCTGTATAAAATATCATTTGATATACTATCGTTGTATGTTTAAACGTAAATATGTCATTGTTTGTTTGAACGGAAGTGAAAATGATGCGGTTTAAAAAAAGGATGATAAATATCTAACGGAAGACAAACATTCAAAGAACAGGGCTGAGGCAGTAAATCTTCGGAAAGTAGGACAGTTACAATATACTGATATTGAGAAAAATATCGTATACCTCGTTAATGGTGTTGCTTATTTCTGTATCCATAATGATAATAATAATGAAAACCTAGTCGACTGTTCTCTTCTTTTATCTCTATTTTCATATTGCTTATATCAAATATTATATCTTGTTTAAATAGTATTCGCCATATCTATATCACCGAGGGCTAACAGCCGATCAGTTTATCTAACTACTCTTTCCCGGGATCCTGGTAGGATAACCAATTCTCAAGTACACCCATCTCAGCACGTTACTGATTATTTCGCGACTTTAATCAGCGGTGAGAAACGAATGACAATAGAATAAGACGCAAAGTTGTGTATCAATAACCAAGGAAAGACTGTGCCCGGGCAGGAATCCGAACTCATACCCCCTGGATTGATTGTCAAACGCGCTACCGACCGATCCAAATGGGCCAGGCTATTAAACATTATTTCAATAAAAACTATATCATGTACAACAATAAAGTGCATGCAGATCACACATATTATTTCAGTAAATGAAACTATCAAAAGTTTTTACACAGTATGAGGATAACAAATTGACAGCTAAGTTCGAAAAAAAACTTCAGATATGATCTCATGTGCAATGTTGGTCTTCTGAATTTATGCATACATCGCTTGTAGTAATACATTTATTGTCAAGTGTTCATGTCTTACTGCAAACACGAGTCTAGAATATGTTACACATGCTACAGATGTTTCAACTGATATCTTATTTACTATTCATGTCTGGCTAATTTTATACACCTTCCTTATTTAATTCGTATTTCACAATGGTCATGCACTACATAGTATTGCATTAACTACATGGAAGTTACACTGTCATACTACAGTGACTCAGAAATATCAAAAATAACTTACTCATCATATTACAAATATTATACAAAATGCATTGACTTGTAACATGTGTAACATTCAAATTAATAACTATGCACATCGTAAATGAATGAATGAATGAATATCAAATAATCAATTTCGCAATACAAAATTAACTGACAGAATAATGCGACATTATGCAGCATTAGCAATAAAACAGGCAAAACAAATCAAATTACGAGAATAATAACACGATGCGAAACTTTTAAATAATATAAAGCCTGCTGTTAATGGCTTTCAAATCGTTATTTGTTTTAATGTACAAAATCAAAGCGCTATAAACACGATCACTAAGGATTTTAAAGAATTGAATGCCAGCATTTGTGACCATCTTTATCACTAAATTCACCCTGTTTCTGTAAACTTATAAAACATATATACAATACCGTAGACAAGTAGTCAAAATTTACCAAAGCAAGTGTTGTCAACTATTTTAATAAAATCAAGAAGATATTACATGCAAGGGAAAAAATACACCGTTTTCAACCGTTGAAAGGAATAAAAAATCGTTGTTAAATCTTATTTTCCCAAAATATAACCGTTCAAATTATCTTTTAAAAATATCTTCATATACTACATTTAATGGTAGGCAATATATATTTATCATTGATACTAAGCAAAAAAGCCATTGAATAATTTTAGGTTTGTTGAATATATCACTTTATATCGCTATTGTAAGTTATAAGACTGTACCCGCAACTGCAAAATTTTTTTGTAAAATACACGAGGAATGTTCGTAAAGTTCGTAGACAAGCCTGTTTCCTGCAGTTTTTGTTTATTGTTTTTAACCTACTAAATATTTAGCGAATAATTAACAGTGATTTCCAATATAGTGAATTATCTTCGTTTAATCAGGTATCAAGTAGCGTTTGACAATAACGTATTATGGCAAAGTAGAAAATATTTCCCGTTGGCCAATATGGATATACGTGAGATGTAATAAAATAATTGTCTAATTGTTATTTTCGCCCCACACTGTAGCATCTCGTTAACACAGGAGACATTCTGAAACGTTTGGTTCGCATACTTTTTAAGGTAATTTTATCGCAATAATTAAAGTACCTGCGTAAAGACGTTGAGCCCACACATCCGTTCTAGACGACATAACGGTTTCTAACATCGTTGTGATTTTATACGATTCCTCCTCATATTTAAAGGAAATAGGACGACATGAAAACATGCACTTTCTTTGTGATTACCACACAGGATTCTTTTCATCTATATATTTGGATATGAATAACTGTATTTCTAGCAAATGACTGAAACTACAACAAGCATTGACATTTAGGTTTGTTAAAAGTAATGAACTGTAAGATATTTGTTAATAAACGGATTTAGGAAATATGCAAATAAATAGCAACAAAAATATTCTTTACTGCTTCTTTTCTCGGAAATAGAATGTTTCTACATCAGTTTGGCTTAAATAAGGTTATTACATCCACATAATCAAGGTGATATAAATTAGGATATATATTATTTCATATGTGTTTTGTTGTTCGGTTTTATTTTAAAGTTACTTCCAGTTTCGGTGGTATTTTGCAAACACTTTGAATGAAAAGTAATCGCCCTTGAGTATTTTCATTAAATCAGACCCGATCACTTAGTGGATGCAGTATGGATCATTGCCATTGTGGTATAAATACAAATATTAAATACGCAAAGTTATTTTGAAAGGAAAACGTTTAGAATACTTGTTGAACAAGCAAATACAATATTCACGTTTGATAATTTTATAAAAGAGAAACAATTTAAATTTATATAAAGTATTGGACAAAAGATCGAATAGATCCACAGATGAAAAGCAAACTCGTTTTTGTTTAGACAATTTACAAAACAACATACATCACTCACTTTCCTTTCATTTATGTATTGTTCCTTTTCCATTGCAAGTATGTGTTGCATGTATGTGCACAATAAAAAAGTGACGAAATGAAAAAGTGAAACAAACAAATATCCAGTTTGTTCATCATTATTATTAAAATATAATAAGATAATGAATGAAAGTAACTTCTGATGTCCGTTGTATCCTGAAAGTGTCCACTCTAATATCCGAATTTCAAATATTATAAAGCCAAAATGCCTTCAAATATCAACAATAAAGATGCTTTAATAACTATATTTGTAAGAAGTGTCCAATATAATTATATATACTCTAACAGAATGATAATTAACAAAGATTAACACAATATAATAAAGCACACACTTTTTAGAACGAACACATATCGGATTAATATAATATCATTGAAATTTCTACTAATAAAAATATTATGTAGAACAATCATAACTAATTTGAAAGATTAACAAAACAATTGAGTTGTATAGCTTAATAGTGATAGCAATTTCTGTTCAAAGATCGTTACTCAAACTGTTATTTGTGTTTGAAAGCAAATATCGTCATTTATAGAATATGGCATTAATGTCATGTCAGCTCTCAAAGTTTGATCTGTGTTTACATTGTGTTAACTGTTTTGCTAAGAAGTGAAGAAAGATTGCGTTAACAAGTATGACGAACAAGTGAATCATGTCTGAACTGAATAATTATTTTAATATTGTAAATGACCGTTCTAACTGATATATGTGTTTTAAGCTTCGGCATTGCAATTAATAAGTCATAATGCTTTATCATGTAAATAAACGTAAGTAAACAATCACTATCACACGAGTGACAAACAGTTGAAAATAAACGTAAGTAAACAATCACTATCACACAAGTGCCAAACAGTTGTAAATATACATAATTTAACTACCACTAGTACACAAGTGTCATAAAATTGTAAATAAACATAAGTAAACAATCACTAGTACACAAGTGACAAACAGTTGTAAATAAACATAAGTAAACAATCACTAGTACACAAGTGACAAACAGTTGTAAATAAATATAAGTAAACAATCACTAGTACACAAGTGCCAAACAGTTGTAAATATATATACGTAAACAATCACTATCACACATGTGTCCCAAATATATATATATGCATAATTAAACAATCTTCATAATACAGGTGTCCCATAGTTGTTTATATACATAAGAAAACAATCACTAGCTCACAAGTGACAAACAGTTGTAAATAAACATAATTAAACAATCACTATCAAACAAGTGCAAAACAGTTGTAAATAAACGTAAGTAAACTACCACTAGTACACAAGTGTCCCAAAGTTATAAATATACATAATTAAACTATCACTAGTACACAAGTGCCCAACAGTTGTAAATATACATAATTAAATAACACTAGCACACAAGTGTCTCAAAATTGTAAATATACATAATTAAACAATCACTAGCACACAAGTGTTCCAAAGTTGTAAATATACATAATAAACAATCACTAGCTCACAAGAGTCCCAAAGTTGTAAATATACATAATTAAACAACATTAGCACACAAGTGTCTCAAAGTTGTAAATATACATAATTAAACTATCACTAGTACACATGTGTCCCAAAGTTGTAATTATACATACTTAAACTATCACTAGTACACAAGTGCCTAACAGTTGTAAATATACATAATTAAACAATCACTAGCACACAAGTGTCGAACAGTTGTAAATATACATAATTAAACAATCACTAGCACACAAGTGTCCCAAAGTTGTAAATATACATCATTAAACAATCACTACTACACATTAACCGAAATGTTCACAATACATAATATCACACACGAATATACTAGTATTTCACGTGAGCGTTACTATGCAAATGTAACAGATATATGTTGTTACCTGTACATATTTATTAGAGAAAAAACATTCGATTAATTGATTGATTGATTTATTTATATTATTTATTGAAGATTGATTGATTGATTAATTGATTGATTGATTGATTGATTAAATATTTGTCTTCATGTGTACAGTATGTCATCGATGGCTAACAGATGATCAATTATCATAACTGCTGTTTCTTGTATTTCTATTAAATATTAATATCATATATGGGACATATGTTACAATCCAATATGTATGTGTTAAACTACTAATCATATCCGTCATTTAGTTTATATTTGTAATATCAATATTCTGAAATATTTGATCATGGGTCATTATTACCTGTTTCATATGTTTATGTTGTACAATGTAATATATTTCGAAAAAAAAAGATGTTTTGTTCTGTAGTGTATCAGTTATTGACGGTGTACGTTCGATGTAACACGTGTTCACATTTTTTTGCACATAACCTTTAAAAGTAAATGCTATATAAATATATAGGTCGATTTCTGTCTTATGAAATAAATACATGATTTGTCACACTTGTAAAGTATAGTTAAACTTTAGCTGTGTACTTTTAGAAACCTTTTATGCTGTAATAAAACAACATAAGATTCGTTACCAGAAATACGAGTATTGCCGCAAGGGAATTATATCCTCTGTTAAGATAAGTGTGTAGGTTGTAAATAAAGATCATTCTTAATAGATCGTGTCGATATTTATGCTATCGACTGTACTTTACACGTCAGAATATCTAATAATAATTCAAATGTCTCCGTATGTACATAAGACAAATACGAAAATAGCTGATTCATTTTACAGAGCATGTTCATGAGCACGAATAGCAATACTCGTGAATAATCTACAATGACAGCATCGATTTCTAAAGAACACTTTCTATAATACAATATGTAAACTAATTGTGGAAAACTTAATTAATACATTTAGGATGTGATTTAGATATTCATCGTGATAGTCTATAAAATAATAAAGTTTTGTTTATAAGTTCTAAGTTAAGTTGATATAAAGTTTAATGTCATTCAAATTATCTTAAATGAAACAACTAAGAACACAATTCCATAAGCTTTCAATTACCTTTGCGGAAATTTATAGGGAGATACCTTTAAAATCAATATATGTTATTAAAACATTAAAGTCGACTTGATAAACAGAAACGTGTATAATTTCTATACCTTTATGTACATGTATAACATAATGTAGTTAACCAATTCTGAACATGTCAAACAGATTAGTTAAAACTTATTTATTTTACTTCGATTGTGAAACAAGTTCTTACAACTTAGACAAATCACGTTCGAGGTCTTCCTTGGTAGAACCAGTACAATGCATATGCGGAAAAAGTGTCTTGCTCAAGGACACCACACATAGCCTTGGCGGAGGATCGAACCCACGACCCTCTGATCATGGGTTCGGTGCTCTACAACTGGACCACGTACTCCACAAACACATTGATGACCCGAACGGTATAGTCTTTTAAAGAAATCAAGTTTCAATCAGCAAAATCGATATATTTGTACATTACCACTTGATTAATTTTTTACGGTTTGTTTTTGTATGATTTGTTTGTGTTGCTAAAATTTAATCTAAAGCAGACAAACATGTCAAAATATTTATATATTGGTTGTTGCTTGAAACAAAAGTTAATAACATCAACGGATTAACACTATATTAATTATTAACGGTTTGTTTTTGTATGGTTTATTGTCGCTTAACTTTATTTTGAATCAAACAAGTATGTCAACATACTTATCCATTGGCCTTGCTAGAAAATTAGTGAATGGAACTTATGGATATTCAACAACAGTTTGATATAGATATGGTGGGTGCGTATGGACGTATGGATTTTGGTCGCTTTAATTTAATCCGAATCAGACAACCATTACACAATATTTGTATATTGGCTGTTGCTTGAAACACAAGTGAAAAAAAATCGGCGTATATTCAATAGCAATTTGATATTAGTAGGACCTTGGTGATTGATTGCTTGTGTTTTGAGCTTTAAACTTATTTTGGCAATTTTTCAAACTATAAATACCACTGGCGTCACTGAAATTGATATACTTGAACATTGAGACTTGATTAAATGTAATCGTATATGCATTTGTAGTGACCGTAACCGTGCTCGCTCCTTTTCTGAAAGTTCTAATAGATGCGCTAATTAACCTCAGATTAAAATGTAACGACAAACCGTTATATTATGATATTTAATTGCACATCAAATTACCCTAAAATAATCTTTGTCAACATATCTTAATTATCTCATTTGGCCTATTTATTCTTAAGTTCACGACATTTCTCCATAGATCCACTTTCGTTATCTTTCGGAATTAACATATGGCACACACAGTCTATCTGCATATGGCACACACAGTCTATCTGCATATGGCACACACAGTTTATCTGCATTTTTAGCATAGTCAATTACATTTATCTTACTATTTAGGTGTTCGATTCAAGCATAACCTAATCTAAAAAGCGCGAAGGTATTTGTTTCTTTCTTGACAATATCAGCGTTCGTAAACGAGCATATGTTGTGCAATCACGTCTCTATAAGTGTTTAAAATGCAAATATAATGACATATCAGTAAACTTACCTTTAAAACAAAACCTTGTTTCTATCTCATATCATCATTCCAATGATATTGGCAACATTATGAAATGAAGCAGTGTCACGTATCAAGTAAGTAAGTATATAGAATTGATGTTTTTAGATGTCGGAGTAAAGCATACATTTATCTGTCCAACAGACGACGAAGGTTTAAAAGAAGGCAGTTGCTGCAACTACACTACATTAGTGTAACCTTTGCTTTAGGTCATATAAAAAAGTTAATTATTTTTCGGCATAGTTTGATTCTATACATCAACTGCTCCTGCCTGTACATATGGAAGTGAATACTTATATAGAGCTTCGGTCTGACTGCTGGCACTTCCATAACTTAACTTAGTTTGTATAAATTGGACAAAGTTAAAGACAACAGGCAAATCGTATCATGATATAGTGATAATAATAGTCTATTACGATTTTTGCTGACATGACATTTGTCACATACACATTGTCTTAAATATGCATTTACGAATGTGCCAATAATAATTATGTATTCCACATTTTCCAATTTTACGTTATTTTTAAAAAAGGAATAAAGCTGATATGCTTTATATCATGCATAACACTGACGTATCCATTGTATGTACATAGATCATGTGGCAGTTGACTAAACTAAAGTACGTAAAATCTGACGAATAATAAACAATAGGAAATAGTATTGTATGTTACAATGATAAAACACATTGGAATCCAGATATTTAAAACATTCAAATACGTATTATGTTAATCAAACGTTATTTCTTATGATATATACACATAAAAACAAAAATGAGCAATTGTTCGTCTTCGAAAGGCAAATTCAAAATTAAAAGCCTATCAATTTAATAGTTACTGTTAACAGGATAATTTATTTTGACTCGTTCTGATTAGCTTATACGTACACACCTTCAGTCAACACTTGCGAATGATTGACAAGTCTGTGAAATATGTTCATCGGTCACGGGGTCAATTGTTAAATTACTGATGGTATTATTTAACGGTAGTCGCAACGTTTGGGAAGGCATATCGTGCCATTTAAGGGATGTCACTAATGTACCAAATCTTATGAAAGGATGTCGTATGCGACATGCGTTATGACTCTGGGGGGAAACCCTGTCCTCGTTTTAAAAACAAGGCTATTGTTTGTGTTTGCATAGTTGTTTCCAAATCTTAATGTTTATATACTCTTGTCTTGAGTGAATGAGTGGACTGGTCTCCTCGTTAAGAAATGTCTTTACAAATTTGAGAAATTTGAGGTTTGTACCTTTTACTTGGGGGCAAATATTCTACATATTAAAACTCTATTGAAAAATCGATTTTAAAGAAATGACAAGACTTTGAAGAGGGGATCAGTTCCCTCATTTCGAAAACAATGCTATTGCTTGTGTTTGTATATTTGTTTCCAAATCTTGAATTTATATACTTTTGTTTTGAGTGAATGAGGGGACTGGTACTCTCATTTAGGTATTTCTTTCCAATTTTCAAAATTAACTTTTCACCAGATTTTGAATGGGGTACCAGTCCCCTCATTTTGAAAACAATGCTATTGCTTGTGTTTGTATATTTGTTTGTAATCTTGAGTTTTATAAACTTTTGTTTTGAGTAAATGAGGTCCACTCATTTAGGATGTTTTCTTTTTCAATTTTGTCAAATTTACTTTTCTCCAGATTTGGAAGAGGGGACCAGTCCCCTTATTTTGAAAACCATGCTATTGCTTGTGTTTATATATTTGTTTCCAGATCTTGATGTTTATATACTTTTGTTTTGAGTGAATGATGGGACCGGTCCCCTCTTTTAGAAGCTGATGTACTTTACAGTTCATGTGATTTCTTTAAAATTGACATTTATCAGATTTTGAAGGGGGACCAGTGCCCTCGTTTTGAAAATTATGCTTTTATTTTCATGTATATATTTGTTTCCGAATCGTGATGTTTATATACTCTTGTTTTGAGTAAATGAGGGTACTGGTCCCTTCGTTTAGATATTCTTTCCAAATTTGAAGTTTGTACTTTGACTAGGGGCAAATATTTAAGACATGGACGAGGGGACTGGTTCTCTCTTAAAAATCTGGTGAAAAGTCGATTTTAAAGAAATAACCTTTATTTCAAAATTTGAAGAGGGGACTGGCCACCTCATTTAGGGTTTTTTTTTCAAATTTTTAGAATTAACAGTTCAGGTGCTTTCTTTAAAATTGGCTTTTCACCAGATTTTGAAGAGGGGACCAGTTCCCTCATTACATTCTTTTGTTTTGACCTTTGAGTGAATGGGAGGACTAGTCCCTTCGTTTAGAAATTTATTTTCAAATATGAGAAATTTCAAGGTTTGTACTTAAGGCAAATGTTTTAGGAATTACCAGTCCCCTCGTTTCAAAATTGATGTAACAAACAGTTGAGGTGTTTTCTTAAAAACTGAATTTGCACCATATTTGAAGAGGGGATCATTCATTCCCTTCATTTTGAAAATGGTGTTATTCTTTAAATGATATTTCCAGAAGTTTATATGTTTTTATATTGAGTCAAATATTCAGCAAATGAAAGAGGGGACTGGTCCCCTCCTTTAAAATATGATGTACATGTATGATGCTTTCTTTAAATTGGACAGTTTATCATGTGAGAGAGGATCAGTCCCCTGATGCTACTATTGCACAGCATGTAATATATTGACTGCTCTTGATTACGATATGTATTTATTACTTGAAAGAGGGGACCAGTCCCCTAGTTTTGAAATAAAATAATTGTAAACTATGATGTATGGTGTTATCTCTTTTACATTTGTATACCCATAAAATTGATATTTTTGAAGTAAAGAGGGGACCAGTCCCCTGTTTATTTTTTCAAAAACAAGGGTGTTGAAAGCATGATTATGACCCCCTTGTTATTTTAATTCATGCTAAATTGAAATATGACTGCTCCTAAAACGAGTATTATGACCCCTTAAAACGTGGATATTACGCCTAAAAAGAGGAATCTGTTTTAAAATACTCCATTAAAATTTATCCCGTTTGTTAGTTTTAACAAATATGTATTTAAATTAAACACATTACGATATCCATGCATTTCTAAGAATAAATTACTGTGTATTTGAGATTTTTGCCATTTGAGCATATTAGATCTTTGAAATAGTTTTGTTTTTCAGAACAATAAATACGTTATAGATGTAGAGACTCTTATGTGAGTGCTTATTTATTATTGCATTTATTACACGAGTTTGTAAAATTATATTTACGTGAGTCTCTTCAACCATCATACCATTTTTACCATTGAGTTTAATAATTTGATAATAAATGAGCACAAACGTTAGATTATTTTACCATATAACTTAGAGAATATAACATAATTATAAAAGACAATAAACGGTTTATCAACCCATTTCACTAACATTCGTAAGTCTTAATCTCGTACGGACAAATTGTGACATTTGGGAACTTTTCATTTGCGCGGTATTTTTACAAACGTTTTCATTTGACTCCTTTTGACCAAAATGAATTGCGGATTTGATATGTATATATGATATATATTAATACTATAGTCACTATCCAACGCTAAAATATAATATTGACTTATGTTTTAGCACTGTTTGTATATTGCCATTCGTTTTCTTTCATTAAACAATGTATTAATATGAATAGAAATAGAAATCATTCTTTGTGGCTATTGAACTGTAACTGCATTATTGATTTGGATGAATAACCCAATAGAATGTGGAAAGAAAACGATATTTGCACCGTTGGCTACACCGATGTACGTAATAGTTTACAATATTGTTCGACTGTTTAACTGGGGCAGTTATACATTATCTTTGTTTGAAAACAACTTGTTTTGCACAAATTGATACGGGTAGCTATAACATGTCGTTATTACTTAGACAAACGTGTTTTCAAGATGTATCTTTTACACCTATTGAATATATTGTAGTGTTGTTTTTGCTAGGTTTAAACAACGTCGTGCGTTTGAAGTGAACTAAATGATTGATAAAGAACGGAGCGTGACGACTTCTGTTGAAATATGCATGTTTAAAGGTAGGGTAACACAGTCATAGGGGATATCTCAGTGCCACATAAATACTCATGACGAAACGCTTGAATTAGTTATATAGTAACATGTTCCCAATAGAGTTTCACTTTATTCAACGTCTTAAACGAATACCACATCAATAATAAATTGATAAAATATTAATGTTTTAAAATATTATGCATCATTAAATTGTTTTAGAATCAAAGTAACGCAAGACAGCCCTTAGGTTTTACAACAATTGTGACTGGTTCTAAAATAACATTAAATAACAAGGTATTAGGTGTTAATGCGTTACAGTGTTATCGATAAGCAGGTGATTGATTAACAATAATGTAATATGCAATGTGAAGGCAAGTTCTAATAAACAATCCCGCTTCAGTAGTAAAGTAACTCCAACTTGTATTAACTGCTCAATAAAAATAACAAGAATAGCCATTAAATTACATGATATTGCCCATAATAACAGGTTTTAATGTCTTTGAACACACGTACCTTACATAGTTACCTTTCAACGGAACATGATTACAGGATTTTGTTAATAATAGAAAACAGAAAACGGACATATGTTTATCTCATTTAAGATAATGACATAAGGTTAAAATGGTTCTATGGTTGTTTAGAAAGATGTTAATGGGTACATTTACTCGTAAATAAATTGAATATAAATATGATTTTGATTATTAACATACTTACATATTACCAGTATGACAGGCGGGTCAGTGTATAATGCTTTTGATACGTTTAATTGAGGTCTAATTGCACGGTACATAATTGAAAAAAATACAAATTGGATTAGCTTTAAAAACAGATCAAATAACAACCTAACGAATTGTGTTTACACTAATAATGTTATCATGTAAGTCCTCACACATACGAGTCCATGTATATCGAAGCAACATTTGCTACTAATATTGCCAATGACTAAGCAATGTTATTATATACGAAACATAGGAATTCATATTATTATTATTCAAAATTCAATTGCATCTTAATCACAACTTCTTGGGTGTCACACGCGTACATATTGACGCATTTATTCGTATACGTATACGTACACATGGATACATTCAATAGTTTAAACGTCAATAAACTAACAAATATTTATTTTAAGCCCTAAAACATTAAAATGTTATCTTTATTTCAATGAATATAAATTTATTTTTGTAGGGACAAGTTAGTATATGGTAGCCACAAATGCGCTCAAACACGCACGCTGGAGAATAAACACGAGCATAAATGCATGTCAGTCGCATACGCGCTCATTAATGTGCGCAGAAGTACATG
This sequence comes from Panopea generosa, assembly GCA_029582155.1. Lineage (NCBI taxonomy): Eukaryota > Metazoa > Mollusca > Bivalvia > Adapedonta > Hiatellidae > Panopea > Panopea generosa. The sequence goes on from CM055906.1 coordinate 18,803,129, forward strand.
GATACGCACACACGCTTACATACGCTCATATATACATGTTTAAGTAGAAGAATAAAAACATTCAATTTGTTTAACTTCATGTTTCGGTTATATCAAGAGTTGTGCAGTACAACAGGTAAATACTCTTAATATTTAACGTATAAGCAAGAAGTTTGAAAGTATGAAGACGAAGGCATGAGTGAAGAATGGCGTTCATATCTACAGAACAAAAAGGTTAGGTTTAAATGTTCGCTTACATATATATAGTTGTTTGTTTTCATTATTTGTTCATCGTAACTTTCAATTGTTGTAAATAATTCCGATCACCAACAATTGGTTTGGGAAAAAAATGACATGAAGATTTTATCTATTGGTTATTGAATACGTATGATACGTCTGCGTTCAACGGAAATCAATATGCCAGAGATGATGCGAGTCGCTTCTTCGGAGTTACTATCTTTGATCAATTTAAGCTCGGTATGTTGTTGCTTTGATACCAAGAAAAACGGGATATTGCGAGTTAGGAATCAGACATTTATTACAGGTAGTCGTTGTACGTATTTGGTTCAGAATAATTGTTTGCATTAGATAGGTTTGGGTTGATGAACGCGTAACAGTTATATTGTTATAAAAATAAGGTGAAGGATACTATCGTGAAAAGTAAGTACAATCAAATAGTCATTTCAAAGCCGAATATACGTATTAATGAATACATATAAGTGTGTGCAATAATTAGGCAAATTTATAATTTAATCTATTTTATTTTGGTATATCGTTAACATTTACTAAATAAGTCTTTAGCTGGATTAAATATAAACGCTTAACAAAATGAATTGGCATTATATAATAACGAAAATGGTTATATTTTGCAAGAAATTATAGTAATATATTCATATAAAATTGAAATTTATGTCAATGTATTGACAAAAAACATTATTATTTATTTTACTAACTGATTAAATATTTTGAAACTTTTTCAAATGGATTAATATAAACATGAACACAAATATATGCTTGTAAGCGACACGGTGACATGAAGTTATACTATGCAGAAAACAGATGGGATTCAAATTAACTTCATTTTATTCTTTGATTTCTGATGAATTGTTGAGATATTTCAGTGAATTAGTTTTCATATTGTCAATGTTTAAATCAGTTATATACGTAAGTATATGTAACGTATTTTATATACTATTATGTCTGATAATTTCATTCAGTATTGAGCGAATAAAATAATAAACAAATTGAGTGGATAAAAAGAATTATCAATTTATTTTCACTGTATTCGGCATGCTATTCGTGACCATTTAAGAGTTTAGTCAATAAAATAGAAATCGTAGTTCACTGACACCAACAATTTATTACGCTTTGTATTTCAACTATATCTAATAGCCTTACATAAACATATGTTCAGCTTTATTAAAGATAAACGCATATTAATTAAACAATTGATTTTATTTTTATTAAGTTTAGTGATAAAAATGAAATTGCTGCTTAAAATGGTCATCCTACTTAGCTATCAAAGAGATAATGAAAAGAACAACACTTTATTTTATTATGTTAAGTAACACTTACTTATATTTATCTTCAATCATTGGTATTCGACATTGTTGCATGGTTAAAAACTATTGATTAATGATTTACTAATGGGTGGGTCTTTTTGTGTTTTTTCTTTATTTTTTCTTTCGTCCATTGTTACCTTAAATAAGATTCATAAAACAAAATTAGATATTTAAAGATATAGTTAACCCTGATAGTAGAATGATGCCAAGGAAGGGATTCATTTACCTTAAACTTTATTAAGCTAGTCTTTTTTCCGATCTATTGTATTCATAAGAATGTAAATACTAGGGAAATTGTTTTAGATTATTTCAAATTACCATAATGATAGTTTTAATTTTATGGACAAAACATTTTTTTCTAATCGATAAAGAACATTCCCATATAAAAATATACGCCAACTTTTTCCACTAGTTTTTTTTGTTTGATGTATTTTACAGAGACATTTGCGTGACTATTGAAGTATGTAGAAGGTGTCGGGTAAACAAAAAAACAACTAGTTTTAATGGTTTGTAATTTTACAGAAATGTCTAGATAGATCAAAAATCAGTTGCCGATGTGCGTGCAGTTATTTACCCAATGTAAATAACTACCGACAATACCGTTGAATTAACCAAACATTATAATATTTGCAATATTTATTTAAAAACTTTTCAAAACATCGTCAAGCATGTACACTATGCATTGTAATAATATAATGCCCAGTTAATACAACATATATTCGGTTAAATACCACAACAATTTTGATAATTAAAAGCCTGGCCTCTGATGATTAATGAATACTATGTGCATAATGAAATTTTACTTAATACAAGTTCTGACATCTTATCATAAAGTATGCATGTAACATATATGTTATAAAATAAGGTTCTCCGTTACCAGCTGGTCTAATAAGCAGTCTCGGGATCGCATACTTCTTACCGCTAAGGTCGTGGCTTCTCGCTCCAAAGAAAGTGTGAGAAAGTCTGCCGGTTACTTGCAGAAAGACGGCGGTTCTACTCACATTGATTCTGATACCTTCTTTCACCAATAAAACTACGTATATATGTTATATATAACCAGAAATGTGTTGGTTAAAGCGTTAAATCCCGTTTAAAAAAGATACTAAGTTACTTACCCTCAACGAAAAACAATGAAATATTTTGAATGGCTGGCCATTGAGAATTTGGTTAAACATGTTTGCTCAGTGATAAATTGGCTGTTGCAGTTATGAACCTCAATATATACGATAGAATGACAAGGCAAAGATTGTTTATTTCTTTGTGTTCGTATATCCATAATTTTATGATAACATATGCGTACACTATTTGTTACAGATTGTGTGTCAGTCATTTTACATTTAAATTTATTGTCCTAAAATATGGCATTTTATGTTTAAGATAACACAATTATACAAAGTTAGAATTTCGATATTCTGATTGATGACGTGACAACGGGGACAAAAGCAAATTTTATATTTAAGCAAATTCATCGTTCACAAGTTGCATTCTTGATATATTCGCATTCCCACTGCAATCTGCCTAAATGAACTATATAGATTTACTGCATTCATTTCTTCCGAATGAAAACCACTTGCAGCTGGGCCGTGCTAAAAGGACCAATTTGTATTTCATTGGGTGCACGATTTTGTTTAGCTGGTGAGACGTCACGTCGCCGTTAGTTTCACGTGACGTTTGCCGTAAGTTGTCCTACAAACACTTATTCAGTATGTTGACAAAATCGCCGTTACATTCATGACAATCGCTTTGCGGTTTAATGCGGTTTAATGCGTATAATTTGCTTTCTAAATATCAAAATTACAAAAATAATGTAATTGTTTTATCTTAAATGACTGTTAATGCATTGAAGTTTTTTTAAGGATCGAAAGCCGAATTTTGAGTTTGTATCGGGTGATGAAAAACATTAGGCCTGTTTAATGTTGCCGAGAAGCCCTTCGGACTTCACGACCATTAAACGGGCCTAATGTTTTTCATCACGCGATGAAAACTCAAAGTTCTGCTTTTAATCCTTAAAAAAACTTTAATGCATTAATAGTCGCGTTTGGCGTCATGCCTAAGACAAAGCCGTGCTCATGTTGTCGTGATCAATGTCTTCATACACGACAGGACTACTTTTTCTTCCAAGAATTTCATTTGTTCATGTGTTTTCTTTAAGCAAGCAGAAGCAAATCAAATAAACAAAAATATTGTGGACATTTAAATATGTCATTTTTTTAAGTTACATAAAATAAACCAAACGTTAAAATAATATCAATCAAATAAGAGAAGACATATTGATGTTTATTAAATCCCGTCTGGCAGTACCTTTATGTAAACGTACTTTGATTCATGTATTTGTTTATTGTTCAAATTATACTTAGTTTTAAGCAATTTTAGTTTCTGTTGGTTTGATTGTTGTGTATTTTTAATGTTACATCTATGTTCCTACATCTTTGTTAACATTGATACTAAGTGAAATATTTCAATTAAAGGAGACAGAGTGAAGGCATCAAAAGACTCCCTTCGTAACACCATCGATTGCATTGTGTAACTACTGTTTCTATCAGTTGTTCCACGTTGTATATTAGACTAAAACATCCGTAGGAAGCACATAATGCATCTGATCTATAGTACGGACCGAGCTCTCCCGATTTGGTCCGTTACATTTCAATGTTGGGAAAGCGCATTTGAGCACGTTGATTGGTCAGTTGCTTTAACTAAGCGTCTTATTGCTATGAATATATTTCTATATTTAGTGTTAAGTTTTTGTGAATGTGTTTTCCGATTCTCTCTTTAACTAACATTACAAAGATAAATACATATTGAAGTAAATCATGTCCTCAAGGTTTTCAACAGGGTCAACCAATTTCCTTTTCTTAGACTGTCATCAAATATGTACTCACCTTTCTGATAATATCATCTAAAATTGACATTTCCAAAACAAAAATGTGATGATCGTAGTAGTTAGCTATAATTATTACAACAAATGCTATATCCGTATATTAAATGCCTGTCTAGTTTATATACATTGCATTATACTTACATCCTAATCTTCTAAAGTAACAACATACATATACATATAGTGAACCTGTAACGAGTTTAAGTTATGGATATCGTGCGCAAAAGTTCGTAAATAGATCCAACGATCGAGGTTCTATCCAGTTCCATGTTTTTGTTCTTTTGTCTAATGTTTTTTATTTACTGAAACACAGCCAATATGTTACTATAGACCTATTTTCTCGCCAACAAAAGTTGTAACATTAGAAAAGTATATATAAAAACAGAAGAGACGTGGTATTCAAAACACTTAACTACTAATTAAAAGCAATATGAATACAGTTTATGTTAGGAATAAGTAAATGTACATAGATAAGTGTCACCACACTGGAATGGACACATGGACCAGTTTATCGGTTCGCCTAGCCTCATGGTCGTTGAACAATTAATTGTCTCGACTAAGAAACTATAGTATGTCACATACTTGATGACGAAAACAGCAAATAGAGCTAGACGACACGTCGCAATTATAACATCAAAGTATAACTGTATGACGCTTTTGTACCCATTTACCAAAATGAGACAAAATTCATTAAGTCATTAACTATAACAGCTTTTTTGTAGGAATTCATTACTCGAATAGAGGCTCTTACAGTACCACAATTCGGAGCATTAATACTAAAAAAATATATATCATGTTATGTTTTAGCTAATGGTGCTTAAAGTTACCGGCGCTGAATGATAAATAGCTCGAAGCCATAATAACGTGTCTGTTATATTGCCAATCCAATCTCTTTAAGGATTCACTTTTATATATAACACATTTAAAGTGATGAATGTGTGACACATTCATGATACATGTGTGATGCATCTGTGAAATATGTGTGATACGTGTAAAAAGCGAATAGGCTAACTTTTTTATAGACAATACTTATTTAATGCATACAGGGTGATTAATCTTTAACATTGTTTACTGAAATATTCATACAGATGTTCCAGTTTGCTGGCAATTATTAAACTTCTCTTATTCATCTAGTTTTCATGTTATTTTAAATTTCAATTTAAGCATTTCTTTGTACGAGCCAAATTTTCTTTCTCTCTGTTTGTAGTATCACATTCATGTGCATTCGTGTACAGATGTAATACCTTGATTAGTGAAAACGAGTTTGGAAAATTAATATGTTTGTTGCAAATCGAAAACTATTGACGACATCTAACGTATACAATCACGTATATAAAATGTAACTGTAACAAAAATACATCGATAGACAGGACATTGAAATACACAATCATATTGTCTAAGCTTGCTTTAAGCGTCACATTTGTTTTTTAATTATCAATTATATTGCCTTTAGTCCGAACATTCAGTAAAATGTGTGTTTAGAACTGTTAGACTGTTTAACGGTTCACAGGAAGAATGATTGTGTAAGCTGACGGCCGTTAACTAACTAAATGTCAAATGTGTGTGTAATTTTGCTATTGAAGGAAACATTTCTATGTCTGAGAAGTTGCTATTGTTTGATATTTTATGTTGCACAGGGAACAATTTTGACGAGTTATGGAAACGGAGAGAATGATACATTCTAATAAAATAATAAAATTAACGAGACGTAAATTGAACACAAGAATATCCGTTGACAAATAACGAACAACATTGCCATGAAAATGTTGACATATAAACATGTAACTAGTATATATAGAAAACAGGTATGTGAACTTGCATGAAATACAATGTACACATATTTTACAGTCCAACATTCAATAATAATTTCATAATAAAATACCACTACATAGAAAGACACTATAAATATATATTTTATTTTTGAAATGAAAATGTAGTGACATTCAATTTGGTTGATGAACAAAAAAACGAATAAAATGCATGTATATTTTTCACACAATACGGAGCACTGCTACCATGGTCTTAATTTAGCTAACAATTGAATTGTACCCGTCTTTGGCTTTACAATCTAGGTTTTACTAGACATACACAATATACCTTAAGTAGTTTAAATATCGTATTTTATTAAATGTACTACACAGATACATACAGATAATACTAAATGTTTCGGAAATAGTAGTTATTTAGCTTGAACTTAATAAATAGGATTTTATTTTAAAATATCTTTTCGGCCGAGTTGCAATGTTTTTGCAATTCGAAATAAAAATAAATATCATTTTTTAAATATTTTGAAATTATGTATAATAGATAAAACGTTGTTTAGAATCTCATATATTACTCTCTGTAATCAATTATAACGAAAAATAAAATAAAATATACACTTAAGCGCGTAGAACCAGTTGCGTAATGGCTAGTTAAAGAGAACTCATGATAATAAGTTTACTCGTTGTGGTATTTAATTTAAAACCTTTATCTTTTGTTGATACCACCTTTTTGCGTTATTTATTGCCTTTTCATTTATTGAGACCGAGCTGTATAAATCGTCTTAAAATGAATCTAGTTTTAACATATGTTGATTTAAGCTAGTTATCACTAGTTAATACAAGTTTTGTATATTGAATTTAGTTAGTTATTTCGAAATACCATGCAATTAGTATTAAGAAAGTGTTGTTAGCCCCATATCTTGAAAAGCAATAGACCTACAATTTTAGAATTCATCAGCATACATATTATCAACTTAGTTGATAACTATTGTTATTACTCATAGCAAATAGCCTGTATCTGACATATTATCATATATATTTAAGAAATGTCGAAATTAAATCTATTAAATTGCAATTTGAAGCAGATAACGGAAGAAGGAGTGACGATTGTATGTGCAGATCTGTGAATTATTTCATTATTTTGTAACCAAGGATTATATTTACAGTACGTGTTTTGCCTGTGATTATTGGTATAATAAAATGCTAACCTTTCTATCGAATCGCTGATTAGAAATTTACAATTAACAACATGTAGTATTAAAGATAATGCATAACTATCACGTCAATAGTGACATTTACTCCGACAGTTTTATAGGATTGCGGGATTGTCAATTTATTTATCCATCTACAAAATCCTAACGATATTGGAAAAATGTGAGAGGTGATTTCATTTGTTTGCTATCTTTGCATGATGTTTAACAATAATGTTGAGCTAAGTTACAAACTTTTGTATTGAAGATTTTGTTTTGATTTCCTATATTTCACAATGAACAAATTAGTTTGCGACTATACATGTTCTATAAATTGCAGATATAAAACTTCTAATTATACAGTAAATGTAAATCTCATCAACGCACTGACCAATTAAAAAACTCTTTAAAACTCTAACACTGGTCAAGTGTGAACAAGAGTTTACCAAACATTGGGCTGTTGATTTTGTAAACAACGATGTAATCTATTTCTAAGGCACTGCGTCAAGGCCAAAATCCTATTGTGAATGTATTTCTATCATATCGACCAATACCATATTTGATCAATAAGTGTATCCTTTTCTTGTAACATTAGAGCCGTATTCATTTCCATATACATGCATCTTAGAATACTTTTGCGATATAAATAAAATGGTTTAAACTTTGTTTTAATATTTCTGCACTCAAACATAGCGGAATTTATTTTTCTATTCAGTATAAAAACATGTTTTACCTACTTCTGTAATAATGATAATGATTCTGTATGTTACTCAGGCTAGAGAAAAACACATCCATTTATATATCGTAAATTTGATAAATGCTTGATGCAATAAATAACTAATGTTTGTCATTTGTGTAACAGCTAGACACATACCAGACTCACAAACAGTCTGTCTTCATTCCATTCTAAAACTTATCGTTCGCCAGTGTTTTAACCATACATTTCTCCCAAGTCAATAGTCGATTACCCTTTAAACATTAGTTTCCCTGTATCTGAGAATAAAACTATAAACTCTGCATGCTCTCTTATTGGCATTATGGTTAACAGCTGGAACTCAGAACGTATATAGACAATGCCGAGGTCATGTGAAAACAAGTAGTTTAAACCAATGCATAGTTCTAATTTCTACATTTGCATTACATATTAAGAAAGGAAATATCAATAAATACTATGCCTAGCGTTTAAATCTTTATTCGATTACATGGTTGAGGTTCAGCATTATAAAAATAACTAATTAAGTATTTAACTAAATATTTAGTTAATCAAATGTTGGTGAACCGTGACCGTAGTTGATATTTAAGTAATTAAACATGCTCTGTGTCGAATTATATTTGCGTTACAAATACTAGTAGGCAATGTCTACGATTTTATATACAAAAAAAGAAACTTCCGTTTTGCAAGGTGAAGTTGTATGGATATATGGAAATAATTATGATTGCCTATACTACAATGGAAAAGGATTTTTATTACATAGGGTGTAGAAAACAAAAATTACTGCTGTACTTACAAATAGCAAAAGTTTTTTTTTTTGTTCAGTAATGGTCTGTTTTGTAAACTTTGTAAAGTTTTAAGCATTTTAAAAACTAGTAAAACTGAACAAAAAAAAACAATGTTTTTAACGTCTTCTCTTAGTGACAACAGAGTGTCTATAAACTCAGACTGAACGTTTCATCACGGAACATACTGGGAAAGGCATTTCATGTCTATTTTGTCTAATGCGCACGTGCTAGTTACAACTGATTTTATTTGACAATTAAACGTTCGCTCGAAACTATGTAGGTCATTTTGCATTCTTATTCCTTTTTATCCTTTAATATTAGAAACGCTTTTAATGAAAATCGGAACTTTCTTTTATTTTGTGCAGTATATAAGTAAAATATAATGAATGCACACGACACCGTTTGATACATATAGTATATATATATATATAGTTCGCATTTGTTTGCAATGAAGTCTGGACTTTATTTGTTATTACGTATCTAGTTACACTACTGGTGTTACATGTATAATATCTACAAACTTATCACAATTATGTTTTCGACCTACTACATTTCATTTTCCAATACAAATCCATAAGAGCACGGCGTGGCTAGTCATATTGGTTTGCGCTTCATTGTTGCAACGTTCTTGTTCTGTGTATTTTACGTCACGTTGTCACGAGATCCCTGTTGCGTTAAACTTTGCCGTTATCTGCATTTTAAATGTGTGTGCTTATTCAATATGTTGATTGATACACACTTTTTGGTTTAATACACAGAAGTCGTGATTTTACAATTACTTTATTACTTCTTAGCATTTTTAATTATGTTTTCAGGAAGATTAATTGATATAAAAAAATGTTCGTTAAAGTAAAAAATAAACACAAATAAAGAAAAAACATAAACATATCAGTTTATTTAATTTATTTATTTTATGCTTTCTTTTTCAGGTAATTTACTACCAAGATGACGATGACAACTGAAATTACCATTCGGAATATGTCAGATATTAATCAAACCACACCTGACCGTAGCTGGTTTCATTACCAATTCGGTGGTTACCCAATCGTTTATCCAATCACCATTTATTACCTGTTTCCAATCATTCAGTGTGGGCGCATCATCCATGTACTTTGGTACCTTATTGGTTGCGTTGGAAACATACTGTGCATGAAGATATGGTCGATACCTCGTATGAAACGTTTAAACTCGTCAGCCATGTATCTTTTATGCATAACAATTTGTGATTTAACATACCAGGTGATGCATGTGTTTCTTTACCTTAAGTATTTTTGGGGATTGCCGTCGTTGGGAGTTCCGGGATTATGTCAAATATGGAACGTAATAAATGTCATTCCTCAATATGCCAGCCAACTGTTTGTGTTGGGCTTTACAATAGAACGGTTTATTTCTATATTCAGACCATTCAATAGCGAACGGTTCAGTAGATACCAAAGAGCACCGAGGGAAATTACAGCGATTTCGATATTTGTGGTAGCAATTGCACTTCCTCAAGCGTACTTCTGGAGGCTCGATAGAAGAGGGTTTTGTGAAATAAGGGTTGAAGAAGATGTCGTAGACATATACGGGATCTGGTCATTTGTAACAGAAACTATAGCTTTTTTAGTTGTTCCAGCGGTAACTCTTTTTCTAAACATATTTGTTCTTCGCGAAACCCGTAAAGCTCTGAAAGAACATCAACGTTCAAACTGTAGTACAGAGGAGAACGGTGAGCCTAGGATTCATCACAAAGGTAAAATATATCGACCTTCAACAATTACACTTCTTTGCATTTCATTTTTTCGGATTTTCACTCAGTTACCCGTTTCCATCACATACACAATGCAAAACATGGATGGATTTACATTTGGTAAACTCATGCCATTGAAACAAATGCAAAACGACCCTCAATGGAGAGTGTTCCTCAAATACTGGGGAACGAGAATTATAATCGAAGTTATCGGTGCATCACATCACGCATTAAGTATATTCATATTTTATGCTTCAACAAAACAATTTAGAGCGGAATTTAGCCGATTGTTTTATTCGCTGAGAGCCTGCTTGATCAGACAAAAAGCGGGACCGTTACAAATGGACGAACGCAAATACGGTACCAGGTATAGCATCAGCCAAACACAGATAACATCAGCGAATCTTACACGGTTTTCAACGAAATGAGTTCGATAATGTGACATGTGTGATTAGAAATGCATGAATAGCCCAAGTCTATCGGTTGAAAGTGCCTGAAAAATAACACGAAAACGGCAAGTGTGGCCGATCATACAATATTGATAGATATGGTTTGAAATACGCTTGGCCAGATATACTAAACAGATAAAACGTATTTATTGAAGTTCCATTAAAAAGTATTTTATCATCCATCGATAGTTCTGACAGCTTTTAATGCATCATGGTTATTCGATTGATGTGTTTGTTTAAATGAAGTGACAATTATAAAGAGTTGTGTTTGTTATGCTGATAAACATGTCACCGATATATTGGAATGGACATCCGTGTGTTTTTATGCTGATAAACATGTCACCGACATATTGGAATGGACATACTTGTATTTGTTATGCTGATTAACATGTCACCGATATATTGGAATTGACATCCGTGTGTTTTTATGCTGATAAACATGTCACCGACATATTGGAATGGACATCCTTGTATTTGTTATGCTGATTAACATGTCACCGATATATTGGAATGGACATCCGTGTGTTTTTATGCTGATAAACATGTCACCGACATATTGGAATGGACATCCTTGTGTTTGTTATGCTGATAAATATGTCACCGATATATTGGAATTGTCATCCGTGTGTATGTTATGCTGATAAACATGTCACCGATATATTGGAATGGACATCTGGTAACACAGAACGAAAACAAGAAACGGAAATAACATACTCAGTTTTATTGTGTCTGTTGATTAGTGGGTATAAAATATGTAAGCATAACATTAAGCCAAGTGGATATAAACACATCATTTCTTACCAAAATAATGTAATGCTTACCACAATAATGTAATGCTTACCACAATAATGTAATGCGCATATATATTTCATATATATACCGGTGAAAAATTTGTCGTCAAAACATTTTCCACTTATGTATGTTAATGGGTCCAACGTAATGAATTAATAGCAAAGTAAAAGTATAAATAAAAACGTGTGTATGCAATCGAACCCGATTTAATTGAGTCTGTTAATGAGTGATACTGAACTGTGTAGGCAGACCATTTGTTTAATCGGATACTAGTTAACAATGACTTGTTCTTGCCAACGTAATGTAATAATTATGTATTTTTCATACATACCGACGTAACGTAAGTTATCGTCCAAACACTTTGTATTTACAATGATTCTGTCCATGTGTGAACGTGTGTATTCGCGTGAGGATTTAACGAGAACACGTGCGTGCTTGAACAACAAATGTATGTATTTAAGGCTTTAAGGAAAATGTTTGTCCTATTCATATCAAATTTGTGTTCATTTGTTTGTATTTGTGTATATAAACTTATACATCTAATTTGTAGAACATTTTAATATAAGTGTTGATGTTTTATATCATGTTTATTATGGAAAGCAGATGCGTCCGTGTAGTGTGTGCCTTAAATGATTACAGAGATATGAATACAATCATTGATATATAGTCCTTGTTATAAACGTTGATTTGTCCTAGGATATACCAGTCGAATCACCTGAACCATTGTTATTCAATTATGTCTGTTCTACCTTTCATATTGGTTGATGGAAAAGCATTGTTTCTAACAATATACTTCTGAAGTAAGTTTCGAATATTTCCTTCCCGGTAAGCAAATGTATACCATTTATATATATTAATGGGTTTATATATATTCTTTTCACTAAGCAATTTTTTTCGTAACTATATACATATGTTAACAAAGATTTCTATCTGTTCCAGACAATTATTCAGTCAATACTCATATATAATTTGTCAAGGATTAATACACATGCAATGGCTATTCGTGTATGTTGCTATCCTTGTCGACTTAATCTTCATTAGATGTAATTCACCTTTATGTTCTGTGTGATACTATCCGTAGTTGAATGACCGATTCAAATATTGTAAGAACCTGTCAACTAACCCTATTCCATGATGTTATGCAATAGAATACGTTTGAACATAATATCAAATGTGAAGATACATTATAACATACATCTAGTAAAGAAATGGCCAGACGAAGATAAGTATTTTGCATTGATCTGAGGTGCGGAAGAAAAGTTCCCTCTTTAGCGGTAACGAGGCTCTGCGGAGTAAAACAAATAAACTCGAAGGACGGAGTTTTCAATTTGTACTGAAAAACTCATGAAAAATACTTTTTATTGTTTACAACCCAAACTGTGTTATTTATTCCGGTTATTTGTTAAAGAAGCGGAAGAATACCATAGTATTTATGAATGAATACGTCTTACTACGAGGATTTTATGAATGGTGTTACGTTATAGCGCGATGAATTTGTCATAGCGCGAGGATTTTATGAACTGCGTTAAATCACAGCGCGAGAATTTTTTCTCGGCCCTTGGATATAAAAATATCAAACCCGAAAAAAATACAGTTATCATTAACCAGTGTGCAAGAAAAAAACATAATTTTATTTTTAATGTATTATTTGCCGTCATACCACACTTATTAATTTATAGTGAGGAAAAGGTTTAACCATGAAATGAAAAATATTTCAAGACCAATAAAAAAAACAGCCCTTAGCGAAATAAAATTTAACTACAATATATGTAATATGAGTCATCCATCGTAGAGTTAGTTACTAGCAATATATTTTGAAAACGAAACAAATCAAAAGAAATAAACTGAGTATAAATACAGCCTTCAAAACTCATAAATACTATAGATTTATAGGATGCAATATTCAATGATTCAAGGACAGATATATATTTTTTTTTAGAATATATACGAAACAGTTATCATATGTATAATTTCCAAAATATGAGTTCAAACTATACCCATGTATATTTAATGAGTATTAGGGCCCATTGGGCCAAATCTACTAAACGCGTATACGCTTATATCGTCTTATATCATTTAATGTAACGTTCACCTTACTGTTTCTGGCTTGCCTCTACGTAGGCCAGCTAAATTATTAAGAAATGTTTTAATTTCCTGTTAGGTACTCTTTTCAAAATTAAACAAGTCAATACAACGCAATGTGGCGCAGGCGAATTTATCATTACTGTACTTTTTAAAACATGGCTATTTTCCTTGTAAAACCAAACTGACATTCGCAATAACAATACCGCTAAAGTAATCAAGACTGTGGAAATCATATTGTAACAGAGAATTAAGTTTTTCAATGCTATCAATAACTTTATAACGAATAATGCTTTGTCATTGTTAAAAATTTAGGTGGCACTGTTGTAGCTCGATAACGGGTTTGGTCAACCTTGCGTTTCTTTCCGTCCTTAAAATTTTAATGATAACACTTGGTTTCATACATACAGGGATTTCATTTATATTGTATTGCTCTACTCAGTGATTAATATTGATAAACACTTGTATAACCACTTATCCCTATTCATAAAATGTTCGGATTTGATCCCGTTTTTTTAACTTGATTAAACTTTGTTGAGTTTGCCAATACTACATAAAAAAATATGTTAAACTGATTACCTTATTTACACATTAAGTGGTTTCAACACTGTTTAATAATATCTGAGTAAAAGTCTTCAAAATGTTCACCTCATTTACTAGTAATTTCTTTGAAATATTTGCATGATATATCTAAGAATTTAATTTTGTTTCCTGGCGTGTAACAATAATCCCTATACAGCTTTTTCATTTTAGCGAAGAAATTCCATTATCTGCGGAAGTTGATTTATCAATGTCCTGTTTAATTCATTAAGATACTCATCTATTCTCTTTATGTGATAAGAACTAAATGAACATTTTACAAGTTAATAATAAAAACAGGAATTGAAAAATACACTTTTATGTTGGCTATCTTGCTCTTGAATTTGTAAGTTTAGACGAATAATGTTTGCAATTTACAATACAATCAGTTTAAGACAAATTAATTGCATCAATAAGCTTATTCCATCTTACTTATACGCATATATTCAAGTGAAATTAAGTTAAAAGTTGGTATAAAGGAACATGACGAGATACATTTAAAGGTCCCTAATCTAAAGCTTCATAGGATAAGAATGCAACAGTAAACTCAAACGGAAACAGGATATATGGTCATTCACTGACTCGTGGTATCCGGAGTAATATACACAATTAACGAAGATGGTGCATTTAAGCAAAAGGAGGGACATCAACGACACATACATTAGAATCAGATAAATAACGTGACAGGTATCTGTCTCTATCATCCAGATATTCTATAAAGTGTTGGCCCTGACACGAAAATTAAAATCACCTATTACTATTGTATGGTCGTTACTACGATTCGCATATAGTGATCGTTAAGATTGCCTAGACTTTACTCGGAGAGGATATATGAATGAGATATAATAAAATATAAAAATGTTATTGAACTGCGCATATTTTTCAAGAGGTATTATCCGAATATCTATTGTATTTTTCCATAGAAAAACAACACTAACTTTAAATTACTATCTGTTCTTCTTGACGGCATCCAGTCTTTAACTTTAACGTTCATTTGAACTGAATTCTGGTTGGTTCCTTTTAATTTCATGAAGTTGTAATCTTGTACAGTTCATATTCTTCACAATATCAGAATTTAACTTAGAGTTTCCAGTTTAACCAAACCCATATCAGCCTTGAGAACAAGAATAATACAATTATGACTGTCATTATCTGAGTCTTTTCTCATACTGTATCTCATATATGTGATGAACAATTTTCAGTAATTATTTAACAAGTGTAGATCTTGTGTTGCATTAAGAGAGGCTTAGTTTCTCTCTAAATTCTAAGAAACATACCCCTTCACGACATTTATTAAATCGGTAAATCTCTTTCCTCAATTATGTTATGGCATCACTTTTTCTGATGGTTTTACGGCTTAGTAACTTGGTCAATAAATAGAAAAAAATCAGCTCAGCATTTAACAACACTATAAAAACTGTACACACTATTTCTAATAGCACTGAGTTGAACTTCTTATTAATATTATTGATCCTGTAATTTATTTGAAACAATTATCTTGGAAGCTGACAATATTCTGAAGCGTCAGAAGAATATTAATATATTGAATGCTACGGCGACGAGAGGATGCATGCTGGATAGGATAATCCCCCCTGCTGGGTTGTGAGAGTATATTTTCATTTCTTCAAAGGCATGGAGAATGTGAGGCTTAGTTGTGCAAACTCAGTCTACACAGTTCTTTTTTTTTTTCGGTTTCAAAAATTTGAAAAAGCCATATGTAACATGTAATGTGTTGTGTTGTACATAGGGTATCTACAGAACAATACGAAACTTCTGCAATTTACGTTTGATTTGATAAAACGGAAATCATGCATGGAAATCAACTTTCATGTTGTCAGTAATGTCTTATTACGTGCTAGTTACAATTTGTTTTATGCATATAATAGGCCATGGGTGCAAGGTATCTACGGGATATAGATGCAAGCGACGAGAGAAGTTACATCCCGTAGATACCCCATGCACGAGTCGGTCTATTTGCCTTTTGGTCTATCTGACCATTAAGAGCCCAAGAATTTCAAATCGACAACAAGCTATACATCTCTCCCTGCCAGGTAGTCAAAATAGAAACATCGTTTAACATAAGGTGCATATTTCATGTTGATGAAGTTACTTTAACGAAAACGTGCCTACGCAGGATAAAAACATGAGTGTGGGCCATTCACGCCACAGGTTGCGGGTTCGATCCCCCGGTCGACCCGATGTCTCTCATAAAACAACACTCAGTAAGGGTTCTACCCATGAATTAGACACGAGAGCGTTTAAATATAAACTCTGAGCTTTCATCGCAGTCGAGCTTACATAAACTAAAAACATGTTAAAACAAATGTGAGCATGGAAATGCTCGTTACTGAATGGTGGGCTTGACTAATGATGACAGTTTAAAACAAGATTCTTTGAAAATATCTGTCCATACAAGAACACTTGGCCGATGCCTGTTATTATGTTTAAACTACCTCTGTAAATTCATTTTTTTTTAAATCTATCATTTCATCTGCGCGTGGACCTTGTTTCCTAGACTGCTCTCACTTTTCTTGAAATCCAATAGACCACACTCAGTTTTTCTATGCCATATGGACAATGCCAAAGCAGGCCGCGTATTTGTTAAAACATGATGACCAACTTACCCGTGATCGCTCATCCGAAACTATGATAGTAATTTTAGATGTTTTTTAATTTACTATGATTATATAATTATCAATTTAAGCCAAGTATGATAAAACACAAATATGTTAAATAAAAGGATGATTATGAGAGTATTATAATGTATTAAAAGACAATATGGCAATGTGATCTGTGATCCCTGACCGACCGGCTGACCAACATATCGATTGGTCTATCGATTGATAAGATGTTACTAGATTAATTTAGCTATGCTTTTAATGTCATGATAATATATTAAATTAATCGTGGTAATATTTTCTGTGGTAAATATAGAATACGAAAGTTCATCATTATAGTGAATCCGTCGGTGGTTTCCAAACCCCTGAGTTTTGGTAGAACGCTGGTTTAGAATTCTTTGCCGGCAGATTGCTTTCGAAAGTTGAAATGATGAGGGTGATTAGGCTTATTCCTATTGGAATTCGAAAGAATGATTAAGTTGCGATATTATTTTATTTATATGAGTATTTTAATTTATTTAAAACTTAAAAGAAAGTACAATTTTCAATCCAATAGCTATCCTGTTCAATTCTACAAAAGTGAGACCAGGCATTCATAACAAATCAAACATATTATTTTCACTTGTCATTTCATCATATAAGACCCGACCCTTACTGAAAATGTGTGTCATCAGTTTTTATCAGTAAGACCGATTCTGATACTCTCTCTAGGCGTTCTTTATTTCAAGGAAACACCATTAGGACAAGCTTATTATGCATGTACTTTCTTATTGAGAATTGACATACATAAGCTTTTACTATGGAAATCTTGCGTCGTGATTATAGTGTTTTATGTAATTATTTGCCACCATTTTTTATAAACCTTTGCTTGTTCAACAAAGTGTTTATGTGGACCTGATAATTATATATGCATGAATACTTATTTCATTCTCTGAGCATAATGTAATCATTACATTACACATATTTTATAATTTAATTGTTAAAAGAACATGACTTGAATTAGTAGTTTAGTGAAATTTCATTTTGTTTGTTAAATAGTAAGCGCCAAGTTTATGCCATCGAGAGCTAACAGACGATCAGATCAGTTAACCTACCCACTCCTGTCTGGTAAGGGATTTTAACTCGCAATCCAATGACAGAAAATCAAAAGGACAACCGACTGAGCTAACCGAGTTATTTTTTTCGTTCAGACTATACAATAACATTTCTGTCTGTTCCATAAACGTGTATCCAATTAGCACTGCTAGCCATTTTATATTTAACATCAGTTATAGGTTGTTATTCGTTCAGTAAAAAATTAACAGACGCAAAACGGTTGTTAAACTAACGCGGCATGGGTATTATTATTACCGATGTTTGATCGCACTTGGAGTTAATGCGATTATTAACTACTTGAAATTATTTTAGATAATATATAAACAGTTTATACCGTTTCATATGAATATTCGAAAATGACTAATGAATGTTTGGTTTAAAATGAGGCTTTTTTTCTAAATTGAAAAAACAACAAATGACATTTACTGAAACTACCGAAATATTCTCGTGTCTATCTTTGTCTCTGAAGTTAACCATATTTGTTAATGATAAAACAGATATTTTGTTGTGAGTTTAATGTAGGTATTCGTCACACCGTGTGTGATATTGTATCATTTAACTCGTACAAGCTAATCAATGTTTAAGTACGAAAATATTCACCAATCAAATAAAACATGACAAATTGAATTAATTCGGTTGAATTGCAGGTGTTCGGACAACTTTGGAATCATGCAAATAGTGTGTGTTTTTTTTTCAAAAGTTAATCATATTAAGATGATTATCAATGTTTTCACATTAAACAGAAATATAGTTAAACATTGTCCTTGAATTATTTGCAGCCCCGGCTTGACTAATTGATGAGCCCTCCGTGACCCGGTGTTCTATGGTGCTGCCATCTAACGATCACTTAATTCTTATGATTGAGATCGTAGGATTGAGCCTAACTCGGACCAAAAACAACATGTGAAATATTATGTTAATTACTTTATACTTAGATTCAACAATACAACTTAATATGCCATATGTGACTTTTTATTATGTGTTGGAAATGGTTACCTGAGAAATCATTCAAGCAAATGGTATGATAGAGGTACAACACGATAATATCCTAACAACCCTCATTACAAAAAATGTTTTACGAAAAGTTTGACTCTCAGAAAGCGGTGTGTTGATATTTGTTTCAAGGTATATTTCTATCATAAAAAGACAAAACGCTCATTCATGAACTATTAATAAGATGTCCATTGAATGTCAATGAACCGTATATAGTCTGTTTAATTTATGTTGTATATTATTGCTTATAGCTTAAAGAATTGCCTCAAGAATTCAAATCATTTGCTGTGTGTTGTTCGATTTACGGTAAGAAATAAGTGATATTTAAACACATTAATATTTAATCAACATGTATTGCAAGGTTTAATGATAAACGCCAATGAATCAAACTATAGACACCATCAATGTATTCCTTTTATTTACTGCTATACAGCAATGACGCTTCAAAAATTAAGCTTCTATGATTTATACATGTTAGAAGTAATATCACAAATACCAATCATCGTACAAACTTGAACCATGTAAGCACAAAATGCACTGAAAAGCTTTGCTTCCATTATCAATGTTAATAGATGTGTGTACGTCAATTTATTTTGCTAACATCTTATATGTACATTCCGACACTAGTAAGTACTAGCTTAGTAAGCGATGCTTCAAAACATATATATAACACAGAATAAGAATGTGTATATCATACAAACGTATATGTTGTCAACCGGTAATGCAGATAAGCGACCATTATCGAAGTAAACGTGTCATTGTTTAGTCTGAAGAATATATCACCAATTATGGAGCGAACTTCGTATCTTGGACGTTAACTACATACATTGAAGTGACTAAACAGACTTATCTTTACAATGCAATAACAAAATGTATAATTCAGAGGCAATTTACATTGGATTATGACTATGTGAATAATATCTGGTGTAAAATATCGCTGTTTATCGACAACAAACTCTCTTTTATCGCCGATAATAATATTTGACTTAGAGCTGACCTGTAGAATAATGTAAGTCTATCGTTGTTGTATATATCAATCAACGTTCGTAACTTGGGCAGCCCAGTTAAGCTGCCAAGTTTAAAATAAGGTTATATACATGTTGTAGGGGATTGTCGGATGGCGATCCGGATTCGACTCCCGCTAAAAAGGTTGTGTTTCGTTTGGTTCATTTTCCTAGCAATACTTTTATTCCTACCGTACTCTATGAAGGGTTTCAAATTTCCATGATTCCAAACATTTAACAAATATTTGTCCATATGTACATTTATATCTTTTGACCGTTCTTTGTTGTGATATTATGAAATATTTATTTTTTCACCAATTTGGAATACAATTTTGAAAAACTCCGATGGAACCGATGACATTCTTGTGCAGGCATATTCATCAAAAAGGTAGCCATGACGTTAATTACCAGGCCTGATTCATTTATTTCGGGTATGTCATGTAAGTGTAGAGTATAACTGAAAACCTTCTATAAACAAAAGACTTGTTAACTATCGGTAATAGTCTGATAAGGTCTAATAAATATAACAAAATCCTCCCAAACTACACATATGTACTTATACTTCTTACAAAATCTACTAAAATGATCGAGATAGATAACAGGATATCAGCAGGATAGATCAGATGTTGACAACGAAAAATGGAACAATTTTGATGGCTCATTCATTTATTTTGAGTCAATTATATTCAATGTGATATTGGTCCATGCATAAATGATAATGTTTGATAGCAATGCTTGTTTTTGGTCAATTAAATTCAATGTGATATTGGTCCATGCATAAAATGATTCAATGTGATATTGGTCCATGCATAAAATGATAATGTTTGATGCATGTAGTAGTGCTTGTTGTTTAAATAATAAAGTTGATTTTGTTTCGTATTCTTCTTGGTTGTTCCCTTTGTTATTCTATATCACTTTGCTCTTTTATGACCATAAAATCTTCCATCGTGTGTTCATTCATTTTATGTATGTATCATGTTTATATTTGATAAAAATATCGTTATGTTGTATTGTGTTCATTCATAAGATTAAATGAAAAATGCGGTATCTCCAACGTACTTTAGTATTTGATAAATAAAAATAGAAAATTTGTAGTGGTTTATAGAATACATTTATGTTGAACATAACTTGTTTTGCGTTGCTTACATTAGATAATGCTTTCGGATTTGTTACATTTTGTCTCATTTCTAATAAAAGATACACTTAACCGTGTTAGTTTTATTTTATCTTAAAATAATATAAAAATATATAACTACCAAATCAACAATCCCTACAAATCATCAAAAGTATGCAATTAATCATTTTTGACATAAACTTACATTTTTAAACAGACACTGAAGGAAGCTGTATTATCAGACAAAAATATCTAGAGTAATTTACATTATACAATTCACAGCTTTGATTAACATTGAATATACGCGAATGCATCCTGTCCACCTGTATCATTTGTACAATAGAAGTTTTATTCAAAATATTTTGTTGTTATACTATTGACAATATTTGATGACTGTTTGGAAACACATAGTTTTAATGTCATTTTATTCAGAATTGTTATACTTTTTATCATTTATGCACGTCTGAGTGCTTTTAATTTAGAAAATTTGCTGTTGATAAAAACATGAAAATAAGAATTTAACAAAAATAAAATACAAGGCATTTTGTGTTGTTCTATTTTGTTAAATGCAAAAGGGTGTCAATGTTGATTTACATGTCAAACCTTGGATTTCAAAAAGCCATGTAATACGGTCTGTTTTAGTAATTTCCCGGATTGGTGTATATTGTCCGTTTTGAAAAAGCAATTAACATGACATTTCCATATCGTCGATATATCTATCACCTAATGAAACATTAGATATCAGGCACATGGGAACTGTTGAAGAGACATAACATTAAAAGTGTGGTCGTACGTATATTAACATGCATCTCACAGTCATTTATCAAACGTCAAATGTAATCTTCTCTGTCTGCGCCTGTTTGTTTGGCATCAATATTCGTTCAAGATCTTCATTTGCATAAAATGTGTATTAGCAGTTATTATTAGTAAATACTTAAATAACAATATTTAACTAATGTTCTTGTTTGATATAATCAATATTAACTTGTGTCTTTGTATCAGAAACAAACATTTAAGCATTTAGTTCTCTGCAGATAAATGGGCATAAACTACTTTTATTCCAAATAATTCATCCACTCGTATATTCTCTTAACAAATAATGTATGATCTATTTCAGGAAAAAGGCGACACCGAACTCAGGAATAAGGAGTTTATCAGTAAAAAAGCAATATTATTAAATTACTAGCAAAGACCGTTTATGTTTATAACCTGGCCCTTGATCAATACATGTTGAATGACTACATAATTTACACGCATAACATGCAATGTTTACAGCAAACTTGTACATTGATTGCACTTTACAATGAGGTGACGCAAGGTATCCGGAATGAAAATAATATGCACTAAACGATTTAAACATTGGATTTATTGTATATTTGTTATAACTATGGGTCGTGCTACATATCTTACATCACAATCTGGAACATTATAATATTAGTGTTTAAATAAGTCTGAAATGACCCTATAATGTACGGTATTTAAATTTATTTCAATTTATAGATACTAAAAAAAGAAAGTCATCTTTTTAAAAAGTATTTTATGTAGGTAAATATCCTGAAGATAAGAATGTATCTACGTTCTATGTATTCAATTTCATTTATTCTACCTAATCTCCCAAATTCTTAGACCTTTCTTTAAAAGGTATACACTATTAACTTTTATTCAAACTAGCTCCAGTTGTACAATGTATGTTGGCATACACGTAAGTCAGGAAGTCTAATGCTCTCAATTACTTTATATGCGTTTAAATAGAGACATATAGCCAAATATCTTTGATGGACGCACATTTATAATATCACTATACTTCAACATACACCACACCTTCAACAAGCAGACGTTGACAGCAGACGGCAAACCCAAAGGATTAATAATTGTAGTATATTTCCTCTGACATTTATAACATTTATAGACTTGTTTTATTTCATGTCTACTAGCTCTAGGCTGACTGTGCTGATATCACGGATAAATTAATAGCATAGTAGTATGTGATTACCTATTAGGAGAATTTTGTATGTCAGAGTCTGGCTAGTTCAGTTGCAAAAGCATTCACCCTGAAAGAAAAATTTCCAGTCTGTTTGCATATTTTCTCAACCTGTTATATTGGCGCTCGAAATAGTGCGGTGACATATCTGGACTCAAAGAAAACTCAGGAACAAATTTGAAACATGTGGGACGAAATGTCAGTGTGTGCGTAATCTTCGTGTTTGATGAGAAAAACATGCCAGCAGTTTACATAAAAATGTCTTTTATCTTTAGTTAAATAAAAATTACGAGATAATTTTGTTCAGATATGGAGATTAAACCTAGTTACATTAGACTTTGTTTCAGTGCAAAACTACTGTGTATATTTATTATTTTTTTAATTGATTTTTTGCGAATTGATTGATTGATTGATTGATTGAATATTTAGCGTCATTTTTATGCCATCGAGGGCTAACAGACGATCAGTTAACCTAACCACTGTTTCCTGGGATAAACCAGTACTTGAGCACACCCCATCTCCGCAAGTAACTGATAACTTTCCCACTTGAATCAGTGGTGAGAGACGAACGAAAATGAGACACAATGTCATATATCAATCATCACAGATACTGTTGCCGGGCGGGGGATTCGAACTCACGACCCCTGGATTTTGCGAATTGAATACATTAACATTAAGCTGGTGTGCAACAAAACGACCTTAGTAATGTAGTGGTGTAGTGGTGGCTGCGGAATTAAAAAAAAACTCTCTATTGCCAGCTTCCTCGCTTGACGCTCAGCATTTAGAGGAGAGTTCTAGGTCTGGTCGGCCCGGTGTCAGTATAATGTGACTGGGTGGGGTATCATACCATGTGTCTGCGGCATGATACTCCAGTGTGACAGCGCTTAGAATACTATCTCAAGTAGACACCGTCGCGATATGACTGAAAAATTGTTTAAAGCGACGCTAAAAACCATACAACTACAACTACAACTCTATTGCCAATAATATATAGCTGGGTAAGTAACTTGGAACAAGTTAATTATCTATGTATAAGATTATATAATAAAATGCCCTAAAGTATTGTTGTGCCATTTACTTTGCAGGTTGGTCATAACAGAAATGATAAATGTTTAAAACACAAATAAGAAATAAAAACCAATCAAATTCAATTACCAGTTCTGTGACGTCGTATCCTTTTACATGCATTCAGTTTCTAGTATAACTAATTTATTTTACTTTAATTGCGAAACAAGTTATAACAACTGATACGAATCCCCCTCGAAGTCTTCCTGGGTAGAACCAATACTAGGTATATGTAGAAAAACATGTCTTGCTCAAGGACAACACACATAGCCGTGGGGAAGAACCAAACCCACGGCCTTCCGATCCTGGGTTCGGTGCTCTACCACTAGTCCACGCACTCCACTCATTCAGTTTGTATGACATAACAAGAAGGCTAATTTGTCTTCTT
Source organism: Panopea generosa (assembly GCA_029582155.1). Lineage (NCBI taxonomy): Eukaryota > Metazoa > Mollusca > Bivalvia > Adapedonta > Hiatellidae > Panopea > Panopea generosa. The sequence goes on from CM055906.1 coordinate 18,827,887, forward strand.
GCGTACGCACTGGTCGTGATGATTATACTAATATATTCAAATGCAATATTGGTTGCCGACAAGGCTGTAAATTTAGCACGATTTTATTCAATCTTTTAATAAATGATCTTCTTGATGAGTATGTACAAATGGTATACATATTTCAGAAGAATGATATACGGATGATATATTTGCTATACTATACGCCGATGACCTGGCAAATTGCACTGACACTGTTAGACAATTGCAATCATAAATCAATGTTATTTCCAACTTTTGCAATAGAACTGGTATGCGAATAAATTTTAAGAAAACAAAAATAATAGTGTTTAGAAATAGAGGATTTCTTAGAAGCAATGAACATTGAGTATTTGAAGGCAAACGGATAGAAACAGTGTCACTGTATTATAATATGGGATTATTTGTTACTCCGAAACTAATATGGACTAAAGCCAAATAAATGCTTGCAATTCAAAGTAAAAAATCTCTGATATCAATATATAAACAACGAAATGTTGTTTTTTTTTACCATTTTGAATTTTTTAAATTGTTTTATGCTATGGTTGTGCCGATATTAACATATGGATCTGAACTTTGGGGATATGAATATGCAACTCAAACTGAAATTATTCAAAACCAGTTTTGTACCAGATATTTAAAATTGTATAAGACTTGTTTCCATGCCCTTTCGCTCGGTGAATGTGGTAGATTTCCTTTATATATTACATATTATTGTAAATGCGTAAAATATTGGTTGCGTCTTATCCACATGGATAATCGCAAATATCCCAAACAATGCTATATCATGCTTCGTAATTTGGATGACGTAGGACGAGTTACATGGGCAACACATGTTAAATCATTACTTTTCAGATACGGATTTGGATATGTCTGGATATCGAAAAATGTAGGCGATGAAAAAGCCTTTATATTCAGTTTTAAACAGCATTTATTGGACTGTTCCTTACAAAACTTGCATGCTGATTTATATCAATCGAGCAAAGCTAGACATTATTTTAAAACTAAATAAGATGTAGAAAGGTATTTCACTTTGGAAATTCCAATTAAATTGAAAATAGTACTCTCTAAACTACAATGTTCAGCTCATTCACTTTTAGTTGAAACCGGAAGACACACCAATTTACCATACGAACAAAGAGTATGCTTTTTATGTAACTCTGGAGAAATAGAGGACGAATTTCATGTAATAATGAAATGTGCGTATTATGATGATTTGAGAAATCAGTATCTTTCAGATTTTTGAATGGTAACCATAATGGATTAAATTTATTCTTTAAATTAATGAGTACATAAAACGATAATTTGTTGATAAAACTTTCCAAATGTGTACTAGAAATGTTCAAAAAACGAAAATACTTTATTCAAGTCCAAACTGAAACAAACTTAAATATGATTATGCTACACCGTTATAAGATTAAATTAACACTTGTAAAGACGATATAACATTTTAGACACTCTATGTTTGATAATTCATATGTGTTTTCTCTCTTTATTCCTGATATTGCCTGTATCCTTTTGGCAGATTGTTGTATTATTATAATATTTGTGTGTATTTGTATTATGGCCCGGTGGCCTAAATTACTTGAATTAACTATTGTCATTTTCATTGTCATAATCATTAAATCTGAGATCCGTAGCCTCGTAAGAAATTATATTAAACAAGTATTTGATCACCTATGTATGACCAATATGGGGACAGTTTTGCCCATTGATTATATGGCAATACTTAATGAATTGTCAATAAAAAGCGATAAAACTTCGACGAAACAAGCTAAAGGGGAAGACTGTCTATATGATAAAATATATCAATGTTGTGTATATTCACATATTTCATAAACATGAAAAATAATGATTTAAACGGCCCTCCATGTGTGTAAAAATTTAGAAATGATGCATCAAACAATACAATTGAATTTGAAATGTTGATTTTAGGGTTATTGTTGGCATCATTTTTGTAAGGTCAGATTAACGAGATAAGGTAATGGCATGGTCATTATGATGGACCTTAATTGAGAAACTCAGTATTCTAATTTCAGGCAAAATAGCATTATTTGAAATTTTAGGATGAATAGCGTGATCGGTGCACTAGTTAACCCGGTTACAAGATTTCCCATTTAGTATTAGTGGAAGAGCGTAGTTAGTGCCCCCGAAGACCGGGTTATAACGCTACATGGTGTGATGTTTGGGGAAATAGAGCGTGCCAGTACACCTGTTTGCCAGGTAATAACGTTACATGGTGTGATGTTTGCGGAAATAGAGCGTGCCAGTACACCTGTTTGCCAGGAAATAACGTTACATGGTGTAATGTTTGGGGGAAAAGAGCGTGGCAGTACATACGGAGACCTGGTTATAACGTTACATGGTGTGATGTTTGGGGGAAAAGAGCGTGGCAGTACAAACCGAGACCCGGTTATTACGTTACATGGTGTGATGTTTGGGGAAAAAGAGCGTGGCAGTACATGCGGAGACCCGGTAATAACGTTACATGGTGTGATGTTTTGGGGGAAAGACCGTGGCAGTACATACGGAGACCCGGTTATAACGTTACATGGTGTGATGTTTGGGGAAATAGAGCGTGTCAGTACATACGTAGACTCGATCATAACGTTACATGGTGTGTTATTTGGGGAAACAGAGCGTACCGATACATACTTAGACCTGGTTATAACATTGCATGGTGTGATGTTTGGGAAAACAGAGCGTGCTAGTACATACGTAGACCCGGTTATAACATTACATGGTGTGATGTTATGGGAAACAGAGCGTGGTAGTACATACGTAGTCCCGGTTATAACATTACATGGCGTGATGTTTGGGGAAACAGAGCGTGCTAGTACATACGTAGACCCGGTTATAACATTACATGGTGTGATGTTTGAGGGAACAGAGCGAGCCAGCACATACGTAGACCCGGTTATAACATTTCATGGTGTGATGTTATGGGAAACAGAGCGTGCCAGTACATACGTAGACCCGGTAATAACGTTACATAGTGTGATGTTTGGGGAAACAGAGCGTGCCAGTACATACTTACACCCGGTTATAACATTACATGGTGTAATGTTTGGGATAACAGCGCGTGCTAGTACATACGTAGACCCGGTTATAACATTACATGGTGTGATGTTTGGGGAAACAGAGCGTGCCAGTACATACTTAGACTCGGTTATAACATTACATGGTGTGATGCTTTGGGAAACAGAGCGTGCCAGTACACCTGTTTGCCAGGTAATAACGTTACATGGTGTAATGTTTGGGGGAAAAGAGCGTGGCAGTACAAACGGAGACCCGGTTATAACGTTACATGGTGTGATGTTTGGGGAAGTAGAGCGTGTCAGTACATATGTAGACTCAGTTATAACGTTACATGGTGTGATGTTTGGGAGAAAAGAGCGTGCCAGTACATACGTAGACCCGGTTATAGCGTAACATGGTGTGATGTTTGGGGAAACAGAGCGTACCGGTAAATACTTATACCTGGTTATAACATTTCATGGTGTGCTGTTTGGGGAGACAGAGCGTGCTTGAACATACGTAGACTCGGTTATAACATTACATGGTGTGATGCTTTGGGAAACAGAGCGTGCCAGTACATACGTAGACTCGGTTATAACATTACATGGTGTGATGCTTTGGGAAACAGAGCGTGCCAGTACATACGTAGACTCAGTTATAACATTACATGGTGTGATGCTTTGGGAAACAGAGCGTGCCAGTACATACGTAGACCCGGTTATAACATTTCATGATGTGATGTTATGGGAAACAGAGCGTGCCAGTGATAACGTTACATGGTGTGATTTTTGGAGAAACAGAGCGTGCCAGTACATACTTACACCCGGTAATAACATTACATGGTGTAATGTTTGGGGTAACAGCGCGTGCCAGTACATACGTAGACCCGGTTATAACATAACATGGTGTGATGTTTGGGGAAACAGAGCGTACCAGTACATACGTAAAATCGGTTATAACATTACATGGTGTGATGTTTTGGGAAACAGAGCGTGCCAGTATATAAGTAGACCCGGTTATAACGTTACATGGTGTGAAGTTTCGGGAAACAGAGCGATCCAGTACATACTTAGAACCGGTTATTACGTTACATGGTGTGATGTTTGGTGAAATGGAGCGTACCAGTACATACATAGACCCGATTGTAACGTTACATGATGTGATATTTGGGGAAATAGAGCGTGCCAGTACATACGTAGGCCCGGTTATAACATTAGATGGTGTGATGTTTAGAGAGCATGCCAGTACATGCGTAGACCCGGTTATAACGTTTTTGGTGTGATGTTTGGGGAAATAGAGCGTGCCAGTACATACTTACATCCTGTTATAACGTAACATAGTGTGATGTTTTGGGAAATAGAGCGTGCCAGTACATATTTACATCCTGTTTTAACGTAACATGGTGTGATGTTTGGGGAAATAGAGCGTGCTAGTGTATACGTAGACCCGGTTATAACGTTACATGATGTGATGTTTGGGGAAATAGAGCGTGCCAGTACATGTTTAGACCCGGTTATAACGTTAATTGGTGTGATGTTTGGGGAAACAGAGCCAGCCAGTACATACGTAGACCCGTTTATAACATTACATGGTGTGATGTTTGGGGAAATAAAGCGTGCCAGTACATACGTTGACCTGGTTATAACGTTACATGGTGTGAAGTTTGGGGAAATAGAGGTGCCAATACATGCATAGACCCGGTTATAACGTTATATAGTGTGATGTTTGTGGAAATAGAGCGTGCCAGTACATACTTAGACCCGGTCATAACGTTACATGGTGTGATGTTTGGGGAAATATAGCGTACCAGTACAAACCTCGACCCGGTTATAACGTAACATGGTGTGTTGTTTGGGGAAGAGCGTGCCAGTACATACTTAGACCTGGTTATAACGTAACATGCTGTGATGTTTTGGGAAATAGAGCGTGCCAGTACATACGTAGACCCGGTTATAATGTTAAACGGTGTGATGTTTGGGGAAATAGAGCGTGCCATTACACCTGTATACCAGGTTATAAAGTTGTATGATGAAGTGTTTGGCGAAGAGCATGGTGATACTTGTAAATTTGGTTACAAAATTCTATGATGCGATGTTGGGGAAAATGTTTATATGTTTGTAATATAATAATAGTGAATATAATCAATATTTACATTTCTATGCGTTTGTTTTTGCGGTGCTACCGTTAGTTTAGGCCACGCCATTCTTATTTTGAAAATAATCATCGACAAACAAACCCTTATATTCTAAGCGGGTCTGTAGTCTAATAGATAGAGTGTTGGCCCCTCACGACAGAGATGGCATGTTCGATCCCCTGCTCGACCCGATGCCTCTCATAAAAAACACTCTGTACTGGTTCTACCCAGAAAGCGGATTCGAGAACAATTCTTATAAGCTCTGAGCTTTCATCGCAGTCGAGCTAAAATAGATTAGTATAAGAACATCATATTACGCTGAAAATTGAGACCACAACCGTATTGATGAATTTCCGTCATTTTATCTACTACCTTATTGTACGGCTCGTTTATTGCTTTAAGAAACACACGTATTGCAGTGTACTCGAATTCAATAGAATTAGTGTAATCGTCTTAACTCACGGATATTGTATGAAAGCCTCTTTGATATATGTAATGTAAAATATCCCTAATTCTATTTCAGATATAGTTGCTATGGATAATATTTATGTAGGAGCGGCGTGCTATGATAAACGAAGCCATCACTTATCAAGGTTTATATAAAACAAATGAAAAGGTTATATGTTCCCTCGTTTATGTCTAATTTCACAGTAAACAACATTTGGTTACAGCAGTAGCTTATATGAATTGGCTTACCTCCAAGCTATATTTGAAATTGACTCTAGAAAAAATGATATTTTTCATACCAACTGAATTATTATGATAAATTTTTTTATGATTCTTTGAGGTCTACTTAAAATGACTTAAACAAATATGTTACTGTAACCAAGTATGTGTTGTCTTCATTTTATGTTTCAACATGTACGTTTTGCAACATTTAACGTGAAATTTTAAGTCTCATTAAGATTCACAAATAAAAAATTAGACAACTCGAGGGTCGACTCTGTCCATCAGGCATGCTTGAGTTTCACGAAGTTCGCGTTGCCATGTGTCGTATAATATTGAACGAAGCTTGCAATATATATTGTTATTTGATTAAATAAAAGTAAGAACATTTGGAAAAGTGGGCGTTTTCGAATAGCATAATTCCTAAACACACTATATGGTGCCATTACCTTTAGTTGACATACAAAACTCATTTTTTAATCATGAAAGTAAACTTGGGGCCCGTTTTACTCATCTTCGCAAATCTTAAGATTTCCTTACGAACAATTTGTGAAACCCCGAGAAATTTGTTTTGTATTATGACTATTTAAAAAAAACACTGTTTACAAAGAAATCACTAAATGAACTTTCCAACTTTTTCCATAACTTACATCTTAACACTAAGAAGTAAGTATACTGAAATGTGCCCTATGAGAATAACATCAGATCTATAACAATCCACCAATAATACTGTGTACATGTTTTACATGACGAACGTCATTTTTGCATAATTGAAATACACTAGACGCTGTTCAGCGGTCTCTGTTACGTTGATTAGAGGTTGTTTTGTCAGGAATTCCATTTAATGTCCAGGGTAATCAGAATATCATGCTTAATGGAAGAAAGTGATATTGTAGCGTGGTCGATGAGAGAAAAGTAATGGTTTCATGGAAAACATGGTACAGGACAAAATAATGCATGTTTGTAGAATTAACTTCAATCTGCATACGTGTTATAATATAATAGATTAAGTGCTTTATTGTATCGTTTATAATTATCTTGTTAAAGCCGACGAAAACGTAATTTTTTCCAATCACAATTTTACATAAGATCTCCGAAGTTTCTTTTTTCTCATGATGTCCGCTGCTTTTTCATTAACACATTATTAAGAATAGGTCAAATGACACTATTGTATATGCAATAGCCTCAGAAATGTTTATTAACTCTCTGGTTAACATTTTTTTTACATTAAGCATGTAAAGCGCTCCATATGTATATACTCAGCAAATATGTAATATTACGTTGAACCCAATAATAATAGCACGTCGACCGTGTATATATAATTACGTTGAACCCAACAATAATAACACGTCGACCGTGTATATATATTTCTCTGCTCGATATGTCCACAGCATTATACATGTATATAGTTTAATTGTTACTATAGGCACGTTTTTATTAAATGTGCTTGAAACTCTATATATATAGATACTATTTAAGACAATTCATCTTATTTTACGACCAAAAAATAACGTTTTTATATAGTTGATAATTTATTTTCAAATAAGAAATTTATTGCATGTATTCCAAGCTGGGTTACGGTTATCACAATTTCTGTAAATACTTACTATTACAAATTCATTTTCGTATTGATCTTTGATCTTATGGCATATATCATCAGATCGTCTTTACAGGACTGATAATATGATTTCCAAGCTACCAGTCCAGCCAGTTACACGCCTGACTAACAACACAGCAGCCGCACGAACACAGCCTCTGTTAAAATGCTCCTACCAAAAATCCCACGATTTTGTTTCACTGACCGCCGTTAAATAACCGAATATCAATAACCGGATATTAGTTGTAGGATTTAGAGGATTGTTAAACACCAAAACGTATATACTTTATGTTTGGAGGTTTTTGAAAAATGGACAATGGTCCAGTGAGCTGAATCTTGTGAAAACAGTTTTTACCTTGATGCTGATCTGAAATCGATAAATAAGAACGTTTAAGGAAAACTAACAATATTTTGAAAAAAAAAAAAATTTTGGGACAGAAAAATATTGGGTTTTTTTTGTCTTGTCAAGTTGCGTCTATTTTTAATAATGTATGTATGTATGTATTTTTTTTTATCTAATATTGTTTTATTATGTATATTGCCCATTTTTATTACAGCATTCTGTTGGGATAAGGTATCTGCGCAGCTCATAGCTATTTTTAAAGCCACACGTATACCATTTTAATGTAGCATTCATATATATGGGAAACAATTTCATGATGTTTAACTTACCTGGTCAAGAAGCTTATTCTAGTGCGACGAATGGAAGTATCCTAGACTAATGTCGAGTCTTAAAGCCTAACATGGCAGATAAACGTGTTTTTTCCTATTTCCGTCTTGTCGTCTGTAATATCATTGGATCTGCTGCTGTTGTGGCTTCTTTGAGGTTATCAAATATATTTGTATATGTAATTGTAATTATGTGTCATTATTTCAGTTCTTATCGATCAGACAAAGTGAAACTATTGTTAAAGAAGACTTACCAGTTACATACAACATACACCAACAATGCTCTTCTTAAAGAGTCGAAAGAGGAAGTTCATGACAATAAATAAATGGCGATTATCAAAACCTAAGGCAACATATTTACTGAGTTATTTCAGTCGCAAGTTAATATAAAATATCCGAAATTTTGTATCGGCAACCACTTGTTCTGGAAATTCATTGAGATATGATGTCATTTGAAATATTCCTGAGGGATTCCTTCATGAAATATAGTATGCTTTTGTATTTTACTCAGACACACTTCCCTGATATACGTCGTTTGGCTAAATAAATATTCCAGTAAGCGTGTTATTGCGTACTTGCATGCAAATGTGTCATGTTATGTCGGCAGCAAAATCAAGAGTTATGTGATCTATGGACCCAAGGCGCTATTGCACAGTTATGTACTTCGCGCCAACCAAACACCGACATGATCGTGGATCCGAGCCATGCTCTGCTCATCCACTGTGAGAAATAAAATTTCTTGCACAAGGGTGATGGCTCTACACATATTCATTTTTAGGTATTTTTCTACTAAAACTGAATTCCATATAAACTTGTGTAAGTGGAGTGCGACCACACCTCCCTTCACTAAGATTGATGTCATGGATGTTTTATATACGTTAGCTATCTGTGTATCGTATAAATCCGTGGATTCTCTTACGGGGATTAGAAACGTCTGTAAAATACAGAATAGCATTGACTTAGCAGAATAGCCGGAGCTAATAAAACATAAACGACTCTCGCCAGTTCAATGCAATTCTAAAGTGCATACATAAACATGTCATTAACAAGTATAATAATATGGCAAGCGATAATAATAAATCATATTTACCTGTTAAATACAGAATAGCATTGAATTCGAAGAATAGCCGGAGCTAACAAAACATAAACGACTCTCACCAATTCAATGTAATTCTAAAGTGCGCATGCGTGAGAAAGGCTTAGCGATAAGATATAAACTGAGGCCCAACTAGTGCTGTAAGCAATAACGTGTTAGACAACATAACTTTATGAATGACATGAATACTGTATACATAGAATGAATGATGAAAAATACATGATGATACATTAAGAGAAACAAATACACGATATTTATAGGGAAGACAACACGGACATATTGCATTAAACATATACAACAATAAACAAACATATAAACTGTTAAAAACGGTGAATTGACGCTGCGACATTAAGAAATAAATTATAGACTTAGAGTGGTTGTTGTTTTATTGTCAACAATGCACTAATGCCAGTGTTACAAAGCATAGAATTTTAGATAGCAAAATTTCACGATATTAAAAAGTAACACATTCATGCATCGGATGGGTATGTCACCTCCGATCCCAGTTTCAGTAAGTAAAATACAGACCTGCCTATACCAAATGATCATATATATTTGGAGTATATGACATATTCATTAAATATCAAGCCCCTTTTACTAGCTACAAGATTAGTGTATGTATTTATTTGGAACGGAATGTCACGCTTTCTTTATGCTGCCGCGTTCATCATTGTCTAACTGAATTGAAACAGTAAAATTGGAACCTGCTCAACAATTACCTATCGTCATGTCTCTGTAACACTATATTAATCGTAAAATGTAATATCAGGAATGAAAATTTACCGCACAAGGGTATGCGTCAAAGGATTATGACATCTATGTTTACACTCTATCGATAGAGTCCAGTGAATGTATATATTTCGCCATCGTCGGATACCCACGCGTAATCTTTTCCGATACTCTCCATTTATCACCCATGGAAAATTACGCTTGCTCCGCGTCGTTTTCTTTCAACAGAACATAACCAAATACGACGTTTGCATGAAACTAGAGTTGCGATTGGATAATGTTCCCTTCACGAAATCGTAAATGAACCAATCATATGGATGCATCGTTGTTTGATAGAAACGATGCAAAGCTAGTGTAATATCGTACGGGTGTTGGATGGATAGTATCGGAATTGACACCCGTGGGTATCCAGCGATGATATTTCCCATCATGTGACTAGGATGGAGACACCCGTTAGCAAGGTTTTAAATTCCCCAGTGTCGATTAAATCTATAGATATGAAAATGCATCACTGGCAAGAATATGAAAATTCAACATAATCAGCACGAGTATATATTTATATCATACATTGGTTATTGTCTGTGGGTATTTTGGGGGATTATTTGAGATGTTACTGAATAATTTGGTACATTCTGCATTTGTGTCATTTTTTTCGTTTCCAAGTCCCATCTTAACCTTGTGCTGCGTGTACCGTTTCTTTTAAAGTGGTTACCCCTGTTTTCATTTCTTATGTATATATATATATTGTATTTATTATAACTATACAATAAGTTTGATTAATTTCGTATTGTTATGTGACGACGCCTTTAAATTCTATGTCTTCCGCACAGAGGTACGACACCTAGCAAGAATTAAAAAAAAAGCCCCCCAACCCCCCAAAAAAATAGAAAAAAATTAAAATAAAACTCTCTATATGCCCAGCTATTGAAAACAAAAAAAATAAAAAAATAAAAATATTTTTTTTACGAAATATAGAAATATGGAAACGGGTAGAACTTGACCCTCCCCTGAGTTTGTGTTATTGACACTCGATGGAGAAATAGCTTAAAAATAAACTGAATAGTGTAACATTCTCGACAAAAACTACACTGATGGAAAACCAATACATTTCTCTTTCCAACCATATGTAATCAAGGTATTTATATATATTAGTAATCGGTGAGGATCTGCTAAAATGTCAGATACTCTCAAATTTGTCAGGTTGGAAACGATGTCATTCAGCCATACGACTGCATAGCACGACTTCCCACTCTGAAACACAACCTTTCGACTGGATTATGATCGATTTGCGCTTTAAACCATGTGCTACTAAATATGTACTCACTGTTCAAAGTAACTCGAACATTTGATTTTGTCTGACAGAAACAGATAAAATACACGGTAGCTATTTTCTAAGCGTCGAAAACAGTCATTGTTGTTAGAAGAGGAGAAAGGAGATTAACTTGTAACGGCTTTTCAGATTGGTCAATTAAAATTCATATACTGGCGCCAGACGTATCCACCAGTTAAGGTAAATTAAATATTAAATTCGAGAACCAGTCAAAAGTAAACCAAGAGCGTCAAATTTAAACAATTGTTGCTTATTGCCTAGTATTAGTTGATAAGAACATTATAATATAGATCTAAAGTATTATAAATTATAAAGTTCACTTTTCTATCAAATTATTACTGTTGTCACATGGTAGGTAGTTTAATTTGATTAAAAAAAAATTCCAGACTAATTACAATAAACAGGTGCTTTGAAAGAAAAATGTACATTGTTACATAAAATATACAGGGGTACGGAGAATAGCGAATACACACCCCATTAAAATAAAAAGAGAAGAAATTACATAGAATTGCATAAGAATTTGACTCTTAATTGAAAAAAAAATTGTATGTGGCTAATGTTTCATGTTTTTGGGGGATGGGGAGGTGTGGTGTATTTTTTAGGCCATACCCCTGGTTATTTTATTAATATTATTCTTCAATACACCGGTGGCCAAATAGCAATTCGAATATATATATCATGTGTGTGTTGAGGGGTAGAGGGTAAAGGTGGCCAGGAAATACCCTTCCCAGGCAGCCAGCAAATACATTTTCCCTGGGATGTGTGGCACAAGGTGACAGAGCCCAGTAACTAACCATCCCCTTTACAACAAAAACTCTGTTATGTACCCACCAATGAAAAGAAGTGTATCTAAAACTAACCGAAATGTTTATAGACTGACAACCCGCCATGCCATAAGCTGTACTGACATGATCAATTGGATGCAAACCAATCATCATGTGTTTAACAAAGCCAATGCACGTGTACAATATATCGCCTTTTAATTTGCTTCAGCTAAAAATGACATCCTTACCTTTACTTTTTGAACAATTGACCAGTCACTTGCAATCGTTGCAGTAAATTTGATAATTTCCATTTGAAAATTGCATTCACTTCTATAAGTCGTCTCAATGGCAGTTCGGTGTGTGTGCGTGCGTGCGTTCAGTCTTGTCCGAGAAATAGCTTTCTCATGCATAAAGGGATTTTGAAATAGCGTGGCACAAGGATTTTTGAAATAATGTGACACAAACGTCACCATAATCCGAAGATGTATTGTGCGCAAAATCCAGGTTCATAGCTCCAAGGTTAGGGTCACATTTAGCAGTTAAAGACCAGAAATAGGTAAGTAGTTCATGTCTGTTGTGAACAACTTGACAGATGGCACGCATTGATTTTCACCAGATCCGTAGTTTAAAGGTGAAGGTCACACTTGGTGTCTCAAGGCCAGAAATAAGTACACAAGTTTATTAAGGTTCAATATATTGTAAACCACTTAACTTCTTTGAAAAAGTATGGCACAAATATTGACTATCATGAGAAAAATATTTCGTATGCAAGACCAAGATCTGCAGGTCAAAGTCATACTTATAGGTGTAAGGTCAGGAATAGGAATGATATTTGGTGACCACTTCATACATAACAGATTTAGAAATAATGTTCACTTTAATAAGAAAACTCACAGATGGGCTCAACATTGTAGCCCTTGGGCACCTAGTTATTCTTAAATCCTGTACAGTTTCTGCCCAACCAATTCCCCCAACCATAACACTGTATCCATTCTGTGTGTTTATTCACTTCAATGTCTTTGATCTAAAAATGACAGAATCCTTACCTAATTGAAGCACTTGGGCACGTTTTTATTTTTAAGTACTGTACAGTTTCTATGCAACCAATGTTCACAACCATCACACTGTGTCCATTATGTGTGTTTATGCACAGTGTCGCAAAATTTGCATGTCACTTATTCCTCTTGTTCAGCATAAGTGCTTCTATTTGAAGAAAATTGCTGTGTTTTAGAAGCACTGCTTTTATCTGGTGAATGGTGCAATTGTACACGTTTTTTTGCCTTTACTTTGTTTCTGTTTGCCTTCACTTTGTTTTTATTTGCCTTCACTATGTTTTTGTTTGTTTTTTTCTTTGTTCCTGTTTTTTTTCTTGGCTGGGGATGACATAGAACAATCTTCCGAAACTCTTTTATTTTTGTAAGTTGATCCCCAGTGGTTCTGGGTTTTTCATCCACTGTTTTCTTTGCAACTTTTTTGACCTGAATTTGCTTCCTGTGTGTCATGGGTTTTTAACATTAAAAGAAGCAATAACATCCTTTCTAAATTGCGAAAACATAACAAGCAGGAATATTTTCATAATGTCAGTATAAATCTTGTCCAAAATATATATTAGTACGAGGATATTTTCAATTAAATTATGGACCATAACATCCACATTTTCCCTATTTGGCACACATGACATACCATTGTGCAATTGACTTTTGGTTACAATTTTGACAAAGTCTTTATAACGACTACCCGATTCCTTAATTTTATCAAGACGAATAATTATTCATATTTTCATTTGTATGCAATGAAAGACACAAACTGCCCAAGCCCACAAAAAAGTTCAAAAAGTTGTCTGATATATGTGTTAATCCTCGACCCACATTCTGTTTTCTTTTTAAATCTATTTTTTACAAAAGATCTCCAGTTTTTGTTGATTGATGCGAATCAATATATTATTGACATATTGCTGCATTGGTGTTAGAACATTGACTGTCTTTAGATTTTCAATAACAGAACTGATATCAATCTGTTCAGGTTTATCAAAGTCAATTAATTCATCTGTAATCAGCATTCCAATAACATTATCGAAATCCTGATCAAAATCTTCATATGCATTATTGTCCTCGTCCACATCCACATCTGCATCAATATAGATAATTTCTTGTGGAGACCAGCTAGACACCTCACTTGCAGATCTGAAATATATATATATAAATATGATTGATAATCAAGGTTGTTATACTTCATATATTGTCTTGATTTGATATTTTAGCATCATTTTTATGTCATCTGAGATTTACAGATGATCATTTAACATAACCACCCTTTACTGAGATCCTGCTGGAAAGTTAACCAGTACTCAAGCACACCTATCTCTACAAGTAAGTGATAATTTTAATTAGTGTTGAGAGATAAATGACAATGAGACACAAAGCCGTATATCAATCATCACAAAGACTGACCAAGCAGGGATTTAAACTCATGACCCCTAAACTGATTGACAGATGTGCTACCGACTGAGCTAATTGGGCCTGCCTTTTAAACCAAAATATTCACGTGCTGTGCACATTGGGCATAGTGTAGGCAGTTAAAATTCTAAGTCACCTAAAACACCTGTCACAACCCTTGATTCCACTCTGATTAATGAACCTCAACAAGGGTAATTTTTAGGGTTTGTATCACACTTACACAAAACAAAAGATTTAAGTAAATCTAACAAATGCCGCTATAGATAAATGATTTCAATTAAGGACTGCCATGTAACAGTTCTTGATATTTTTGAAGAATGTGAAAAAAATATATCCTAAGTACCGTAGACATTTTAAATATTGATGTTTTAATATACAATCTACCCTGTATAAGCGGTCACCTATATAATGCAGCCACTTGTCTTAAGCAGCAACTTTTATTATTTTCCATTGACATTCTTTCAGACCAAAGTAACCGGTACTAAACCACAACCTTTGTCAAGGTTTGATTGTAGTTCCTTTAATTTGTCTGAATGGTTCACTTAATTAAGAGATCCAGAACACAATCTTGTCATTTTAGTTATAACAGTAACTGTTGCACTTCAATTAATGTTTGTACATGTATTATTTGTTTAATTACATTATTTTAAATACTTTAATTCCCTAAATGTGCTTTAAAAATGTGCTTTTAATATTTTTTGCCATATGTTGCAAAGATATTACACATCTCTCTCTCTCTCTCTCTCTCTCTCTCTCTCTCTCTCTCTCTCTCTCTCTCTCTCTCTCTCTCTCTCTACAGTACTTATTTGCAATAATGGTATATTGTTACAAACCAATTATTAGATATTGAAATTATAGGCAAAAAACGTGGCCCATAAGAGCGTGTATCCTTCTATCAATTAATAAGAGGTGGCCTTTTTTTATGCCAGGAAAGAGTGCTTAAGTTAAATGACAGTCTGTTAGCCCTCGATGGCATAAATATTATACCAAATACCGTTATTCAAACGAAACAATTTATACTTGTTATGATGAGATTATTGACTGAGTATCAAACAGTGTAGGCTCTGACCAGACACACATTTTTGCATACATTATGGTTAGAATATATATATATATAATGTTGTTTTATATTTTCCAGGCTTCTTTCATCGCTATTGGTGGACAATAATGGAAGTGTTGAAGTCAACCAACTGTATGAAAGATTTACTTTTGAGTGCCTTGAAACTAAAGAAAATCAGTGGGAAAAAGACAGTTCTTGGAACATTTAATTAGGTTGTATCCCCAGAGAGGCAAAAAGGAAAGAGATACCAGTAGAAGGGTGGACAGGTGGCAGAGTATTGGATGAAATGGTAAAACAGTCAGAAAACTCAGTTCAGTAAAAATGGGGATGTTGTTTAACTGTCTGGGTTTACAGATGTGGGAAAAGAGGGTATTATATGTAGTTGTTTTAAGAGCAGGTAAACAACAAAAAATTTTAGGCACACATGTTCTTCAAATTGGTTTTCTTCAGTTTGACTGGATTTCGATTCCACATGGCACACTTTGGCACTGATCAAGTCCAAGCACCATAAATAAATTCATTCTTTATTTTGGAAGCCTTTGATAAAATTAAGTTGTTTGGATTTAAATGTATATATACATGTATGGATGGTGCTCAATGCAATCGAAGCTTTATGCACATCAACATTGGTGACACTTCAAGGGACTACAACAAACCCCTATAACTTGAAAAAAATGATATTTATGATGGATATTTCCCATGTTTTAAAAAATCAGGAACAATTCAATAAAAAGTGGTATAAAAATGGATGTACCAGGAATCTAACTTTAACAGACAAAACATGCAATCAAAAATGCGAAATGATATGGCAGAAGAAGTTTTAAACTCTGATATACTTCATCTAATGCTGCAATATAGAGCATCGCTTTGTTCAAAAGGTTCGGTGTTGGACGGAATAATATTATTCCTTAAACAAACAGCAAAGCTCATTGAAATATTTAGAGACATAAGACCAATTAAGACTGTCAGTGACTCTAGTATAAACGATGTGGGAGAAGTTGCCAAATGGTTTTTGGCCTGGAACTCAGGAATTGAAAATGATGAAAGTATTCGAAAAAAAGAAATGGGCAAAACATTAATGTCCTTCAAGTGTCTTGATGATATTCGGTCATGCCTCATTGGTTTTGTAAAACTGTTTTACTCAACCAAAACAATGTGTATTGATGAATTCTAATGTTATAGAAAAATACTTTCATCCAGCAGAGATCAGCCTATAATGGTGCCAATTCTAATCCAAATGCCTTCCAATACAAAAAAGTCACTGAATAACATAGTGCTAGGACAAAACACAGTTTCATTAAAGGCCAATGCTTGAAAATCCATTCGTGCAGCTGCCTCTCCATACAGCATCATAACTCACAAGCCTCTGAAGTAAAGGAAATTATTCGAAAACAGCGAAAACTGGGAACAAATCAAATTCATTTGAGTCTAAAACAAACAGGACAATAGGTGCATATTGGTAGTGATGCATCAGGTGTGAAAAATCATAGAACCAAAACAACCACAGATAACGTCATTAAGAAATAGCCCTTACAAGGATTTGGAGATGCACACAACGGACATACAGACGAAGTGTTGACTACATGCCTCCAAGAACAAAAAATTCTAAAGGCATAATAATCAGGTATTTCATTTAATTAATATACCGTTGATAGTTTCCACAGCAACTCTTGTCTTCACATACAGGCAACGTAATTTCCTGATGAAACACTGTTACAACATCTGGTTGTTTGCGATCGTCCCTAGATGGAAATTTATCAGGCGCAATCCAGCAGCTGTTTTGGCTCGACGCATAACAACACCACGTTAACCCGCTTTAAATATTTGCAGGCGATCCACTTCCACTCTGTAAAAAAATTAAAGGGATACATGACATTTTCATTATTTCTTCACTGACAAGTAGTTTAAATAAGATGAAACTGAGTAAAAAATAGAATTATTTAAACACAGTCTAAATTTGTTTCAGATATATTTCATAAAAAACCATCAGAACTGCTTTGTGTCCCTTTAAACTATCGCTTTGTTTCCAAACAATTTAACAATGTTTTAAGCATAAAATGCATCATTGCCAAGTGTAATCAAATAGTCTGATTTATTTTATCTTCATAAATTAAGCTACCACAGGCCTGCTTAGCTCAATCGGTAGAAGTGAATTGTCTATCAATAAAGGGGTTGTGAGTTTGAATTCCCGCTCAGCCGCAGTCCCTGTGAACATAGATATAAGACATTGAATCTCATTGTCATCCGTCTCTCCCCACTGAGTTAAGTGAGAAAGTAATCTGTTATTTGCAGAGATTGGTGTGCTGGAGTACTAGAGTTAACCGTCGAGGATCGAAGGAAAGAGTAGTTAGGTTAATTGATTTTCTGTTAGATCTCGATAGCAAAAAATGATGCTAAATATTCAAACAAACAAACAAAACCTATGCATCAGGGCTAGACTTTGTAAAAAATAACAGTATTATTGAACAGTAATCTCTATTTTCTGGTACAAATGTTTATGAAATTATTTTTTTTGCTATTTTATAGTAAAAATACTCCAATTTTGAAGGTAAATCATATATCTTTAGTTAAGTATATTATTTCATAACAATGATTATTGTTATTATTCATTTCATACTTTTCAAGGATCTTTCCCGGCGAATTGTGTATGGTCAATCCAAAAGCCAGTTTAATCGGATACTGCCTGCACTCTGCAACATGTACATCGAGTCTTGGGTTGAAAACTAAAAAGAAATAAAATTGCAAGATTCATGAACTCAAATGATCTGAAAAACAATAACAACAACAATGTATTTGCTAACAGGCTGAGCATAGTTATAACAGTAAGAATACAATGGAAATGTCATTCAAATATTGTTTAAAATTCATTTTTTAAAGCAAGTCACTGTTAATTAGTCTGAATATCAAACCGGGGGTTGTGAGTTTGAATCCCCATCTAGTCCCAGTCTCTGTGACGATTGATATACGATATTGCATGTCATTGTCATTCATTTCTCATTGCTGATTATAGTGAGAAAGTTTTTAATTACTTGCAGATATGGGTGTGCTCTAGTACAAGTTAACCTTCCAGGAAAGAGTGGTTATGTTAATGTTAACTGTAAGCCTGATTAAATAAGGCGTGCCTGGACAGCTTTTTATTATTTGGATATTCGATCTGCTGTCCAGATTATGCTTACTATTCAAACAAACAAAAATATCTTTACAACCTAAAAATACTTTTAAACATGAAATGAGTATTCTGATTTTATGTTTTGTTTTCATTGGTTATATCAGTTGATATCAGATAGTCTCCTAGGTCATTTCAAGATTATTTTAAAAAGTATCCAATTACAAAAATAATCAAAAGGACAATAAACTGAAATAACACGAATTATGTACCTGAGAAAGAAACTTTCTGTAGTTGTGTGTGACATTAAAAGATGGGAACAACAAAACTGGCCAAGTTTCATTAATGTCTGCAAGTATTCTCCGCAACCCGATAGCTAAAGGGTCTGACAGATGACTATCTATTTTCTACCATAGTTTACAAGGTGCTTATACTTTATCCAAATATTTTTTGTACCACTGCCATCCGAATCAAATTCATATAATTCACCTGGAAATCTATAATTTTCTTTCTATTGAAATTAATGAATAGGTCGTTTGTGGCAAACAGCTTAATCGAATTAATATCGTTTGCAATAGGTCGATTCAAACTTTGGATGAACTGAATGGTTTCAGGTGATGAAACTCCCTTTGGCACCTCATCAATTGCTTTGATAAGAGTAACATCTGATTGTCTTTGAATATACGACAGAACAACACGATGAGGCAACGCTGTTGAAAATAAACAACTCTCAAACCAGTATCTACTGTCATCATTATACATAACATTGGGAACTGGGGATAACCGCATAAAATCACTACATAAAATAAGTTGGATGCCATCAAACACAGTCTCTTTCTTCCTAATAGAACACACTTAATTGAGAATTGAGAGTTGCAAATGTTTTTTACTCAGCATCGAACACTCATCTATTATTAAAGTATTTGTTGTTTTAATCCTTTTCACAACATCTTTGTGTTTTATGTTGTTAGAGAGAACTTTCACTTGAAGGCCTGCCTTCGTCTATCCCTGCCCACCTGTGAATTGTGCAGCAATTTAATTCTGTTCTGTACACAGACCAGGCAACACCTTTTGTGCAGGTCAAATGCACACTTTTACCAACACGTTTTAATTGTTTTACAATTTCACTAATAACAAATGACCTTCCTGTACCTGCCGCTCCCAATAAAACAAAACTATGGCCGCTTAAAGCTTAATCAAGAGCTTTCTGTTGTTTTGCGTTTAACATATTTATAAAACTATCAAATTTCTGAAACATGCGTAAATTGTTTGCATTTGACTGGTTCTTGAGATTTAATATTCTACTTACCTTTACTGGTGGATACGCTGGGCGCCAGTGTTTAAATTTAAATTGACCAATCAGAAGAGCCTTTACAAGTGAATCTCATTCCTCCTCTTTAACAACAATGACTGTCTCCGAAGCTTAAAAAATAGCTACCGTGTATTTTATCTATGTCTGTCCGACAAAATCAAATGTTCGAATTACTTTGAACAGTAAGTACATATGCAAGTGAGACATGGTTGGTGGTTTAAAACGCAAATCGATCGAAATCCAGTCAAACGTTGTGATTCAGCGTGAGAAGTCGTGCTATGAAGTCGTGTGGCTGAATGACATCATTTCCGACCTGAAAAAATTTGAGAGTATCTGACATTTTAGCCGATTCTCATCGATTACTGTTATATATATATATATATAAGTACACTTTAATATGTATAGTTGGAAAGAGAAATGTGTTGGCTTTCCCACAGTGTGTTTTTTTCGAGAATGATACAATATTATTTAGTGTATTTTTTAGCCGTTTCTTCATCTAGTGTGATTGACACAAACTCTGTGGAGGGTCGAGTTCTAACCTTTTTCCATATTTCTGTATTCGTATTTTTTTTTTTTATAATTTTTTTTTCAATTATATGGCATATCGAGATTTTTTTTTAGAATTTTTTGTTTTAGGGTGTTGGGGTGGGAGGGAAGGGGTAATTCGTTTTTTATTTTTTTATTTTTAATTCGTGCTAGTCTCCCCTTGGTGATGTATATTCATATTTTGTGCCTTCTTCGTTAACACTTACGTCATACAAGAGCTCATTGACGATATGAAAAATGAATTAGAAATCGATACGCACTACGATAATAACCATCTTGTTGCAAACAGAAATAAATTGCGTGTTTTTATCATATTTGGCTCCTATTCAGACAGACTGTCAGAACGAAACTTTCACTTAGAATTTTGCCGGTATTGAATGACAGTGTTTATACTTGAATACAATAAAATTGGTATTGATTGATGTAATAAGGTACGACTTGTCACAATTCATTATTAAATTTAAATTGTATTTGAGTCATAACAGTCACGGCTTAAACATGGTTATAGAAACGCACCATCAGCATGTTTAGTAGCTATTCAGATGTGCAATGTGTTTGATTGCAATATATACTGATAAAGACACGCTTGGTAAATTTCAGAGTCACTTTATCAAGCTATTGTAAGAGATATTAACAGTTTTATAATATGTATGTAAAAGTATTTATTAAATGGTTTTGTAAATTTGATCAACATTTACATTCACTAATATTTTATAACTGTAAACATCGCTTAGTACACTAGTTCGATAACGTGGTTCCGAAAATCAGCCTGTGTTTCTTTATCCTTTCTGTATACTACGCTTGTAATTCATACTAAATAAGGAATAAAGTACAAACATTTTTTACTTACTTACACCGCGTTGCGATATGTCTATTGCCATCATGAACAGCATTGCGTTTTTATTATTTGAAAAATAATATGTTTTAATCCATAGAGAAAAAAACAAAGAACGTAAAATTCTGTAACATCTATGAGATGGTTGTGCCGCCTGTAACGGTTGAAGACGGAAGTGATTGAAGATAAACATTTGTTGTAAAGTTCACCCACTGTATATCAATTTGTATATTCATTAAACGTAATTACACAACATAAACATCCGTTTAGTAAATAACAATACATACACTGTAGTAATATAGTACAACATTGCATAGTCATTGCTAATAAGTATACATGTCTAAAGTTGTAATTGTTCCTGTATGAAATTAAAATTAATAAAAGTTAGTTAAAAGTCCTGCTTAAGCACCAAACGTCGCGACTAGCGGCCGAAACCACTGCACTGGCTAAGAACTACATTGTGAATGTTGAAATACGAAGACTGAAGAACGAAACGAAAGTACGCCTTCTGCGTCTAACTCTTTACTCCTATTTCATTACTTAAATGTGTTTAATGCGCTTTAATAAAATTACCATGTTTCTAGCATATGTGACCTATAGTAACCAATTAAAAAAACAATACATTTTTGCTGGTCTTTTTTAATCTTGGAAACACTACCCTAGTAACAAGTTTTGAATTGATAATAGCCGCATGGATTTATTGTAAATCTGGTGGTTTCAAACAAGAACAGATAAGTTAATTAAGTTGTCATCACATGTACGATAAAAGCGGATAGATTTTGCTAAACAGACTAACGTGTAGAAATGTATCTGGCTGATAAAACATGTACATTAAAACATGATTTTACATAAATAATAATTATTTTTTAATTAATAAAATAATTTCCATACAAGTTCCCTGTAAGATGTAAGATACAGGTGTAAAAAACTATAAGATAAACTTACAGGTGTAACAATTCTTTGCTGCATATTTTAAAACGGACTTTAGATTTTAGATTTAAGACAGTTTCCCGAATTATTGGATTAAGGTATTTGACTGTATTTTCCGGCTCTAAAAATACATTTGATAAATGATATCGATGTAATATTGAAACCCTTATTTAGTTTTATATTTGTAATTAATGCAGTACTTTGTAAAGACATTTAGTGAAAGATTTCGTTTAATCTATTTAATTTAATTACTTATGACTCAATCCCGTTTCATGTTAAATCAAAATATGGTTAACCTGAGCTAACCTGAGCTATCAAGTTGCCCTATTAGCAACATGTAGAATTTCATACCGCATACCTTTAAAACTTACACCACCCATATGATACACTTAAGGATAGTACCATATGTCCATAATCAGTGGTAATAATAACTAATTAGAAATAAGACAATAAAATATTTTTTATATATTATAACCGGATAGAGATACTGTGTGGCAATTCAAGAAATCTACCTAAGGCTTTATAATGAATTGATAATATTACCTATCTTTATCAACAACATTTATTTAAGTATTGTTTCCGTTAGACTTTCTTATATATTCGTGTATTTAATGAACATTAGAGACGTAAATAACAAACCAATATTATAACAGTATATGATATGTAGTTATATGTAAAGTAAGCATCAAATGTAGGCTCAGAATGTTTAAACAACAGATGGTATTTTGTATTAGTCCTAAATAAATGTGATAAATGTTTGCGGGTTCAAATATCATAGTCTTGGCAAATTATACATCTTATATTGCGACATCACTGGATTCGATAGAAATGATTTGAATACCAGACGTATAATCTCTCAAAAAGTCACGGGTTGAAAATTTACAGTAAATAAGCATGTTGTATTTTAAGGAAAGACTAAACTACATACCAGTTTTTGGGTATATTAATGCACGATTGCATTATTTTAATAGCGTATTTTTTAAACTTTCATATCTGGGAAAACGGAATCGATAGTGAAATAATCACAAATAGTTTTATAAAAATTAATTGAAAAGCAAAAGCTGAATTTGTAAAATTACTTTTACAACTTATGTTTTCATGCAATAAGTCAACTGTGACTTTTGTTCGATGTGCCATTTTGATGTTAACGTTTCAAATGTATGCTTTATTCATATAAACAATAATGTATCAAAGAAATCCGGTTAGTGTTACATTGATGATATAACAGAAGTGAAAAATTGCTTATCCGGTGTGAATCCTTTGTTATAAATGCTCATAAATAAACATTCGCAAAATGTTTATGAAGATGAAATATTGAAAAATGTCCTATCTCTCGGGTATAATTCCTTCCATTAACATATTAAATCTTTATGGAACTGTTTTTTACTTCAACAAAAATTATACAAATGTAAAACGATAATATATAACTAGATTAGTAAAGCGACCTGTTCTGAACACACAGATAAATGTGCCAGAATGACATTTAAACATACAAGGTTGCGAACAGCATTTATACATGTAATAATGACTTGAAACAACTGGAAACGGTATTCGCATATGACAGGACATATTGTTCAAACTATGTTTTACAATACTATACCAAAACCTGACTTGACAAAGTGTTTCTTGGAAATGTATACGGCAATGCATTTTACTTGATTTATATTCAAATATACACATGTATGTGATTAAACTATTAACATTCAGCAAGGAGAACAGTGTTGTTCAAACTTTGAAAAAACTGGTTATACATATACAAATTACCATTTCCAAGAAAATAAGTAAAATAACTTATTGATATAAAAGTGTCGAGCTCTTCGCCTTAGACTATTTGTACAAACAAAATGAAATAAACTAATTTGTAGGAAAATCAAGGTGTTGATTTGATTGTTTTTTCTCAATTTCTATGATTTCATGAAACTCTTTCAATTTTGACAATCCTGCCCATTTGATGCAGTGTATTTTTAAATATCTTTTAACTGTTATATCTTCATCCAACGGTACCGTACCCCAACTATGCTTTCTTGAATGCAAGAATTGCTTCCATCGCTAAGGGGAGGTAATTGCTAAGTAAGAATAACACAGAATTAATTGGTGTGTGTGAGATGTTAACTTCAGAGTTTAAGGGAAATAGACATTCATTTATAGAACTGATCCGCAGTAGATAGATGAAATTTTTATAAAAGGCATAGTATTAACATGATGGAGTTTCTACAAAAAATAAAATTGCAACTTCTTAAGAGGAAAAGCTAGTTCGGTTATATGCTTATGACAACCATATGTATCAAGCGCACACACAACAAATATTCACGTGTATCATACTTAATATGTTAATATGTAAACGTTAACCGAAGTTATTTAAAGAGATAACGAATGTCATAAAGGCCAGCAAAATCTTTTTATAAATATATGTATAATATTGTTACCATACTTTACACATATTTATATATAACGTCTCTCTGTTGTTGACTATTGATCAACTATAACCTTATAGTTCAGGAGAACTGAAGCTGAACCTTTCAATAGGGTAGATACAAGGGTTTTCTTGCAGTTTTCTGCTCTTAACGATGTTCTTAATGAAAATCCACTGTATGACATTTTGTCATCTTTGAGGAATTTATTTTATTGAAGGAAATTCAAAATGGCCGCTATCGTCAAATTTCAATGCGTTTTTCTTACATATGCTTAATTAAAGGATTATATGAAAATTGTTAACATAACTAAATGGAAATACGACTTGTAAGCAGAGCATAATTCAATAAATGGTTTTCTTTTTTCTAAAGAATAAATCTAAACATCCTATTCTTACTATGTTATAATCATTAATATATGTAACGCGGATATCAAAATGCATGTTTAAATTGCAGGAAACGTAATAACTAGATAGGAAATATCACACAATTTTCAGCAATGACTTGATTAGATAAAAACTGTGGTTTAGATAAAAAAAAACAATGCAATGTCATTTAATGATGACTCCTCAACACAATAATAAAAATGCAGCAACAACGTTGTATTTAAAGATTTAATTGTTTTCATGTCGTCTCGCATTATTAGCATTTTCCCATTTTAGAGTACTTGACTATTTTTACATTAATAGGTTTACCCGTTAAAATTTCTTTGAAAGTGTCCAACCTATTTTCAGTTCAATTGATTTAACATTTTCCATTTATATACCACTGAAATCATTGTCATCACTTTCAGTGTTGTCATCACTTATAATATCATGCTTTACTTCATTTAACATTACTGTATACTCATTATTGCACATGTCGGCGCGACATTTACAAAATGATGTGCATGAAAGCTTTTCACTTTTGCAACTACATTGATTTCTGTCACAAGGCGGGTCTGAAGAACAACTTCAAGCTATCACTTTTAGAATGTTTGTTGGAGCTGAAGCCTTCCCTGTCGTAATGGGATGTGATACGCCATCCTCTAAGGACCATCCAAAATCTTCAACATTTACCGATGGTGCCCTTTTCACCTCAGCTGCTTTCAAAAGCATTGTCTGAAGATGCACCCTCATGTGGTATTTCAAAGCGTCATCAGTTCGAGGGAGAGATTTGAGGTTTGAGCAATTGTCTTTCTTTGTAGTAAACATCGTATAACGGAGTTCATTCAAGCTTAAAGTGGTATTGAATCCATATAGTAAACTCAACAAACTAAACAATCTGCAACCAGTTCAACATCAGGAGTAGTTTTATCTCCTATGGGACCCAGTGAAAGTTTTTGATGTTTCAGCATCAAGTTTATTGCAGAAATCTTTCCTTTGCCAAAGGGATAGGACACAGTATCACAACCGGTAGCTACATGCAACGGCAGAAATTCCAAACACTTATCACCAAGATTTGATGCTGAAGCGTTTATATCTATGATCTTTCCATCTATTTTCTTCACTGTTATTTTCTTAGCCAATTGTTTCCATGTAAAGTACACTAACAAGACGAATACATCAGTTTCGTCACTTAATATTTGGATATGTAAAAGCGAATAATCTTTTGCAAGAAGAAGGGTATAACTTGTCTTACTGATATCTGCTTCTTCGTGTTCAAATTCCTTATCCTCTTCGTCAATCATTTTCAGTGGGGCATCATGCTGTGTTGTACACAGTAATCGTATCAGCTTCTTCTTGTTTCTGACATTTTTCATGAAGATATTTCTTGATGGCAATGGTGTATTTGATGACATTTCCATATCACAGGTGACAGTTCCAGACGTACTTCTTTCGCGCTCATGGAATATGATGGACCCTTCGAAGTACCTGTCAAACACAACATAAACACTGTGGTCTCGTGTTACCGACTTAATGAAGTTTGTGGCAAGGACATCAATTGTTGCTATCTTTGGCCATGATACATGATAAAGCATTGCGTTTCCATCAATGATTTCCACATCAGGTTTATTTGCTGAGTCCGTCTGAGGTGTCATAACTGCTAGCTTATTCAAAAGTGAAGATTTATTTCCTTTTCTTAGATCTCCATACTCATCAAATAAGCTAAACGGTAGTGGAGCTAACTCAAAGCTGAGTATCTGTTGAAGATCAAAGTTTCTATGTGCGCTTGTCACCAACATGCGAGCATACAACTTTTCAGTATCATATACAGTCTTGTTCTACTCTGACTCCCTTTTTCATCGTTTCCATTGTAACAATTTCTTTCTTGACTGGATCGTACCAGACCTTTGGGAAGTTTGTTCCTGAACTTTGCAGCCATACGCTCACCAATTACCACTGCATCTTGAACATTGACTTTTTCATTTGCAATATGGCCATTAACGATGTTCATTAATTTGTCTCATGGTGTTTTTCAGTTGGTGTCTGTATTTCTCAAGTTCCTGTCGTATTTTCTTTCTATCTTCTGTATCAAGAGCTTTTTTCTTTTAGTTCCTTCCTCTGTGGTGCCGTGAGAATAGCCTATGCCCTGAATCTTCTGCACAGCAGAACATTGAATCCATTGTCAGCGAAACACTATTACACAAATTGTACGATAAAATCCATCGTGATACTTGATCAGGAGAAAGGGTGATACCTACAAGGCCAGGCCACCCTTTGCTTTTCCATACCTGATATAGGTTTGTTCTCCAAACTGGTCTGAAAATACTGCATTCCATGGGCCTTCATTATGTCGACAAACGTGATCGCCTTTATGAAACATGTGCTGTGCTTCTTCTGGGAGACATTCCTTCATTTCTAACAAATACCATACTGAGTATTTGGCATAATTAAAGTGTGCTGCTGCAAAATATAAGGAATCATACGATGTACACAAAATATTAGTGTAAAAACCAGTTTGCTTCTCTTTCGGCACGCAAGAATAGTAAGGCAATCCAAACTGGCGTCACAAGGCAATCTATCCAGAGGCGTCCCATAGGAGTCTGTCTTTGTTTCTCAAGTTTTGACTGCAACATATCAATGTCAGTGCCTTCTATCAAGAATTCTCTTAGTATTTCAGTGACAATCATACGTAGTCCTCTATTTGCCTTTGGCCATGCCTTCTCATTAGGCATATTGGCTATTCCCCTGAAGGCTGCATTCAGTATATCCTCAATACCAGACCCTTTCATAAGAGTACCAATGCAACCAATGAATGACATGAGCATATGCATTCCACCCGGACGTACAACGAGATGTTTCCATCGCTTAGGCTCTGACCACTTTATTTTGAGAATAACTTTGAAGAGTTGCATGTCAGCTACGAGATGTATGAACCTTTGACCATGGGCTTGGATGAACTATTCAGACTGCAAAATTGTTGTAAGGACTGTGTCAGGATGTGAAGGCGATGCATCGATCAATGGGCCAAATACATACTTTGTTCGTGTAATCTGGACTTCCTGTTCCCTTTCTGACTTTGTCATATAACCTGACCACTCTGGTATGTCTGGCATGTCATAATTATAATTCTCCATAACTTGCTTAATCCATTTCAAATCATTTTCGGCTGCGCTGATAATACTTTTTTCGACTATCTTGACGTCATCAAACGATTGCCCGACTCGGTTATTTAATGATGGAAGTTTGAAGGTTTTGGTTCCTGGCAATGGACAAATTCCACAGGTGACATTTCGCTGATCTTAAGATTACTCGATTCATCTTTACTGATCCTTGGTATTGATATGTCCATGTTTCCAGGCTGTCTACCTATATCAATATCTTGCTGTGTGAATTATATTGCCATTGCGTGCATTTCTCTTGTTCCATTTGGCGTAAATATATTCAAATCATAATTATCACACCATACGCAAATTGGTCCATCATTAATGTGTAGACCCATTGCAGGAAACCCTTGCTCACCTACATATTTAGCAGCAGAATTCCGAAACCTTAGTACTTCGTCATACGAAGATGTTTATTCATACTCGTGCATTATATCAATAGCTTCTTTTGCTCCTTTATGGTGCATTTTGATGGCAACACCCAATGTAGTCTGATTAGGGCTATGTAAGATATATCTTTGGATCGATTGTGCTAAACTTAACGAAAATTTTGAATTTTTTCCTTAAGAAACAAGTTGAGACACAAACTAAAGTAAAGTTGGACTTGTGTTGTTGATAGAGTCCGGCAAGTTATAAGAATTGAGATCATAATCTTTAATCTTTGGTAATGATGATGTTTCTGCTCTTATTTGTTTGATAATATTGTCTAGTTGGAGATCATCCTCGCCTTCTATTTCTACCAATTTTAAATTCAGTGAAACAAATTATCTAAAACATAATATACTTGCACATCCCTCAATTCTTTTAACCATAAGATCACTGCCAAAATGAGTTGTAAGTTTTGAAATCAGTTGTCGTCGTGAGATGTTCTCTGTCTGCACTGACAGACTGTTTCCCTTTATGTAAATGTCATATAAATCTGTTGGAAGTCCAAATCTTATTAGGCGTTACTTCCATACTTTCAATAACACTTTGAAAAGCATGATCTTGAAAATCTGATTACATTACGCTCAGAAAGAAACGAAACTGGTGTAGCACGTCTTGTGATACTGTGCATCAACAGCATGCAAATCCGATGCTGCCCCAAAAACTCTTATGCGAACTTCTTCAGCGTGTGTGTCTCCTCGCTTGTCACAAATGTATATTATTGTATCTTTTAAGGATGGTCCAGATTTTGGTAATGTCCTACATTTCATTACTTTACGCCATCTATCTGGGTGGCTGCTTTCAAATTGTAAGCATTCATTTCCACAAAATAAACAATGTTTTTGAAACTTAAAATGATCACCCTCAGATCTTCTCTTTCTTGGTGGCTCCTGACTACTTGAAGTTGATTCCCTCAGTCCATGTTTTTTTCTTTTATCTGGATATATGCAGAGTTGATGTGTATGTAGAAACACATGATTTATGGTATTTCATCTCAAACTTCAGTCTTCTGCTTAGCTCTGCTCCATTTTCCTGTAAAGGTCGTCATGTCTTTGTTTACTTGCTGATATGATGCTGTTTATTCTTTCCGGGCCTGCTACATATAAAGGTTTATTGAAGACGTCACACTCGAATAAGCACGCATGTGTCATTCTGAAATAAAATGAATATATTACACAAAGAGGCAAGAAATACGTCTGAAAGTGAAAGTTAATAACTGAAAACAATTTTTTTTTTGGATAACTGTCAATGATATTTATTCTTCAAAGTTATGACTGATATGAGCTTCCATACATTGAAATTTTGAGCGAAACTTCTTCCGTTTCACGTTAAATTGATTATTTTTTTAATATTTGGTAAATGAAATAAATATATGGCTGTAGACATCTACATAAAAGACATTGACATGGGGAATTATCTTTATAAGCTCATCTATTGCCATATAACATATGCTCTTATAAATATAACCGTCAGAATCTGATGTCGTCTGCACTCAATAAACACGTTCAAAAATACAAATTTGACATATAATAAAAGGAATGATCATGGTATAGATTGAATGAGACTGTTTATCTTCATAATATATATATAACTTCTTTACATTAGCTTACCCAACTCTGTAGTGTTTTTTTAAGTTTATTTGCTGTAGTTTTCGTTGTAAACAAACTTCTCCTTTCTGAAGAGTATTAACTATGGGAGGCTGAAACCGTCACATCTTGTTTGCTGCTAGTACACTGCCAGGTCATGGTGTTTCTTTGTGATAAATGGCATTTAGTTAATATTCTCAAAACCCGCATTAATGTCACATTGGTTGTGTTGGCTAGACTATTTGTGTGAGTTCAAATAGTTTACATTGGAGACAACAAATAATATGTGATTATATTTATATTACCTCCCTTTCTGTAACGATTATTTTATCTTGACGTGTGAATCTAAAATCTGTATTCTTTTTAACGATAACCTTCCAATCAGAACCGTTTTAATATCAATGTTGTTAAATATTTTAATGTGTTCAACAAAATAACAAACATACAAAAATAACAAAAATAATGAAAAATTACAAATAAAAATTTAAAGGTGGGGTAATATAATGACTGATAAAAAAATTTCCTCAATGATGCCAAGGTGGCATACAGCGGATTCTTTTTCGATACACTCTAAATAACAAGAAACCGAAATAAAACCTTATATCTACCCTAATGCGTGGTTCGGTTATTTTTTTCTATTATTCTCCTGGACTATTAAAATTATGGGATTGGCTAATATATCATGACTATTTAAAAATGTCGCTCACGAATGTCAGTTTTGAAATATAAGACGTAAAAGCGCAAAACCGATGATTTACAGTGAACAATCAGACTGTTTTCCGTACAAATCGTCTAGACAATATCTTGTAAAATCATTTCAATATGCAAAAATAAAAGCAATGGATTGATGATATTACCTAGAATTGAGTCAAAACAGGACCTTAACATCGTCTAAATATTAAACATTTCAACGCATAGAAAGAGTTTTAAAAAAATGTAATTGCAAAAAAATATATATATGTCTAGCTGTAGATACAATAAATATATAAAGACCAAAGTCACCACAACAACAACCGTGAACTGAACATGGACATAATCAATGTAAAACATTAATAAGAATAACAACAATAACGATAATTATAATACCAACAATAATAGCATAGTATTAAAAATACTTTGTACAGCATATGCATAAGGGATACCAGCCCACGAACAGACAAAACATTTGATATCAAATTGTAATCGGTAAATGACTCCCTAACGTAAATGTAATTACTGTTCTATTCTATAAGCACCGTCTACAGTTTAACAAACAGTAACTATTTTATCGATATTTATGTAGTTTCAATGGGGCATGCAAAGATCTTATAGATTTAATAAACATAAAGATGTTGTTTAAATAATTGATTGAAGACTAAAGTTTTGAGAAACAGCTTTGTACGAGGTATGTCCCAAAAGTAATAGGACGCATTTAGAAATATAACTTTTAGTTTTTCAATCCGAACAAAACTTGGCATTGGTAATTTTCAATATCTAAACTATAAGCTTGCAAAATTTCAATATCGAACACCACTATTTAACATTAATTTTGACAAGTCAAAATGTATATGTTACAAAGTACGGGGGAGATTGACGTCATTTGTGTGACGTCAAATTGACATTCAAATGAAAGTCATTCTTTTTTCGAAGTATGAACCGCTGTGCAAAACAAAATGTTTGTGGTACTGCAGCCACTTCTGGTACATGTTACGGTACTATGATGAGTCGTAGATCCTAACCACAGAATGTACACTCCGGCACATGGCCTGGATGTACTAAAAGCGCTTTGCACAAATATCTGACTTGAATCCGAGGAAAACCATACAAAATTTCGGTCGTTCAGATCGCTAATGGTCATTTACTTTTGTCTCACCATTGAAAACCCGTTTGTACCACCATAATATAAGACTCCAGGATATGCCTTCTGTTAACGAGTTGTGTGAAATAAACTTCAGAGTCTCATGTGGGATCATATCACACCCGACACCAAATTTTACCACACTCCAAATTTCCACTCTAGGCGTGACTTCGTCCATTTTCTTTACCATTCAAACTCGCAGTTGTTATTTTAAAAGTGCGCAAAATAATCAAATATTGATCGATAACGTCGAATTTCAAAATGACATGATCTGAAATTCATCCACTGTTATTTCATAACATTTGACATGATATTGGGGAAGATGTCTGCTTTCAAAGGCATATTGTTTTTTTAAATGGCGTCTAATTTGAAAGTCCCCCGTACTTCCAAACTTGCGTTACTATGGTGCTGTTTGTTTGAACTTAACAATGACTGAAAGTTGATTTGATGTTTTATGACAATAGAATATGTTTCGATCTATCCATTGATACCACTGGTTTGCATGTGACACCCTAAATACAAAAATGACAGGGTCGTCCTATTACTTTTGGGACATACCTCGTATAGATTTTGAACTGGCAGAGCTTTTCAAAGTGATTTAGTCTAATACACACTATTATATGGGTTCGTCTTACCATGTCGCTGACGTAAGTCTCAAGTTAGAGATCATTCCGTGCAATAAAATGCATTATAAACTATTTGCGTTTAACAATGACATCCGTCAGGTTGTCGTCGCTAGCCTGATCCACATACACAAGTGAGTATAGATATTGATCGTATAATCAACATGTTTGCGTCACGAAAATGCAGAAAACGAGAAAGTTTTTTCTAAAGTGACTTTGAGATCTTTATCAATACCATATGGGCAAACATATACACATCGTTTTCGGCCAAAGCTACATGTACGCCTCTGACCTCATCTGAGCTCGCTAACTTTGCATGTGTTACATGAACTTTCAACAAAAAACATTTATTTGTCAGTTGACACAAACATATTTTACATGTTACGTTTCAGACTTTTTGCTAGACACAAACTTTAATCTTGTGATACTTTAAAGTACCGACGCAAGTTGGAATTCATTAACACTACATTTTTTCGTTTCCGCTTTCTATACGGAGTATTTAATATGTACAGAATTACAGAATAAGTAACATCTGAGCTTTTATGTAAATTAATCATAAACTATAACACGTACTACAAATACACCAATACACATTAAGTACATGATGGGGAAAGGGTCGTGCTCCTTAATGTGTAACCCAAGCATCGGATGAAGTCTTGATTTACATGCTAGTGAAAAGAAATTAACTACAACGTGAACTTAAGGACATTTAGGGATTAAGCTCGCAATTTATCACGAAAGAATGTTGTTTCTGATAGAAACTTGAATCAAACATATTGACATTTTAGGTCATCGTTTCATTTTTGCTTTTCTGTTTAGTTTTGTGGGTTGTGTGTTTTTGTGCGGTTTATTGTTGTGGTTCTTTAGTTTTTGTTACTTTTTTTTATTATTGTTACTTTTTGGAAAGAAATGTATCGTGTGATTAATGCTTAAAACAAGAGGATGATAAGTACCAGATTTGAAATAAAGGAGATGGGGAGTACAACTACACACTATACTTAAAATAAAGGAGATGAAGGATGAATCTTCATACCATACTTGAATTAAAGGAGGACACAGACTACAACTACATATATATATACATACATATATATATACCATATTTCAATTGAAAGAGATCATGAGTACATCTATATAGCACATTCCATTTGAAAAAAGTCTAGAGAACAACTACATGCCAAAAAGAAGGATGAATATATACCATTTTACAGAACAATGTATAATTATTTTAGCGGCTGCTATGTTCAGGATTTGTCCAATACCCAAGATCAAAATTTTAGATTTGTTCATTTGTCAAACGTTAGGATATATTTGTCTGTAAATTCTCCGGACTAATGCATTATCTTATTTCGAATACTACTTTCATCTACGTTACAACTACACACACAACATATAAAAATAGATTCACCATCCAGCGATAGCATAATAGACGCAAATGTAAAATGTTATAAAACTATGGCATCAGTCCAGTGGTAGAGCATCGAACCCATGATCGGAGGGTTGTGGGTTCGATCCTCCGCTACGGCTATGTGTGGTGTCCTTGAGCAAGGCACTTTTTCCGCATATGCTTTGTACTGGTACTACCCAGGAAGACTTCGAGCGTGATTTGTCTAAGTTGTAAGAACTTGTTTCACAATCGAAGTAAAATAAATACGTTTAAAACAAAAACATCAGTTGCACTTGTAACGGTATAGAATTTAGATTTATGATTATTTGCACCAGTAATACTGCGTCAGCAAGTCGTTAAATAAAACTATAAACAATATGCGTGTTTACATGTATTAAGTTGGGTGTTTTTACAATAAAACACTACTGATTCATGTGCTTAGATAAATTCTTTGTTTGTCAAAACATTATCATTAATCACAAATGACAGTGTATTTTATATGAATGAATAAGAAAGTCCTATCAATATTTTTTTATAGAAAAAAATCGAGTTTTAATTTCTAATTGTTTGAAATCTGGGTTTTTTATCTATAAGATGGATGATTGTATGGCGGACTTTTCCAAATAAACAAAAAGTGTTCCAGCACGTAGTATGTAAATAATGGTGAGTAAGACATTTACATAACTAAGGGAAATGTATAAATGTCACTACTGGTAACCGTAAACGAATATACAAAAATATTATTCTTAATTTTTCTTCAGGTCTTCAGAACTCTGTTATTTTTAACCATTTATTTTCAGTCTGGGTGTTGCAGACCTGCAATACATCATATACGTACATTATTAAAACTG
The DNA here is from genome assembly GCA_029582155.1 of Panopea generosa. Taxonomy (NCBI): domain Eukaryota; kingdom Metazoa; phylum Mollusca; class Bivalvia; order Adapedonta; family Hiatellidae; genus Panopea; species Panopea generosa. Next base: position 18,862,779 of record CM055906.1, read on the forward strand.
GCTTTAAAGTAATATTTAAATATATTTAGTCGTACAATGTATGAATCTGCCAAGCTTCTATATAAATATACAAATATCACATAAAAAATAAATTGTTTCCCATATCAAAGACTTCGTCTACAAAACATGTTGTCTTATATAGTTAGTTTTACAGTTCATTAACTGAAAAGACACTGCTGTAAAAGTGAAAGGCAAACATTTATTGTTCTCTACCTGCCAAAAAAAGATACCTTTATCAACAGTTTTCCAATATCCATCAACAATAGAACAACATCTGGTCATTATAGAAGGACAATAAAATAAACGATGGATCCTTGTTGATATAAATGTGTCAAATTTAATGTTTTAGACGTATCAAAATATCAATCGTATTCGAGATGACGTATAATATTTCAGAAAGTGGAAAACAATTTGAATTACAATGTGTGGATTTTAGAATATTTAGGAATAATCAAAACCAGATTAAACTTAATTGTATAATATTGGGAATGTAATATATTAAATCCATATACGACTAATATCATATAGACATAATGTGCTGTATTATTTCCTTAATGATATAAGTGTCCAATTACATATATGTATGAAGAAGTTTCATCAATAAATATTACAAATGAATAACTAACATTATGAAACCAGTTGTAAAAGATTTTTTTTTTAAACCAAACTCTTCATGAGCTGCTGTTGACATGTATTCACGCTGTGCTTTGTTTGTGTTTGAATTAAGTTAAAATTTCTTAATAATTGAAACGAACTGGTACGTATACATGATGCGTGAAAACAATTGAATAAGATTGTAGTATATATCCCACGGTGACAATTTATATTGACATTAAAAGCATTTCACTCGATAACAAAAATTATTTAACGGAGCATAAGATCATTTGAAAATTCAAATCACTTTTGTCCAATGCATGATTTTGTATGAAATCAATGTTGACCCATACGGACACACAATGATAAGCAGATAAATTTATCCAAGTAAGTCCATCTTTATTTTGCATTTAAGAAACTATCAAGAGTTTCAATGAATGTAGTCATGCTTGAATTAAAAATTAGTAAATTAGCATTGTGTTACCGCCCAAAACATATCAAACAATAATATTTAGCATATATGGCTAAAATCGTGAAACAGTATATACATTTCAAACATGTGTAATGTCCCTACCAAAAGTACAAAACAAATTAGGATTGCATGTATATGAGTATTATAAATTGCATACTTGTATCATGTAGCTATAGCATTTAAAAATTAACTGCCATATTCAACGTAAACATTGCCAGAACTGTGTCGCATATCTCTTTAATTCATAAAAATAATAAAATGTACGTGATCTACAGTTCTGTGTCGGAGGTAATGAAATAAGTTATAACCAATACATGCGTCAAAAACATAACATTTGAAAGTATACATAACGTGATTGAGTGACAGAAATAACGAGAGAGAGAAATGGTTTGTAATAATATTTTATATATTAGTTTTTACTAATTTCACTTAACTCGATTGCGAAATATATCTTAGAGCTGGTATAATTCCCTCTGAGTCCGTGTCCTGGTTATAACCAGAATAACGAGTTGATTTGAGGCTCTCGGTTCCAGGCTGTTTTGTTTTATTTATTTATTTATTTATTACTTATTTATTTTACATCGAATGTGTCACAGGTTCTTACATCAAAATCAAAACTCCTTGTGAAACAAGTATTAACATTGCATGAATCGAACTCGCAGCCATCGGCGTGAGCGACCACCGCTTTATCCACTACACTACCTTATTGCGTTATATAATCTGGATTATGTCATGAACAAAATACCGTCAATTGTTTATCGTCAAAAGTATGTATTTAAACTCGTTATAATTGCTGATAATTGAATTGGACCAGATCATTGAAATAACATAAATGATTTAGTATATCCGTAAACATTTGAAGAATTTCCGGACATCATCGATTAAATCCGAGTAAGCGCTTTAGTTTCAACTGTTTTACTTCATAACGCCAATCCTGTCAGTTTTAAACACGTTGTATCTTTTTTTTTTTAAAACGATATCTTCAGATAATGGTTATGCTGCTTTAAGTATATGAAATATTATTGTTGTTGTTTATTTGTGAGTTTTTTTAATATTTATTCTTGCCAAAGTGATATATCTAATATTTGATCCATATGCATTAAGCTTTCGCTTGTGGATTATACTTACCTCAAAATGAAACTCGTTGAATAAGCAGTTAAATCAGAAACAGTAGGTTTAAATAAAATGAATTTGTAAATTAAATTTTCTATATTACTTGGTGTATTGATTAACTATCCCAACATGTTTAAAGATCTTCATAAACCACTTAAACAAGAATCTCATAGAGTTAAAATTTCTTTTTACAATAGAATGAGTATATTTCTAAAAACAAGATCTGGTGTAACATTAACCAACGTTCATCTTTCTAATCTGTTTGTGATGTTTTAATTATCACTGCGAGATAGTTTTTATAACAAGTGTGATTAATCTGCTGTGAGTAATACGCTCAGACAACAATATCTTGGTTTAATGAATATTGCAAGAGGATTTTACCGTAATAGTGTAGAAGCTCCTTGCGCGCAAATCTTGTATTACTTTAAGATTTTAAACTTTATAACACCATCGTTAGTTAGCATGTTTTCATTCTGTTTTTATTAAAAAATAAATTGTTGCGCTACTATGTCACATGCGAAGTAAATATACGGTTTGTGTCGAAACCTGTCCAAAGAAAGAAGTATTAGAATCTATGATTTAACCAAATCTTGAAGTTCAAATACAGTTAAGTTAAAAAGCTTAAACCTGTTTCATCACCGCAACCCCCCACCCCCACCCCCCACCCACCCCTACCCCCACCCCACCATAATTACTAGAATCATATAAAAGCTGTAACTCCGTTATAATTAGCATTACATAGAGCTATTGCTGTAAGGCTTAAATCAGTGTCATCAAATCGATGATCCGAAGTACATGTAGCATATATCTTTGCATATTCATGTATTATTTCAGTACTACCGTCTCAATGAAAAATTCCTTACTTGAAAGAAGTTTACTGTTCAAGTTCTTTTCAATTCACTTCAGATTCACAATTCATTGCACAAGACTAGTTAATTTAATTTATTTAAGTAGTGCGTTTAATCTTGACTTCTTTTATAAAACGTCTGACAGTTTTGCAATAAAGATATTCTCGCATAGCAGATTATTTAGTGTTGATACAATTTCCCCTGTTAAAGAAATTAAGTGTTTAATTTTATTAAATCATTTATTCCAGCTAAAAGTTTGAAAACGTTATTAAGATAGTAAATTGTTAAATAAATTCAAGTTTTTTGGTCAAAGTTTAATTAAAGTATATACCGATATATATACATATCTATGGAAATAATGGTAATTTTTCCGCATACACAAAGTTCGCTAAAACAGTAAATACCAAAAATATTTGCAAGCGTATTATATTACTGCCATTATCTGATATTAATTATATTTGTATGCAAATATTTCACCACTACAACTTTGTTTGGCATTAAGTACGTGATGCTATCGTTGTTGCACTCGTCAATCACGTAGCGTGTTGTGTTGGGGGGGGGGGGGGGGGGGGGGCTGAATAAAAGGGTCATACATTTGTGCTGTGCTTGAGCAGATGTTTTATCTGTATAGGCTTGGTTCTATGGTCCTACACATTATAACATTAAGGGACTAAGTTGAAAGAACTGTTTTACAGTCGATGTACAACAAACTATACTAAGTGTAAACTGGCACTGTCAGTTTCATTCAATCCACTTACACCTACTTTTACATGTATATGTAATGTATACATATTTCTATTTTAATGTTCATTTAAAAACTTTTTGTACGTTTTTTTTTAAAAACGTTTTGTAACAGAATAAAAGCTACTGAAACAATACGTACACTTTATTATTGCTATTTGATATACGGCAATGAATTCTTATTGTAGAAGGCACATACCAGGCTAATTATCATGAGTGCACAAGACTTACAAAAGAGAAATGTTTATCTTTAATAAAGCTTTATATAATAAGTATTACAATATTACTTTTATTACGTTTTTAACTGCAAACTGACATGACAGGTGAAAATACAAGCAAGCACCATGTATGTGCTTTGAAGTGATTTCACTTGATTGTGTTTTGTATATATACAACCTGAATGTTAAATTGTCTGTGTATTTAAAATTCGGTAAGTGATATTTTGCGTATGACCTATGCTTAGCAACATTAAATAAAATATAATCTGATTCATACCTTTCTTATGACTATATAATCATGTATATCATGAAGGAATCATAGATGTGCTTAACAAAATTATGATTTATAGATGCTTTTTAAAATTTATATATTGCTTTAATTTGTTTTAATAGCTTCTTGTAACTTGTAACATTGTATGAATACTCGCAATGGTATTGATCAACTGTTTTTGGGTTCGTTTGATTTTTGTGGGGGAGGGGTTATGTGTGTGTGACGGTGGGGTGGGGGGGGGGGGTTGTCAAGATTAATAATCCGTTTATTATATATACACACACACAAAAACAACATGACACTATTGAATTTGGATATATTGAATTAATATATTTATATACATCACATTTTTTATTCACTCACTCATTTTATAATCACCATATTCAACATGCATGATTACTCATTAACTCATTAAGTTTAATAACTCTATAGTCATTCGTGAATTAGTTTCTTTATTGTTTGTTCATTCATTCTTTCATTTATTCATTCCTTTAATTACACGTATTTATTCGTTCGTTCATTCATTCATTAATAAAAACTGATTTATGTAATATAGGATTTAATTCATTTTTTTCTGTTTTTTTATGCATATGTTAAAAATGTCGACTCAATCACAAATTAAATTAAGTCCAAGGGACTTTATGTCAGATTTGTGCGTGATTTGACATTTACATTTACTAAGGTCATATAAATCCACGCTCGTTGATGGAGAATCCGAATTTGGAACGTTTAAAACGCCTTTACGTGCAAGGTTTGCGTATTTACATTGCCTCACAATTATCTGCTTCTGAACTTCATTTACATGTTCATGTTTTTATTTCATTTTTTCCTGTCGACTAAATTGGTCTTTGGGAATTGTTGTCAACTACTAGATAGATAGCGTTCGCGTTAAGTAAACCAGGGTTGTATTCAGTGGTACATGATATTGTATCTGAACATTTTATGACCTTCTTCATTGTTTCTCAAACAACCTATGTGGACTGATTGTGGCGCCTGGTTAAAATCGCTGAACAAAGAAATCAATAAAACAATAAACTGAAGAAAATAGCTCACATTTTTTGTTGTTGTATTTTTCATATTTAAGTTAGCGTGGAATCGTTGTGCAAGTCATTTTCGTTCGTATAATATTAAACCGACCATCAAAATGCCAATGTTTCTTTGTTTACGCGAGAAACGTAAAAATAAGTCCGGCGCCAGAGTTTTATCGAAAAATAACATTCTTTAAAACTTGACGTTTATATCAGAAAGTACGGTACATGATTGATTGATTGATTGATTGATTGATTGAATATTTAGCGTCATTTTCATGCCATCGAGGGCTAACAGACGATCAGTTAACTTTACCAGAGATTCCTCAAATTAACCAGTACTCGAGCACACCCCATTTCCGCAAGTAACTGATAACTAAACCACTTGAATCAGTGGTGAGAAACGAATGATAATGAGACAAAATGTCGTATATCAGTCATCAGGGAGACTGTTGCCGGGCGGGGGAATCGAACTCACGACCTCTGGATTGATAGCCAGACGCAAAACCGACTGAACTAATCAGGCCCGGTACAATATATCAGATATGATCATGCATTTTAGATAATAAAATAATCTTATGTACTAAATGAATGTACGTCTTTTTTGTAAAAACATTTTGTAAAAGTAAAATGAAATGTGTTATAATTCATAAAACTATTTTTCGAATAGGTGGAGTATTTGTTCAGATATTATATCACCAATGTAGTAAAAAGTCCGGTAGAGCAATTGATAGAGAGTATTGAGCGCTCACATCCGAGCTCGTATATTCGATCTTGGACTTGACGCGATGCCCTCTAAAAAAAGCAACACTAAGTTCTGGTTCTACGCAGGAAACGAAAACGACAAATAATTATAAGGTTTGAGCTGTTTTCGTAATCAAGACTAAAGAAATTAAAGATTATTATGTGCAGCAATTAGAATACAAACGTATGGTTATTAAACACTATTTGCAAGTTGCATGCTATATAATTGTTATTTTGTTTACATTATCAACAAATGGATATGAACATATTATCTGGACTTTCCAGCCGATTTTTCAAGATCTTTATTCTTTTAACAACATCGCAACACAGTTATACATTACATGATCACCTCGTGATTTCAATCTATACAATGTTTATGCTATTCAAAGGAAACTTTGTATACACCAACAACATCAATTGGTCATTCCCATTTTTTTGAAATGTTCCGATCCAATTGTTTTTACAGAACTTATGTCCCTTCTTGACTTAACACTGTTACAATGTGGTATTATTATATGTACTACATCCGTATCTGCTGATTTCAACTATTCACACCGTTTACATGTTAGTAAATTAAAACCTCATCAACATCAAATGGAAATGCGTGTATTTCGGGTCGTTACAGTTCAGTTGAATTTTCATCAGTTATTATTTGCAATAGTACAAAATACAAATGATTGATAAGATATCCAGATGAACCTTACACAAGGTAGCTGCTACACACAGTAATATAAGCGGGGCTTATCACTAGCAACCGACAAGGTTACTACAGTTATTTGATAATACTCATGTCCAACATAAGCTGTAACTACCAGCATAGCCATAAACGATACTGCCTGTTGCAAGTTAACACACACTGAATTTCTTGTAAATATATTTGATTGATATTATGGAAGTTAATCTAAGCAACAATGTTTATTGTAAATGCAGTTCCTCAGTATTATGGATTAAAATAAAGGTTTCCCCAGATTTAGTACAGCAAACACAGCACTCAAATATATTGCAATGGACATCTTATCTGCATGCATAAAAAACAAAATTGCTAATTAGGTACATCCAATTTACAGTTTCATGCTGGACTACATATAACACATCTCTGGTCATGATCAAAGACATAAAGTGAAATTATTTTGGTCAAGTTCCATGGATTAGTACATTATATACTTAGAGAAAATGAAACTATTTATGAAAAATGGTTTATCGTATTTATAATTGAATTATATCAAACAGGCATACATGTTGTAATGAATTGTAAATAAATTGCTCGGACACAAGTTAAGGGCAAACAATAATTTGTGAGACAAACATACAAAGACTGAAAAATACAGAAACCCATTTGACATAATAGAATGACCCATTATCCATTTAGGTTTACATTTTCCCTGGCAAAACTTACAAATGGAAGAAAATCGTGGAAATATTTTGAAGGTTTTGAGGGAACAGTTTCGGAAACAGTTTCGTATATTATTTCATTTATTTGATTATAATGAGTGTGATTTTGAAGGTCATTTAGTTACACCAGACTGGTCAATTAATGTTGATGATAATAATTATAGTTAGACACAGAACTTAAAGGAATATTTATTATCAGATGGCATTCAGGACAAAAATTGAGGCACAGATGGGGAAAGTGGGGAAGTCACGATTATGATGCTGATGATGATGATGATGAAAATAAATACATTCCTGTAGAACAGCTATGGATATTGTTTCATGTCCGTTAATAAAATTTCAACATCAGTTTTTGGCTAGGTGAATTTTCATTTCTTAATCAAAGAAACAGTCATTTACCAAAATGTAAATACTTGAATTTGTTTTCAAATGTAGGAGTTTGGTTCCAACTTAATTATGTAAGAAAAAAAGCAAAGAATATTGAACCAACCAAGATCTAAATTATGCCAAGATGTGTTTTGAACCTAGTTCATGGTTCATACACAAACATCAAATGCTGCCTATATAGCACTAAGTGGTTTTCATTGAAGACTATGATATAAGAAATGTAAAAACAATAAAATGACATTTATTTGCTTTAAAAAACAAAACTTAAAGTTATTTCCAAACGGACGCTATTGTGAATTATGGGATTCAGAACAATGATCAAACAAGGTGAGTGTGAATGGTTACTTATTTGCATCCAAATAAAAAAGCATGTATGCATGTATCTGAGATAAGCCATAAACTACAATGTATAATCATTTGTTTATAATATGAAAAAGGCAGAAATATTATGACGATTAATCTTCGTAAACATGTTATTCACAAACTGAAAGTCAAACACATTATTCTACTCTGAGATATCAAACACTGCATGGCTCCTCAAAGTGGGTTATACACATCTCCAAGCAAGTGTTGCTGTTTACACCACGTGACAAGGGTCAAACGGGTTCAAAATTCAGATATTTAGCAAATTTTCCTTGATATCTCAATTTTGTAAGGACTACTACTATTTTGTTTCAGGGAGCTTTTGTGAATAAAGGGAATTTTTATAAAGCCAAAATATGTCCCTACAACTGCACTTCTTTTTGAAAATAATGACAACATTGTTTCTATGTTTTACAGAAAAAACATCTCCCAATTCAACATTGTTGCAAGAAATGCCACCATTTGAAATTACGCTCCTCCCATTTCTTTTTATAAAAAGTTTAGGGTTTAACTAAGGAGAGTACCTGCGGTACGATTTTGCTAAAGCGGAACAAGCCATGAAAACGAGCTCATTTGATTGGTCAATCACTTTGGAAAACATGTGGAGTATACAGGGCTGGTTTGATCACTCCAAGGATAAATACATGGGTAAATTATAGCTGCAGTATAAATATTCATTTGGTAACCTCACTAGGCAACCCTACTTTCAGAAAGATTACGACCTGAATCACATGAAAGAGTTTCCATCATGGCTGGTGTATGGAGACAGACGAAGATGTCCCGAATGACCATTCCAACCCCAACAATCAATGTCGTCGCCGTGACAATGTAGTATGCTACATAATGGTAATAATATAAAAACAATTTATATGTGATATAAGTGTTGACAACATTCTGGACAGCCTGAACAAGCTTCATGATGGTATGCTACAGTTAGACAGTACGTGAATTTGTTTTTGTGGTTCTGTTCATGATTGCTGATACATTAGTGAGAGTTCTGAAGACATGGCATTCATAAGATGATCAAAACATCCTATAACTGTACCTTTATTCCTCAGAGAAGTGTTCACCCTTCTTCCTCAAAGAATGTATTGGTTTTAGTGCCTGAAACATATACAGCATGGTTACAAATGCTATTTGTGAACAATACCAGAAACACTATGGGTGAAACATGACCAATATCACCGGCACTATGTGTCGAAGCAATACTGGTTACACTCTTTGTAACAAACGATCTATACTGGCATCGTTATGTGTGACACATGACCAATACTGGCAACACCATTGGCGAAAAACAATCAATACTGACAACATTATGCGTGACACATGACCAATACTGGCAACACTATTGGTGAAAAACGATCAATACTGGCAACATTATGTGCGACACATGACCAATACTGGCAACATTATTGGTGAAAAACGAATAATACTGGCAACATTATGTGCAAAACATGACCAATACTTGCAACACTTTTTGTGAAAAACGATCAATACTGGCAAAATTATGTGCGACATATGGCCAATATTGGCAACACTTTTGGTGAACAACAATCAACATGGCAACCTTACGTGCGAAACATAACCAATACTGGCAACACCTTTGGTGAAAAACGATCAATATTGGTAACCTTATGTGCGAAACATGACTTGAACTGGCAAAACTTTTAGTGAAAAACGATCAAAACTGGCAACATTATGTATGACACATGACCAATACTGGCAACACTATTGGTGAAAAACGATCAATACTGGCATCATTATGTGTGACACATGACCAATACTGACCAATACTTGTAACATTATAGGTGAAATATGACCACTACTGGTAACAACCTTACGTGCGAACCATAACCAATACTGGCAACATTATGTGTGACACATGATCAATACTGGCAACACTATTGGTGAAAAACGATCAATACTGGCAACATTATGTGCGAAACATGACCAATACTTGCAACATTATTGGTGTAAAACTAACAATACTGGCAAAATTATGTGCAAAACATGACCAATACCTGCAACATTATTGGAGTAAAACGATCAATACTGGCAATATTATGTGCAAAACATGATCATTACTTGCAACATTATTGGTGTTAAACGATCAATACTGGCAACGTTATGTGCAAAAAATGACCAATACTGGCAACACCTTTGGTGAAAAACGATCAATATTGGTAACCTTATGTGCGAAACATGACTTGTACTGGCAAAACTTTTAGTGAAAAACGATCAAAACTGGCAACATTATCTATGACACATGACCAATACTGGCAACACTATTGGTGAAAAACGATCAATACTGGCAACATTATGTGTGACACATGACCAATACTGACCAATACTTGTAACATTATAGGTGAAATATGACCACTACTGGTAACAATTTGAATGAAACCGTCTAAACAAATATATGTATAGAGTGTATTCCAAATCATACTGAGATATACTCGTTTGATCGTTACTGACATAATGATACATGTATCTTTTAAAATTATGCCTAAATAAGATATTGAAATTACACGCCAAGACTAAGATTAAATCATTTATCCGCTAAAAATTACAATATATTTTCTTGCGTATCGATTATGACCTCAACTTAATTTTGATCTGATCCGTTATATTTCTGACATATTGTGAAATTCGGTTTATCATAAAATGGGTCAGAATAATAAGTTGAAGGTCGTTGAATAGTGCGTGCGTGATCTAATTTTAGAAATAGGATTCCGTGCCGATTGCACTTCTCTAAAAGAATATTGTTTTCGTCAGGGATTGGCTGATTTGAAGTTTAAACAATTTCTATTTTAGTCACAAATGATACTTTAACACTTCATAGTCAATATTAACTTTAAAATAACTTTAATAAGTTCAATAATTACTTAATCTATATACATACAACATTTGCAGCTGAACTTGGCAAACTATTTAAAATTCAAAACATATCTCAGTCAATAACTAAATCGTATAATACGTTTCAAATTATCTAATGTATATCATTATGCGGGCTAACCATTGTACGGTTTTCGATAAATGCCAGAGGAATATATCAATTACATTAGCTAAGTTATGTTGAAAGGTACGAACTTTATAAAGCATCTGTCATTTGACAATTTTAAGGTTGCAGGACTTTTTCTTGAATTTTCTTCAATTTGAATTGTTAAATGTTTTTCGAAAGCATTTTATGCAAATTAAGGGAGGTTTAAAGTGTAGCTATAAGCACACAAAAAATCTAATGAGAAGCTTGCTACTCACAATAAATGCTACAAAGATAACATTTATTGCACCTGCATACGGGATATATATATATATATATATATATATATATATATCAAACATGGCATTATAAGGGGATTAATTAGCAAAGATGTATGGGCTTATTACTAATAATAAGAGAATATATAATAAATGGGAGAGGTAACATTCGAGGGACACAGATACCAAAGCAGCATGAACCAAATCAACATACAAATATGTACAATGTGTTACCCCGATGTGTTTTATTAAACAAAATAGCAATTGGGAAATGTTATTCAGATTCTTGGTAATTTTGTAATTATGAAAGAACGTGTTGGCCAGCAAAGACATATTAAGTAAATAAGTGCATGTCAAACGAAGGAAGCATGCAAAGTATACAGCTTTGACAGCAGACATGATTTATAAAGGCAATATTTCGAACAATAATGAAAAGTACGAAACAAACCATGCGTCAAGGTATTTAGGTGACAAGCAAAACAGATAATGTACACCATGCGCAAAGAAATTTAAAAAACAAAAACAGATAATGTACACTATGCACCAAGAAATTCAAATAACAAAAACAGATAATGTACACCATGCGCCAAGTTATTTACAAAACAAAAACAGATAGTGTACACCATGCGCCAAGGTATTTATAAAACAAAAACATAATGTACACCATGCGCCAAGACATTTAAAAAAACAAAAACAGATAATGTACACCATGCGCCAAGAAATTTAAAAAAACAAAAACAGATAATGTGCACCATGCGCCAAAAATTTTAAAAAAAAACAACAGATAATGTACACCATGCGCCAAGAAATTTAAAAAGCAAAAACAAATAATGTACACCATGCGCCAAGGTATTTAAAAAACAAAAACAGATAATGTACACCATGCGCCAAGAAATTTAAAAAACAAAAACAGTTAATGTATACCATGCGCCAAGGTATTTATAAAAAAAACAGTTAATGTACACCATGCGCCAAATTATTTAAAAAACAAACAAAACAAATTATGTACACCATGCGCCAAGAAATTTAAAAAGCAAAAACAAATAATGTACACCATGCGCCAAGGTATTTAAAAAACAAAAACAGATAATGTACACCATGCGCCAAGAAATTTAAAAAACAAAAACAGTTAATGTATACCATGCGCCAAGGTATTTAAAAACAAATACAGATAGTTTACACCATGCGCCAAGGTATTTAAAAACAAAAACAGATAGTGTACACCATGAGCCAAGGTATTTATAAAAAAAACAGATAATGTACACCATGTGCCAAGGTATTTAAAAAAACAGTTAATGTACACCATGCGCCAAGTTTTTTAAAAAAACAAACAAAACAAATTATATACACCATGCGCCAAGGTATTTAAATAACAAACAAAACTGATGTTTTAGGACAAAAGTTTTGTAGTTTGTTTCTAGACTAGTTAAATTACGTGATTACACAACTGAATCCATTTAACTATTAGCGATAGAAACGCAATACATTCGATAAGAGTCTGTTTTATACGGCCGATATTTTTATTTCCTCCGATTAATTTTCTCCGTCGTCAAACCAAGCGATTGTTGTAAACTTCTAACATCCCAATTAAACTATTTTAAACAATTTTCAAACATACTCAGATTCGAATCAACATTTTTAAGTTTATCATATCAAAGAAATGTTTTAATGTAGGCTGTGTGTATATTTTTGACTGGTAATATGTATGTGTAAGTCCCACGAACGTGTTTGACATCATTGTATTTTACCGACTGTACCTTTCGAACTTTACAATTACCTTGCAATTTTTTTAAAGTAAGCTGAATTGGAATCAATAATCAATTACCAATACTATTGACACAATGCCATGTGCATGTATGATGCAAACTAATACTTTATCCTTCGTCTGTGCAGACATTAAATTTACGTTACAGTTTTAGCCGCAATGAAGTGTCGAACGTGCGTTGTTAATGACTACGCAGATATTAATCAGAACTGAAATCTGCATGTATATTTCATTACGGATTTATAGTATGACTGGTGCAAATTTTATTCATTTTTTTTAGAAAATGACATACTCGGTATATCTTTAAAAACACTAAAAAATACAAACCGTTTATTTAACCATTTTCCGAACACTTTCTTTTACAATAAACAAACTATTTATTAGTTTATTATGACCCCAATGATTAACTAACAAATTATTATCTTTGAGTTATGAAACTGAGACCTAGTATATACAGAGGGAAGTATTACAGCCGACCTGGAAACGTTCAGTTGCAAACCCGCTACTGGTGAGGACTGGGGGCTTGAACCAGGTTAACTAATTCACCCAATCCTGAGCTTGCCTTTATCGTAAAGTCACAAAAACGAGGCGATTTAAATAAAAGCAGTCTCGTCAAACTACCTCTCCCAAGTACATTGACATTGTATTTTAGTACACAATAATATTTTACGAGATTAATTGTGTTAATTATAGTGTTTTAATACTAAAAACCTCTTTTTGGCTCAAAACTGAATAATATACTAAACGGCTTTTCTAACTCCACGTTTTTATTTTGGAAATATCTCTTTTATTTATAGCAGTAAGTTTGTGAGTTTTCGTCTGCTGTCATTGAACATGATGATAAACATTGTGCCATGAATAAAGTTGACTGTAAACCAGATAATATCCCTGTACATTTCGTGCTTTTAATCTCTTGTCAATTATATGAAATTGATCAGTCTTGATCCTACTCTCCTGGCCAGAAACAACATCCGTGTGTTGCTATGGTGTTCCGATATAAGAGTCCCGATCTAAATCCCATAGAACACTAATTGGATGAACTTAGTCGTTGGGTGAGACAGCTTCGTCAGCACAATACGGCAGCTAGAAAATGCGTTCGGTGTACGTCCGTAACTACATTATTTCCATGCGTTCCAGGTGATTGCAGTCAGAGCACAGGGCAGACATAATCGGTAATGAGGTGATCATTTTGTGACTTTTGACTTTACGGGTTGTCCTGTTGTTTCTTGTGTTGAGCATTGATATTGCACGCGATCGTTATTACTGTCATGTATTGTGCATAAAATTCATTGAAATATTTTAATATTTGACATAGATATTAGCAAAAAAACAAGTGTAAAGTTAGAAAAGCCGTTATGTATATTGTATATAATTTTGATAGAGTACGGTGTTGGCCACTTAGTGTATTACAATCAATATTGTACAAAAGTAGTCCAGTAATGGATATTAATACGCATTGATTTCCCGCAGGTTACGTAATAGAGATGAATATTGATGTAAATGCTTTTGTTATAATAATTATCTGTTTTGGGTGTTGCTAAAGGATATTTAGATGATGATCTTGTTCAATATGCTTCAATAGCAGACGAGTTTGTGCAGCGCATCACGAAATGAAATATAATTTAGTTCGCCGAAAGTGAAATGTAAAAGAAAATCTTTTAAAAAATGACATGAACGTAAGCATATTGTGATAATATTCATGGCAATAAAAGCAAATGAAAGTTTAAACTGACAACAAAGGATTTAAGTAACTGTTTTTTTTGTGGGTTTTTTTGTTGTTGTTTTTTTTTGACGTTGTTGTTTTTCATGAAAAGCAGTCCAGGTATTTTAATATACAATATTCAAACTTTGTGTCACATTTTTTTTTTCAATAACTAACATCTAATTTAGTTCCTAGTGATATACATGTCATTACAATTAAGGTACATTCGTTGGTTAAGGCATTCATTGTAATACTGTAATAGATAAATTATATAAACGATAATAATCCATTCAAATAACATATAACATCAACAAATACTTACAAATTATGATTTTTGAATTTAAGTCATTTAACCAGTAATTAAAATAGAAATATCATATATAATTTGTCAGATAGATAGTGATCAATGGAAGGTTAACCTTAGGTCGTAATAAGACTATTCTTAAAAACGGTTGGTGAATACCACCCTGTACTCGAGCACACCTATCTCCGTAAGGAACTGATAACTTTAAATCAGCGACATTGAGACACTATGCTGTATATAGATCAATACGGTTATTCAAACTCTCGTTCCATGACTTGATAGTCAGACATTCTATCGACTGAGTTTACCTGGCCTGGCAAATTGTACGGGGTTAAAATAAATGGATTGTGAATTAAACTAAATGTTAATTAAACAAATCTATATTTTTTCTATAATGGAAATGGAAATAAGCTACTAACATTAAAAGAAAAGAATGAGACCATTTAATACATATTAAGATAACATGTTGTGTATAATGTAAAAAACAACATAAATAAGATGCCCATTGCGGTAATTTGTGTTAATGTGGCGGTAATAATATAGGGAGGAATAACCCGTTTACTAAGTTTTCATTAACAATAAGTATAAAGGATCCCGACAGCGACGTGAAGTTTGGATTTAACTATATTAAAATTAGGCCAATGTCACTCTTGCTTCGACTGATACACGGTTAATTGTGAATGAATGGCATTAACATTTAGATATAAATATGCCAAGTTTTTATTTGTCATTAACATATTACGGGAGAAAGTATTACTGCGCTTGCACATTTATTACAAGTCAGTTCTAATACCGTCTGATGCGGCAGGTTTTAAATAACAGAGACTCAGTTTGCAATTACAAATCACACATGATAATTAAGAATTTGAAATTGCCCTTCGCAGTCATCCGTTATCCGTCTTACTACTAAGCCGTTTGGAACTCTCCTTAGAAATGTCCATATAAAGCTTAAGCGTAATGAACTATAACTTTGGTTGAAATGGAAGAGACGTTTGGTGGTCATTGTTTATATATAGTTAATCCCAGGCAGTGTTATATTTACAGTCGTAGTGTGCAACTGTGTGGACACTCACTTTTTATTCGATCAAGATAAATGCTATTTCGCAGCAAATTAGATTTGTTAACAAATTATATCCGATATGAAGATTGATTAACTATTAAGTATTCAGTGTTCTAAGTTTGCATACGTTCTCATGAGAGCAATGGTTCTGAATAAATCAAAATTACGAAATAAATAATCTTGCAAATTTATGTTCCATTTCCGACCATATTCACAACATAAGTACATCGTATATTTTTGTCTTATAAAAACCTTACGTTTGTCTCATATGTTTGAGTTCCATTATAATTATGAAATGAGTGATTAATTGTTTTAACCAATTTACTGCATTTTTTTACAAATCAAAATTTGAATGATTGAAAACCGCTTTTTTCAAAACTTGCTTTTATTGAAGTTAAATATTATTTCTTATTCCTATATTGCGTCAGAATAGCGACTATCGGGAGGAATGTATAAACGATATTCGATCTACCGCGGGTTACCAAGCAGGACGGGAAGCTCCATAGTTAACAATTACTGATTTAGTTTGCATTAATTGCAAAGTTGATGTTGTTGTTGTTGTTGTATGGTGTTTAGCGTCGCTTTCAAATATTCTTCAGTCATATCGCGACGGTATCTACTAGAGACAGTGTTTCGAATCGCTGTCACACTGAAGTATCGTGCCGCAGACACATGTTATGATACCCCACCCAGTCACATTATAGTTTAGTTTAGTTTAGTTTAAACATATTTTATTGCTTTTTAACATATATATATATATACATATATAAGCAAAAGGGTTGGACCACAAGTTCTACCAACATTAGTTACGGCCCTTCCCTACACAAAATGAATTACAAATACTCAAAATGACAATTGCAGATAAACAACATATTATAAATAAAACAGTTTGATTTAGATATTAGATAACTATTATAGAGAAAAAGGATTTAGTAAGAAAGAAAAAGGAAATTGGAAATAATGGTTGTATGATATAATAATAAGGTAATCTAAATATACCCTATAATTAGAAGAATCGTCATCAGGCCAACCTTTTATGCACATATATTCTTTAGTTAATTAATATCAAATCGTTTTGAGTCTTTGATAAATTGCTGCACAGATGTGAATATAAATGAGTTTTCATCGTCAGTATAAGTGTCTTTACCGAACAGTAAAGTATGATGATTTAGAGGATGAAATCGACGTGTGGCTCTAAAAAGTCGGATTCGTTCATTTGAGAATATAATACATTTCATAAAATAATGTTCGACGTCTTCTTTTTCGTTACCACAACCCGGGCATCTAGAATCTGTTGTTAGTCGATTTGTAAATTTATCAAAACCTAAATTACTACACCCATTTCTAATGCGTGCGTGTATTAAAGATAACTTTCTATTTCCAGTAAGATAATACTGTGGCACTGGTTGTACGTTAAAGAAATTGGTGACTAAAATACGTTTGAAGGACATTAATGATTCTGAGCAACGTATGTGTAGAGGAAGGGTGTTCCAATAAGAAATACACGAGGGAATAAATGAATTTGCATATAATTGTGTTCTCATATTTGGAACTATGTAATCGGATGCATTTCTAAGGTTGTATGGTATATTAACACCTATTGTTTCAGGAAATAAATTATTAAGATAGTCCGGTAATAAGCCAGTTTTAATTTTATATGCCGTAATTAATTTTTGATAATTTCTTCTCTCTGACAAAGACAGCCATCCGATTTCGGTATACACTTTTTGAATAGACACAGAACGAGTTAGCCCTGTAACAATACGCGCTGCCTCATTTTGTACTTTCTCCAATCTGTCCTTTTCGTAATGAGTGCAACCATCCCAAACAACTGATGCATACTCTAGAGTGGGTCTGAGAAATGAAATGTATATTTGGTTGAGTGATTTTCTATTTAACAGGAATTTAATTTTACGCATCATTCCCAAAATCTTACAAGCCGAATTTACAATGTTATCTATATGATGGTGCCACTTTGCATTATGACTAAAAGTTATGCCTAAATGTTTGTGGTGATCAACAAATTTTACTGGGACATTATCAAAAATTAAAAATGGATAAGAAACATTTTTATTTAGTGTGAACATAATTGCTTCTGTTTTGTTCGGGTTAAAATTTACTAACCACTGCTTGGACCACTGCGATATGACAGTAAGATCGTGATTAAGAATACCTTCTAAATCTGGTAAGTTAGAAGCTGTAGATGCAAGCGATGTATCGTCTGCAAAAATACGAGTTATGCTTAAGAGATGTTCTGCAATATCGTTAATGTACACAAGAAAAAATAAAGGACCTAAGACCGAACCCTGGGGAACACCAGCAGATGTTTCCTTAATATTTGACACACTTGAACCAATAAGAACCTTTTGTTTCCGTTTCACTAAATAACTTTCGATCCATTTCAATATATCTCCTCTTATTCCATTTTGCCTTAACTTGAATAATAGACCTTTGATCCAAACTCGGTCAAATGCCTTTGATACATCACAAAAGATCATACAAGTGTATTGTCTGGAATCCAATCCTTGAGCAATTTGGTTATAGATGTCTATGAGTTGGTAAACTGTCGAATGTCCCTTAAGAAATCCGGATTGCAATTTGTAAATTAGTTTATTTTCAATCAGAAAATTATAAATATGTTTGTAGACAACTCTTTCCATAAGTTTACCAACACAGCTTAATAAAGATATTGGCCGATAATTAGATGGCACGTTTGTTTGACCCTTCTTAAAAAGAGGCATTACAGTAGCTGACTTCCATGACTCTGGAAATTTACATTCAAGTAAGGATTTATTAAATAACATAGACAGGGGTTTAGATATAGTGTGTTTAGTAAACTGTAAAATTCTGTGACTAATTTTGTCTTCTCCGACAGCTTTATTTGGGTCTAAAGTACCGATAATATCAATTATGTCTGATTCAGTAATGATCATGTTTGCAATGGTATTATTAGTTTTAAAGATACACTCTGGAAGTAGAGTATTATTGTTTATATTTTCATCTATTGTTGAGATGGAGACGAAATAGTCGTTTAAGCAGTTAGCTTTATCTGCATCATTAAAATAGACTGAATCCTCACCATTAACAGATGTATATTTTAGTGGAGGAATTATTTCTGAGTTTTTGTTAGATTTAATAAACTGTTTAAGTAGTTTCCAATATAATTTAGAATTTGACACATTCGCATCTAAAACAGTGTTTTCAATATTATTAAAATATTGTTCTTTAGCATGTGTTTTCAAATTATTAACTTTATTCCTTAATTGTTTGTATTTTGTCCATGCTTCTGTCTTTTGAGTCCTTACGGCCTTTGTCTTTTGTCTGTCACGTTGTCTTGAATGTCGTCTTATTTCTGAGTCATACCATGGTTTGTCATTTGGTCGAATTTGTACTTCTTTAGAAGGAATACAAGATTGCATAAAAACTAAAATAGATTCAGTAAAACGCTCACAGGCCAAGTCTACAGAACATGTGTTCAAAAAATCCCAGTTAAAATTGGTTATCAATTCGTTCATTTTCTCATAATCACCCCGATTATAAAACCAAACCTGTCGAGTAACAATAGTGGGTAAAATATTAACAAAGGGGATAAAAACATATGTAGCTTTATGATCACTTATTTCGTTTGGGACATCTAAAGTACCAGAATTCAAACTGGTATATGTGTCTGAGATTATAATTGGGTCAATAAGAGTTGATGAGGTACGCGTTGTTCTGGTGGGTTCAGTTATAACATTAGTTAAGTTATTGATAAGCATGACATTCTTTAAGTGATAATTATTTATATTAAATTGATCTTCGTTTATGTCGCCGACGATGACAATATTTTTGGATAGATCAAGTGCTTTTTCTATACTTATACTGAAATAGTTCCAAAATGAAACAGGCGTATTTGGAGGACGATACACATTACAAAGTAAAAAGCTTTCCCGCCCGTAGTTCACCTCTACCCATATACTATCAACAAAGGGACATTCTAAAATTAACATTCGTTTCGACATAAGCTTAGTAGATATATAACTTAGAAGTCCACTAGAGTGTGCAGTGTTATCTTTACGAAATGGTTCAGAGTATCCGTCTAAATCAATCCCAGTAATATCGGTCGTTAAATGAGATTCTGTAAAACAAATAATATCGAAGTCCAAAAAATGTTGCTTTATATACTCTAGTTTGTTTCGGATACTACGTATATTTAAATGTAAAAATGAAAGACAGTGTTGTCTATTTTCTGTGAAGGGTCCAGGATTTAACTCTACATCTCCAGACATGAGCACTAACAAAGTAATTACAATGGTAAATCTTATGTTTAAAATACTTTCAACTGCTATATTATTGCAATGATTAAAAACATTTGCGATTGTAAATTGTAGTCGTTTTAGAAACATCAACAAATAAAACATCAATGGATAACTTTTAAACACATGTGCCATCAAAACGTGATGATTTCTATTGTAAAAATTTCCGATAGCCACCCTCCATGCATTTACATCACTACCCATTGGGTAACATCACAACACGTATATAAATGAGTGACAATCGGAAAGATGTGCATTCTAGAAGCATCGGCCCAATAAACAACCCTTCCAAAAAAGAGTAAAGAGAAAAAGATGAGAACAGAAAGAGATTGTAGTATATGAATGAGAAATGTAAAAAGCAAATAATCAGATTAAGAAGAATGAAAGATGGTGACATTGTATTCATCAATATTGCTTGAAGAGCCAAACATTTACAAACAGATAATAAAGTGAAATGAAAATTATATTGTGTTGAATCTATATGCTTAAATCTAACGATTGTATAATTAAATAAAGAACGTACCCTCAATGGCATAATACACATACCCATAATAGCAATACAGACGTACCTATCATGAACTATATACACACCCATCGTTGGTGCAATATTCGAACAATATAGACGTACAGTCGTTGTGCAATATTCATACAATATATACGTACACCTCATGACACTATACACATCATCATGGCGCAATATACACACAATGCATTATATACCCACGGCACACTAGACACACTCATCACAGCAATACAGGCGTACCCATCTTGGCATAATATACAAACCAATAATAGAAATACAGAGGTACCATCACTGTGCAATGCATACGCATATAATAGCAATACGGACATACATAGTATTATATACACACCTATCATAGTACAGTAGACATACATTCTTTATACAATACACATTCTGCTGATGGCACAGTATACATATTCATCATATTACAATGTATATACCAGTATGTTTCAATACACAAATTCATCATTGGACAGTACTCATAACCATTATGGTATAAATACATATTGACCCCACTTGTTTTGGACAAAGGCGTGACCATGATATATAGAACATACGTATCGCAGTTTATCATATATGTGCATCACATCAAAGCAAAACAATATCATCATGATACAATATAAGAGCCAGTATGCGCATAAATACATATTTAGACAGAGATAATCAAAAAATCAATTTACAGTTTTATACAGAATATTATTTGATATTAATGTTTAATTTTCATCTTTTCTGTTTTGTTTGATTGAGCTCAGCACACCACATGGTTATAGCATTTCACTATTGGTCTACTTATTGTGTAAAGTACGCATTATGGCAAGATAACTGTCATTAAAATAGTTCAACATGTATAATAATTTGTTATGTCTCTTTGTTAAGAGACCAACTGAAAAACGTGCACGGTTAACTGACTGAAAATACACTAGCCAGCAAATAAAGCGTGGCATTTACGAAAAATTGTCCAAGTCCGAAGATTTTGTTATAATGGAGCGAGACCCGTTCTTATCCTTGATGAAGATTCGTCCATCTGTTGTCCATGCCTGCGAGATAAACTTGTCTCTCACAAGTTGCCTGGCTTTGTGAAAAAGTTGGTTCCGATGATGAGTCAGATCCTCATTAATAAAAACACGATGAAATCGCTTATTGTCCTTTGTCACATTATACTGACACCGGGCCTATCAGACCTAGAACTTTCCTCTAAATGCTAAGCGTCAAGCGAGGAAGTTTCTAGTACCATTTTTACTTATAAAATTATATCTGCTGTCACACTGTATTCTTTGTATAAATTTACTGATTTAGTTTGCATTAATTGCAAAGTTGATGTTGTTGTTGTTGTATGGTGTTTAGCGTCGCTTTCAATTATTCTTCAGTCATATCGCGACGGTATCTATTAGAGACAGTATTCTAAGCGCTGTCACACTGAAGTATCGTGCCGCAGATACATGTTATGATACCCACCCAGTCACATTATACTGACACCGGGCCGACCAGACCTAGAACTTTCCTCTAAATGCTAAGCGTCAAGCGAGGAAGCTTCTAGTACCATTTTTAAAGTCTTTGGTATGACCAGGCCGGGGATTGAACCCACGACCTTCCGCATGCGAGGCGGACGCTCTACCACTAGACCACGCCGCGGTCGGTTGTTATTGTTGTATTACGAGTTAAAACTCACTAGATAATTGATTGTATTAATGATTTAAAAGGTGATTTGAATTTTGTGCTGTTCAAACAACTAAGACGTTTGTATTGTAAGAACTGATACAAATATTTACACCCACACAGGCTAAGACAGATTACAAACAGTGCTAAATTTTCTAAAAAAAAAGCAAGTAAAACTTCATATTAATATTAAATAAGACTTGACATTTAAGAATACACCAGACAATTCAAATCTAAGACAGACTGGTGTTATCCGATTACAATGAGTTATTCTTGTAACCATTGTTTTATATAAGGTAATACTTATTTTAGGCTGCAGATGTCTGGTGTATCTGTCTTGATTACAAACAAGGGCGACATATAACAGATAAAATATTCTTCTAGCTAGGAGCCCGCACATAGTCAGTATTGATTTGTAGCTTCTATCATTATTCTATATTTAATCGGGATTGTTATAAATATATCTCATCTACGAGGTGATATCTTGTCACTTAACTCGGGAATTCATTCATGATCAATACCGTATTAAACTATATGAGCAATTGTCAAAAAAAAGGGTAGACAATGTAAATAATATCCGTTTTTTTTGTCGTGGTTGTTATTTCTTGTGGTAATAGTTTCAATATAGAACGTAACAAAGTTAAGGATGCATGAAGAAAAAATGATTGCATTTCATAAAAAAAAAAATTAAAAAAAAACAATGACGGTACATGATAGATGTCGTTGCCTGTAACCAGTTTAATGACACTTATATTTCAAAGATAATTCCTATTTTAATAAATATTAACACAAAAATATTTGAGGTAATATAAAGTACATTTTTACTTCTTTCAGCCCATGTTTCTTAAAATAAAATAATTTTAAGTTTTCAGAATTGATATTTTTTCTAACTGTATACAAACAAAACATTCAGATATTCAAACATTGAAAAATAAAATTCCATAGATACGATGTATGTTATGTCTCACGCCACAGTTGTGTCCCTTTAAAGTGGCGGTAATATAATCCATACGCTAAAATGTCCTATAGGTAGGGGTTAAAATAAGACATCACAAGTGTTCAGAAAAAGTGCGACTGCTATTCGATTTTCACAGGAGAGGGTATTTTAGAGCATTTGATGAAATCTTAAAATCGTATTCGCATTCTTAAAAAATGGCGGTCTCACCGTACTGCCTTTAAAAAGCAAGCTCGTAAATCTACCAGTAATTATAAATTTATTTATGATTTCATCTTCCACTTATCATTTAATTATTTTGTAAAGGAGTTCCAATACAGGTTAGTTAACTATCTAGTTGTTTTCATTTATCTACTCGTCTTCTGAATGGTATAGTTATAATAATTGAGAGTGCGTTATTAATAAAAAAAACATGTTATTCAATATGGCGTTACATCATGTTCAAAACTGGTGTAAATTGCCTTTATGTGTATTATTTCGTTAATCTATATTTAACTAGCAAAAGTATTGCGTTAATGTGCTAACAATATAATTACAGGCTTATCCGTTGTATTACACTATACATTATTCGTTTTGTATAAATATCATGTATATTCATTATCAGTAATGGGTTGTTATACTTTATTTACTACAGATGTAGAAAAAATACAACAGCATCAGCCTTGAACGTGTTGTTTCATATAACATCCAAGAAAAACAAGCCCTGACATTTTGAGGTTATAAATCATTTTTTTTCTTTTTTGCTATAAATCATGCTTGATAGTTTGAATTATCAAAAGATATTGTCCATGAGATAAACAAGACATTCTGACATTTCATCATAGCATTAATTTTGCTAGTTTTACCATGGATTATTATCTTTATAGGGTTTTTATAAAAGGAATGTGTAATTTGCTGTCCATATCACTCATTTATAACTAGGTATCACTTCTAATTGGAGACCCATATTGTTGTTCCCATGTATGCTGTTTAATGATGATGATAATAACATACTGTGGCATTATACACATCTGACGTCCTTACTATTCGGAGACATAATATAAAAGTGAATATGACTACACAGTCGATATTTTGATAATTTAGAGACAGAAGAAACAAATCAAATCTCCTCCTTCAAATGTAACAAACGATTATGGTTATGGCAAATAAATTTAAATATATCAAAATAATTTATACCAGATACTGGTTTTTGACAAGAGTAGTTTTTGAAAGTCAATATTGATTTATATCCTATGCCCATAGCAAGACTTTTGTAAAACAAAATTTACTAAACACTTGTTTATTGAAAAATGTACAATAATCGCCTTTTAGTGAGATCGATACGTGTTTTTGTCGACTTAATACATGTGATCTCGACCGAGGACGACCAAATCTAACAGGCAAGTTTTATATTAAATTTACCTCTATAAACACAGTTTTTAAAAAGGTATAATCCATACAATATTGCAACATTTTATGGTCGTGATATCATATTTCTATTACTATTTTACACCATAGCGCTAGTTTGCAAACGGATGATTTCGTACTATGAACTTCAAATCAATATTGCTTTTTCAAAGATTACATTTAAGTGTAGCTAAACAAACACATTTACAGTTGAATGACAAGAGATGATATAATGAAGAAGAACTGTTATAAGATTAATCCATTTGGGAAACAATGCAATTTGGGGAGTGATGGCCAATATATCTATAAAAGCTTGAATGAGGTACATAGAACTACATATTCACCTCTGTCAAAGACAATAGTTGTATAATATTGGTATATAAGTCTGGATTGCATAGAAGTTTAAGCATGCGTTTGTTGGTTAATAGCATTGATCGTTACAACTAAAACTACTTCCTTATATCTAACTATTTGCAAAGAGTTTTAAAGCCTTTGGGTCGACTGGGTTTGACTATACCAGTCATGTTGCTGTTTAGCTTTCGTATACTCGTGTCACAAGACAACAATTATATATTAACATATTTAGTTTATATCAATTAGGAAATGAAATAAAGGTCATTGCATGTGTCAATATGGATTAATACTACACTATTTACTGTTACCTGTAGCATCATAAATATCATGCAGTTGTGTCTCTGATGTGTCCTTTATCACCAAATGCATTTCCATTAATTTCAATAAAATTTGCGAGTGGTGATTCTCTTTTATGTATGTCCATTTATTCACTGACTTCATGTGTAAATCTTTTCAGCGACGTTTCCGTATTAACAACGTTACCTTCATAAACGCTTCTATTTCAGAACGACTTGATGAGTCTTATCAACGGAAGAATATTTAAGTAGTAGTATTTAGCGGTTCCCCAAAACAAGTACGGAAAATGTATAGAATACTTTCGGTGTGTTGATTTAATGTAAATGTGAAATGCTTTAAAATATTTAAAAAAAAAACAAAGATTTTTGTTAGCGTTATAAGTATTTACTTGAACAGAAATCATTGAACGTTTAAAAAAGTAATGCTCAGTATTTTCACTCTCATCAGAGCAAAAACACATAGAACCTAAATGGTTAATAAACACATCAGTATTCAAATTATAATTTTTGGTTAATCGTGCATGTATTACTGTTTGGAATCTGGTTTCAGAAGTATACTAATTATGTCGATATTTTGTCAACATTTGAATTTAGTTTTATTTTCCAAAGAAAGCAAACAGTGTATTAGATTTTCTAATATCCAACTCTAAAGAACTCCAGTGTAATAAAGAGGATTGAATGCATGGTCTTCGACTTGTTTCAGTTCGAGTGTATTTAATTTAGACTAGATATAACTGTTACTAAAGGTACAGTTAAGGTTATCTCATATAAGAAGGTAAGAATTAATTCTAAGTAATTCACAAATGTTTCCTTCGGTTGTTTAGGTTATTTACATTATTTCTTAAGTGTGTTTACTTGTTACAATCTTAAATAGTTCTAGCCTAAATAACTTTAATTTCTGCTTGTCCGTTATGATCCTAGAATTTCGTCTTATTTCGGAATTAAGCCATAGTTTGTCATATGTAGGAACCGCAACAAATTTAGATGGAATGAATTAAGTAAATCAAACGATATGTTGGTAGAAACATTACAAACATTGTCAACAGTACTATTTAGCAGGCAAATCCAGTCGTATAATAAAAAAATTGTTAAGTGCAAATTAGACAGACATTAGCTGGTATACCCATCATGATAACTATTGTCACTTATATGGGTTTTGTTTAATTAAGTTCCCTTTGATGGCATTTGTCAATCTGTGGCTAATAAACTATACCTTAGTGTCTCTATAAAGATCGCCTTTTATTTTATCTTTTCCTTAGAATACCATGTCTTAATTGCTTATGTACGTGTCGCATTACGTTGCGTTCAAATTTGTTAAGTGCATTATCACGTGATTTGCAGGTGGGATTAATTTAAATGAATCCGTTTTCAAGTCTGCAGCAATGGCATTATGTGTACTTGTACCTACTGTATCCCTGCTGCGAGTGGTGGCCATTTAACATTTGAATAACAAAGTTTCCTCTCAATATACGAAGAGATACTGTACATAATAAAATAGTATAAAGTTGCTAGCAATACCACAATTACCCAAAAGAACGCCAAAAGAAGATGCCGATTTTTGATCAGAAATTTCTTTAAACGTAAATAATCTTGGTTTTCTCGAGTTTCGTATTTTTGACGATTACTTTCCCAGTACACAAAACACATAATCCATATTGAGATGAGGCGAGAGCCGAGTCCAAATATGAAGTGTAACTGCATGGTACAGGTCGTTACATTCGGTATTATTCTCAAAATTGTTAAATGTCTTCTTTATATCACATGATATTATTAAATTAAATAAATACAAGTCAAATATCCATCTTCTTAATTAAATAATTAAAATGTCAAAATCGTTCAAAAATTGCAGATGATTTCCTTCAGAAGCGAGGTAATCTCAATCACTATTTTAAAGATCAAAATCAGAAACAGAGACGTTATATCAACTTCATAAATGCACAAAAAAGGCCATATTTGGATTTCTGTTCCACATTCGTTACTCCCTACATGTGATGATATGTCTTCAAGGAAGACTTTTATATGGCACGGTATTTTCTTAGCTGCACTTATCAACTCGGCAAGTTTGTCTTCGTTTAGAAGTCGCGTTTCAAAGCTTCGTAGGATAAATGTTCTTTAAAGGATAAAATTTTCAAAAACCGAAGAACGTCCATACCATTTACATAGCTGAACAAAATGTTCAAACCTTAGTTCTGAATCGCCGATTATCCTATTCAGTTGGAAATAAATCCCAGCAACCTTGGAACTATTTTCGATACGTTCTAGTTTGTTTTCATTGAATCGTTGATTAATTATTATTCACTATTAAGTTATCCAATAAGCTACCGGTTTTTAAAGATTAGTTCATAACCGTAACTATGCATTCAATACATTCAATTTGGGTTCGAATCCCAGGGCAAATAACTTTATAATGGTTCAGTTTATTAATAATACTAACTTTATTCTTACAAAACTCCACAAACGACTACCCTATTGAAATAGAATGTGGTTACAACAAAAGAAATTATGTGTCCATTTATGCATGTTTATCTTTGCACATTCGTTTTTGTTTTAAAATTACATTATTAAACTTTATATAAAAACGAAATGTTCATATATATAATATACTGACTCTGAACTAGCGGTGTGGTGAACGTCAAAATTGAAATTTTTTTGAAATATATATCTAGTTCAACTTCGAGATCGAAAGTTTTAAGTATATGGT
Organism: Panopea generosa; assembly: GCA_029582155.1. NCBI lineage: Eukaryota > Metazoa > Mollusca > Bivalvia > Adapedonta > Hiatellidae > Panopea > Panopea generosa. The sequence goes on from CM055906.1 coordinate 18,891,205, forward strand.
ATCTTGAATATTTAATTTTAAATTAATGTTTATACATCAGTTAGGATATGATATGAAATTTTTATAGAGATATTTTAACATGGAAACTTAATATTTGAAGATACATACAATGAAGATGGCACATTCTTTAAAATACATTATTTAACTTGAAAAAAATAGTTGAATAAACTTTGGGATTGAACCATTTAAAAAATAAAATTTACACTTAGAGATTGAATTGGTTTCCTATTTTTAAATATAGTCATTCATTCATTTCATAACAGCTGTATATATTTTACAGCTGTATATTCATTTCAACTCAAAGATTAAACTTTCTTTGACATATACAATATAACTGTGAGATGGATTCTTTAATAATTAATTGACCTTAAATATTTACCTTTTTAAAAAATATATAATTAAATTTAAAGACTGAACTCTTTTTCCTTTTTAAATATACGTCAGAGTAATGTAAACAAGAATATTTGTTAAATTGTATGTGCAAACCAATGAACATAATCTGGGAAATTTAACTGTTTTCGAAATACATACACGTCCAACATATCTATCATTTTTTAGACAGAACTGTAACATATTAGTTTACAGTTAAATATTATAAATACAATATAGTTAAAATAAATATTACCCCGTCTTATGTATCGTTTTCTACCCACAACACAACAAATAACGACATGTCAAGACAATCAAGCACTAACTAAATCACTATTCATCAGTTTGCTTCTATTATGTTCCGGGCTGCCTCGGACACAAACTTTATTATTTCATTTGTACTTACCATTGTTTTCCCAGGTTTCAGTACTTAAAGTACAATTTTTTATCATTGTATTTAAAAATTATTTATGATGTTTAGAACGTTTTACGAATTTGTAACAATGAAATAATCAAACATTATTTACTGTGATATCTCTATAATTTATTAACAAACATATTAAAATAACCATTATACATATAAAACACTGGATTGTTTAATGGTGAATTTTATAACTATGTTCCAGTTATATTGAAATACGAGGGTCAAGTCAAAAGTCTTGAAAACGGTGGAGTTTAGAAAATAGTATACAAAACAGAGGTGGATATATCACCTCGTATATTTATTTTCTTATATTGTATGTTCTGCGTTAGACCCTTTGGTATATTATGCATTATTTAAATCAATTTAAATGAGTTGTTCCTACACTCTGCAATCATACTTGCTGTTGTGATTTCATTTATTGGAGTACTTGCAAACAATATAATCTACTTTATGTGCAGTTTAATTGCTTCAACTATTATATTCTTCAATTACAAATAATTGCCCGTGCATGTTAGTCTATTCCACGAAAGAGTGTTTATATCCATGCAAGATACCTAGGTATTAAATCAAGTAAGACGTAGGATAATTGTTAGCTGAGAAGATCAATACGGTCATATGAGGCAGATATTGCCCTCACTTTGAGTAAAGCGTCGTCTTTTAACTTTAAACTTGTTAACACTTTCTCTAAAATAGCTTAAACAAACGGATACAAACAGCAAACATATATCAGCAAAATATATGTTTCTTGCACATGGCCACCAAAAAAAAATAAAATAGTCAAATGCCCCTCATTGTATACAAAAAACGTAAAATAGTATTTAATTGCCCCATAAATATCTAATTCAAACCGCAGATACCCCATATACAAAACAAAATACTAGATTTATTCGCTTATAAGGCATTATATATTAATGAATTGCAAGATGAATATTTTTCAAGAACTGTGTAACGTAGATGAATAAGGGGATCCACTTCAAATTATGAAGTTTTCCACAAGTCCATGATTTCGCAATAGCTTGTGTATAGAAATATGTTATATTATTGAGTTGTTTTGGATATAATTTCTAAAATTGTGTATGACACATTTCTGTATACAGGGGACAGTAACATCAAAGTTCAATGTGTCACCTTGATGAAATGATTGAAATGATATGTCAGGCAGATGGAAATGATATGTCAGGCAGATGGAAATGAGATGGCTGTCAGTGATAGCCTTATGCTTATCATGATGTAGAGATGGCATGTAGGTTTTGTGATAAGATATGGGCGGGATTAATGGACTTAGTAATTAAGAAACTGACCAATAGTTAGGTAGTAGTGAATAGACCAATCAAGGAAAAGAGCTTGAGGCAACTTTGGGATAGTTATTTGATCAGTTAGAGAAAAACCTCAGTAAGGGTAACACGGTTAGCTGGAAAGTAACCTCCAGTAGGTTAACATGTCAGTTGCTAGAATATGTTGGTTTTAGACGAGCTTTAGCCAGTTTATAATGTTAGCTTTGTGACTTAAAAGTTACATGAGAAATATGTAAACATGTGAATAAAATTATAAAACCCCTTGTTTGAGTGGCTGTTATGCCACACTTGATTGTTTACAATACTTCACGAAACTATAAAAAGTACAGTTTTTAATGTCAAATGAAATGACGTATACTGAGAAAATAATAATGTAAAGAAGAAGAATGACGTATTGAAGAAGAATGTTATTGAGAAGAAGAACAAGTAGAATGATATATTGAAGAAGCATAATGATAATAAGAAGAAGAATATATTGAAGAAGAATACTAATGAGAAGAAGAAGAAGAATAAGAACGATATATTGAAGAATAATAATAAGAAGACGAAATACAAATGGCATAGTTATAAACAGATAGTAGTTATGTTCGGAATATATCACGCTAGATCGAAAAAAAAAATGCGAAACCGTTATGATTGAAGCAATACGGGTCAGAAATGAAATATTGAGCCCTAATCAACGACTGTTTGAAGCGATTAGAAGATTTTATAAAATCATCAACGCTATGAAGACTGCAATATTAATATCAATGGAGAAATAAGATTTGATAAATAAAATTATTCATCCATATTAAAGGGTTCATACAAATCCTCCAGACGAATGGAATAAAACATTTATCTGCTTTTTATAATGTTCTTGCATGCATGATAGATATAAACGTATTACAAAAACGGGATTTGTCCAATTCTGATATATTAGCGTTCATTCTGGATTTAAAGGTGGATGTTGTACATGAATAAGTTTCTGTGACCGCGAGTGGCAATGAGTTTTTGTTTAATTCTGTTCGATGGTTGGAATTGACATATCAAGTGTTATATATAAGATAGGACACAGTTTCGCTAACAGAATGAGTGAACAATTTAGGTAATTATGTTGGCGTAATATTTTGAGTGTATTTGTACATTACAAGGTAATGTGTGCTATGTTTTCTCTCTGACACAGTGGTTCAGCTGCATTCACGATCATATAAGTTAGCTGAGAAGACATATCGTGTTAAACGGGTTACAATGCGTGCCGCTTCATTCTGAAATATTTCAAGTATTTCAGAATTGTACGTACTGCAGCCTTCAAAAACCTCTGAGCTGTATTCAAGATTTGGTCGTATATCTAATAAATATATGAATACATCTCTCATAACCCTAATAACTCTTAAGGATGAGTTTAGAACATTTGTATTATGGTCATCTCTTTTGCCCATTTTGCTTAATGTAACACAAATATGTTTACAAAGGTATATTGGATGTATATCTCCATAATGATTACGTTCGATAGCAAGTCACTTTCAATTTTCATAGGCGAAGTTCAGTTCATTTTGACTGTTAAAAGGTCCTACTTTCCATCTAGTTTATTCAATAGAGTTTTAATCATGATTTGATCTTAAGGACATACGATGTTAGTACTGAAACATGCGTCCCAGATAATTGTTTCGAGATAATAAGTGTCCATATCGATGACGTGGAGTATACTTATAGCAAATAATAGTGCATAACAGGTGAACAGATTTTCCATTGATGTTGGAATAACATGCAACGGTTACAATATAAACACATTAATTTAAGCACAGTCCTCCTATCAATATTATTATTGTCTTGATACCATACACCAAAAAATAAAATCAATCGAACGCTCAGCACCATTTAAATTGTTCAAATATTTCTTTATTACCATTCTTAAAGTGGTGTGGAAAATGAAACAAATTTGCAGAACTCTCAACCAATAAAATCATTTAAGCAATTATCTTCAAATTTTCTTAAACAATTTTTAAATGTTACAGTTGTTACCTTGACGACTAGATGCATTTGTTGAGAAATGCAATACAATTTTTCTCAGACCTTTATTTATTCCTGAATCTATTCGTGAAAAGACGACAATGCTTTTTGTATAATCATCGGAAAAGCTACTTGTGAGACTATCATCTCTGGGTACACTGAATGTCAGTACTGTAAAAAAACAATCTTCCTCAAATATTGTGACTTTTGCTGTAATTTGTGACCTCTGCTGTACTTGATGACCTTGGCTGTAAATCCCGTAGAATCTGGTAAAAGAGCTTCTTTAAATCAAGTTGTTGCAGTCGTGTCATGTTGTCATGAGTGATACACCGATATATCTATTGAATAAAGTTACCCTGATTTACACCAAAGTTGAAAGATGTACATTAATGTTTGTAATATTAAACGTCAACTTCCTAACGTTTTAGTGTACATGTAGTTGGTCTAGTTAGTGTCTGTGTATCATGTGAATAACTAATTAAATCTATATTATGTACGAAATGGCTCTGTCTCCAACCATAATGGTGGCTGCAACCTGTCACCAATAGCAAACTATAATACATTTGGAGAAATTATAAATGCCTAGTATTTTTTTTGGAAATTCCAATGTTGTTAATGTAAGTAATCCTTTCTATTCCAGGATGCCAATGGCTTCTATGTATTCTTTTTAACAAACACTATTTTTATATATTTAAGAAGTGTGTGAGACGAAAAATGGCTATTCAAAGATATTCATGATATATTTAGCTGTCAGGAAATATGCGATTTTTCTTCCTATTTCATGATCAGCTTTATTTCTTTTCTTTGAGATGCATGTAACACTTCGCAAAAAAGCAAACGATATTAAACCAAATCTAAATGATCCAAAACCATACTTATAATTTTGTGTTATTGATAGACAGACATCTGAGTGAAGGAGTTGTATATCAGACAACTTCAATCTCACACAGATTGGTGTTATCCGTTGAAAAAATTGAATTGTATTAATTCTAATTGCTTCGCAAGTAAATCATAATTGATTCTTGCAGATTCCCCAGTATATTGTCTTGGAAACGGCCACCGGCGTCGTTTTCTGGCGTTATGTGGGTACTGAAGTAATTAACATTGATATTGATTTCGATTAAATCCAGAATTCAATAAGCATAGCCCACCCGATTTATATAAAACTGTAACACAATTTAATATCTGTTATATATAATAAAAATGCAAATACACTCTATGCAATGTAGAAAAATATATTTGTAAAGGAAATAAGCTATTTTCAAATTAACTGTTTTATAGTTAATAAAGTTTTAAATACTACAATACGATCATTAAATCATGATGTGATATAGACATGTGATGAAATACGCTCAATGTGATACTAAACTAATTCATTGGAAGTACAGAACGAAGCAAAGAAAAAATAAAGCGGACCCTTACGCTGGCTTAAGCAGCGGTGTTTTTAGAATAGTCTGTAAAACGAACCCTGCTTTATCGATTGGGTCCGTCACATAGCAATAAGTTTGAGCACGTTGATTGGTCAGTTGCTTCAGGGAAAGTTTGAATGTCGTCACAGTTTAGTAAGCGATCACTTGCTATGACTTTTCGGATCGGCATGAATTTATTGGGGTAAATATACTTGATTTGGTATAAATCAGGGACTAGGATAGACTTATTTCGGGCCTCATTGAAGCGAAATGAACAGAAATAATAACAACACTATGTCCAGATGTTAAACTGTTAAAATTGTATAACCCAACGGCAATTGTGACGCGTAATTTCCCCGTTTCGGTATTTGATATGATGTATAAGCAAATCATCAGACTGTACACAAGAGGCGTAGAAAAACACATTTCCTAGGCTGTAAACAATTCACTGATAACTTTTAAAACTGGAATTCAGATTATTTACTGTGAATCAATTCATAAATTTTGTATAATTATACATATTTACAACGTATGCAGAGAATGTTACACAGTAATAACAAAGGTCATAATGACTAAACTAGCGTAATGTAGTTGTTTTCAGACATTGTATCTTTAAATGTTCATTATTCTAGAGACAATTACTTCAGTTCTTTATTGATTCACACATATTTTAGAGTAACATATTACCGCTACGCATTTTTAATCAAATATTCTGTGATTAATGCAGTACAGATATTTTTGTTGTTAAATTAGGTATTACTTACCAATTACTACCCCTAAGTCACAGTAGCAATTCTTTTGCGCCCAAGAAATTAGAACTGGTTTGTGTTGGGCATTATATTTGTTGAAAATATTTGAACTACTCATATTTCATGTATATATGAGAACATTGCAACATTTTTATGAGCTTGGATGACATTGGGTATAGCTGAATGAAGTTATAACAGTTTAAAGACCCGTAGTGATGCACTGCAATAAAAAAGGCAGGCTTGTCAATAATGAAGTGTTATCATCAAATCATCGAAATTGTGAAAAAGCCACCTGGTCAACCCGATTTTCCCCCTACATATTTGGATAATAAAATAAAAAATATGTTTCTAAAGTTTATGCATGTAGTCATGGAACTCATACAGTGTTAATGAAAAAACATAAAATCGATTGAGCTGGTTCTAAGGGACTAGAGAAATGTATATTCCATTACCCCCATAATAAATTCCTGAGGCTGCTATTTTCTATTTTTGTCTGTTTTTGCGGCTTTCAACGGATCCGGATTTTTTTTAATTATTATAATTATACTCTCTAATATCAATCTTACTAGGTAGGTGTTTCGCCGTGTATTTTTCAGCGTTGTTACTGTTTTCGATTCCTTGAAATCATGAAACTATTCACTGTTTTAAGAAAATGTTACCAATATATTTATATCTTTGTGCACGTGCGTTATGTCTCAGAAGCCCACATTACATATGAAATTATAAAAGTAGTAACCACGTAATTGAATCATTATAACTTTAACTATAATAATCAGTGTATGTCCAACTCTCTTTTTTCTCGAATTAAACTTAGTGATCACAGAAGATCTCAATAAATATGTTATTACAAATTTATTCAAATATATGTTTTATTAAACTGATTTTCACCCTCCCTTTATAAATCGTATTCATAGTATTGTATCTATAATTGATATTCTTCGATAACATCTGTCTGCGAACTTGAATCTTTGATTCAATGTATTCGCTTAAATGATGATTATGCAATTGTAAACATACAATAACGAACACTTGTTAACTTGTACTACATGTAAGAAAATGAGTACATTCTATTTCACATAATTCTATTATGCATAATATGCATAATATGGAATGTGTCACAATATTTGAAATAAGTCATACATACTTCTAAAAAAAGCTTTCAATACTTGACTAAGCACACATCTTATAAGCCTTTGTTATCTTAAACACACTGTAACAAATTGTTCGGTTGTTGTGGCCTAATTTAGTAGAGTTAGCTAGTGTTTGTCTATTGGAATGATATAGGCTATATTAGAGCAGGTAGCGTGGGTTTGTTACAACGTATCGACAGCTCGATAGGAGTAATGTTTTTAAAATATTTTAACATATTCATTCTTTGATTAAAGAATAAATCATTTTGATGCTTATTTCATGAAATTTCATTAAATATTCAGAAAGTTAGAACAATTAAACAGTTTTTTTATTTATGAAACTAATTTAAGTTTACATTTGCCTAATAGCGTAAAAGCTGCATCGTACCATATGGTACGATATTTTGAAATTCATAATTTGCACGTAATTCACTAAGGTATGTGGAGTGTTTTACTGTATATATCTGACTGTATTATGGAAACTCCGTCCAGTCTAGCAGAAAACATCTTTTGGAGTCGTTGTGACCAGAAGGAGTGAGAATGTTACTGTTCCATTACATAACGGCAGATGGGTATGTAAATTTTATATTATGTTGTATATGATTGAGTTATTTAAACATCTGATAGATATACTTTGACGTAATCAGATCTAAAGGGCCTTTGACACCTAGCCGATTTGGGTCGCCGGAGCTCGACCGGAGCACAAATTTGGCGATTTTCGGAGATCGGTACTAGAACGGCAGCGCAACGGTATCACATCGCTAAAGAACATATAATACTTCATTTCGACAGCCATTGCATTTCGTTACACCATTGATCTTGCTAATTGTTGGTATATTATGTCGTTTTGGACCAGCCTAACGTATTTTATACGTAGACATTAAGCTTAGTCATTTATAAGGTTCCTTTTACATATATAATTGTTGTTGTTGTTACAATAAATCGACATCGACATACGTCCTATTACATATCAATCTCACTTGATAATGTATTTAATGTATTCTTGCACAACGGATAAGGAAAGCATTTTTACCGGGGCAAGATATATCTATCTCACCCTATGGTCGAGATAACATTATCGCGCTGTCACGTAATGCCATTCATGAAATCCTCGCGCTAAGACAAATGTCTCGTGCTAAGACGTAACACAATTCATATAAATACTTGTGCTGTGAATTATTAATTTATAAATACTATGATATCCTTGCGCTTATATAAAAAAGAATAAATGTCTTAAGCAATCACACAGTTAATTTGTTTACAAGAAAAAGTATCTTCCATAGCTTTTCGTTGCGGATTAAAAACAGTTACACCTCGGGTTAGGGTTTTCCTTCCGTACCTCAATCCCACAAAAGATAATTATGGTCTTATATCAAGTTGCAGTGGTCTAGTGGTAAACAAGGGAAAACAAGCAACACCAAGATGACCCTGGTTTGATTCATGGAAGAGTAGCCACTGGATCTTCCGATCACAACCTGATAATCCCTTATCCAAACAAGGTACTGTGAAAGCCACCCTGCGTAGTGAAATGGTAGCAAGTGTGAAATATGGTCGTTAGTTAGATGATAAAACAGTATTCTGTATTTATCAAAAGTCCTTTTAATTATCAATTAAGGAAATGAATGGCCAACAGGAGATAGAGTATTCAAAAGACAGATACAAAAAAGAATAAATTATTACATCATCATGTTATATGCGCTGTCATTGTCATCCATGTGAAACAGAAATATTTTAACTACATCCTAGGTTGCCAAAATTGTATTTGAAATTGTGCAGTGTCTCTGTGGACGGCTTTGTCGTGACTTAAATCATTTAGCAGCAGCTCTGACTTCTGCTGTGGTATCGTTTACACCCACGCGTAGCATCACTTATTTCCTTTTTAATGAATATTTAACGTATCGTAATTGCTTTTAACATCACCGTAAATGTACATTTGAATATTTCATTGTTTAAGAGAACAATCTCTGGAGCTACTTTTTTTTACTTTGTCGTTTTATAATGTGACGATTGGGGTTGTGTAGACGTGCGTGGTGCATTTTTCAGGATATTTGCTCGTAAACTGAAAGTAAATATATATTTTTATTAAAAAATCGTCCTGAGTAAAGTAAATAGATCATATTCACTCGTCATTGAACTTAAGTGATAAATTTATATCAAACAAATGTCTATTTTTATGTCAAATGAAATTTATCAGGAAAAAGGATTATTGTCAACCTGATTGTTCTGGTACATTGTATTTAACTTTTAAAATGAAATATACGTCATATTTTTTATATCTTGATGAACGATACAGTTCTTGATGCTCATATATTCTTTTTTACGACGATCTCTAGAGTTATACTTATGATGTTTTCCTTGTTGATTTTGACAGTTTTTAGATTTCGATGTTATATTTAGTCTTTTGTTTAGAAACAATCAATTTTGCGTTTGCAACTAAATAAAACCGAAGTTCATGTATTCAGAAGAAAATACTTGTTATTGTATTTTTAATTTCAGAAATCAATAATTCATAATGCTCCCGTAATGTAGTTTTCCGCCCACGTGTCCTGCGATCCGAGTTTATTCATTATTTGAAAGGGAAATTGCAGTTTTGCGCATTAGGTTTTTTTTTGTGTTAGTTTGTTTTATTTGTTTGTTGCTTTTTTCTTTCTTTCTCCTTTTTAGTTGTTCTGTTTTTGTTTTTGGTGTGTGTGTGTGTGTGTGTGTGTGTGTGCGCGCGCGCGCACAAATGCGTAAATCCGAGATCTAGTACAAGTTTATACAGCTTTGTCCGAGATCCGATGTAGATCCAAAATCCAAAAATCGGACCTCGGAATCCACCGCACTTGGATTTGTAACGGTCTTCGGGTTTTGAATGATATAGTTTAAAATTAACGTGGACCTCTTTTGTTCGGATTTTTCCTTATGCAAGTGTGTAATTGCCTCCCTCTAACTGTCCAAACTCCCACCACGTGGCGTGTTGAAATGAGGGCAACACACACTTTATGATTTTGACCAATCAAAGACGAGTTTCAAATAAACAACGGGAGACAACTCTATTCAAAAGACATACAAAAGCTCATATGCGGCAAATAACAAGATCCGTTGGCGAGACGAATAGAAAAGGTAAGTTAAATAGGACTGTACATTATCATAAATTGTATTAAATCTTCCAATGTCCAAACATAATATATTAATGACATTATTATGTGGATCTCATGACGTAACACAGGGGGTGGCGGTGGGGCTAAGTTTCATCGTTTTCAGCATAAATATAAGGGGGGCAAACTATATGTTGCCTCCGTCTACCTGAATGAGGGGGAGGGGGTGGGCGGGCTTGCTACCTTGTAGCTAGCTTAAAATAATGGGTACACAAATAAAAAGAAATGGACCTCTTAAAAATATACATTGTGTGTGTGACAGTCTGAAATCTTTAATGTTTTTGGACCTCTCAAAGATATACATTGTGTGTGTGACACTCTGAGATATTTGATGTTTTTACTGAATGATGGACCTCTCAAAAATATACATTTGTGTGACACTCTGAGATCTTTGATGTTTTTACTTAATGATGGGCCTCTCAAAGATATACATTGTGTGTGTGACAGTATTAGGTCTTTAATGATTTTACTTAATGATGGACCTCTCAAAGATATCATGATATTGTGTGTGTGACAGTCTGAGGTCTTTGATGTTTTTACTTAATGATGGACCTCTCAAAGATATACATTGTATTTGTGACAGTCTGAGATCTTTAATGTTTTTACTTAATGATTGACCTCTCAAAGATATACATTGTGTGTGTGACAGTCTGAGATCTTTAATGTTTTTACTTAATGATGGACCTCTCAAAGATATCATGACATTGTGTGTGTGACAGTCTGAGATCTTTAATGTTTTTACTTAATGATGAACCTCTCAAAGATATACATCGTGTGTGTGACACTCTGAGTTCTTTAATGTTTTTACATAATGATGGACCTCTCAAAGATATACATTGTGTATGTGACAGTTTGAGATCTTTAATATTTTTACTTAATGATGGACCTCTCAAAGATATCACAACATTGTGTGTGTAACAGTCTGAGATCTTTAATGTTTTTACTTAATCATGGACCTCTCAAAGATATCATGACATTGTGTGTGTGACAATCTGAGGTCTTTAATGTTTTTACTTAATGATGTACCTCTCAAAGATATACATTGTGTGTGTGACACTCTGAGATCTTTAATGTTTTTACTTAATGACGGACCTCTCAAAGATAAACATTGTGTGTGTGACAGTCTGAGATCTTTAATGTTTTTACTTAATTATGAACCTCTCAAAGATATACATTGTGTGTGTGACACTCTGAGGTCTTTAATGTTTTTTACTTAATGATGTACCTCTCAAAGATATACATTGTGTGTGTGACACTCTGAGATCTTTAATGTTTTTACTTAATGACGGACCTCTCAAAGATAAACATTGTGTGTGTGACAGTCTGAGATCTTTAATGTTTTTACTTAATGATGGACCTCTCAAAGATATACATTGTGTGTGTGACACTCTGAGATCCTTAATGTTTTTACTTAATGACGGACCTCTCAAAGATAAACATTGTGTGTGTGACAGTCTGAGATCTTTAATGTTTTTACTTAATGACGGACCTCTCAAAGATAAACATTGTGTGTGTGACAGTCTGAGATCTTTAATGTTTTTATTTAATGACGGACCTCTCAAAGATATAAATTGTGTGTGTGACACTCTGAGATCTTTAATGTTTTTACTTAATGATGGACCTCTCAAAGATATAAATTGTGTGTGTGACACTCTGAGATCTTTAATGTTTTTACTTAATGATGAACCTCTCAAAGATATACATTGTGTGTGTGACACTCTGAGATCTTTAATGTTTTTACTTAATGATGGACCTCTCAAAGATAAACAGTGTGTGTGTGACAGTCTGAGATCTTTAATGTTTTTTATTTAATGATGGACCTCTCAAAGATATAAATTGTGTGTGTGACACTCTGAGATCTTTAATGTTTTTATTTAATGATGGACCTCTCAAAGCTATACATTGTGTGTGTGACACTCTGAGATCTTTAATGTTTTTACTCGCTTGGCGTTAAACATTTAGAGGATAGTGCTAGGTTTGCTCGGCCCAGTGTCAGTATAATGTGACTGGATGGGGAATCATATCATGTATCTGCGGCATGATACTCCAGTGTGATAGCGCTTATAAAACTGTCTCAAGTAGACACCGTCGCAATATAGCAGAAAAAAATGTTGAAAGCAACACTAAACACCATACAAACAAAACAAACAAACTTAATGATGGGCCTATAAATTGTGTGTGCGACTGACTGAGATCTTAAATGTTTTTTTCTTAATGATGGACCTCTCAAAGACATGCATTGTGTGTGTGACAGACTTGTATCATAAAATATCTTCTTTATTCTCTTTCCTTTCATTCATTTGTTTGTGCGTTCGTCCCATCAAATTTGTTTTCAGTGAAACAATTCTGAAAAAGGTCTGTGAATGTTGTAATTTTCGGTGTATAATTGTTTAAACTACGTCCTCTTTTCAACTTAATTGTTATAAAGTAAACATATATCGGGGGAATCATTGTTGTATGGGCATTTATTCGAGTTGAAGATATGTTTAAACCTTTCAATAAATAATCGGCGACCAATTATATAGATAAATGAATATCTTTTAAAAGCGTAAACTTAAAAAGGATAATCTTTTTTTTTGCAGGTACTAGAATGAAACAGAGAAAAAAAGTTTTACATGAAAAGTGTGAACTTTATATAGAGCAAGATGAAGAAAAAGGTATGTGATGATTTATTATGTAAATTAAAGAGATTATATTGGCTACACATTAAAGCGGTTCGCTCACACTAAGTCCATATATTATAACTTAAATATATATGTTTTAGGGAACTTTGTAATTATATTATAAATGTCCTTCATATATTAGTGATACAAAAAAAACTACAATACAACATTTTTTCATCAAAATTCAAGCTAAGCACATTTGTTAAAAAGCGGTACAGAGAATTCCCTGAATATAAACTGGAGATTTTGTCTTGGAGCACCTTGAGGAAAATCACGTGATACACCAGTTGTACAGCTCAACCTGGCGGAAATGACTCTCGTGCATGCGTGATGTCCAACATGTTTATCGTTGTGATGACAGTATCTTAAAATACTTCACACGGCAAACTAATTTTAAAAATAAAACATATCAAATGGTTTATTTTTCGGGTACAGATTTTGCAAAAAAAATCAACAAAACCCATACTTTTGGGGCCAGGAAAATTGTCATTAATTAAATTTGATGTAATTGCATGTTACCGAAGCATTTTTATCATATTTTGACGATAAAAAATATTTTTTTGTTCAAATCAACAAAGTATGAGCAAATAGTTTTAAAGCTGCAAATTGACACTTTCTCTATATGTTATGCACATAAAAGAGTGCTTGTATACCCATTCAATGCCAGAATTAGCCTAAGGGTTATTTAGTTAACACTTAAAAAATTAATAGTACTTTTCCTAAAAGATCTGTTGAAGAGGAACTTACAAAAAACATTTCCTCTGATATGTTCATCTGTCCATTGGTTGCCAGTAGAGCGATTCAGGCCCTTATGGGTCTCTTGGTTTTTATGAAAGAAAGCCAATAATGTCTTCTATATATATAAAATTCACTGTATATAAAGAGAAACTTTAAAAAAAAAATTCCTCTAAATGTTCAAGGCCTAAACCATAGATATTTTTTCATAGTTACATTGAATGGAGGTCCCCTGAAGGGTTTATTAAAGTCAGGTTACACGGGTCAAATTTGGGGCAGCCTCAGGGGTCACTGTTTTAAAATAGGAAGATATAGGGAAAATGTAAAAATTTTCGTGTAGACGCAATATTACCCACATTTTCCATTGAACCTTAACCAACTTTGCACAGCTGTATCTTGGATTGATTTTTGAATCAGTCAGATTTGACCACAACTGCCCCTGCCACAGTGCTTTTTTATAGTTATACATAAATAAAACATGACTTTGTTGTGTAGATATGGTAGCAATTCCATCTTTTGAACCAGCCATATTCAATCACAAATTGATCTTATAGCACAATTAAAGAGGAACTTGCATAAAACATTTCATCTGTCTCGTCGCGATGAAGGATAGACGAGATAAAGGTGTTGCTTTTCCGTCAACGGCAGAGGCGTCAAACATTTATATTTAGCTCAAACGTTAAATTTTTCAGTTTTACACTTTTTCTCAACAAGTACAAATGCTAGGACACTCATACTTGGATCATAGTTACAACTAACACCCTGCATCACATTATATACTGCAGATGCTGAGTATGACCTCCATTGACTTTGTTTGATGCTGAATTTTGCATTTACCTCCAACGTTAAAAAGTTTTCATTTTTACACTATTTCTCAATAAGTACTAGTGCTAGGACACTCATATTTGGATCACAGTTACAACTTACACCCTGCATTACATTATATACTGCAGATGCTGAGTATGACCTCCGACTTTGTTTGATGCTGAATTTTGCATTTACCTCCAACGTTAAGTTTTCATTTTTACACTATTTCTCAATAAATACTAGTGCTAGGACACTCATATTTGGATCATAGTTACAACTATAATCTTTTTTATTTTTAAATATGTTTTACTTAGAAATACTGGTTAAAGTTCTTTCTTTTTTTTAAATTTGTTTTACTTAGAAATACTGGTTAAAGTTTTGTGTGCAACTACCATGAAGTTCATATCTCAAAAATCACTTAATGTATTTGATCGAAACTTCACACAATACTTCCTACAATATTTCTTAGTCATTAAACCTACTACAACCAAGTTAGATAACCCTTGCATGAATATAATGTTTTAATTTTTTCTCTTCCATGTGTGTATTAACAGTCAAAGCGGACACGGCGAGACATATCATTCTGCAGAATTCTTGTTAAGTTCTGACCTGTCTGCAGCTTAAGAAAAAATATATTTTCAAACAAATGTACTTAGGTCTTGTATTATCAATTTAGAATCTTTACTTATAGGAAGATGTGTTTTCACCAAAATTTGATCCAGAAGGGCGACTATTTTCTTAAATACAGTGGAACTTTCTGCAAAACAGATCCTGTTGGAGATGATACATATGTTTTTGAATTTAGATTTCACGGGAAGAAATGCTGGTAAGCTTTGTTACCTTATACTCTTGCTGTTAATGGCTATACAGTTGTTAGCAATTTTGAAATATTTGAATTTTACAATCATATTCTGAAACCATAAAACTTAGATATTTGACATGTAATACACATGAATTTTAACTGGAATGAATTTTGCAGGAGATTCTGGTTAGCAACACATATTGGCCCAAATTGTTGAAACAAACGTCCCTGTTTAGAAATATCAAAGTTTTTTATAGCCACATCAAACAATTTGTGACTGTGGTCAGTTATCATTATGCCTACAGAGGGATGAGACAAGAGACTTGGGTATATTGACTGCATGTTTATGAAAGGTTTTCGATTCATAATATTCATTATTTATTTAATCCAGCATCAAATACACCATATCTACAGTACTCGATTGTATAATGTGCAGAAAAAATCACCCTAAATTTGAAATGTGTTTAAGTTTGAAACTATGTAATTGTGTATAAAAAGAGGATGAACGAATAATGTCAATGATAAAACAGACAAAATGTGAAAGTTTCATCAGCTTTTAATACATCTTAATTATGAATTCATGGATATTTACTAACAAATGAGTCTAATGATGAAAACATTAAATTACCTTGATTTATAAATGTACAGTCAAACTTGTGAAAGAGATCACCTCTATAAGGCAACCCCCTGTCTTAGCAGCCACAATTTTGCTATTTCCCGTTTCTACACTTTCAGTACAAATAAACCTGTATTAAGCAACAACCTTTCTTAAGAGGCCAGTTTGGCTCCTTCCATTGACTGACTGAAGACAAGTTTGACTGTATTTAGGTAAATTTTAGTGTTAAGCTCTACATGCCAAAGGCCAGAAGGGCCTATGAGATGGCGCGCTGTCTGTTGTTCATCGGCTTAGACTATTAGGAACTCTCTCTCTGAAACCACTACGCAATTTAAACTCACATGAAGACGACATTAAAATAGTCCAAAACTTAAAAAATATTCTTCTCATGAATGGCCCAACAGATTTTCAAAATGTTTATGTAGTAATGATGACTAACTATTGGTTTGTTATTTTTGTTCAAACGGTGTCCATAGGATTAAAAATGCCCCCGCCCCGATGTTTCTATTGCATAGGAGAATTTCAAAAAGTGCTATAGCCACTATGAGTCAGTAGAGTCCTCAGGCCCTCTTGGGCCTCTTGTTTATGATGGAAGACAAACATTAAAAAGTTAAGCCCTATTGAGAACACTTCTTTTATTTGTTTATTTTAATTCTTTTAAAAAGGTTTGGAAGAGTATGAAGACGATACAACAGGAAAGGATGAGGAGGATGCCGATGAGGAGGAGGAAACTAAGATTGAGGATAGGCAGGATATCATTGGTAAGTGAATAAGTAAAGCATATCTCTAATTACTGGTCAAACATCCACAGTATAGTTTCTGTTTTAATTTAGGCAAAATTGTAGGCAACTTTTAACTTAGAAATATAGTTTGTTGGCAAGTCAGATTTTTAGGTCACCTGAAAAGTGGACCTATTGCGATCGCCTTTTGTCCGACGGTGTGCGGTGAGCATCTGTAACCAATTAACATTTTCAACTTCTTCTCAAAAACTGTAAGTTCGATCATTATGAAATTTTGTCTGCAGCTTTGGTTCCCAAGGGTGAATCAAAATTGATTGTGAATTGCACTGTCTCCATCCCCTTTGGGCCTTGGGAGTGGGGCAAAAATAGTGAAATTCAAGGTAAATTTGAAAATATTCTTCTTACTATCAGAAGCACCGGGAAACAAATGGTGGGCATGATTATTGACACATATAGGTCCTTTATGCAAATTGTGAATTTAATGGCCCTGGATCTCACGGTTTGGACTTGGGGGTGGGGCCTACTTTACTAAACCTACAGAAGAGAAAATGACAAAAAAACGTTATTTCTGTTGACTGGATAGACTTGTGTAAATGTTTTCTGCTTTGATTTGTTGCTGGTAACATGACATAATAATTACCTGAATTGTATTGTCCCTTTCCCCATGGGGGCCTGAGGGGCGGGGTCAAAACAGTCAAATTCAAGGTAAACTTTAAAAATCTTCTTCAGTCAAATTCAAGGTAAACTTTAAAAATCTTCTTCTTATTATAAGTAGCACTCAGAAACAGATAGTGAGCATGATTATTGACGCATATAGGATATAAGAATTGTAAATTACATGCCCCTGGGTCTCACGGTTTGGCCCTTGGGGTTGGGCCTACTTTACTCATTCTATAGAAGAGAAATAACAAAAAATGTTATTTCTAATGACTGAATAGACTTATGTGAATGTTTTTATGGTATGATTTGTTGTTATTGACAACCTGAATTTTATGGTCCCTACCCCCATTAAGGCCTTAGGGGCGGGGCCAAAACAGTGAAATTTAATGTAAACTTTTAAAATCTTCTTATTATTATAGGTAGCACTCAGAAACAAATATTGAGCATGATAAATGACGTATATAGGTCCTTTATTAGAAATGTTAACTGTATGCCACTGGGTCTCACAGTTTGGCCCTCTTTACTTATTCTATAGAAGAGAAATGACTATAACCATTATTTCTTATGACTGTATAGACTTATGTGAATGTTTTATGGTGTGATTTGTTGTTGCTTACATGACAGTTAATACCTACCGGAATTTTATGATCCCTACCCCCATGGGGGCCTTAGGGGCGTTGGGCCAAAACAGTCTAATTCAAGGTAAACTTTAAAAATCTTATTATTATAGGAAGCCCTCAGAAACAAATGGGGAGCATGATTATTGACGCATATAGATCCTTTATAAAAATTGTCAATTGCATGCCCATTGGTCTCACGGTTTGGCCCTGGGGGTGGGGTCTACTTTACTTATTCTATAGAAGAAAAATATTTTATAGATATCTTGCGACTGTAGTCCTACATGTACAATCAAGTAATGACCACTTGTTATAGACATCTTGCGGCCGTTTTCCTACAATCAAGTAATGACCACTTGTTATAGACATCTTGCGGCCGTATTTCTACAATCAAGTAATGACCACTTGTTATAGACATCTTGCAGGCGTATTCCTACAATCAAGTAATGACCACTTGTTATAGACATTTTGCGGCCATATTCCTACAATGAAGTAATGACCAATTGTTATAGATATCTTGCGGCCGTCTTCTTACTAACAAGTAATGACAACTTGTTACAGACATCTTGCGGCCGTATTCCTACAATCAAGTAATGACCACTTGTTATAGACATCTTGCTGCCGTATTCCTACAATCAAGTAATGACTCTCACAGCTAATTCAAGATGATTAATCATTAACATGCCGAGTTGGGTATGCTCGGGTAGTGAATCAGTTACTTGCAGAGATTGGTATGCTGGAGTAATTAATCAGTTACTTGCGGAGATGGGTATGCTGGAGTAATGAATCAGTTACTTGCGGAGATGGGTATGCTCGAGTAATGAATCAGTTTAGTGCGGAGATGGTTATGCTGGAGTGATGAATCAGTTACTTGCGGAGATGGGTATGCTGGAGTGATGAATCAGTAACTTGCGGAGATGGGTATGCACGAGTAATGAATCAGTTACTTGCGGAGATGGGTATTCTCCAGTAATGATTCAGTTACTAGCGGAGATGGATATGCTCGAGTAATGAATCAGTTACTTGCGGAGATTTGTATGCTGGAGTAATGAATCAGTTACTTGCGGAGATGGGTATGTTCGAGTAATGAATCAGTTACTTGCAGAGATGGGTTTGCTCGAGTGATGAATCAGTTACTTGCGGAAATTTGTATGCTGCAGTAATGAATCAGTTACTTGCGGAGATGGGTATGCTCAGCTAATGAATCAGTTACTTGCAGAGATTGGTATGCTGAAGAAATGAATCAGTTACTTGTTGAGATGGGTATGCTCGAGTAATGAATCAGTTACTTGCGGAGATGGGTATGCTGGAGTAATGAATCAGTTGCTTACGGAGATGGGTATGCTCGTGTAATGAATCAGTTTCTTGCAGAGATTGGTATGCTGGAGTAATGAATCAATTACTTGTTGAGATTGGTATTCTCGAGTAATGAATCAGTTACTTGCGGAGATGAGGTTGCCCGAGTAATGAAGCAGTAACTAGCATAGATGGGTATGCTCGAGTGATGAATCAGTTACTTGCGGAAATGGGTATGCTGGAGTGATGAATCAGTTACTTGCAGAGATGGGTGAGCTGGAGTTATGAATCAGTTACTTGCGGAAATGGATATGCTGGAGTGATGAATCAGTTACTTGCGGAGATAGGTATGCTGGAGAAATGAATCAGTTACTTGCAGAGATGGGTATGCTCGAGTAATGAATCAGTTACTTGCGGAGATTTGTATGCTGGAGTAATGAATCAGTTACTTGCGGAGATTGGTAAGCTCGACTAATAAACCAGTCACTTGCCGAGATTGGTATGCTGAAGTAATGAATCAGTTACTTGCTGAGATGGGTATGCTCGAGTAATGAATCACTTATTTGCGTAGATGAGTATGCTGGAGTTATGAATCGGTTACTTGCAGAGATGGGTATGCCCAAGTAATGAATCAGTTACTTGCAGAGATGGGCATACCGAAGTAATGAATTGGTAACTTGCAGAGATGGGTATGCCCGAGTAATGAAGCAGTGACTTGCATAGATGGGTATGCTGGAGTGATGAATCAGTTACTTGCGGAAATGGGTATGCTGGAGTGATGAATCAGTTACTTGCGGAGATGGGTATGCTGGAGTAATGAATTAGTTACTTGCGGAAATGGGTATGCTGGAGTGATGAATCAGTTACTTGCAGAGATGGGTATGCTGGAGTAATGAATCAGTTACTTGCGGAGATGGGTATGCTCGAGTAATGAATCTGTTACTTGCAGAGATTTGTATGCTGGAGTAATGAATCAGTTACTTGCGGAGATTGGTAAGTTCGACTAATAAACCAGTCACTTGCCGAAATTGGTATGCTGAAGAAATGAATCAGTTATTTGCTGAGATTGGTATGCTCGAGAAATGAATCACTTATTTGCGTAGATGAGTATGCTGGAGTAATGAATCGGTTACTTGCGGAGATGGGTATGCCCAAGTAATGAATCAGTTACTTGCAGAGATGGGTATACCGAAGTAATGAATTGGTAACTTGCAGAGATGGGTATGCCCGAGTAATGAATCGGTTACTAGCCGGGATGGGTATGTTGGAGTAATTAATCAGTTATTTGCGGAGATGGTTATGCTCGAGTAATTAATCAGTTTCTTGCGGAGATGCGTATGCTTTAGTAATGAATCAGTTACTTGCGGAGATGAGGATATCTGAGTAATGTATCAGTTACTTGCAGAGATGCGTATGCTTGCTTGAGTAATGAATCCGTTACTTGCAGAGATAGGTATGTTAGAGTGATGAATCAGTTACTTGCAGAGATGGGTACGCTCGAGTGATGAATCAGTGACTTGCGGAAATGGGTATGCAGGAGTAATGAAATAGATACTTGCGGAGATGAGTATGCCCGAGTAATGAACCAGTTACTTGCAGAGATGGGTATGCTGGAGTAATGAATCAGTTACTTCTGGAGATGGTTATGCTGCAGTAATGAAACAGTTACATGCGGAGATGGGTATGCTGGAGTGATGAATCTGTTACTTGCGGAGATGACTATGCTGGAATGATCAATCAGTTACTTGCGGAGAGAGGTATGCCCGAGTAATGAACCAGTTACTTGCAGAGATGGGTATGCTGGAGTAATGAATCAATTACTTCTGGAGATGGGTATGCTGGAGTAACGAATCAGCAAAATGCAGAGATGGGTATGCTGGAGAAATGAATCAGTTGCTTACGGAGACGGGTATGCTCGAGTAATGAATCGGTTTCTTGTAGAGATGGGTATGCTGGAGTAAAGAATCAATTACTTGCGGAGATGGGTATGCCCAAGTAATGAATCAGTTACTAGGATAGATGGGTATACCGATGTAATGATTCTGTTACTTGCAGAGATGGGTATGCCCGAGTAATGAATCGGTTATTTGCCGGGATGGGTATGTTGGAGTAATGAATCAGTTACTTTCGGAGATGGTTATGCTCGAGAAATAAATCAGTTACTTGCGGAGATGCGTATGCTTGAGTAATGAATCAGTTACTTGCAGAGATGAGGATGCCTGAGTAATGAATCAGTTACTTGCGGTGATGCGTATGCTTGCTTGAGTAATGAACCAATAACTTGCGGAGATAGGTATGTTCGAGTAATGAATCAGTTACTTGCAGAGATGGGTTTGCTCGAGTGATGAATCAGTTACTTGCGGAAATGGGTATGCTGGAATAATAAAATAGTTACTTGTGGAAATGGGTATGCTGGAGTAATGTATCAGTTACTTGCGGAGATGGGTATGCCCGAGTAATGAACCAGTTACTTGCAGAGATGGGTATGCTGGAGTAATGAATCAGTTACTTGCGGAGATGAGTATGCCCGAGTAATGAACCAGTTACTTGCAGAGATGGGTATGCTGGAGTAATGAATCAGTTACTTGCCGAGATAGTTTTGTCGAGTAATTAATCAGTTACTTGCAGAGATGGGTATGCCGGAGTAATGAATCAATTACTTGTGGAGATGGGTATTCTCGAGTAATAAATCAGTTACTTGCGGAGATGAGTATGCCCGAGTAATGAAGCAGTAACTTGCAGAGAAGGGTATGCTCGAATGATGAATCAGTTACTTGCGAAGATGGGTATACTGTAGTAATGAATCAGTTACGTGCGGAGATGGGTATGCTGGAGTAATGAATCAGTCATTTGCAGAGATGGGTATGCTCGAATAATGAATCTGTTATTTGCGGAGATGAGTATGCTGGAGTAATGAATCAGTTACTTGCGGAGATGGGTTTGCCCAAGTTATATATCAGTTACTTACGAAGATGGGTATACCGAAGTAATGAATCGGTTACTTGCGGAGATAGGTATGCCCGAGTAATGAATCGGTTACTTGCAGGGATGGGTATGCTGGAGTAATGAATATGTTACTTGCAGAGATGGTTATGCTCGACAAATTAATCAGTTACTTGCAGAAATGAGAATGTCTGAGCAATGAATCAGTTACTTGCGGAGATGGCTATGCTGGAGTAATGAATTAGTTACTTGCGGAGATAGGTATGCTCGAGTGATGAATCAGTTACTTGCAGAGATGAGTATGCTCGAGTGATGTATCAGTTACTTGCAGAAATGGGTATGCTGGAGTAATGAAATAGTTAATTGCAGAAATGGGTATGCTGGAGTAATGAATCAGTTACTAGCGGAGTTGGGTATGCTGGAGTGATGAATCAGTTACTTGCGGAAATGATTATACTGGAATGATGAATCAGTTACTTGCGGAGAAGGGTATTCTCGAGAAATGCGTATGCTGGAGTAATGAATCAGTTGCTTACGGAGTTGGGTATGCTCGAGTAATGAATCAATTACTTGCAGAGATGGGTATGCTTGAGTAATGAATCAATTACTTGTAGAGATGGGAATTCTCGAGTAATGAATCAGTTACTTGCGGAGATGAGAATGCCCGAGTAATGAAGCGGTAACAAGTCCGCGCCGATAAAGACTCAGCGCAGAAAACTCTGTTAGTTATCAACTCAAATCCGCACCGATAAAGACTCGGCGCAGTAAACTCTGTTAGTTATCAACTCAAATCCGCGCCAATTAAGACTAGGCTCAGTGAACTCTGTTAGTTATCAACTCAAATCCGCGCCAATAAAGACTCAGCGCAGAAAACTCTGTTAGTTATCAACTCAATTATGCGCCAATTAAGACTCAGGGCAGAAATTTGTTAGTTATCGTCTCAAATCCGCACCAATGAAGACTCGGTGCAGAAAACTCTGTTAATTATCAACACAAATCCGCGCCAATAAAGACTCGGCGCAGAAAGCTCTGTTAGTTATCAATTCAAATCCGCGCCAATAAAGACTCGGCGCAGTAAACTCTGTTAGTTATCAACACAAATCCGTGCCAATAAAGACTCGGCACAGAAATCTCTGTTAGTTATCAACTCAATTATGTGCCAATAAAGACTCAGCGCAGTAAACTCTTTTAGTAATCAACTCAAATCCGCGCCAATAAAGACTATGTGCAGTAAACTCTGTTAGTTCTCAACACAAATCTGCGCCAATAAAGATTCGGCGCAGAAAACTCTGTTAGTTATCAACTCAAATCCGCGCCAATAAAGACTCGGCGCAGTAAACTCTGTTAGTTATCAACTCAAATCCGACAAACACTCGGCGCAGTAAACTCTGTTAGTTATCAACTCTAATCCGCGCCGACAAAGACACGGCGCAGTAAACTCTGTTAGTTATCAACTCAAATCTGCGCTGACAAAGACTCGGTGCAGTAAACTCTGTTAGTTATCAACTCAAATCAATGCCAATAAAGACTCGGCGCATTTAACTCTGTTAGTTATCAACTCAAATCTGCGCTAATAAAGACTAGACGCAGAAAGCTCTGTTAATTATCAACTCATATCCTCACCAATAAAGACTCGGCGCAGAAAACTCTGTTAGTTATCAACAAAAATCCGTGCCAACTAAGACTCGGCTCAGTAAACTCTGTTAATCATCAACTCAAATCCGCGCCGACAAAGACTCGGCGCAGAAACATATATTAGTTATGAACTTAACTAAAGCACCGACAGAAGACGCGGCACGGAAAAATATATTAGTTATGAACTTAACTAAAGCACCGACAGAAGATGCGACACAGAAACATATATTAGTTATGGACTTAACTAAAGCACAGACAGGAGACACAGCACAGAAACATATATTAGTTATTAGTTATGAACTTAACTAAAGCACCGAC
Organism: Panopea generosa; assembly: GCA_029582155.1. NCBI lineage: Eukaryota > Metazoa > Mollusca > Bivalvia > Adapedonta > Hiatellidae > Panopea > Panopea generosa. Next base: position 18,915,542 of record CM055906.1, read on the forward strand.
ACAAGACGCGGTACAGAAACATATACTATTTATGAACTTAACTGAAGCACCGACAGAAGACACGGCACAGAAACATATATTAGTTATGAACTTAACTAAAGCACCGACAGAAGACGCGGCACAGAAACATATATTAGTAATGAACTTAAATAAAGCACCGACAGAAGACGCGACACAGAAACATATATTAGTTATTAGTTATGAACTTAACTGAAGCACCGACAGAAGACGCGGTACAGAAACATATATTAGTTATGAACTTAACAGAAGCACCAACAGAAGACGCGGCACAGAAACATATATTAGTAATGAACTTAACTGAAGCAACAACAGAAGACGCGGCACAGAAACATATATTAGTTATGAACTTAACTGAAGCACCAACAGAAGATGCGGCACAGAAACATATATTAGTTATGAACTTAACTGAAGCACCGACAGAAGACGCGGAACAGAAACATATATTAGTTATGAATTGAACTAAGCACCGACAGAAGACGCGGTACAGAATCATATATTAGTTATTACTTATGAACTGAACTTAAGCACCGACACAAGATGCGGCACGCAAACATATATTAGTTATGAACTTAACTGAAGCACCGACAGAAGACGTTGAACAGAAACATATATTAGTTATGAACTTAAATGAAGCACCGACAGAAGACGAGGCACAAAAACATATATTAGTTATGAACTTAACTAAAGCACCGACAGAAGACGCGGCACAGAAACATATATTAGTTATTAGTTATGAACTTAACTAAAGCACTGACACAAGACGCGACACAGAAACATATATTAGTTAGTAACTTAACTGAAGCACCGACAGAAGACGCTGCACAGAAACATATATTAGTTATGAACCTAACTGAAGCACCGACAAAAGACGCGGCACAGAAACATATATTAGTTATGAACTTAACTGAAGCACCGACAGACGACGTGGCACAGAAACATATATTAGTTATGGACTTAACTGAAGCACCGACAAAAGACTCGACACAGAAACATATATTAATTATTAACTTAACTGAAGCACCGACAGAAGACGTGGCACAGAAACATATATTAGTAATGAACTTAACTGAAACACCGACAGAAGACGCGGCACAGAAACATATATTAATTATTAGTTATGAATTTAACTAAAGCACCGACACAAGACGCGGCACGGGAACACATATTAGTTATGAAAGTAACTGAAACACATATTAGATATGAACTTAACTAAAGCACCGACAGAAGACGCGGCAATGAAACACATATTAGTTATGAACTTAACTGAATCAACGACAGAAGACGCGGCACAGAAACATATATTAGTAATGAACTTAAATGAAGCACCGACAGATGACGCGGCACAGAAACATATATTAGTAATGAACTTAACTGAAGCACCGACAGAAGACGCGGCACAGAAACATATATTAGTTATGAACTTAATTGAAGCACCGACAGAAGATGCGGCACAGAAACATATATTAGTTATGAACTTAACTAAAGCACCGACAGAAGACGCGGCACAGAAACATATAATAGTTATTAGTTATGAACTTAACTAAAGCACCGACACAAGACGAGGCACGGAAACATATATTAGTTATGAACTTAACTAAAGCACCGACAGAAGACGCAGCATAGAAACATATATTAGTTATGAACTTAACTGAAGCTCCGACAGAAGACGCGGCACAGAAACAAATATTAGTTATGAACTTAACTGAAGCACCGACAGAAGATGCGGCAAGGAAACATATATTAGTTATGAAAATCACCGACAGAAGATGCGGCACAGAAACATATATTAGTTATGAACTTAACTGAAGCACCAACAGAAGATGCGGCACAGAAACATATATTAGTTACGAACTTAACTAAAGCACCGACAGGAGACACATCACAGAAACATATATTAGTTATTAGTTATGAACTTAAATGAATCACAGACAGAAGACGCGGCACAGAAACATAAATTAGTTATGAACTTAACTAAAGCACCGACAGAAAACGTGGCACAGAAACATATATTAGTAATGAACTGAACTGAAGCACTGACAGAACACGCGGCACAGAAACATATATTTGTTATTAGTTATGAACTTAAGTAAAGTACCGACAGAAGATGCGGCACGGAAACATATATTAGTTATGAACTTAACTGATGCACCGACAGAAGACGCCGCACAGAAACATATATTAGTTATGAGCTTAACTAAAGCACCGACTGAAGACGCGGCACAGAAACATATATTAGTAATGAACTTAACTGTAGCACCGACAGAAGACGTGGCACAGAAACATATATTAGTTATTAGTTATTAACTTAACTGAAGCACCGACACAAGACGCGTCACAGAAACATATATTAGTTATGAACTTAACTGAAGCACCGACAGAAGACTCGGCACTGAAACATATATTAGTAATGAATTTAACTGAAGCACCGACACAAGGCGCGGCACAGAAACATATATTAGTTATGAACTTAACTGAAGTACCGATAGAAGACGGGGCACTGAAACATATATTAGTAATGAACTAAACTGAAGCACCGACAGAAGACGCGGCACGGAAACATATATTAGTTATGAACTTAATTGAAGCACCGATAGAAGACGCGACACGGAAACATATATTAGTTATGAACTTAACTGAAGCACCGACAGAAGACGCGGCACGGAAACATATATTAGTTATGAACTTAACTGAAGCACCGACAGCAGACGCGGCACATAAACATATAATAGTAATGAACTTAACTGAAGCTCCGACAGAAGACGCGGCACAGAAACATATATTAGTTATGAACTTAACTGAAGCACCGACAGAAGACGCAGCACAGAAACATATATTAGTTATGAACTTAACTAAAGCACCGACAGAAAACGCGGCACAGAAAGATATATAAGTTATTAGATATGAACGTAACTAAAGCACCGACACAAGACGCGGCACGGAAACATATATTAGTTATGAACTTAACTGAAGCACCGACGGAAGACTCGGCACAGAAATATATATTAGTTATGAACTTAACTAAAGCACCGACAGAAGACGCGGCACAGAAACATATATTAGTTATGAACTTAAATAAAGCACCGACACAAGACGTGGCACTGAAACATATATTAGTTATTAGTTCTGAACTTAACTGAAGCACCGACAGAAAATGTGGTACAGAAAGATATATTAGTTATGAACTTAACTGAAACACCGACAGAAGACGCGGCACAGAAACATATATGAGTAATGAACTTAACTGAAGCACCGACAAAAGACGCGGCACAGAAACATATATTAGTTATAAACTTAACTGAAGCACCGACAGAAGACGCGACACAGAAACATATATTAGTTATGATCTTAACTGAAGCACCGACAGAAGACGCGGCACAGAAACATATATTAATTATTAGTTATGAACTGAACTAAAGCACCGACAGAAGACGCGACACAGAAACATATATTAGTTATGATCTTAACTGAAGCACCGACAGAAGACACGGCACAGAAACATATATTAGTTATGAACTTAACTGAAGCACCGACAGAAGACGCAGCACAGAAACATATATTAGTTATTAGTTATGAACTTAACTAAAGCACCGACACAAGACGCGGCACAGAAACACATATTAGTTATGAACTTAACAGAAGCACCAACAGAAGACGCGGCACATAAACATATATTAGTAATGAACTTAACTGAAGCACCGACAGTAGTTATGAACTTAAATAAAGCACCGACAGAAGACGTGGCACTGAAACATATATTAGTTATTAGTTCTGAACTTAACTGAAGCACCGACAGAAAATGTGGTACACAAACATATATTAGTTAAGAACTTAACTGAAACACCGACAGAAGACGCGGCACAGAAACACATATTAGTAATGAACTTAACTGAAACACCGACAGAAGACGCGGCACAGAAACATATATTAGTTATGAAATTAACTGAAGCACCGACAGAAGACGCGACACAGAAACATATATTAGTTATGAACTTAACTGAAGCACCGACAGAAGACGCGGCACAGAAACATATATTAGTTATTAGTTATGAACTGAACTAAAGCACCGACACAAGACGCGGCACGGAAAAATATATTAGTTATGAACTTAACTGAAACAGCGACAGAAGACACGGCACAGAAACATATATTAGTTATGAACTTAACTGAATCACCGACAGAAGACACGGCACAGAAACATATATTAGTTATTAGTTATGAACTTAACTAAAGGACCGACACAAGACGCGGCACAGAAACATATATTAGTTATGAACTTAACTGAAGCAACGACAGAAGACGCGGCACAGAAACATATATTAGTTATAAACTTAACTGAAGCACCGACAGAAGACGCGGAACAGAAACATATATTAGTTATGAACTTAACTGAAGCACCGACAGAAAACGAAGCACAAAAACATATATTAGTAATGAACTGAACTGAAGCACCGACAGAAGACGCGGCACAGAAACATATATTAGTAATGAACTTAACTGAAGCACCGACAGAAGACGCGGAACAGAAACATATATTAGTAATGAACTTAACTGAAGCATCGACAGAAGACGCGGAACAGAAACATATATTAGTTATGAACTTAACTGAGGCATCGACAGAAGACGTAGCACAAAAACATATATTAGTAATGAACTGAACTGAAGCACCGACAGAAGACGCGGCACAGAAACATATATTAGCTATTAGTTATGAACTTAACTAAAGCACTGACACAAGACGCGGCACAGAATAACATACTAGTTATGAACTTAACTGAAGCACCGGCAGAATACGCGGCACAGAAACATATATTAATTATGAAATTAACTGAAGCACCGACAGAAGACGCGGCACAGAAACATATATTAGTTATGAACTTAACTGAAACACCGACAGAAGACGCGGCACGGAAACATATATTAGTAATGAACTAAACTGAAGCACCGACAGAAGATGCGGCATGGAAACATATATTAGTTATGAAATTAAATAAAGCACTGACAGAAAACGCGGCAGAGAAACATATATTATTTATTAGTTATGAACTTAACTGAAGCACCGACAGAAGACGCGGTACAGAAACATATATTAGTTATGAACTTAACTGAATCACCGACAGAAGACGCGGCACAGAAACATATATTAATAATGAACTTAACTGAAGCACCGACAGAAGACGCGGCACAGAAACACATATTAGTTATGAACTTAACTGAAGCACAGACAGAAGACGCGGCACAGAAATATATATTAATTATGAACTTAACCGAAACACCGACAGAAGACGCGGCACAGAAACATATATTAGTTATGAACTTAACTGAAGCACCGACAGAAGACGTGGCACAGAAACATATATTACTAATTAACTTAACTGAAGCACCGACAGAAGACGCGGCACTGAAACATATAGTAGTTATTAGTTATGAACTTAACTAAAGCACAAACACAAGCCGCGGCGCGGAAACACATATTAGTTATGAACGTAACTGAAACACCGACAGAAGACATTGCACGGAAACACATATTAGATATGAACTTAACTAAAGCACCGGCAGACGACGCAGCACAGAAACACATATCATTTATGAACTCAAATGAAGCACCGACAGAAGACGTGGCACAGAAACATATATTAGTAATGAACTTAACTGAAGCACCGACAGAAGACGCGGCACAGAAACATATATTAGTTATGAACTTAACTGAAGCACCGACAGAAGACGCGGCACAGAAACATATATTAGTTATGAACTTAACTAAAGCAACGACAGAAGACGCGGCACAGAAACATATATATGTTATTAGTTATGAACTTAACTGAAGCACCGACAGAAGATGCGGCACAGAAATATATATTAGCTATGAACTTAACTGAAGCACCGACAGAAGACGCAGCACAGAAACATATATTAGTTATGAACTTAACTAATGCACCGACAGAAGACCCGGCACAGAAACATATATTAGTTATGAACTTAAACAAAGCACCGACAGAGGACGCGGCACAGAAACATATATTTCTTATGAACTTAACTGAAGCAAGGGCAGAAGATGCGGCACAGAAATATATATTAGTTATGAACTTAACTGAAGCACCGACATAAAGACGCGGCACAGAAACATATATTAGTTATGAACTTAACTAAAGCACCGACAGAAGACGCGGCAAAGAAACATATATTAGTTATGAACTTCATTAAAGCACCGACAGAAGACACGGCACAGAAAAAATATATTAGTAATGTACTTAACTGAAGCACCGACAGAAGACGCGGCACAGAAACATATATTAGTTATGAACTTAACAAGAGCACCAACAGAAAACGCGGCACAGAAACGTATATTAGTTATGAAATTAACTAAAGCACCGACTGAAGACGCGGCACAGAAACATATATTAGTTATAAGTTATGAATTTAACTTAAGCACCGACACAAGACGCGGCACGGAAACATATATTAGTTATGAACTTAACTGAAGCACCGACAGAAGACGCGGCACTAAAGCACCGACAGAAGATGCGGCACAGAAACATATATTAGTTATGAACTTAACTGAAGCACCGACAGAAGATGCGGCACGGAAACATATATTAGTAATGAACCGAACTGAAGCACCGATAGAAGACGCTGCACAGAAACATATATTAGTAATGAACTTAACTGAGTACCGACAGAAGACGCGGCACAGAAACATATATTTGTTATGAACTTAACTATAGCACCGACAGAAGACGCGGCACAGAAACATATATTAGTTAGGAACTTAACTGAAGCACCGACAGAAGACGCGGCACAGAAACATATATTAGTTATGAACTTAACTGAAGCACCGACAGAAGACGCGGCACAGAAACATATATTAGTTATGAACTGAACTAAAGCATCGACGGAAGACGCGGCACTGAAACATATATTAGTTATGAACTTAACTGAAGTACCGAGAGAAGACGAGGCACAAAAACATATATTAGTTATGAACTTAACTGCAGCACCGACAGAAGTCGCGGCACAGAAACATATATTAGTAATGAACTTAACTGAAGCACCGACAGAAGACGCGGCAAAGAAACATATATTAATTATGATCTTAACTGAAGCTTCGACAGAAGACGCGGCAAAGAAACATATATCAGTAATGTACTTAACTGAAGCACCGACAGAAGACGCGGCACAGAAACATATATTAGTTATTAGTTATGAACTTAGCTAAAGCTCCGAAACAAGACGCCGCACGGAATCATATATTAGTTATGAACTTAACTGAAGCACCGATAGAATATGCGGCACAGAAACATATATTAGCTATGAACTTAACAGAAGCACTGACAGAAGACGTTATGAACTTAACTGAAGCACCGACAGAAGACACGGCACAGAAACATATATTAGTTATGAACTTAACTAAAGCACCGACAGAAGACGCGGCACAGAAACATATACATGTATAAGTTATTAGTTATTAACTGAACAAAAGCACCGACAGAAGACGCTGCACAGAAACATATATTAGCAATGAACTGAACTGAAGCACCGATAGAAGACATGGCACAGAAACATATATTAGTTATGAACTTAACTGAAGCACCAACAGAAGACGCGGCACATAAACATATATTAGTTATGAACTTAACTGTAGCACCGACAGAAGACGCGGCACAGAAACATATATTAGTAATGAACTTAACTGAAGCACCGACAGAAGACACGGCACAGAAACATATATTAGTTATGAACTTAACTGAAGCACCGACAGAAGACGCAGCACAAAAACTTATATTAGTTATTAGTTAGGAACTGAACTAAAGCACCGACACAAGACGCGGCACAAAAACATATATTAGTTATGAACTTAACTGAAACACCGACAGAAGACACGGCACAGAAACATATATTAGTTATTAGTTATGAACTTAACTAAAGCACCGACACAAGACGCGGCACGGAAACATATATCAGTTATGAACTTAACTGAAGCAGCGACAGAAGACGCAGCACAGAAACATATATTAGTTATGAACTTATCTGAAGCACTGACAAAAGACGCGGCACAGAAAAATATATTATTTATGAACTTAACTGAAGCACTGACAGAAGATATGGCACAGAAACATATATTAGTAATGAACTTAACTGAAGCAACGACAGAAGACGTGGCACAGAAACATATATTAGTTATTAGTTAGGAACTTAACTAAAGCATTGACACAAGACGCGGCACGGATACACATATTAGTTATGAACTTAACTGAAGCACCGACAGAAGACGTAGCACGGAAACACATATTAAACATGAACTTAACTGAAGCACCGACAGAAGACGCGGCACGGAAACACATATTAGTTAATAGTTATGAACATAAATGAAGCACCGACAGAAGACGCGGCACAGAAACATATATAAGTAATGAACTTTACTGAAGCACCGACAGAAGAAGCGTCACAGAAACATATATTATTTATAAACTTAACTGAAGCACCGACAGAAGACGCGGCACAAAAACATATATTAGTTATGAACTTAACTGCAGCACCGACAGAAGACCCGGCATAGAAACATATATTGGTTATGAACTTAACTGAAGCACCGACAGAAGACGCAGCACAGAAACATATATTAGTTATGAACTTAAATAAATCACCGACAGAAGACGTGGCACAGAAACATATACATATTAGTTATTCGTTATGAACTTAACTGAAGCACCGACAGAAGACGCGGCACAGAAACATATATTAGTTATGAACTTAACTGAAGCACCGACAGAAGACGCGGCACAGAAACATATATTAGTTATGAACTTAACTGAAGCACCGACAGAAGACGCGGTACAGAAACACATATTAGTAATGAACTTAACTGAAGCAGCGACAGAAGACGAGGCACAGAAACATATATTAGTTATGAACTTATCTGAAGCACCGACAAAAGACGCGGCACAGAAACATATATTAGTTATGAACTTAACTGAAGCACATATTAGTTATGAACTTATCTGAAGCACCGACAAAAGACGCGGCACAGAAACATATATTAGTTATGAACTTAACTGAAGCACCGACAGAAGACGCCGCACAGAAACATATATTAGTTATGAACTCAACTGAAGCACCGACAGAAGACGCGGCAAAGAAACATATATTAGTTATGAACTTAACTGAAGCATCGACAAAAGACGCGACACAGAAACATATATTAGTAATAAACTTAACTGAAGCACTGACAGAAGACGTGGCCCAGAAACATATATTAGTTATGAACTTAACTGAAGCACTGACAGAAGATGTGGCACAGAAACATATATTAGTAATGAACTTAACTGAAGTACTGACAGAAGACGCGGCACAGAAACATATATTAGTTATTAGTTATGAACTTAACTAAAGCACCGACACAAGACGCGGCACAGAAACACATATTAGTTATGAATTTAACTGAAGCACCGACAGAAGACATGGCACGGAAAAACATATTAAATATGAACTTAACTAAAGCACCGACAGAAGACGCGGCACGGAGACACATATTAGTTATGAACTTAACTGAAGCACCAACAGAAGAAGCAGCACGGAAAAACATATTAGTAATGAACTTAACTGAACCACCGACAGAAGATGCGGCACAGAAACATATATTGTTTAATAGTTATGATCTTAAATGAAGCACCGACAGAAGACGCGGCACAGAAACATATATTAGTAATGAATTTAACTGAAGCTCCGAAAGAAGACGCGGCACAGAAACATATATTACTTATGAACTTAAATGAAGCACCGACAGAAGACGCAGCACAGAAACATATATTAGTTATGAACTTAACTGAAGCACCGATTGAAGACACGGCGCAGAAACATATATTAGTAATGAACTTAACTGAAGCACCAACAGAAGACGCGGCACAGAAACATATATTAATTATGAACTTAACCGAAACACCGACAGAAGACGCGGCACAGAAACATATATTAGTTATGAACTTAACTGAAGCTCCGACAGAAGACGCGGCACAGAAACATATATTAGTAATGAACTTAACTGAAGCACCGACAGAACATGCGGCACAGAAACATATATTAGTAATGATCTTAACTGAAGCACCGATTGAAGACGCGGCACAGAAACATATATTAGTAATGAACTTAACTGAAGCACCTACAGAAGACGCGGCACAGAAACATATATTAGTTATGAACTTAACCGAAACACCGACTGAAGACGCGGCACAGAAACATATATTAGTTATGAACTGAACAAAAACACAGACAGAAGACGCAGCCCAGAAACATATATTAGTTATTAGTTATGAACTTAACTGAAGCACCGACAGAAGACGTGGAACAGAAACATATAATAGTTATGAACTTAACTAAAGCCCAGACAGAAAACGCGGCACAGAAACATATATTAGTAATGATCTTAACTGAAGCACCGACAGAAGACGCGGCACAGAAATATATATTAGTTATTAGTTATGAACTTAACTAAAGCACGGACAGAAGAGGCAGCACGGAAACATATATTAGTTATGAACTTAACTGAAGCACCGACAGAATATGCGGCACAGAAACACATATTAGTTATGAACTTAACTAAAGCACCGACATAAGACGCGGCACAGAAACATATATTAGTAATGAACTTAACTGTAGCACCGACAGAAGACGTGGCACAGAAACATATATTAGTTATGAGTTATGAACTTAACTGAAGCACCGACACAAGACACGGCAAGGAAACATATATTAGTTATGAACTTAACTGAAGCACCGACAGAAGATGTGGCACAGAAATATATATTGGTTATGAACTTAACTGAAGCACCGACAGAAGGCGCGGCACAGAAACATATATTAGTTATGAACTTAACTAAAGCACCGAAGGAACACGCAGCACAGAAACATATATAAGTTATAAGTTATGAACTTAAATGAAGCACCGACAGAAGACGCGGCACAGAAACATATATTAGTTATGAACTTAACTAAAGCACCGACAGAAAACGCGGCACAGAAACATATATTAGTAATGAACTTAACTGAAGCACCGACAGAAGACACATCACAGAAACATATATAAGTTATAAGTTATGAACTTAACTAAAACACTGACAGAAGACGCGGCACGGAAACATATATTAGTTATGAACTTAACTGAAGCACCGACAGAAGGTGTGGCACAGAAACATATATTAGTAATGAACTTAACCGAAGCACCGACAGATGACGCGGCACAGAAACATATATTAGTAATAAACTGAACTGAAGCATCGACAAAAGACGCGGCACAGAAACATATATTAGTTATGAACTTAACTAAAGCACCGACAGAAGACGCAGCACAGAAACATATATTTTGCTTAAGTATGTTATGAACTTAACTAAAGCAACGACACAAGACGCGGCACGGAAACATATATTAGTTATGAACTTAACTGAAGCACTGACAGAAACGCGGCACGGAAATATATATTAGTAATGAACTTAACTGAAGCACCAACAGAAGACGCGGCACAGAAACATATATTAGTTATGAACTTAACTGAAACACCGACAGAATACACGGCACAGAAACATATATTATTTATGAACTTAAATAAAGCACCGACAGAAGACGCGGCACAGAAACATATACTAGTTATGAACTTTACTGAAGCAACGACAGAAGAAGCGGCCCAGAAACATATATTAGTTATTTGTTATGAACTAAGCTAATGCACCGACACAAGACGCAACACGGAAACATATATTAGTTATGAACTTAACTGAAGCACCGACAGAAGACGCGGCACGGAAACATATATTAGTTATGAACTTAACTGAAGCACCGACAGAAGACGCGGCACGGAAACATATATTAGTTATGAACTTAACTGAAGCACCGACACAAGACGCTGCACGGAAACATATATTATTTATGAACTTAACTGAAGCACCGACACAAGACGCTGCACGGAAACATATATTAGTTATGAACTTAACTGAAGCACCGACAGAAGACGCGGCACGGAAACATATATTAGTTATGAACTTAACTGAAGCACCGACACAAGACGCTGCACGGAAACATATATTAGTTATGAACTTAACTGAAGCACCGACACAAGACGCTGCACAGAAACATATATTAGTTATTAGTTAGGAACTTAACTAAATCACCGACACAAGACGCGGCACAGAAACATATATTAGTTATGAACTTAAATAAAGCACCGACAGAAGACGCGGCACGGAAACATATATTAGTTATGAACTTAACTGAAGCACCGACACAAGACGCTGCACAGAAACATATATTAATTATGAACTTAAATAAAGCACCGACACAAGTCGCGGCACGGAAACATATATTAGTTATGAACTTAACTAAAGCACCGACAGAAGACGCGGTACAGAAACATATGTTAGTTATGAACTTAACTGAAGCACCGACAGAAGACGCAGCACAGAAACATATATTAGTGATGAACTTAACTGAAGCACTGACAGAAGACGCGGCAAAGAAACATATATTAGTTATGAACTTAACTAAAACACCGACAGAAGACGAGGCACAGAAACATATATTAGTTATTAGTTAGGAACTTAACTAAAGCACCGACACAAGACGCGGCACGGAAACATATATTAGTTATGAACTGTTAGTTATCAACTCAAAAACGCGCCAATAAAGACTCAGCGCAGTAAATTTTTCAATAATCAACTAAAATCTGCGCCAATAAAGACTCGGCGCAGAAAACTCTGTTAGTTATCAACTCAAATCCGCGCCAATAAAGACTCGGCGCAGAAAACTCTGTTAGTTATCAACACAAATCCGCGCCAATAAAGACTCGGCGCAGAAAACTTTGTTAGTTATCAACTCAATTATGCGCAAATAAAGACTCAATGCAGTAAACTCTTTTAGTCATCAAAATCCAGGGGTCGTGAGTTCGAATCCCCCGCCCGGCAACAGTCTCCGTGATGATTGATATAGGACATTGAGTCTAATTATCATTCGTCTCTCACCACTGATTCAAGTGGGAAAGTTATCAGTTACTTACGGAGACGGGGTGTGCTCGAGTACTGGTTAATACTAGGAAACAGTGGTTAGGTTAACTGATCGTCTGTTAGCCCTCGATGGCATAAAAATGACGCTAAATATTCAATCAATCAATCATTAGTCATCAACTCAAATCCGCGCCAATAAAGACTTGGCGCAATAAACTCTGTTAGTTATCAACTCAAATCCGCGCCAATAAAGACTCGGCGCAGTAAACTCTGTTAGTTATTAACACAAATTTACACATTATTAGACAATTATGTCGCTTTTCCGAGCGCCAACATATACGACACAAAATCAGTCATTTTTCAATAATTAATTTGTGGATTATCATGAAATGAAGTGCATGTTGCTCCAAACAATGTCTTCTATCATTTAAGATCCATTAAATGACCATCAAATTAAGATAAATGACTTTAAAATGAGAAAAACAGTTAAAATAAGACATTTTTTTTGCATTAAAATTTAAGAAAATGGACATTATTTTTATTATAAATGGCCATATTTCTGTTTTCGTCCATATTTCTGGTCAAATTCATTCTCCAGCATGCTGATGCACCAAACTGACCCAATGATACCAAAATTAAAATCCCTTAAAACAAGACTACATGTGGAAGGAAGTGTGCAGTCTGTCCACCAGAGGGGGCCTCCTTGTGGAAGGATGTCAAGCAGTGTTTGTAATCTGCACGTGTAATATAAAAGCAAGCAATATGAAAGAATGTTCATATATCCAAATAGACTGCAGCAGAGAATACTGTATATTTCTATATAAAATCTGCAACAATGACCAGAGGCTACAGAAAACGCAAAGTGGATGGCATTTTCTTCAAGACCCACAACAAATTCAATCCGAAGACAGAAAATTTACCTTGTGCGGTTAGATCGAAGGACAGCATATCAATTGAAGTCTGCAATTCAACAACGGTTTCATTCGAGAATCAAAGCCATCAGTATGAATTAAGACGTCGGCATCTGCAAAGAGAAGAAGACTCCATTTCAGGCAACCATATTGTAAAATTGTCAATGATGAATATTATGTACATCGATTATCTACTGACCAGCTGCAAACAACTAGATCTTGAGCTTTACAGTGAAATCAAGCATGGACTGGGCAGCAAACTTGTTTTTAAGTGATAATCCTGTGCTTACATGTCTAAAAAGATGAAAACATATGAAGAAATACCAGATACTAAAAAGGCAGTGATAAACACAGTCCTGGCATCGGCTATACTGAACACCCCGATGGGCATCTCTCGTGCTGAGCAGCTCTTTACCCAGCTCGACTTACCGTTTCCAGCTTCCAGTCATCTGCAGCGGCTTACAAGTACTGTAAGCAAGGAAGTGGTGAGGATGAACAGTGAGGACATGTCAGAAAAAGGCGCCGTGTTGCAGAGCATGCATGTAAGCTGGTGCACGTGATCCGGAAGTACTTGACCTGTCCATGGATGCCAGGTATAGCAGCTCTCGGATGAAGTCATCTAACAAACCAGGGCAAAGTTCTTCCCAGGCATACTCGGTAGCCATAGAAAACCACACTGCCCAGAAATACATTGTGGCACTTGGTGTGGAGAACAAACCTGTGCTGGACTTGGGCTGCGTTGAAAAATAAGGGCTTACCTGTCGACTGCCCGGGTGGACATGCTGGATGTACTGCCAACATCGGATACTTCACGCCACATTCAGATAGGAGAATGGCACATGACATTGCTGAAAACCTTTCGCTGGAGGGGTACTTTGTCAGGACACTCACGACGGACGGTGACACAAGATCATACCTTGGCATGCAGGACTTCTACAGCAAATTAGATACAACCTGGGAATTCTCTTGGCAAGCTGATCCAAATCATCTGGCAGCCACTCAAGAGAGGAAACTACGAACTGCAACCTTTAGTACATACATGTTTCCCCAAGCCACCAAGAAAGCACAGGCCAGTTTAGCACGAGACATCAAGGTAAGGTGCAGCGGTATCACTGAAGAAATGGCGAGACGGGGTAATGGTGATTTAACAAAATATATGTTACACTTACCCGACATCCGGAAGGCCACCATAGAGTGCTATGCTGGAAATTGCAGCTTCTGCCCCCAATCTGCACTGGTATGTTCTGGAGAAGGCGGTAACTGCTGGTGGTATAGATCCCAGATACTTGGACCAAACAACCTCACATACCTAAAAATGAATGATAATGACAAGTTATTACTGGAGGTAATTTTACAGATGAGGCTGAGTGAAGAGGCAGTTTACAAAGTTTGTTCTAGAACATCTACTCAGAAATGTGAAGCTTTCAACAGAGCTACTTTGTCGACTATGAGCAAGTCCCAGAACGTTGCACGGACATTCGAAGCTCGCCTTGCACTACAAACCATGCGAGCTAATAACTCAGTCGACACAGCAGTACGAAAAAATGTTTCTCGCTTGACACGGACATGCTTGTCTGCATCTGCCCGAAAGCGCCTTTTGCATATATCAAGAAAGGCACACTCTCACAAAATCTACAAGTGTACCAGGAAGTACAAGGCTAGACGGATAGCACGCCGAGCCCAGATGGAGTACGATCACTGTCGGGCTCAACAGAATCACCAGCATGAGGAACCAGATTATATAAAAGGTGTCCTAGACAACAACCAACATTCGTATGCGAGTGAGTGAGTGAGTGAGTGAGTGAGTGAGTGAGTGAGTGAGTGAGTGGGTGGGTGGATGGGGTGTTTGTGTTATATTCTTCTTTATGTATACATTGAACGTGCAATATGAGAGATATGCATACGTTAATATATACAACATATCCAAAAATAAATACCCTACATTTATTAACTACCTGTGCAAGTCTTTGCGGAAAGTTTCACGAGACAATCTGGCTCCCGCAAGCCATTCCCAGGAGTGTGTCCAGTACATTTACCCTGTTCAAAAGATTGTTTTCTACTGTTGTTTGTATAATTATCCTCTAAATTCAAATGCAATACATTTACACACACTTTATTATTACACAAATGACTAGCCTGCCACTTTGGGGGAATATCAAGGTCTTTATATTTGATTAATAATGGCATTCTATGGGCACTGCGTGTGCGATGACCCGCAGGGAGTAGATCACTCGGATCCCTATACCGAAACTGTCCATAACTCTTGCTGACACTGCCGGTCCACTGAATACATTGACCATTTTCATGAAGTACAGACTGCTGGGCCAGCCTTTCATGGCAAGTTTGAAAGAAATCTTCCATTTTGGGCACGTTTTTTAAAATAGATCTATTTTCAAAAATTTTAATTCTTCTTAAATTATATTTGAATTGATCTAAAAACACATCCAAATTGAATGAAGCACAACTGCAGACGATTCTTTTACACTGGGGCTGCGAAATGCATGCTGGGTAAGAGAATAACATAGAAAATCTCAAAATTAGTAAAATTTTAATATTTTAACTGTTTGAATTTAAATAAATTTAAAAAATTACATACCTTCAAGATTTCTGATATATTATCCAATTTCCCTGTATTTTAGTTGATTGTAGTTCAAATTTCATGTAAATCCGATGAAAACCAGCTTCGTTATTCAATTTCTTCTATTTTCACTTACTGTTCATATAGGTGTCACACCTGTACAAAATCCCATATAACTTATAATAAATTGTCAATATTGTCCTGCCTCTGACCAATTCCCAGACCTTCCAATCCATATACTTGTCCCGTTTCCTTGTAGAGCAATT
Organism: Panopea generosa; assembly: GCA_029582155.1. Classification (NCBI taxonomy): domain Eukaryota; kingdom Metazoa; phylum Mollusca; class Bivalvia; order Adapedonta; family Hiatellidae; genus Panopea; species Panopea generosa. The sequence goes on from CM055906.1 coordinate 18,932,302, forward strand.
AAATGTCTCCAGAAATATCCACAGAAAATGATACCATTAAGGTTTAACTTTTCCACAAATTTGAAATTGCTGAGGTCACTGTCAAAATTTACACTGCACATCTGACACTTCCGCCGCATTACCACCACATCCCTGACTGCAAGTTCTCGGAAAGTAGTCCTGAAATGCAACAAAGAAATACCTCTGATTTATCAACACCACCACTATTTTAGCTCACAAACATATACATCTGCACTTAATCAGCATTTTCAATAAAAAAAATATGACCATGAGACCTACATTTCAATTTTACTATGGACTCATTTCAGGCCCCCTACGACCCGGAAGCACTTCCGTAGTGGTGTGACATCTATAGACGAACTACTGATCATTTTAAAAAGAAACGAAATGGAAATACAACTCTAGCAGACGATATAGCGTTTTCTGCCATCAGTTCGGTAAATCTGCAACGCATGCTGGTATTAACGTACAAGTACACATGTAGGTTCAGATACGTGATAAATGCATCTTAAAGCTTTCACATTGATTTTGGTAACAAACCCGCTTATTTATCCTTGGGTTTTCGTGCTATAAATTAAACCCTAAGCGAAGCATGTCGGCAATCACCTGAATAGTAAGCTTAGCGACAGTCATAAAACAATGCTTCAGATATGACATTATAACTGAGTATTGAACATATAGATAAGTGTGACGGACATACGAACGGACCGACGTTGTAACAAACGGGTATGTATGCGGCTTCTTTGCGCTCAGATTATTTACTTGTGTTGCTAATTTATATTCAACTGTTTTTCAATCGTCCAAAAAAAATACTATCCCAACACAATTAACTACCCATTCGTGTGTGCGGATAAACGGACGGACGGACGAACGGATAAATGAATATAAACCTATGAAAGGGATTTTTTTCATTGAAAGGTATGAGGCTAGGGTTTCTAATATACACGTAGATATATACACTGCTTGTATTCAGCAGCCAACCTGTGTTAAGGGGTCAATCTTCATTCATAGTGACTGATTCTGATGGGTTTGGCTGTATTGAACTCAGTTATGATTTGCTAATTTCTATTTACCTCCAGAGTCTGAGTTTGACAGGGAAGCCTTCCTAACATATGAACTGTAACTTAGGAACAACCACGGGTGACACCGGCACCATCAGCAAACGTTCCGTTACCATCTGCAATTTATGTAAACAGAATTATGCAAGTCGTTTATGTAAAACATCAAAGTATAGTTTCGGCCATCTATTCACTCAAGCGAAACCTTTAATATAACCCAAATATAAGCACATTCCAATAGTTTATTCCAATAATATGTGAACGTCTGCTGTTTTGGAAACAAATTAATTTGCATCAATTTTGTTATTTTAAAATCAGATTTGTTGTAAAATGTTTTCTTTTTCTTTACTCTATCAATTATTCAGGGGCTTATAAATCCAGGCATAAGCAAGAAAGCCCTTGGTTACAATTCGTCAGCAAAAAGAGAACAGAGTAACTCTAAATCTGCATAAAAACCGTGTATGTTAATTTCTTCCGAATATATTAGTGGAAGCTCACCTATTTCTCCCGCAGTAGTTATTGCTATGAATGACCAATGTATCTCTGGTTTTATCTTGCTTGAACTATACTGCAGTGTTACTAGTAACTCTTGTCGGTCAGCGTGAGCGGCGTGATATGTGATATAGGATTTTTAGTATAGGATTAAATTCATTTTTTCTGGTTTTTATGTGTAAAGAATGTAGAATCACGCACAAATCAAATAAAGTCCGAACACATCATTTGTCTAACTTCAGAAGTTTACTTAGGGGAGTCCTCTAAACGCATTCTCCGACACCTACCCCTACTTGCAGCACCGCTGATATTTTTTCTGGCGTACAGTTCAAACCAGATCAAGTACGCCATTGATGTGTTTTTTTTCTAATTTAGAATGGGTGGGGTTAACGCCATTTCTATACAGGTTATATATGGCATATTGGAGGAGGAAGACTTAATAATGAATCTGAGTAAAACCACCGTCCTTCCGCAAGTAACTGACAAACATTTTCGCATAAAGTTTTCGGAGCGAGCGGGACTCGAACCTACGACCTTAGCGGTGAGAGGTAAGTGATCTTTTGAGACGGCGCCTTAAATCACGGAGGATCCCTCTGATTTACAAATACATATTGCTAAAATTGTACTTGAAGAAATGGCTTAAACATTTGTCTTGTTCGAACAGCAATAGAACCGACGGCAACATTCAAACCACCACCTTAGTGACCCGGGAAAGAGTTATATATTATAATAACGTTGGATACACCAAGAACATAATCTGAAAGTGTATGGTATATGTAGGACATTCTTTAGCTTCCGTTTACATACAAAGGTTTTAAGTGTAACAATGAAAGTCAACATCCGGTTGCGAAATAACACATGGTTTGAACACAGTTTTCTTAGAAAAGAAAATAATGTAACAGAACAGAATAAAATGGAAAAAAATAACTGTAACTTGTTAAACAGCAATTCAGCAAATAATTTATACCGATTTATTTTATCTCGATTGTAAATAGATCTTAAAGTTGTTTTTAACCGCTCCGTATGTAGAATACATGGGCTAATCCAGGAATTTTCGTGAGAGTGGGCGCAAAAATACCTCATAAATCCTAAGTTAGAAATTAGAGCTAACGGTTACTTGAGTATCCAAAATCATTCACACAAGCCTAGTCAGTCATGAAATAAACGTTTTTTGTCAATTTCTCTTATATAGATTTAGTAAAGAAGGCCCCACCCCAGAGCCGAACCGTGAGACCCAGGGACATGAAACTTACAAATTTTATAAAGGACCCATAGTCGTCAATAATCATGCTCACAATTTGTTTCTGAGTGCTTCCTATAACAATAATATTCTTCAAGTTTACCTTGAATTTGTCTTTTTTTAGCTCCGCCAGACTCCTAAGACTTCATGGGGGTGGGGACCATTAAATTCTCAAAGGTATCAACCGTCATGTCAGCAACAACAAATCACACCAAAAAGCACTCACATAAGTCTATTCAGTCATAAGAAATAACTGTTTGTAAGTTTCTCTTATATAGATTTAGTAAAGTAGACCCTAGCCCCGGGACCATACCGTGAGACCCAGGGGCATGAAATTCACAAATTTTATAAAGGACCCATAGGTGTTTAGAATCATGCTCACAATTTGTTCCTGAGTGCTTGCTATAATAATAAGAAGCTTTTTAAAAGCTACCTTTTTAGGCCCCACCCCCGGGACCAAACCGTGACACCTAGGGACATGCAATTCACAACTTTTATAAAGGACCCATATGTGTCCATTATCATGCTAACTATTTGTTTCACAGTACTTCCTATATTAAGAAGACTATTTTTAAAATTTACCTTGAATTTGACTGTTTTGGCCCCATCCCCGAGGCCCCAGGGGAGTGGTGGGGACCATGTAATTCACAATTTTTATTCACCCTTATACCAAAGCTGCATACAACATTTCATTACAACTGAGCTTAAGGTTTTTGAGGAGAAGTTAAAAATGTGAATTGTTTACGGATGCACAAAGTATCAGGTGACCTAAAAAAACACCTATATTTTCGATATTTTGGGGAATCAGTACTGAGTGTTGCATTTTAAGAGACATCGCGTCAAACCGATGATCGCCTCCACAACCTCTGATGTGAGCGCCTAACACCCTATCCACTTCAATGCCGCCCTACCTTTTTTCAGCGATTTATCGAAAATTCATTGTCGTCTTACCAGCATTAATGCCACAGATTCCTATTTGGAACACACAGGGTGTTTATATATTCACCGAAATAATGAACATAACCATACACTGACATAAAAGTATCCATTTCCGAGTACATTCCGTCCATGTCCCGAGCAATAGCGGCTGAATGATGCACTGCATGCCATATTGATAACATAAACCACCTGAACCCCAATCTAAAATCACGAATCCGCCCCAGACGGGAGAACAGATTATTCAACTTAAAAAGTGTGACGACTCGTGTTTTTTTTCAAAATATGTCTGAAATAACCGACTGAGGCGACTCCGTGGCCGACTGAGGGGACTCCGCGGCCGACTGAGGGGAGTCCGTGGACAACAGGATTGGTTAACAAGAGCTGTCGGGGGGAATCACAAATTTGATTAAGACTGATGACAAGACCAAGCAAATAAGACAAAATTGACAATATTGAGTAGGTCTTATACCTGCAATATCTTGTATGAAGTTTTGATCAAATACATGTTTCTGAGATATGGACTTGATTGTACTTGCACGCAAAACTTTAACCAGAATTTTTAAGTCAAACAAGGGCAACAGTTTGCATTATATTCATGTAAAAGTTATCTAACTTAGTGTATATAGTAGGGTTGATGACTGGAAAGGCTTTTGTAAAGTTTTAATCAAATACATTGAGTGGTTGGTGAGATATAGACTTGATGGTACTTGCACGCAAAACTTTAACCATAATTTCTAAGCCATACAAGGACAATAATTTGTATTATATTCATGCAAGAGTTATCTTACTTAGTTATTGTAGTAGGGTTGATGACTAGGAAGGCTTGTGTAAAGTTTCACTCAAATACATTGAGTGGTTGGTGAGATATGAACTTAATGGTACTTGCACGCAAAACTTTAACCAGAAATTCTAAGTCAAACAAGGGCAATTACTTGTATTATATTCATGTAAGAGTTATCTAACTTAGTAACTGTAGTATGTTTGATGACTAGCAAGGCTTGTGTAAGGTTTCAAGTCAATACATGCATTGGTTACTGAGATATGGACTTGATGGTACTTGCACGCAAAACTTTAACCAGATTTTCAAAGTCAAACATGGGCAATAATTTGCATTAAATTCATGCAAATGTTAGCTAACTTAGTTTCTATAGTAGGGTTGATGACTCGGAAGGCTTGTGTAAAGTTTCAATAAAATACTTTGAGTGGTTGGTGAGATATGGACTTGATGGTACTTGCATGGTAAACTTTAACCAAAGTGTGACGCCGACACCTGGGTGAGTAGAATATTCTCTTTATTCTCCGAATAATCGAGCTAAAAATGAAATGTTTATTTGTATTTATTCACTATTTTTCAATGTAGAGCAGTAGATTATTTAACATCTATGTGGTAAGCGTGTAATTATGTCAGTTATGTGTGCATCAAATGTGTTCTCTAAGCATGTTAAAGAAATATAGAAATATATACGATATTAAGATAAGGACATGATGCACAAAAATATGCATGTGTGAATCCTTTAAAAATATCCGTGAGAAGTCCTCTGTGCCGTGGTAAAGTGGTTCATGTTGCTGCACCGAGGTCACTTACCTCGCACTACTGATGTTGTGAGGGTAAGTTTCTTTCGTTACAAAGTAGTTTTATACAGTCGTTCATGCATCTAATTAGTGAGATGATTTTTGCACCAAGTACAGGTTGTCAACTATGACATGTTATGCATTGCATTGACCTTTATTCCCATTTATGAGCGCAAATATTTTAACCAGCTAAAAACTGTAACCAAATGTTCTAAGTCCAAAACGGCCATAAATCTGCCAAAATGCAATCCACAGTTATGGTTCTTGTCTCTATGCGTTTTGTTGATGATGTTGAATACACATGTAAAGTTGCATTCATATTCACTGATAGCTTGATGAAATATGCACCTGGACAAAACTTTAACCAAATAAGCGATAATTCTGCCAACAGGTAACCCAGAGTTATGGTTCTATCCGTTCCGTTAATAATGTTTATGTTGTTGTATGGTGTTTAGCGTCGCTTTCAACATTTTTTCAGTCATAACGCGACGGTGTCTACTTGAGACAGTATTCTGTGCGCTGTCACACATGGTATGATACTCCACTCAGTCACATTTTACTGACACCGGGCCGACCAGTCCTAGAACTTTCCTCTAAATGCTGAGAGTCAAGCGAGGAAGCATCTAGTACCATTTTTTAAAGTATTTGGTATGACTCGGTCGGGGATCGAACCCATGACCTTCCGCATGCGAGGCGACGCTCTACCACTGGTTCGCGCTGCGGTCTCCTATTAATAGTGAACACAAATGTGAAGTTTCATATATGATGAAATATGCTCCTGCTCAAATCTTTAACCGGAAAAACCAACGCCGAAACGAGTACGAATAGTCGAACTTAAAACGTTTATAACTCAAAAAATCTTGTGGAGAAATATAAATCATAGTTTATCATAAACACTCACTAAGACACAGCCTTTGGTGTTCAAAATATCGACATTTTCTGGAGAGGCCAACTGGCGAAAGAGATGTCCCTCATAATCTCCCTCTCCCCAGGTTGCCCCTCCCCCATTAATTAAAACTATGCTACGCCTATAAATACAGGTCAAATAAAATGCCTTATGCCATTACAAACATGCACTTGAAAATGTATATTCTGTCCGTGCGTCCGCCCACCCGCCTGTACCACCGTTCACATGGAATTACATCCGTCCGCCCGTTCAACAAGAAGCACAATCGCCCTTCAATCCACCCATCCATCCAACTAATAATCTATATAGTCAACCTAACAACGTTTTCCTGTGAGCCTGGAATATTAACCAGTACTCAATCACGCCCACCTTCGCAAGTAACTGCTAACTTTCCCAAGTTTATCACCACGGAAACTGTTGCCGGGCTGGGATTCGAACTCACGACCCCTAGATTGATAGCTTACCGGGCCTGGCCTCCGGGTAATGTAAAATTGCTTACTGATCATAACAATGATGAAAAATTGATTTGAAAATGTTTTTACCTCAGGAGCAGTTCTGCAGAGCGTTACCAGGAAACCACAACGTCCGCAAGACACCAAAATCGTCCATCAAACGTCCCGCATGGAGACAGCAGCAGCAACAGCAGTAGCAGTACCAGTCGCAGCCACACCCTTCATCACATGCACAATGAACTGAGCAGCAGACAGCACCATTGCGATTCTAATCGTAGAGATCCAGCAAATTTAATATATGTCTTAGCAACTTTAAAATCCGACAACTGATAATGTATATCAAAATCTTGACAACAGCTCACCCTGACCATGTCGTTCGGATTTGTATTGTTCGTATGCCCTTTACGAAAAAGTGCGATAGAAACTAAACGCAGGTGCGAAATAGAGCAACATAAGTAAGTACACGTTTCAAAATATAACAAGAATAATTATGTGATTATAATGTACCGTTACTGCTCGCCAAAATGACCAGTTCAACGCAAAAAGGTCAAAAAAACATGACATGTTTCGTTTGATCAATGGATACGTGTACGTTAATCAGTGCCAATCGTCCAGTGAAGTGACGTGGGGTTTTACGGCGTATCAACACAAAAATATGTTATGGCGTAAACAGTAAACGATTTTTACTATGTATGTATATCAACAATTATTCTGAGGTATTGTTGAACTAACAAATACCAACAAGTCAATGATCCATGTGATAACGTATAGTTGAATACATACAAGACAACAGGGCCAAAACATAAAGTATCCAATACATAATACAAATGATTTCATTTTAAGGAGGAAATCAATTTTTTTAGAAAATAAGAAATAAAACACACACTAACGAAACGTAATTGTGTTCTGCATGATATGATGGTACAAATGTTTTAAAAGCATAGGACCCCGGTAGGTTCGATCTCCACCGCCACGGCTTCGTGTTGCCGGTTGTTTACTGGGTTCTCTATTGATATTATATTAATAAGTTTATCAATGTATAATTCATAACTACAATGGTCATATACGATGGTCAATTCATGATAAACTGTCATCACATAATCAAATATAAAATAAAACATGGCCGCCAGTACTAAAATGGAATATGTTTATACAATTATCCAACAATTACACCCTTATCAAACAATATTGAACAATTATTTAAACTAAATTATGAAGATAAATATATCATAATTGATCATAGCATTATTCTTACCTGGTATAATCAGTATAGTTGTTTAAATGTTTATTTATATGTTTATCAATTAATAAGTCATGACTACAATGGTCACATGCGATGGTCAGTTATAAAGTGTAATGACCAATCGTTTCACACGTTACATAATTTAAATAACAAAAGAGTTTAAGAGGTAGAGGGAAAACACAGGGGTTAGTAAAATATTAGTTACATGAAACGATAGTACTGTCTACGATATACATATGCCTGAAACTAAATATGGCTATATTGTATTATTTCAGCTAATCTATTTAAGTGAAACAAATATAATATTTAACCTCTCTCTCTCTCCATCCCATACTTTGGTGTCTTTGTTTCCTGTTCAGTGTGTACACTGTTGGCAAAGTGAAAGTAGAGTTCCGAAATCATATATTCATACCCCAATTTCCTAATCAATTTACTGTTTCTTCAATTGTAGTAAAATGTTAAAAGCGCGGATCTTGCACGTAACACATCATCATGTCATGTCATATCAGGTTGATCAAGTGTTTTGAAATCAATCCATTTATGCTAAAGTTACAGGTTAGACTCAAATCTCAAATGTTGTCAAACAAGCTCATAGTGTGACCTTGACCTTTCAGGTACGGGTCTGGGTCTTACGTGCGACACATCGTCATGTCATCTTGATCAACTGAGCCAAATTAAAGACAAAGCTACAGACCAGACACGAAGTATCAAACTAATTGAAAGTATGGCCTTGACCTGAGAGAAAAGGTTCCATGCGACACTTCATCATGTCATGTTGATCAACGTAGTCAAGACTATTGAAATCCATCTATGTATGACAAAGTTAAGAACCGGACATTACATCTCATACAGACTCAAATTGGTGTCAAACAAACTCAAAGTGAACCTTGACCTTTGAGGTACGGTGTGGGTCTTACGCGCGACACGTCATCATGTTATTCCGACGTATTTGAGCCAAGTGTTTTTGAAATTTATCCAGATGACAAAGTTACAGACCGGACACGAAATCTCAAACAGACTAAACGTGTCGTCAAACAAAGTTTAACTGTGACATTGACCTTTGAGGTACGGTTGTGGGTCTTATGCACGACACATCGTCATGTTATGCTGATCATTTGTTGCAAATATTGATAAAATCCATCTATAAATGGCAAAGTTACAGGCTGGACACGAAATATCGGACGGAAGAACGGACGGACAGACGGACGAACACTGCGATGAAAAATGGTACTAGAAGCTACCTCGCTTGGCGTTCAGCATTCAGAGGATAGTTCTAGGTCTGGTCGGCCCGGTGTCAGTATAATTTGACTGGATGGGGTATATAGATGGGTATACATATTTCAGTTGCCCACGTCCTAAATTTAAACGGAGGGTTAGGAGGAAAAGTGGCAGTGTATCTGTCTATTTTAAGAATTAGTTATTAAATCATATAATGAGCGTGTTAGTTCAGAGACATATAAACAACACATTTTGAACTTTCACGCCTGATTGAACAAAAAGTGCGTTCGTACAAGTTCTTGAAATTTACATATATCAAACTTCATTCATTTTACTAAAATATGATAGAAATGCTGTATTGCGTAAAAGTTATGCAGATGGTGATCTGAAAATGACTAATACGTTTGCGTTAAAACAGATTTTAAAAGCAACATGGCTAAGGAGACTTATTTTAGAAAAAAGCAATAATGCTAGCTTAGTTAAAAACATTTTAGATATAACAAAAGTTTCTGTCTGTGGAAATATGTATGTAAAAGAAATCTAATCAAGTGTAACAAACACGTGGAAAGATGTTTTAAAATCACATATTGAAATTTTAAAGGCTCACCCACCTATAAACGATAAAACATTCTTATCAGCACCAATATTTGACAATGAAGATATAAAAATAGGAAACCAAGCTTATTTTGTAAAAAAACTGGTATGAAAAGGGAATACATTTGATCAACGACATTACAAAAGATGACGGACATTTATATTCTCTTCAAGGATTAAAACTATATACAGTATTAATATAAACTTTCTACAATACCACAGTATCATTACTGCAATTCAAAATTTAAAAACAAATGAAAAAAATAATAAAAGCAAATAATAAGCTTCAAAGTCCGATCATACCTAACCCTATCAAAATATACATGAAAAAGAGAAAAGGTATTCAAGATATGTATCTTACATTGAATCATAACAATAAAATTCCTAGTGGAAAGACATCATGGAATAAAACGTATAATTTTGACGAAGCAACTTGGAAAACAGTGTTTTCTTGGCCATATTTGATAACAAAAAATACAACATTACAGTGGTTTCAACCACGGATCAATCATAATATACTGGCAACAAATAATTTTCTACATCAGATAAAACTACTGGATAGTCCACTGCGTTCTTTTTGTTCATCTACCACCAAGACAATCTATCATTTATTGTGGGAATGTAAAGAAACACAAAAATATACTACACATTTTGCAAGACTGGATGTCCATTAAAAATATCCCATTTCCATTAGAACAAAAATCATTTATTTTTGGAATTTATGATAAGAATATAAGTAAAATAATCCAGCTCATTCAGTTAGAGACAAAATATTACATATACTAGTGTAGATGCTAAAAAATAATTTAAATTTTAAAACACTCCAGCTCAGACTTCAACTTTTATATAAAACATACAAAGGAATATCTATCACTGAAGACAAATACAATATGTTTTTGAAAACTTGGGAATTGTTTCATGACATACTTACTTAGTTCTGTATATAAAGATACATTATTGTATAAAGGATAGTAATTACATTATAATATTTACTAGGTTTAACTACCACTTTAAACAGTGCATGAAAGCAGTGTGTTAATATTGAATGAAAGTGAGAACATATACAATTTCAATCATTACTATTTCTCTTTCATATGTACACTTATTGTAAGCTGTATGTTCCTCCTCGACCCCTCATACAGCATGAGACGGAGAGAATAAATGGGATTCCACTTTTGAGTCTGAAACTGAAAAAAAATGAAAGAAATGTTAGCGATTGTTTGCCAGATAATGAATGAACTTTAAATAATACATCTAACGGACGGACGAACATACATATATTATAAATTAGACAGACAGTCAGATCGCATCGTACCGCACCACATCAGACTACACAACTTCAAATGGCACGCTCAAAATATCAAAATAACATATCTTCTAAACTATATTTTAGATGATACGACTAAAACAATGGATGCAATTTTACTATATTTTTGCACTAATAAAACAGTGCGACATTTAGCGTTTGAGTTGCGACCAATACCGGTGGTACAAATCTTGCGACATTTACCGGAAGTTGATTTTGCGACATATAACGTTGGTTGCGACATTGAACGTCAGTCTTGCGACATATAACGTAAGTGCAACATTTAACGTTGGTGCGACAATTAACGTTAGTTGCGACATTTAGCGTAAGTGCGACATATAACGTTGGTTGCGATATATAACGTTAGTGCGACATTTAACGTCAGTATTGCGACATTTAGCGTTAGTGCGACATTTAACGTTGGTTGCGACATATAACGTAAGTGCGACATTTAACGCTTGTTGCGACATATAACGTTAGTGCGACATTTAACGTTGGTTACGACATATAACGTTAGTGCGATATATAACGTTGGTTGCGACATATAACGTTAGTGTGACATTTAACGTTGTCACAGATGGACAACTGGAGACACTTATCTAAATTTCAGGTGGCACATTTGGCGACTTTTTATCTTGGATCCGCCTCGCATGCGGAAGGTTGTTGGTTCGATGCCCGGCCGGGTCATTTAAAAATGACAATGATTACCATGTGTCTGCGGCATGATACTCCAGTTTGGCAGCGCTTAGAATACTGTCTCATGTAGACACCGTCGCGATATGACTGAAAAATTGTTGAAAGCGACGCTAAACACCATACAAAAACAACAACAACATTATTAATCTTGGAAACACATCTCGTCCTGAACAAACCAACATATTATTGTGATTTTGGTATCAAAAGAAAGGAATTGACTGTACTTTTGGTGGTGAACTTTTCTTTTTTAGATTTAAAGAAATTAAAAACAAATGCGTTACAGTTATTTTTTGTGATCCTTTTCTTAATTTTATTCCATTTATAAAGTAAAAAATAGGAAAATAACTCCTACCGGATATCTTTATGGAATGTTCACCACCGATGGAGAACTTACCTTTGTATATTTCTACATATAATGTTTTTTTTTATTATGTGTTGTTAAATTGTTTTCATTAAATCAATTACGATACCTTTTTCGGTTTAAAGAAATAAAATTACGTAAAAAATCCAACATTTCTCGTTTTCAAACCGTAATAATTTAAATTTAAAAGAAAAACATCAAATAATTGATAAATAAAAGTAGTCATCACATGTATCAGCTTTACTTTGATACTACAATTATTAAATTCAGATAAAGATTTAAAGAGTTATTGAAGCAATACTAAAGGTAACACCTGAAATTTGAGCCGTGTAGATTATATTGATTTTAGCCTGCCATTCTCTGTTACAATTGTAATTAAGTCACTGATTACTTTTAATAATAATTGTTGTATTTGGTTTTAGTTAAAAACAACAACACTAACACTTGAAAGCTGCCCAACAGCTAGCTATGTAAAAGACAATGCAATACGTCAAGCTGATATCATATAAGACCTTCAACAACATAACATAACATGTCAGAGTTAAATAATGTATTATTTCAAACCTATATAGTTCAGGTTCCATTGGCATGTAAAGTTTCATACTCAACTCGTGTCATATGTCATATTTAAATGTCATGCTATTATGTCGTGCTCCATATTTATAACAATTCTTACTTGCTGACATTTTTTGTTTATAATAATTTCATGCTTATTCTGTATAGTATGCTTTATGGTTTTGGTTGTTTCTCAATGGGAAATAAAGAGTTAACAACATACCGAAACTAATGTCTACTTCTGCACGTGTTATATTCCAGGTGAAGAATCCACTTTATATAAAAAACATGAAGTCCAGTTTTGATGAATATGATTTTCAAACACATTAGTAATGATATACGACACTATAACGAATACTCGCACAGGTCAATTGTTCGACTGTGTAGATAATTATACACTTTGGGCTGTTGTGTGGATATTCCGTGCAATGAATTGTGTAGTACAGACCTACAAATCCGTGCAAATAATGACCCACAGGTGAATTCATTTGAGCATGAATTATTAACTCTACAGGGGCGGATCCAGCATTTCAGTACAGAGGGGACGTACTTATTTGGCGCAAACACAAAATCTGAACGAGCACATATATCAGTAGAAATATAGTGAATTTAAAAATAAAATGGAATTTAAGGAAAATATCCGCCATTGCTATTTGTAAAGTGTTGTAAAGGTAGAATAATGTCCGGTCAGTGCACATACCATGGTCTGTGTGCATGTAGAAACAGGCAAATGTCTCGTACTGTTGATTATATTATTACACATTTGAACAATTTTGAGTGTTTATGTAATGTTCATATATTTGATATCACAGAGTGTTCGGATAACTGTCCGATAACACGTTCTTTGAAATGTAATATGAAAATGAGCGTGAATTGGTGTGTACAAACAACAAATAAAATTGTATGGCATACCAACAATGTATATAGTTTTTTTTAAGTTGTTTAAATTAAAAAAAATACATATTTGACGATTTAACGGATAAGCTGACTTCCGGTGAAAATGATGTAAGTAACTAAATTGTTTTTCTGATATTGTTTATAATATCTCATTCCAGTGTTATGGTGAAAAATTTTCTTCAAAATGAGGTGTTAAAAAGATACACCATGGTTTAATGTCAAAAGTCGAGAGACAAGGCAGGATTTTATTAAAATTGTAAACGCACATGCATAGTTCTGGTTCTATCCAGGAAGACTTCGAGCGTTGTTAAAAAAGCTAGCGGCCAAGACGAAATAAGTTATCATATGTTGAAAGAAACAGTTAAAACACTATGCCGTCCACTTTGTATCATTTTTAATAGGTCTCTACAAGAAAGCACATACCCAAGTCGTTTAAAATTAGCAAATGTTATGCCATTATCTAAAAAGGGTGCTAAAGATATTCCATCAAACTATAGACCTATTTCATTAATTAGTTGTATTGATAAGGTCATGGAAAGAGTAATATCCAAGCATTTATACAATTATTTACATTTAAATAACCTGATTTATAAAAATCAGTCTGGGTTTCTTCCTGGTCATCCAACAGTATATCAGTTAAGTGACATGTACCACCAAATTAGTAAGGCATTTGATAAAAAGAAAAACCACCAGTATAGTTTTTTGTGATATATCAAAAGCATTTGACAGAGTTTGGCATTCAGGTCTATTACAGAAACTGCGTCCGTATGGAGTTACAGGCAAACTTAACAAATGGGTTGAAAATTATCTAAATAACAGAATGCAAAGAGTATTTGTATGCTCATCTTTTTCAGAAACTAAATATATAAATGTCGGTGTTCCTCAAGGCTCGGTGCTAGACCCTCTTTTATTCTTGATTTATGTCAATGATATAGCAAAATCTTTAGTAAGTACTACTAGACTTGCAGTATCATCATTTAACACAAAACCAATTAAAACAACCCTTAATTCTGATTTACAAAAGATTTCTGCCTGGTCAAGACAATGGCTGGTAAACTTTAATCCATTAAAACACAAGTAGTAACTTTTTCGCTGGCCAACAAATAACTTCCAAAATTAATCTTCAATGGAACTGATCTAGTTTCTATTCAGCACCACAAGCATCTTGGTGTTACTTAAAGTAAAGACGGTTCCTGGTACGAACATATATTGAAAATCTTTTCTTCAGCAGCAACAGTTTTAGGTTCAATGCAAATGTCAAAATTCAAGCGAAAAAGCTCAACACTCAATCAAATTTATATTTCATACCTTAGACCTATATTAGAATATGCATCAGTTGTTTGGGATAGCTGCACCTTTATCGAAGTAAAAGTTTGCCTGCCCTGGGAATTTTAGGAAATTTTAAGTTTGTTTAAATAAAGGGGCTAGGGACCATTGAGGCCCAGTAAGGGGACTTCAATTTTTTCATAGGAATAAATTGGGAAAACAGGAACTGTACTCCTAACGAATATGTTTCTTATACATATTTGGTATTATTCTTATCATATTGATGTTAGAAGCTTTATTTAGTCATAACAAATGAGACTGGGTCCTTCAAAGGGGACTGTATATCAATAAGGAATAAGCAGGGGTCAAGAAAGGGATAACATCAAGAATTTCTGAGCCAAGTTCTGTCATATTCGATATAAATGATCACTTTAAGAAGGAGTTTCAACTTTGTTCAATCTATTGGGGCCCAGTTAGGGGACTTCATTTTGGCACAAGGACAATATAGGAAAACAGTAAATTGTCTTTTAAGTAATTATTTTAATCATCTTTAGAGCAGGAGTATTGTTTAATGAAAATAGTTGAGACTGGGTCCTTAAAGGGAGTAAAAATGCGATGAATGTGTTAAAAATAAAATTATTCTTAAAATGGATAAATAGCATCTCATTATCATAAATAAATAAAATCCGAATGGTTTGGTTTGTCACATCCTCCAAAACATTACAAAATCGATGTTACAATAGGAGTTGCAAACTTAAAATGAAACTCCCATTCTAAAAATAAACTGCTCTTAAATTCTTCTGGATGAACAACTCATCGCCATTCCGATTCTTTTTAAGATGAAACGATGTTTATAACGTGTTAAACTTAATGACGGACCAAACTACAATAAAAATGAAAACAAATGGCGGCTCATTTATTACGTTACAAAATATATTGCAAGTTTAAACGGGAAATTTATTTTAATCTAACATTGGTGCTTAGCCTAAGATAGGAAATCCCTTTTCAGTATATTTGTTTGCATGTTTAAAAATATCCTTTTGACAGTTTGTGGTCAATGAGTATATATATAGGCACGATATATTGGAAAATAATGTTTTAACCAATTTTGAAATTTTGAAAAATCCTGATATATCCCCTTTAAAGGTGGGTTGGGGTTGTGGTTGGGAGTTGAGCAATATCCATAAAGGGCCAGCAGGGCCAAAAAAGATATCAAATTGTAAATTTCAATAAAAATAAATGTGTTTATATTTGGTGTAAATTATCTCTATGACTTAGGTTTTCAAGTTTGTTCAAGTAAAGGGACTAGTGTCTATTGTGACCCAGTAAGGAGAACTATGTTAACACAGTAAATTCTCAAAATTTGAGAAGAAATTACAGGTGAAATGAGGTGAATGACTTAGACCCTGTTGTTAGTCTATTTCAGGATAATATATACAACGTTATATTAACTGGTTTAAGATCAACTAGCTGTTTTATTGTCCTCGAGGATATATAAGACATAGTTTACTTCATGGCCATTTGTGTACTTAACTAATGTACTGAGGTGACCATATGCTTCCCTGTGATCAATCTGATTGAAATTACATGTACATGTATGTAAAATTTAATGAAGAAAATTGATGAACGTCTTTTAAAAGTATAATTCACTTTATTGTCACGTACTGGTAAAGAATATTTAAAAGCTACCTCAATCACCTATAACCTAACTTCCATAACTTTACTTAATGTTTTACTTAAAGCCTTATATGAGGTGGTAGTACAGTGGATAGAGAATTGACTATTCACAACAGAGGTTGACATTTAGGTTGCTGATTCAAGTGGGAAAGTTATAAATTAGTTACTTGCGGAGATGGGTGTAGATATGTTTTAAAGAGTTGTAATAAGCTGCATTGAGCTCTGGGCATTTGTTAATGAGCTGTTTATATAATGTTATATAATATTATTGTAACCAGGTCAACACCAAGTATATGATTATAGTTTGTTTTATTTAGTGTATTATTATAATAT
Source organism: Panopea generosa (assembly GCA_029582155.1). Classification (NCBI taxonomy): domain Eukaryota; kingdom Metazoa; phylum Mollusca; class Bivalvia; order Adapedonta; family Hiatellidae; genus Panopea; species Panopea generosa. Next base: position 18,949,108 of record CM055906.1, read on the forward strand.
TAATTACTTATCATAATTGTGAAATAATGATTAAATATGATACATATGTCTTACATAAGGTAAATAAGATTTGTCAGGTTGAAGTCCAGTAGCATTCTAGTGAAAATAAGTACGAGATTGAGACATGCGACTATATTTGGTGGGTTAATTGCATGGAATTATTTTATTTTAGTAAGTGGAATCTAACAAACATGCATGCATTCAAACAATCAATTGCATTCCAACCCTACAATACATGTACACATTCATTCAGAAGTGCGCTGTGATGTCACACCTAAATATATACAAAGACAGAGGTCACAGGGGTCACAAACTTATTGGACACAAACAATTTAAAGCAGGCGAATGTATAACCATTTGGCCAAGATTCATTCAACTTGATCCAAAAACTGGCTAATAAACGTCAAGTTGGCAATGGTGCCATTGGTCTTTTTGTGGAACAAACATAGTGGAAAAATAAGATACTGATAGTTACAATATAGCAGGACTGGTATACAATGTAGCAGGACTGGTATATAATGTAGCAGGACTGGTATACAATAAAGCAAGACTGGTATACGATATAGCAAGACTGGTATACAATATAGCAGGACTATTAAACAGTGTAGTAGGACTGGTATACAATAAAGCAGGACTGGTATACGATATAGCAAGACTAGTATACACTATAGCAGGACTGTTATACTATGTAGCAGGACTGGTTTACAGTATAGCAGGACTGTATACAATGTAGCAGGACTGGTATACAATGTAGCAGGACTGGTATACAATGAAGCAGGACTGGTATATAAAATAGCAGGACTGGTATACAATAAAGCAGGAATGGTATACAATGTAGCAGGACTGGTATACGATGTAGCAGGACTGGTATACAATATAGCAAGACTGGTATACAATGTAGCACGACTGGTATACAGTATAGCAGGGCTGGTATATAGTATAGCAGGACTGGTATACAATAGAGCAGGACTGGTATACAATATGTAATAAACAATAATTTTTATATACAGGTTTGATGAATTCAAGTATACATGCCAAGTAAAAATCATCACATTCATCAAAATAGGGAATGAAATGAAATGCTGTCTTATATTGTAAATTTGTCCTCAAAGTAAACATTATGTTGATATTTCCAGCCAGGCCCTGTTTGCTCAGTTAGTAGTGCGTCTTACTATCAATCCAGGCATCACAAGTTCAAATTCCAGCCCTGTCACAGTTTATGTGACGACTGATATATGACATTGCGTCTCATTGTCATTTATCTCTCACTGCTTATTCAAGTGGGAAAGTTATCAGTTACTTGGAGACATGGGTATGTTTGATTACTGGTTAACCTTCCAGGATCCCAGGAAAGAGTGGTTAGGCTAACTCATCAGACAGAAATATGAGAAATATTCGCCATCTTTGGGTAAAAAACTACAAAATAATGTACTAAACAAGATTAATTGCTTTGGGGCAAGAATCTCCCTAGTTAAAAAAAGAATCACCAATGCAGGTTTCCTTCACAAACAAGCCAATACATCAAAAAATACAGTTACAATGTATGCACAAAATTCATTCAATGTTCTTTTTTTTTTTTTCAAGTATAAAGTTGTGTATTTCAATCATATAATGAAATATGCCACAAGATTTATCAATTACAAAAAATATTATATCCTTTTTTATGATTATTCAGCGTTGGAGAACCTGCAGCGGTATGGTTAACCAGAAGTGGGAAGTGAATACAGAAACAATGACAACAGTAGTGCATGTAGCACCAGATACTCAGTTACCAGCTGCAACAGAATAGGTCTGCTGTGTGACGTGACATATACAAGGTATATAATAGTAAATGTCTGCTGTGTGACGAGCCATATACAAAGTATGTAACAGTAAAGGTCTGCTGTGTGACGTGACATAAACAAGGTATGTAACAGTGTAGGGCTGCTGTATGACGTGCCATATACAAGGTATGCAGCAGTATAGGTCTGCTGTGTGACGTGCCATATGCAAGGTATGTAATAGTAAAGGTCTGCTGTGTGACGTGCCATAAACAAGGTACGTAACAGTAAAGGTCTGCTGTGTGACGACGTGCGATATACAAGGTATGTAATAGTAAAGGTCTGCTGTGTGACGTGCCATATACAGGTTATACAGCAGTATAGGTCTGCTGTGTGACTTGCCATATACAAGGTATGTAATGGTAAAGGTCTGCTGTGTGACGACGTGCCATATACAAGATATGTAATAGTAAAGGTCTGCTGTGTGACGTGCCATATACAGGTTATACAGCAGTATAGGTCTGCTGTGTGACGTGCCATATACAAGGTATACAGCAGTATAGGTCTGCTGTGTAACGTGCCATATACAAGGCATGTAATAGTAAAGGTCTGCTGTCTGACGTGCCATAAACAAGGTACGTAACAGTAAAGGTCTGCTGTGTGACGTGTAATATACAAGGTACGTAATAGTAAAGGTCTGCTGTGTGACGTGCCATCTACAACGTACGTAATAGTGAAGGTCTGCTGTGTGACATGCCATCTACAACGTATGTAAAAGTGAAGGTCTGCTGTGTGACGTTCCATATACAAGTACGTAACAGTAAGATCTGCTGTGTGACGTGCCATATACAAGGTACGTAATAGTAAAGGTCTGCTGTGTGACGTGCCATCTACAACGTATGTAAAAGTGAAGGTCTGCTGTGTGACGTGCCATATACAAGGTACGTCATAGTAAAGGTCTGCTGTGTGACGTGCCATATACAAGGTATGCAGCTGTATAGGTCTGCTGTGTGACGTGCCATATACAAGGTATGCAGCATTATAGGTCTGCTGTGTGACGTGCCATATAAAAGGTATGCAGCTGTATGGGTCTGCTGAGAGACGTGCCATATACAAGGTATGCAACAGTATAGTTCTGCTGTGTGACGTACCATATACAATGCATGCAGCCGTATAGGTCTGCTGTTTGACGTGCCATTTAAAAGGTATTCAGCAGTATAGGTCTTCTGTGTGACGTGCCACTTACAAGGTATGCAGCAGTATAGGTCTGCTGTGTGACGTGCAATATCCAAGGTATGCAACAGTATAGGTCTGCTGTGTGACGTGCCATTTACAAGGTATGCAGCAGTATAGGTCTGCTGTGTGACGTGCCACATACAAGGTATATAGCAGTATAGGTCTGCTGTGTGACGTGCACCTTACAAGGTATGCAGCAGTATAGGTCTGCTGTGTGAAGTGTCACATACAAGGTATGTAGCAGTATAGGTCTGCTGTGTGACGTGCCACAAACAAGGTATGTAGCTGTATAGGTCTGCTATGTGACGTGCCACATACAATGTATGCAACAGTATAGATCTGCTGTGTGTTCCAAATACAAGGTATGCAACAGTATAGGTTTGCTATGTGACGTGCCATATGCAAGTTATATACCAGTATAGGTATGATGTGTGACGTGCCACATACATGGTATGCAGCAGTATAGGTCTGCTGTGTGACGTGCCACATACAAGGTATGTAGCAGTTTACGTCTGCTGTGTGATGTGCCATATACAAGGTATGCAACTGTATAGATCTGCTGTGTGACGTGCCATATACAAGGTATGCAGCAGTATAGGTCTACTGTGTGACATGCCATATACAAGGTATGCAACAGTATTGGTCTGCTGTGTGACGTGCCATATAGAAGGTATGTAACAGTATTATCTGCTGTGAGACGTACCATATACAATGTATGCAACAGTATAGGTGTGCTGTATGACGTGCCACATACAAGGTATGCTGCAGTATAGGACTGCTGTGTGACATACGATATACAAGGTATGCAACTGTATAGGTCTTCTGTGTGACGTGCCATATACAAGGTATTTAGCAGTATAGGTCTGCTGTATGACGTGCCACATAAAAGGTTTGCAACAGTATATGTTTGCTGTGTGACGTGCCATATACAAGGTATGCAACAGTATAGGTCTGCTGTGTGACGTGCCACATACAAGGTATGCAGCAGTATAGCTTTGCTGTGTGACGTGCAATATACAAGTTATGCAGCAGTATATATTTGCAATGTGATGTGCCATATACAGTTATGCAACATTATAGGTCTGCTGCGTGACGTGCCATATACAAGGTATGCAACAGTATAGGTCTGCTGTGTGACGTGCCACACACAAGGTATGCAACAGTATAGGTCTGCTGTGTGACGTGCCACACACAATGTATGCAACATTATAGTTTTGTTGTGTGACGTGCAATAAACAAGGTATGCAAGAGTATAGGTCTGCTGTGTGACGTGCCACATACAAGGTATGCAACAGTATATATCTGCGGTGAGACGTGCCACATACAATGTATGCAACATTATAGTTTTGTTGTGTGACGTGCAATAAACAAGGTATGCAACAGTATAGGTCTGCTTTGTGACGTGCCATAAACAAGGTATGCAACAGTAAAGGTCTGCTGTGTGGCGTGTCATATACAAGGTATGCAGCAGTATAGGTCTGCTGTGTGAAGTTCAAGAAACAAGATATGCAGCAGAATAGGTCTGCTGTGTGACTTGCCACATACAAGGTATGCAACAGTATAGGTCTGCTGTGTGTTCCACATACAAGGTATGCAACAGTATAGGTCTGCTTTGTGACGTGCCATAAACAAGGTATGCAACAGTAAAGGTCTGCTGTGTGACGTGTCATATACAAGGTATGCAGCAGTATAGGTCTGCTGTGTGAAGTTCAAGAAACAAGGCATGCAACAGTACAGGTCTGCTGTGTGTTTCACATTAAAGGTATGCAACAGTATAGGTCTGCTGTGTGACGTTCCAAATACAACTTATGCAACAGTATAGGTCTGCTGTGTGACGTGCCATATACAAGGTATGCAACAGTATAGGTCAGCTGTGTGACGTGTAATATGCAAGGTATGCAGCAGCGTAGGTCTGCTGTGTGACTTGCCACATACAAGGTATGCAACAGTATAGGTCTGCTGTGTGTTCCACATACAAGTTATGCAACAGTATAGGTCTGCTTTGTGACGTGCCATAAACAAGGTATGCAACAGTAAAGGTATGCTGTGTGACGTGCCACATACAAGGTGTGCAGCAGTATAGGTCTGCTGTGTGAAGTTCCATATACAAGGTATGCAGCAGTATAGGTCTACCGTGTGACTTGCCATACACAAGGTATGCAACAATAATGTCTGCTGTGTGACGTGCCACATACAAGGCATGCACCAGTATATGTCTGCTGTGTGACATGCCATATACAAAGTATGAAACAGTATAGGTCTGCTGTGTGACGAGCCACATACGAGGTATGCAACAGTATAGGTCTGCTGTGTGATGTGCCACATACAGAGTATGCAACAGTATAGGTCTGCTGTGTGACGTGCCATATACAAGTAATGCAGCAGTATAGGTCTGCTTTGTAACGTGCCATATACAAGGTATGTAACAGTAAAGGTCTGCTGTGTGACGTGCCATCAACAAGGAATGCAACAGTAAAGGTCTGCTGTGTGATGTTTCATATACAAGGTATGCAGCAGTATAGGTATGCTGTGTGACGTGCCACATACAATGTATGCAACAGTATAGGTCTGATGTGTGTTGCACATATAAGGAATGCAACAGTATAGGTCTGCTATGTGACGTGCCATATACAAGTTATATAACAGTATAGGCATGTTGTGTGACGTGCCACATACATGGTATGCAGCAGTATAGGTCTGCTGTGTGACATGCCTTTTACAAGATATGCAGCAGTATAGGACTGCTGAGTGACGTGTCACATACAAGGTATGCAGCAGTATAGGTCTGCTATGTGACGTGCCACATACAAGGTATGCAGCTGTATAGGTCTGCTGTGAGACGTGCCATATACAAGGTATGCAACAGTATAGGTCTGCTGTGTGACGTGCCACATACAAGGTATGCAGCTGTATAGGTCTGCTGTGTGACGTGCCATATACAAGGTATGCAGCTGTATAGGTCTGCTGTGTGACGTGCCATAAACAAGGTATGCAGCAGTATAGGTCTGCTGTTTGACGTGCCATATACAATGCATGCAGCAGTATAGGTCTGCTGTTTGACGTGCCATATACAAGGTATGCAACAGTATAGGTCTGCTGTTTGATGTGCCATATACAAGGTATGCAACAGTATAGGTCTGCTGTGTGACGTGCCATATACAATGCATGCAGCAGTATAGGTCTGCTGTTTGACGTGCCATTTACAAGGTATTCAGCAGTATAAGTATTATGTGTGACGTGCAACATACAAGGTATGCAGCAGTATAGGTCTGCTGTGTGACGTGCAATATACAATGTATGCAACAGTATAGGTCTGCTGTGTGACGTGCCACATACAAGGTATGTAGCAGTATAGGTCTGCTGTGTGACGTGCCACATACAAGGTATGCAGCAGTATTGGTATGCTGTGTGACGTGTCACATACAAGGTATGTAGCAGTATAGGTCTGCTGTGTGACGTGCCACAAACAAGGTATGTAGCTGTATAGGTCTGCTGTGTGACGTGCCACATACAATGTATGCAACAGTATAGGTCTGCTGTGTGTTCCACATACATGGTATGCAACAGTATAGGTTTGCTATGTGACGTGCCATATACAAGTTATATACCAGTATAGGTATGCTGTGTGACGTGCCACATACATGGTATGCAGCAGTATAGGTCTGCTGTGTAACGTGCCACATACAAGGTATGTAGCAGTATAGGTCTGCTCTGTGACGTGCCATATAAAATGTATGCAACTGTATAAATCTGCTGTGTGATGTGCCATATACAATATATGCAACTGTATATATCTGCTATGTGACGTGCCATATACAAGGTATGCAGCAGTATAGGTCTGCTGTGTGACATGCCATATACAAGGTATGCAACAGTATAGGTCTGCTGTGTGACGTGCCATATAGAAGGTAGGTAACAGTATTATCTCCTGTGAGACGTGCCATATACAAGGTATGCAACAGTATAGGTCTGCTGTATGACGTGCCACATACTAGGTATGCTACAGTATAGGACTGCTGTGTGACATACGATATACAAGGTATGCAACTGTATAGGTCTTCTGTGTGACGTGCCATATACAAGGTATTTAGCAGTATAGGTCTGCTGTATGAAGTGCCACATAAAAGGTATGCAACGGTATATGTCTGCTGTTTGACGTGCCATATACAAGGTATGAAAGATTATAGGTCTGCTGCGTGACGTTCCATATACAAGGTATGCAACAGTATAGGTCTGCTGTGTGACGTGCCACACACAAGGTATGCAGCAGTATATATTTGCAATGTGACGTGCCATATACAAGGTATGCAACATTATAGGTCTGCTGCGTGACGTGCCATATACAAGTTATGCAACAGTATAGGTCTGCTGTGTGACGTGCCACACACAAGGTATGCAACAGTATAGGTCTGCTGTGTGACGTGCCACACACAAGGTATGCAACATTATAGGTTTGCTGTGTGACGTGCAATAAACAAGGTATGCAACACTATAGGTCTGCTGTGTGACGTGCCACATACAAGGTATGCAACAGTATATGTCTGCGGTGAGACGTGCCACATACAAGGTATGCAACAGTATAGGTCTGCTGTGTGTTCCACATACAAGGTGTGCAGCAGTATAGGTCTGCTGTGTGAAGTTCCATATACAAGGTATGCAGCAGTATAGGTCTACCGTGTGACTTGCCATACACAAGGTATGCAACAATAATGTCTGCTGTGTGACGTGCCATATACAAAGTATGAAACAGTATAGGTCTGCTGTGTGACGAGCCACATACGAGGTATGCAACAGTATAGGTCTGCTGTGTGATGTGCCACATACAGAGTATGCAACAGTATAGGTCTGCTGTGTGACGTGCCATATACAAGTAATGCAGCAGTATAGGTCTGCTTTGTAACGTGCCATATACAAGGTATGTAACAGTAAAGGTCTGCTGTGTGACGTGCCATCAACAAGGAATGCAACAGTAAAGGTCTGCTGTGTGATGTTTCATATACAAGGTATGCAGCAGTATAGGTATGCTGTGTGACGTGCCACATACAATGTATGCAACAGTATAGGTCTGATGTGTGTTGCACATATAAGGAATGCAACAGTATAGGTCTGCTATGTGACGTGCCATATACAAGTTATATAACAGTATAGGCATGCTGTGTGACGTGCCACATACATGGTATGCAGCAGTATAGGTCTGCTGTGTGACATGCCTTTTACAAGATATGCAGCATTATAGGACTGCTGAGTGACGTGTCACATACAAGGTATGCAGCAGTATAGGTCTGCTATGTGACGTGCCACATACAAGGTATGCAGCTGTATAGGTCTGCTGTGAGACGTGCCATATACAAGGTATGCAACAGTATAGGTCTGCTGTTTGACGTGCCATATACAAGGTATGCAACAGTATTGGTCTGCTGTGTGACGTGCCATATACAATGCATGCAGCAGTATAGGTCTGCTGTTTGACGTGCCATTTACAAGGTATTCAGCAGTATAAGTATTCTGTGTGACGTGCAACATACAAGGTATGCAGCAGTATAGGTCTGCTGTGTGACGTGCAATATACAAGGTATGCAACATTATAGGTCTGCTGTGTGACGTTCCATTTACAAGGTATGCAACAGTATAGGTCTGCTGTGTGACGTGCCACATACAAGGTATGTAGCAGTATAGGTCTGCTGTGTGACGTGCCACATACAAGGTATGCAGCAGTATTGGTATGCTGTGTGACGTGTCACATACAAGGTATGTAGCAGTATAGGTCTGCTGTGTAACGTGCCACAAACAAGGTATGTAGCTGTATAGGTCTGCTGTGTGACGTGCCACATACAATGTATGCAACAGTATAGGTCTGCTGTGTGTTCCACATACATGGTATGCAACAGTATAGGTTTGCTATGTGACGTGCCATATACAAGTTATATACCAGTATAGGTATGCTGTGTGACGTGCCACATACATGGTATGCAGCAGTATAGGTCTGCTGTGTAACGTGCCACATACAAGGTATGTAGCAGTATAGGTCTGCTGTGTGACGTGCAATATAAAATGTATGCAACTGTATAAATCTGCTGTGTGATGTGCCATATACAATATATGCAACTGTATAGATCTGCTATGTGACGTGCCATATACAAGGTATGCAGCAGTATAGGTCTGCTATGTGACATGCCATATACAAGGTATGCAACAGTATAGGTCTGCTGTGTGACGTGCCATATAGAAGGTAGGTAACAGTATTATCTCCTGTGAGACGTGCCATATACAAGGTATGCAACAGTATAGGTCTGCTGTATGACGTGCCACATACTAGGTATGCTACAGTATTGGACTGCTGTGTGACATACGATATACAAGGTATGCAACTGTATAGGTCTTCTGTGTGACGTGCCATATACAAGGTATTTAGCAGTATAGGTCTGCTGTATGACGTGCCACATAAAAGGTATGCAACGGTATATGTCTGCTGTTTGACGTGCCATATACAAGATATGAAAGATTATAGGTCTGCTGCGTGACGTTCCATATACAAGGTATGCAACAGTATAGGTCTGCTGTGTGACGTGCCACACACAAGGTATGCAGCAGTATATATTTGCAATGTGACGTGCCATATACAAGGTATGCAACATTATAGGTCTGCTGCGTGACGTGCCATATACAAGTTATGCAACAGTATAGGTCTGCTGTGTGACGTGCCACACACAAGGTATGCAACAGTATAGGTCTGCTGTGTGACGTGCCACACACAAGGTATGCAACATTATAGGTTTGCTGTGTGACGTGCAATAAACAAGGTATGCAACACTATAGGTCTGCTGTGTGACGTGCCACATACAAGGTATGCAACAGTATATGTCTGCGGTGAGACGTGCCACATACAAGGTATGCAACAGTATAGGTCTGCTGTGTGTTCCACATTCAAGGTATGCAACAGTATAGGTCTGCTGTGTGACGTTCCACATACAATGTATGAAGCAGTATAGGTTTGCTGTGTGACGTGCCATATACAAGGTATGGAACAGTATAGGTCAGCTGTGTGACGTGTAATATGCAAGGTATGTAAAGCAATTACAACTTACTACATTGCAGGAGTGTAATAAATCCATGAGATATTTTTATGTAAAGCGACACGTAGTTAAATATTACTTCAGATTTATGGCTTGGTGAAGTATGTATATCTTCTCATACATAAAAACCTTAGTTAGTATATGACTTGTATGCATGGATCTAAGTAGATAAGTATTTACTCTGTCAAATATGTATGTATATTCAAGTATGTAGTACGTAGATAAGTAGATATGTATTTCACCTGTATGTATGTCCATGCATGTTCATTTTGAAGTAGCCAGGTATTTCATTTGCATGTATGCTCAAGTATGTATGTGTGTATTTAAGTAGATAGATATTTCACTTGTATGTATGTTCAAGTATTAATGTATGTATTTAAGTAGATAGGTATTTCACTTTTATGTATGCTCAGGTATGAATTAATGTTAAAGTATGTAGTATGTATTTATGTAGATAGATTTTTCACTTGTATGTATGTTTAAGTATTTATGTCTGTTCATGTCTGTAGTATGTATCTAGTAAGTAGATAGATATTTCATATGCGTGTGCGTGTGCGTGTGCGTGTGTGTGTGTGTGTGTGTGTGTGCAGACCCTCAATTTCGTTACATCTAGTGTGTGTTTGCAGACCCTCAATTTCGTTACATCTAAGTGTGTGTGTGTGTGTGTGTGTGTGTGTGTGTGTGTGTGTGTGTGTGTGTATTTCTCTCTTTTATCTGGGGGGGGGGGTAGGGGGTGAGGATTTGGGAGAGGTTCACATGTTTAAAGACTGTCTAAAATAACGTTTCAAAAACGATTTGTTTTACATATTCACGAACACCTTCTATTAAACTTTTTGAAGAACTTAGATGGTTATCATTTCCGGACTTAATAAAATATTATGGATGCATGTATGGTGTATACATTGTTGTATTTAAAGCAATAAATAATTTAGTACATTCATACATATGAAACCTTATTAAGATAATCATTAAAACTCGCTATAATCTACGCTCCATTTTAAACAGGGACAAAGACAAAAACTAAACTTCTCAAATATGCATTTTCTTATTCTGTTATGGTGTCTGGAACAATATATGTTCACCAATCAGAAAACTGATAAACGTTGCTACTTTTTGATATGTGTACAAAGCATTTCTGATTACTAAAACATATTTTGCATGAAATACTTTTTCATTGTTAGCTTTTTGTATTGATTTTAGCAGGTATCTAAATAAAGATAATATACAAAATTCCGATCGCCCATTATAAATGTTAATGCTGGCAGTAACAGTTAAACTACTGTATTTCCCAAGGTTGTTGAATTTCTTTAATAGTGGTCTTTAATGAAACTTAAATGCCTCTCTGTCAATTAATATTGTTTATATTACAACATTCAGAGTTTCATTAAATTACTTTAAACTATTTAGCATATAAATAGCACAATTACAATTGCAACCTCACATACACATTTCCTTGTTTGTAAATGGTAATCTAATAGACACTCAAAGTGAATCGCTTATAGATTACCTTATCGCCCGTTTTGCACTTTGACAACAGTGTGTTGCTCTTTAATCATGTGCAGTCAACAAGTAATTCCCTAGGTTATAAACTGACACTTCAGTTCCGTTGGTATATATAAAGCCATTACATTATGTCAAAAACTGCTCCCATATTAGTTTTTGCTCATAAGCTTTGATTCTTGTTTACATAACGTGTAGTTTTGTAACAGCAGCATGTTGCATTTTATTGTTAGAAAAATGTAGACACGAATTTATATTAAGAACAGATAAACGTTTTAAATAATTATCTCAGTACTTGCAATAAATATTAATGTTCAACTTTCGGTTGAGATATAATTTTAATGCTAAACTATGATATTACTATCTTTTATAATGTCACTGGTATGCTATGCTATGACGAGGATGCTTGCGTGATAATTGGTCTCCCTTTGTTATTGTATTTTGTTTTTCATTTGCCACTGTATGAATATTGCAAATGTTGCATTATCTGTTCTGGGTAACTGTCAAATCTAACACTGTTGGAAAGTGTGGCTTAGCGCCATTTTATAATGTATGAAATAAAATATGTTTTATCTGAATGAACAACAAAGGTTATTATTTAAATCAAGTAAACTAGTTTATATATATATATTATCATTGTGGCCAAATAAAACAGTTGACGTGCATGATCCAGTGGTAGAGCATTAAAAATAGCATCGGGGGTCGGGTGTTCGATGCAACGCCACAACATCTACATATTCCCAATACTGGATCTACCCACAAAGACTTCGAGCATGGTTTGTCTAAGTTGTTATAATTTGTTTCACAACCGATGTAAAATAAATAAGTTTAAAACAATTACAAAATGAAACAAAATGTCATAATGACTTGTACACCCCGTTATGGTAAGGACAACAGGTCACTTAAATAGTTACAGCAGATTTCTATTTCACGAAATTTACATACATCATAAAAAAAGTGTTTGACGGGAGGCAATTAAAACATATCGACATATATCAAATATTATTTCAAAATTTACAGTTTGAAATGTGTTTTCATCCAATGTTTAAACACTGTGAGCTATAGTACGTTGTCTGAAATTTGAGTGTAAACTCTCATTGCTATCCTGAATACATATAAAATAACTTGTTTTTTGTCAAGAAGAATATAGACAATTATATATTAATGGCAGACTGCCTATACGTATTTGTTGTTGACATTAGGCTGTCGATCTCCATTAGGTCCAATACATATACTTTAATAGTAATATGCTGTTATATACCAAATAGGAGAGGAGAAATCGTTAAAATGATACATTCACCACAACAGCACACGCACACATACGCATGCATGCTTGCAAGTGCGCAAGTAGGCAGTCACGCAAACACCAACACGCAAACAATATGATTTGTAGCTTGCTAAAATGCTCAACATATGCACCATGTACGGTTATTTCAAATACAATTACCTTGCATAATTGATAAAAATACGTTATGACAAAATTCTACGAACTTTCTGATCGCCCCTCCTATATACATATATAACAACAGCCATTATACGTACAATATCACCATACAGATAAAGTGAGACTGACAGTCACACCCTTGGATCGGTTACTAGCCAGTTAGCCGCTTAAATCCACCTTCTCGCGATATAAATAATGTCTTCGCTAAAAAGTCTATATTCAAAATTCACATTAGATCAGCTTAACGCAACTGTTATATCGTAATGTAATATAATGTTGTAAAAATGAACTGTAATTATTTGAAATGACAAAATGTTATAAAACGTACATGTAATTTTTCTAAAACCATGCCTGTAAACCTCTTATTTACTGCTATTTAAAACACACACAAAATAAATAACATTGATCGAAAAACGAGCGGTTCGCTTGTTTATAGGGTACTTGTTCATAAATAGCCACGATTTGAATATACTTCATTCAAGTTACTTAATTAGTTATTTCTCACTTGTGATCAGTAATTATGAGTTAATATAAAATATTTATTGCCTCTTTTTTACCAAAATATGCTTCTTAAAGCGCTTATTATTATTTTCCTAAATACGCTTCGATTAGGACGTTTTGGACTACCGCGAGAGAGTTGGGGGTAGCAAGTGGAGCAATGTAAATGTCATGTAATTTTGTGTTTGAAGATCACATTTGTGTTGGTGTCGGATATGTTTTTAATTTGTCTTTCAACAATTACATGACCAGTTTGAAAACGTACTCTGACGCCAACACTCTGTCGATCTGCATTAAATATAAGTTTGCAGCGTTGTTCCAACTATTAACGTTAATGTCAATGTATCAATGTCCATTGTGTCTTATATCGTTGCTAATTAATATACACTGGAATTTACAATATCCTTCTGCGATTGTACACCCATACAGACACTTACTTAAAGGTAAAACATACACAGAAAATGTAGACTTGACTAAATACATTGCATCTATGATATTTGCGATCACTTTCCTAACTTGGCAATCGGTCATATTGTTGTTATCAGGAGATGTACACCCAAACCAAGGCCCCATTGAACTACTTACATCTGATACAAGCTCTGTCAGTAGTACTCAATCCAACTTATCTCATTGTAATTTCAAAGTTCTAGATTTTTCGAATAATGTGTCGTTAGTACACTACAACGTTCATAGTATAAAGCACAAATTGGACATCATCTACTCCGAACTATATGATTTTGATATACTTACTTTTACTGAAACATGGCTCGATGATTCTGTTCCAACTGATGATATGGTGCTTCCTTCTTTTAACAAACCAGAAAGAAAAGATAGCATTGGAGACAACCACGGAAGGGTCATGTTTTTCATCAAAGACTCAATACATTACAAACGTAGACACGATCTTGAAATCAACCCAATTCAATGTATATGGGTCGATATATTACTCAATAACAAACGTTTACTATTAGGAGTATTCTACAGACCTCCTAGCTCTAACTCTGTTTACACCAATATAATAGAGGATTCTATTAACCTTACAGTCGATACTGGTATTAAAGATATTATAATCACTGGTGACTTAAACTTTAATATGCTAAGTAATACTTCATCTCGTAAAATAGACAATATATGTCAACAGTTAGGTATATACAAGACTATTTCCGAGCCAACTCATTATACTGAGAACTCCAAATCTTTGATTGATATTTTACATTTAAGCAACAAAAACAGTTTGAAAACATGTGGGGTAGCAGAACCTTTTTTAAATCAAGATATTATATTTCACTGTCCAATATTTGGTGATTTTAAATTTAATAAATCGAACTTATTTACTTTTTTAAGACAAGTCTTGAAATATGAACGTGGCGATGATGCTTCATTCAAGAATGAAATTAACAAAAAAACTGGAATGAAGTTATCAATGACGACAAATGTGTATGCTAGCAACTTATCTGCAAAATTAAAGGAAATTTCTTACAAATATATTCCAAATAAAACTGTTGTAATTAAACCACATGAACCGAAATGGATTACTAGTGAAATAAAGCGCAGTATAAGAGGTAGAAAAAGATTATACAAAAAAGCCAAGAGATTCAATACAATTTATAGCTGGAACAGGTTTAAAAAAATATAGAAATGACGTTATCAAGCTTATACGCGAAACTAAAAAGTTATACTACGAAAATTTAGCTTCTAAACTAAATTCACCGTCTCTTTTGCCAAAGGACTGGTGGAAAACATTAAAATCATTTATCAATTCAAATGATAAACAGACTGTCACACAACTAAACGATAATGGAAAAATTGTCTCTGACAACAATACCAAAGCAAACATATTAAATATTTTTTTCAAGGAACAGACAGTTCTTAATAATGACAATATTTTACCATCAATCATATTACCAAGTGATAACAATGATATCATATCAATTATTAGACTATCGCCTAATGATGTAAGTAGTATCTTAAAAACACTGCCAAAGCCTCAGGTCCCGATGATATCAACAGTTACGTCTTGCGTGAAATATCTAACGAATTATCGACGCCTTTATGCAACTTATTTAACGTTTGTTTGACCAAAAGTGTAATCCCAAAAGTCTGAAAAGAAGCATTTGTATGCACTGTTTATAAAAAGGGAGACCCTTCATCGGTTAATAACTATAGACCTAAATCACTGTTAAGCGTAATTGGCAAAGTGTTTGAAAGACTTATTTTTAAACACATGTATAATTTCTTTCGTGATACCAATTTGATTTCGTCATTTCAATCTGATTTTGTTCCTGGTGATTCAACAATTAACCAGTTAACTTATCTGTACAATATGTTCAGTAAAGCTATTGATGACGGTAAAGAAGTTCGCGTTATATTTTAAGACATAAGCAAAGTTTTTATAGAGTTTGGCACAGAGGTCTAATAGTCAAGTTAAAAGCAGCAGGAATGTCAAATCAGCTTATAAATTTTCTAAATGAATACCTACAAGATAGGCAACAATGTGTTGTTTTGCCTGGTACCAAATCTGATTGGACATTAATCAAGGCCGTAGTGCCTCAGGGGTAAATTTTAGGTCCGCTTCTATTTATAATCTATATTAATGACATAGTATCTGATATCGCATCTAACATTCGTCTTTTTGCAGACGATACAAGCCTGTACTTTATAATCGATCACAATAACAATATAAACGATGTATATATATATATATATATATATATATATATATGAATATATAATGCTGAAGTTCTATAGTTTTATGTGACACAAATAAATACAAGATCAGATAATTCAAAGAAAAGTTATAAATACGGACTGCTGAAATGTGACTCTTTTGGGTGTTTAAGCTAGGAGTAGAAATGCTCCTTTTTACTACTTCACGAAGCTAGATGCAGTCCCAGCTGACAGCGCTTCGATCTGCTTTTGTTGGATGCAGTCCCAGCTGACAGCGCTTTGATCTGTTTTTGTTGGATGCAGTTCCAGCGGACAGCGCCTCGATCTGTTTATTTTTTTATGCATTCCAAGCTGACAGCGCCACGATCTGTTTTTATTGGATGCTGTCCCAGCTGACAGCGCTTCGATCTGTTTTTGTTGGATGCAGTCCCAGCTGACAGCGCCTCGATCTATTTTTGTTGGATGCAGTCCCAGCTGACAGCGCCTCGATCTGTTTTTGTTGGATGCAGTCCCAGCTGAGAGCGCCTCGATCTTGTTTTGTTGGATGCAGTCCCAGCCGACGGCGCTTCGATCTGTTGGATGCAGTCCCAGCTGACGGCGCCTCGATCTGTTTTTGTTGGATGCAGTTCAACTGACAGCGCTTCGATCTGATTTTGTTGGATGCAGTCCCAGCTGACAGCGCTTCGATCTGTTTTTGTTGGATGCAGTGCCAGCCGATGGCGCCTCGATCTGTTTTGTTGGCTGCAGTCCCAGCTGACGGCGCCTCGATCTGTTTTTGTTGGATGCAGTCCCAGCTAACGGCGCCTCAATCTGTTTGTGTTGGATGCAGTCCCAGATGACAGCGCCTCGATTTGTTTTTGTTGGATGCAGTCCCAGCTGACAGCGCCTCGATCTGTTTTTGTTGGATGCAGTCCTAGCTGACAGCGCCTCGATCTGTTTCTGTTGGATGCAGTCCCAGCTGACAGCGCCTCGATCTGTTTTTATTGAATGCAGTCCCAGCTGACAGCGCCTCGATCTGTTTTTGTTGGATGCAATTCCAGCTGACAGCGCCTCGATCTGGGTTTTTTTATGCAGTCCCAGCTGACAGCGCCTCGATCTGTTTTTGTTGGATGCAGTCCCAGCTGACAGCATCTCGATCTGTTTTTGTTGAATGCAGTGCCAGCTGACAGCGCCTCGATCTGTTTTTGTTGGATGCAGTCCCAGCTGACAGCGCTTCGATCTGTTTTTGTTGGATGCAGTCCCAGGTAACAGCGTCTCGATCTGTTTTGATTAGATGCAGTCCCAGCTAACAGCGCCTCGATCTGTTTTTGTTGGATGCGATCCCAGCTGTCAGCGCTTCGATCTATTTTTGTTGGATGCAGTCCCAGCTGACAGCGCCTTGATCTGTATTTGTTGGATGCAGTCCCAGCTGACGGCGCCTCGATCTGTTTTTGTTGGATGCAGTCCCAGCTGACTGCGCCTTGATCTGTATGTGTTGGATGAAGTCCCAGCTGACGGCGCCTCGATCTGTTTTTGTTAGATGTAGGCCCAGCTGACGGCGCCTCAATCTGTTTGTGTTGGATGCTGTCCCAGATGACAGCACCTCGATCTGTTTTTGTTGGATGCAATTCCAGCTGACAGCGCCTTGATCTGGGTTTTTTTTATGCAGTCCCAGCTGACAGCGCCTCGATCTGTTTTTGTTGGATGCAGTCCCAGCTGACAGCATCTCGATCTGTTTTTGTTGAATGCAGTGCCAGCTGACAGTGCTTCGATCTGTTTTTGTTGGATGCAGTCCCAGCTGACAGCGCTTCGATCTGTTTTTGTTGGATGCAGTCCCAGCTGACTGCGCCTTGATCTGTATGTGTTGGCTGCAGTCCCAGCTGACGGCACCTCGATCTGTTTTTGTTAGATGTAGGCCCAGCTGACGGCGCCTCAATCTGTTTGTGTTGGATGCTGTCCCAGATGACAGCACCTCGATCTGTTTTTGTTGGATGCAATTCCAGCTGACAGCGCCTTGATCTGGGTTTTTTTTATGCAGTCCCAGCTGACAGTGCCTCGATCTGTTTTTGTTGGATGCAGTCCCAGCTGACAGCATCTCGATCTGTTTTTGTTGAATGCAGTGCCAGCTGACAGCGCTTCGATCTGTTTTTGTTGGATGCAGTCCTAGCTGACAGCGCTTCGATCTGTTTTTGTTGGATGCAGTCCCAGGTAACAGCGTCTCGATCTGTTTTGATTAGATGCAGTCCCAGCTAACAGCGCCTCGATCTGTTTATGTTGGATGCGGTCCCAGCTGTCAGCGCTTCGATCTATTTTTGTTGGATGCAGTCCCAGCTGACAGCGCCTTGATCTTTATTTGTTGGATGCAGTCCCAGCTGACGGCGCCTCGATCTGTTTTTGTTGGATGCAGTCCCAGCTGACTGCGCCTTGATCTGTATGTGTTGGATGAAGTCCCAGCTGACGGCACCTCGATCTGTTTTTGTTAGATGTAGGCCCAGCTGACGGCGCCTCAATCTGTTTTTATTGGATGCTGTCCCAGATGACAGCACCTCGATCTGTTTTTGTTGGAATTGGTTCCAGCTGACAGCGCTTCGATCTGTTTTTGTTGGAATTGGTCCCAGCTGACAGCGCCTCGATCTGTTTTTGTTGGATGCAGTCCCAGCTGACAGCGCCTCGATCTGTTTTTGTTGGATGCAGTCCCAACTGACAGCGCCTCGATCTTGTTTTGTTGGATGCAGTCCCAGCCGACGGCGCTTCGATCTGTTGGATGCAGTCCCAGCTGTCGGCACCTCGATCTGTTTTTGTTGGATGCAGTTCAAGCTGACAGCGCTTCGATCTGATTTTGTTGGATGCAGTCCCAGCTGACAGCGCTTCGATCTGTTTTTGTTGGATGCAGTGCCAGCCGATGGCGCCTCGATCTGTTTTGTTGGCTGCAGTCCCAGCTGACGGCGCCTCGATCTGTTTTTGTTGGATGCAGTCCCAGCTAACGGCGCCTCAATCTGTTTGTGTTAGATGCAGTCCCAGATGACAGCGCCTCGATTTGTTTTTGTTTGATGCAGTCCCAGCTGACAGCGCCTCGATCTGTTTTTGTTGGATGCAGTCCTAGCTGACAGCGCCTCGATCTGTTTCTGTTGGATGCTGTCCCAGCTGACAGCGCCTCGATCTGTTTTTATTATATGCAGTCCCAGCTGACGGCGCCTCGATCTGTTTTTGTTGGATGCAGTCCCAGCTAACGGCGCCTCAATCTGTTTGTGTTGGATGCTGTCCCAGATGACAGCGCCTCGATTTGTTTTTGTTGGATGCAGTCCATGCTGACAGCGCCTCGAGCTGTTTTTGTTGGATGCAGTCCCAGCTGACGGCGCCTCGATCTGTTTTTGTTGGATGCAGTCCCAGCTGACAGCGCCTCGATCTGTTTTTGTTGGATGCAGTGCCAGCTTACAGCGCCTCGATCTGTTTTTGTTGGATGCAGTCCCAGCTGACAGCGCCTCGATCTGTTTTTGTTGGATGCAGTCCCAGCTTTCAGCGCCTCGAGCTGTTTTTGTTGGATGCAGTCCCAGCTTACAGCGCCTCGAGCTGTTTTTGTTGGATGCAGTCCCAGCTGACGGCGCCTCGATCTGTTTTTGTTGGATGCAGTCCCAGCTTACAGCGCCTCGAGCTGTTTTTGTTGGATGCAGTCCCAGCTTACAGCTCCTCGATCTGTTTTTGTTGGATGCAGTCCCAGCTTACAGCGCCTCGAGCTGTTTTTGTTGGATGCAGTCCCAGCTTACAGCGCCTCGAGCTGTTTTTGTTGGATGCAGTCCCAGCTTACAGCGCCTCGAGCTGTTTTTGTTGGATGAATGGGGTTTAGCATATTTTCCAGCACATTGCAGGTTACAGAACATTTTTATATCATATCTAGTTTTATTGTTAGAAGAAGACGTGAATGTGCCCAGAACCACCGTCCTGCTATGAGTAACTGGTCATTCGAATGTTGCGTCTTCTTTGAGATAAGTATTGTGATGGTGTGTACAAGAGCAATAATGAATACTATAAGGTTACTATACAGTTCACTGTACAATATGGATTTACACAGACTAATACAGTTTTTAAACCATAACATTGACGAGTACAATAAAACTACACATATTAAGTGAACTGTATAATTCACCTCGTGTTATTTTCATATGAAACACAATAACAAATTAAAATTAACAACAATAAAAGTATTACAAAATATTTTTTAATTAAAAAAACAAAAGTACCTTGAATACATAACATGTAGTTGATGTTTATCACATTTTTGATAAATTTAAGTTGGCTGTTTTAGATATATATATCAATGTTGATATGATTCCCTTACCACAGATATTTATTTTTTAAAAATACATTAATATATTTCTAATTATATCTTTTGGAATAATTCATACTTCAATTTCTTATATATATGATTATGATGACTGGTGTTTTAAACGACAAAATAATGTCCATTAGAGAGCTTAGGTGATTTCTCTTATTTCTTATACTCGTATCTGAGATATGTTAGAGTAACCGTTCCTAAACGTCCAATACGAAATTGTTATCGATTTTTGGGACGGTTCAACACGAAAAATAAATCTGGATTACTTTTTTTAAGCATCCAACAACGAGTTCCTATGTACAGTCATGTGGTACAACTGCTCGAAGTTCATTTGAATAGCTTCTTTAGGTGGATAACAAAATATAATATCAACACTGTTTACAACACTGTATACAACACTGGGAGATAAACTTGCAATAATAAGATATGGATTTGTAATGTAATATTCAGGAAATGGTTAAACGTTATTATGGTGGCATAGTTCTGCCAGCCTGATAGTCAGATAGCCACTTCATGATGTCGACATCAGGGACGTATGATGTCGACATCTCTCTCATTATGGCGACATAAACTTCTAGAATAATTCACTTATTCAAATAGTTATGGTAACATCAGTAAGTGATTAACTGGCTGAAAAGGCCAGTTAGTGCCCTGTCCTGCCATCAACTTCTTCGTTACCGATGTCGAAATACGCTACATCAGGGTTACTGGATTAATTATATAAAAAATACTGGGTTTGAAAGCCGGTTCTTAATACATGTGATAGTTATTAAAAATATTGAAGTATAAAACAACCATCCCCTAAACATTAACTAGAAGAGAACATTTGGTTTGTAGAATATAAAAAATGTCCAGGGACCTACTTCAACCATCAGAGAACATCACACTCTCAGTGCATGACGTACTGGGTTTAAAACCCTGTGGAAGTTCAATTTATATGATACATGTTATAGTTTCATAAAAACGTGTAAAAGTCACAAAAATTCGGAAGTAAATAACATTCTTATTTCTCTCAAACTTACAGCATCAGGTTTTAAAGATCACAAAAGTTTCAAGGTACCCAACCAGCAGGGTACAACCTCTCCAAGACCAAACTGCAGTAAGAACGATATATTTTGTCCTGGAAACTCGCTAAACTCAGCATTTTGTGTTTCATCTATCAGTTATCTGGGTTATTCCCCCGTAGCCCCACCAACATGGACACCCCCTCCCGCCCTAGTGTAATTAACAACCATTTCCCAGCTAAAACTTGCTATAATGAAGTTTTTTGTTTATTAAGATACCAAAATTTTCGAGAAGAGGTCCTCGTACCCTCCACCAGCAGGGGAATCCCCGGAGGGCAACGAATGTCGTTCATACTTGGTGCTTCAATGAACTAGAATGCACCATCAGGCACTAAGAAAAACAAAGTTTCCTAGGGAATACATCTTATATTTTTACTTGGTAAAGCATGTAAAAGTCACAAAATATTGGTCCTAGGAGTAAATGCCAACCATATTTTGTCATAAAATCTCCTAATAATGCAGCATTTAGTATTTAAAATGTTCCAGGGGACCACCGCAGCCAACTCGCCCATTTACAACTAGCGGGAGGGAATATACCCTCATACACTTTCTCAGGTTGCCTCCCCAACTCACCTATAAATTTAAACGCTCCTATGCCAATACATACTGGATAAAATGTTGATTTTTCCAGTTGATTATCTGTGATGTCGACATCAGGAGTCTGATGTCAACATCAGTAACTTATAAGTTGGTGGCAGAACGGTGAACCAACTGGCTTTTTCAGCTAGTCAGCCACTTACTGATATTACCATAATCATCTGAATAAGTAACTTAATAAAGACGTTGATGTCAACATAATGAGTGGGATGTCGACATCATACGTTCTTACTGTCGACATAATGAAGTGACTATCTGACTATCAGGCTGGCAGAACTATGCCACCATACGTAATGAAGATTAATTTGTCTGAATCCGAACTAATAATTTTCGTGGGAATATGAAATGCCAATATTAATATGTCTGAAAGATTACCAGTTTGTTAACGTTAGGGCACCTTTAATACAAAGTTGGAGAGTCATTGTTTCTAAAATAAGTGTAATTGGTTGAAATTATCATGGTTCTGAATTATATTTGAATAAGTTTCAATCGATAAATTTCAGAATATAGGAAATTATTAAAAAACAAACACATCTCAGGATTCTGTAATTCTTTTTCTTTTTTTTTTTCATCGAAAGTGATTAAATTGTTTGCATAGTAATTATTTACTTAGTATGTAACATATTCTAGATGATTATATGTGTAACTGTAAATCAAATTTGCAAAATGTCTTAGATATAAAAAAGATGTGTATTTTATTCTATTACTTACGCTGGTCTGGTTTTCAACATTTCAAGAATGCACCCAATCAATTCCAGCAGTGGCCTATATTTAAATTTTAATTAGATTTTTCCTAAAATCGTTCTCTCTGACCATTTCTGTGTTTTAAACTTACGCATGTGCATAATGCCGTATTGGAATATTTTTATTAACACTGTCTCCTCCCATGATATGACGACGGGGATACAGCGAGGTTTGTTGCGTATGTAACAAGGTGTAAAATTCCTGGGTGGCGTCGTTTACAAGGCGTTGTCCCCCATCCCCCACTCTGTTGTCACATTTGATCTATGTTTTACTGTACTTACTATAACACATATATTGCTTATATTAATGGTGTCCATGCTGCTTTTGCCACTGTGTCATTTCAATGCTACGTCACATGTTGGTTATGTGTGTTTTTATTATTAATACGTTAAGTAAATGTGTGTTTCACATGAAATATGTTTTACATCTAATATTACTCAGACTTGTAATAGAACTAGTGATTATCGAGACTTTTCAAGAATTGTTAAATACAATGTAACAAATACCAACAAAAAATACACGTTGACAGCTTTTCATTATTACATTTGCCTTATATGTCATATTGTAAATTCATTTTATATTCTTGTACAACGTCTGACTGTTGATGAGGCCTTTATATAAAATAAAGAATCAAATCACGCTCCTATATGATTAATGCAACTGACAACGGTATAATCAGCTTAATTGGTAAAATGAAACTGTCAGAAATACTGATGTTCTTGACAATACAATTATAACGAAACAAACTATTATATGTAAAGAGAGTACCAACAATTCTGTGGTATATTCTTTAGTAAAATGTATTACAAAATATATCAAATCTTAGTCAATACTATTATCGTTTGCAAAAGAATGCTTTAATATACCCTATAGCACTGATAGCGAAACCTGGATTAAGTTTATAAATATATTAAGGTAACAGAGTCATGTCGTATCGGGTGATAGCTGACATCGCCGTGCATCAAACATTCGAAAAAGGAGACATGAAGTCTCATTTACAATTATTATATGTCGAGATATTCATTACACAGTAATTAAATGATTCAATACACATCAGCTGTCTTATGTATGTCAATAAATGTTTGCCAAGAACCAAAAACTATGAGAAATTGTGTGTATTTAACTTCCCCATATCGAACCTCAACCCATATTTAAGTATTTTTTTCTCCAAATTCTAGCATCATTGTTTACCTTTCATCTGATTTCGGTACCAGTTTAAGATCTGCATCTTGCTGTGAGAGGGTCCTTCATGGCCAAGTGGTCTTAGGCGCTGTCTCAAGATCACTTACCTCTCACCGCTATGGTCGAAAGTTCGATTCCCATTCGCTCCAAAAACTTAATGTGAAAAAAATTCCAGTTACTTGCGGGAAGACGGTGATTCTACTCAGTCTGACTCAGTCAGAGGTTTTCTTTCACCTGTAAACCTTGATATGCCTTAAACCACATTCAAACAAAATATATGAGTTCTTCTTCTTCTACTCCTTCTTCTTCTAACATGTATGATTACTACTTTCTCATCATTGTTCTATTTCTTGAAATAAGTAGACTTTTTTTAAAATGGAAATCAATTATTGTTTATTAATATTTATACATGTTTTTTTCCGGGAAATTTTCATATCTTTCTTTTTATATCAATATGCACTAATTTCGATATGAGAATGGTTAACTCGTATCGTACGGAAGTGAGCTTATAACAATGTGTGATCTCCACAAATCCATTTACAATCAAACACCTCTCGGATGATTTATGTCTATAATCATAATGATTGAATCTAAATAAAGTAGGCGGCGGTGATAAATCAATGTTAATAACGTCAACGTCCCCTGTTGGAACCAAGTTGTGTCTAGCACATTGCCGCTGTGCTCCGTTTTCAAAGTCACATGTGCGGGAAAGCGGCAAAAATAGTCAATTACGAATCAATTAGGAAGTTAACTTTATATTAAGCAGAAATTCAATATGTCAATTCCGTTTATCCTGAAATATAATCAGTATGTCAGAGTTTGAGGTAGTCCAATTTTTTTTTTCGTGTTAATATTATGTAATAACATAGTTTTGTTTTATAACCAGTCTATTATAAATCATACTATTAAACATATGTTAAAATAATGATGGCATATTCAAAGACACAAAAGAGGCACAAGGAAAGCGTGAATAAAAATTGTTTATACCAATTGACTTTTGTAATTACATGATAATGTGTAAGCACAAAAGATTAAAACCAAGGGAGTTTATTATTAAAATCAATAAAAAGCTACATTATGACTATACGTATAATTGTTTATAACATGTGTTACTATATTCGTAAAAAAATAGGATTGTTTTTGTATGACATAGCCTTAGACTTAATTAAAAGTAAAATGAAAAAAAAACAATGTAATAAAATTATCTAAAAAGTATAACTGAATTAGAAAAATAGCCTGATAATTAATTGATAAAATAAGAAAAACAAACTGTCCTTAATGTCAACATTCCTGTATCAGTTGTTATATAAAATAGTAGTTACAAACCGCACGCATTTATTCTATTTATAGCATGTTACTGATATACACACATCCTTGGTTGAGTATTGATTAAACCCGATCTCCGTTATCAGAAAGTGGGACTTTCAGGAAAATTGCTCAAAAGCACCTTATGTGCATTCTAATATTCACTCGATTAATCCGTTCTAAACAGTTTGTTATTATTTTTTGTATACATAGATATATTTGTTGCTAGGGGTGGTCTTCTGTTAGCAATCGATGGCATAAACATGATGCTAAATATTCAAATAAATCGTCATTTGGATGACACGATAAAAAAGACAGTAATAGAAGAATATTATTTTTGCAAAACGACAACAATGTAGAAAAACTTCATATGATGATAATATGTTATTCATATCTGTGTTTTAGCGAGAATTGCTAGTTCCTAAGTCATTGATATCATAAAATCAATGCTAAAATTTATTTCGAAGTATTGAAGGCACAGTGTATTGTAATATATTATGTGAAAATATGTAACACTGACGACTTGAATATCTTTTAATATTTTACTTTACTTATGAATAATTATTGAAGAAGTAACGTTCAAGTCGATATATTCGTTTGTGAAGACATCAGATGTGTCATCTTCAAAGAGGACAAAGTAATTAGCTTAACATTTGTATAAGTGTACTAGTAACGTCATACTCATTAACTAAGACACGCCCACCATCACTTAATACGCTGTCTTGCGTAACAAAATACATTTGCAGTGACCTTTTGCTAAAGTGCAATTAAGGCACAAATGCCACACTGGTCGTTATTTGTCAGTATTCTGCTTTCTAATGACAAGTCGTCTTTTACCAGTACCCAACAATTACGTTGCGGCTCATTCTGCGGTTTCACTTGTATTGTTAATTGCTTCGTGTATGTTTCCTGATCTTATTTTGTCTTGAACCCGTTCTTTAAATCACAACCTCGCTTCCGTGACATAAACTTATTTATTTTACTTTGATTGTGAAACAAGTTCTTACCAAGTAAGACAAATCACGCCCGAAGTCTTCCTGGGTATAACCAGTACTAAGCATATGTGGAAAAAATGTTTCGCTCAAGGACACCACACATAGCTGTGGCAGAGGATCGAACCCACGTCTCTCCAATCATTAGTTCGGTACTCTGCCACAAAACCACGTGGTGTTTTCTCATTCATGGAAACACAACTCCTCCAAAATTAAACAACATATTTTTGTGATTATGGTATCAAACGAAAGGACTATGTTTGGTGTCCTTGAGCAAGACACTTTTCCGCATTTGCTTAGTACAGGTTCTTACCAGGAAGTCTTCGAGCGTGATTTGCCTAAGTTGTAAGAACTTGTTTCACAATCGAAGTAAAATAAATAAGTTTAAACTAAACGAAAGGGCTTTATTGTAAATTTGGGAGATTAATTTTTCTTTTTTTAAATTTTAAGAAATGAAGATTTTTTACGCTTAATGTTATTTTTTGTGATCATTTTTTCTTTTTAGCCCATTATTTAAACTAATTTCTTTATCTTTCTACATATAATATTTCTATTTTTATTGTGTGTTGTTTAATAAACATATTTGATAAATCAATACTACCTTTTTTTTTTTCGTGAAAATTTCATCATATTTCGTTTTCAAAAAGTAATAATCTAAATTCAGAAGAAAAATATTAAAAAATTGGTAATTGAAATTGGCGAACTACAGAAGCAACAGATGCAGAGGGTTAGCCAGACAGGACAAGGAAAGGAAGTGCATGGATTTTGCTTATTATGATGATGTGTAAATAGTAATAGAGAAAACTATAGTAGACGTTTTACTTAAGGGAACAATATTTGGTACTTTCAGGGAACTATGTTTAAAAAGAGATCTGGGGAACATGGACACAATATTTTTGGGGAAGAATAGGCATTACTTTAAGAGATCCAGGGAACAGGGACCCCCTGGGAGGGCCTTAATGAGATGCTTTTTATCCATTTAAATAAATGTAATCAGTTTATGTTTGAGCGTTTATAGCGTTTTCCGATATACCTTTTAATCACAAACATGATAGATAGTTTACAAGGTGACATCTATAACTGTGTTGGTAGGCGTGTTTGAAATCACTGTCTGCTTAACCAAGGTTGAGACAATTTTCTCATTTCCACGTGCTGAACGTGCTTTCATCCGTTGAAATTGCATGGCCGCATTGGAATGCCATTGCCAGTGAGCTAATGGTAAATATATGACTGTGCATAAAAAACTAAAATCTTATTGAGTAAATATGACTATTTTTGGATATAACCACATAGTTTAAATGAAAGGTAAGTTTTTTTGGTAATTGGTTGACCGAAAATTATTATTATTATGGCGAGCAAAATGTACTTATATTTTTCAGTATTTGGAAGAGTTTGAGGCCGTGCATTCACGAAACTTTATTATATTGTGCCGATAATAATAGTAAAGGGGATCTCAGTAAGAAAAAATGGACATTTTATGGCATAATGTAGCTCATCTCCGATATCCTTTAAAAGGAGGCACATGTGATTGTGATACGGTAAATATGAATGTTGAAATCTTCCCAGATTTACTGGTAATCGATGGTTTGTGGTACGGAAATGGAATAGTCGCAGATTACTAGAATTTGCAAATATGGTTCTAATTTCGGACTTAGTTATACTGCACGTCTCACACCACTATTACCAGATTACATCTCCTACAGGACTCCATTTTGAGATGACTTTTTTTCTAGTTGATCCATATGTATACATTACCGGTATTTTCTAAAATAGTATTCACGTAATTAATCCACGTGTAGTTTGTTGTAGAATATAACACAGTATCGTAACATTTTCACGTAAATTTTTCTTCATTACCTGAAATAAGTTAGGTCCAGATATTAATCATGGTCTAAATTATAATTTCACGAGGGCATTTACCTAATTCAACATACATCATGCATTAAAGAGTACTTTTCTTGCTGTTTGTAATTTGCGAAAGAAATCTGTGTGCACGTTTTAAATTAAATCAAGTTTTCGAAATCCGATGCCACGCAGTTATATGTTGAAATTGGAACTTTTGTTTGACCGAAAAGTTTAAATTGGATATCAGTTGGCAAGTTGAGTGAGAAATCCGAGGATTAGGTATATGCTATATAGCCGTATATGCTTGACTAGCTAATGTTTTCTTGTGTTTAGGAAACCACCGGATGAAGAAAACAATACTCCTATATACTTGTATTCTTTAACGATTTCTATGTTTACGCCATTTGTAATCAAAATTAAATTACTAGGTTTATTTGTACCAGAAATAGTAACCCTTGTTTTACTCATGATAATTGATAATTTCAATTTTGAACTGTACAAATAAAAATCATTTATTACGTTTTGAATTATAATAGGACTATCACTTGCAATAACTGCTTCGCCCACATATAGCAAAATACATAACTTAAGGTAGATATTTTGAATGTTTAGTGGCTTGTTAAAATCCATTGCGTTGTTTTTTTCTTCCGAGTTCCATTGCAAGGTCGTTTAAACAGATTGAAAAAGAACTAGTGAAAGATTTTCGCCTTGTCTAACTCCACAGTGACTTTGAATAATGGGGAAATATCATTAACAGTAACACCAGATTTAATATCCGAATACATATCAATATTTACTGGGAAAGGGTTACCTTCTATATGATTAATTTATTTCACAGATACTATCGAATGCTACAGAGAAGCATGTGTAGGAGCAAAACAGTTTTTTCTTATGTGATCTTAACGTATCTAGCAAAACTTTTAAAGTAAAACATTATCAGTAGTAGAGTATTTTGATCGAAACCATTTTTAAGAATATCATTTTGTTTATACTCAGCAAAAAAAACATTTACTCTCCATAAATTGGTTATTTCCAAAACTCTGTTCGAAACACTGCAATGATATGATCATTTTATACAAATCTTTATTTCTATTGAATATTTTTAGTGTATTTTTGTACCCATAAATTAACGATTAAGTGGACAAGGGGCATAATCAAAAATAATGTTTTGTAACTGAAACTGAAATTGCATTGTTATTGTACCTGTTGAAGGTTTTATCAACTCGCCTGAGCCGACGGCTTAAGGTGATTGCAGGGCTAAAAACATCAACACCTCATACTGTTTCTGTACAAAATGTCATTGTGGGGTTAATCCTTCTCCTTTTGTTTGAATGTATTTTGTTTTACTTTTTTAGCTTTCAGGTGTCAACCCACCATTGATTTTTGTTCTTTATTCTATAGTAAATAATAAAAGTTTGAAGGCTTGTCATTCATAGAGAATCCCAAATGAAAGAAGTGAAACCTACATTTTACTGTTTGTCAACCTCTGCACTATCAAAATATGATGAGAAAAGTAGGGGTCATGTGTCATATAAGAGATTTTTTTTCTGCTCAGTGTGTACACTGGTGACAAAATGAAAGTAGACTTCCGAAATCATGTATTCATACCCCAATTTCCAAGCATCAATTTTTTTTCTAAATTCACAATTCAAACATGACAATGCTATCAAAATGTTCAAAATACATCAATAATGCCATTCAAATAAAAAATGAGCATTAAATAAAGGAAAATGCATATTTAAAGAAGAAGAAATGAAGATTATTTATAACCGCCATTATGCGACTACCCCACGAAAGCACTTCCTCTTTGCCATGGTGGTACTATGCCTCAACAACATAACGATAAGTCAACCGAACATAATGACATGTGAACCTTACATCAACCGATCATAATTAAATGTGAACAGAACATAATGTTAATATAACCGACAATGACGAGACCAAGTTCAATGTTATACCAACCAAACATAATGATTATACAACCCAACATAATGATGAGACAACCCAACACAATGATGAGATAACCCAACACAATGCTTTAACAACCTATTATAATGAGTATACAACACAACATAATGATGAGACAACCCAACACAATGTTATAGCAACCCAACACAATGATTATACAACCTAACATAATGATGAGGCAACCAACACAATGCTATGACAACCCAACACATCGATTTTACAACCCAACATAATGACGAAACAACCCAAAATAATGATGAGACAACCCAACACAATGATTTGACAACCCAACATAATGAATATACAACCCAACCTAATGATGAGGCAACCCATCACAATGGTATGACAACCCAGCATAATGAGTATACAATCCAACATAATGATGAGACAACCCAACACAATGATTATACATCCCAACACAATGATGAGGCAACACAACACAATGATTATATAACCCAACATAATGATGAGGCAACCAAACACAATGATTATTCAACCCAACATAATGATGAGGCAACCCAACAAATGCTATGACAACCCAACATAATGAATATACAACCCAACATAATGATGAGGCAACCCATCACAATGCTATGACAACCCAACATTATGGATATACAGCCCAACCTAATGTTGAAGCAACCGATCACAATGGTATGACAACCCAGCATAATGATTATACAACCGAAAATAATGTAATGACGACCCATTATAATGATGAGACAACTCAACACAACCCAACATAAAGATGAGGCAACCCATCACAATGCTATGACAACCCAACATAATGGATATACAACCCAACCTAATGTTGAGGCAACCCATCACAATGCTATGACAATCCAACATAATGATGAGACAACCCAACATAATGCTATGACATCCCAACATAATGATAAGACAATCCAACATAATGCTATGACAACCCAACATAATGCTATGACAACCCAACATAATGATGAGACAACCCAACACAATGATTAAATGACCCATAAAGATGGCAATACTGAATTTAAGACCGCTCTGGCGTTCCATACCTACCTGTACATAAACTGCCATAAAATAAAGCTTTATTTTCAAAATTGTGGATTTATTTTGAAAACGAAACTATATTCCGCTGTTTCCAACAAAATTAGCATTGGCTCACGTGTTAGAAAATCGGAGTAGAAATTCCAAGCAAATGAAAAATGACGCTATATCATTATTTGCAGCCAATCAAGAGAAGGGGCAAAGTTGACCTTTTAAGACAAGTTGTTTAATACTGGTTAATTTGATCTGAAAGCATAGAAATGAAAATGTGGCAAGTGGCTGCTCAATAGTCACCTCATAACACCTGCCTTTAGCTACCATATTTTCTATTTACCATTTCTATGATTTTGGAGTAAATTAACCTGTATTAAGCAACAGCCCATCTTAAAAGGCCACTTTTGTCCATTCCCTTGACTGGCTGCTTAAGACAGGTTTGACTTTATATATATATACAATTATTTGTGAATAACCAAGACATAAATGTACAGACCAGACTACGGCGAGTGCGCCTAGCTACAATGCAAACCATAGATATAATATCAAGGCCTCTGCCAAACCAACAAATTTTGTGTCGACCATGACTTATATACTAAGGATTTACATGCAACACATATGGACAGGGTGGACAAATTTACATACATGAACTGATAGCTTTATATGAGTAGGATCCAGTTAAGGATTCATGACTACTCACATGCTATATAAAGGACAGATTTATAAACCCGTTGGATCATATAGATACAGTGAATTCATATATATTTAATTTCATAAAGGGAGATAATTAAATTCACAACAACGAAATTTACGATTTTTGGGATCTCCATATATATCTCCATATATATCGTACATCACTTGATAGATTGGAAATATCATTGTTGTAAAAATTGTTATAGATGCAAGCCTTATTTTCAAAGAATATGTTAAATGCAAATATTACATATATATATATAAGGTATATATTTTTATTTATCTATTTCATTATAATGTCACTGATATGGAGTGTTATATATCGACCAACACATAGACTGTGGCAGGGCTGGGATTTGAGTTTGCAACCCCTGGTTTGATAGTCAGATGCGCTACCAACTAACCTTATCGGAGCCCAACATTTGTCGCATTTTACGACATGCACAAGTCACAGTGGTCATGTGCTTGCCATCACTCGTGTTAAACGCTGAAACCACACCAGTGGTAACTATGCACAATTGTTAATGTGACAAAATAATAATTATTCTTAAGCCTGTGATATGTATTTATGCAGATACAACCTGCAGAATTGGGCAGACAAGGCTGAACAAATTATGCTACAACGTATTATTATAACATAAAGAAAGATTTAATTGACAAGCAGGAAGAATCGAAAGTCAATCTGACAGTAACACGACACTGGAACATGCACTGAAGGCAACCTTAGGGAAAGATGTAAGTAAAAAAACACAGCGTCAACTACCTTGACCCCTCGAAGTATTGGAAATATATTTATTTAAAAAATCTAAGTAATTAAAGTAAGTGTTTGTCAATTATAGTGTTACCCCTATTGAAAGGGACAACAACATTGGGCTTATGAGACACCTTTATTTTTTGCCAGGCAGCAGGCCGTTAGACATTCTTAACCCATTAATTTAATGCTGGGTGAGCAACCGGCCTCATTAGAAGACAGATTTGAACCTTCAACCTCCCGCTTTCAAGGCAGACGCCTTTACCACCTGACCACGGAAGACTGCTTAATCTAAGATTTTTACATTTTTAATTTATGCTGAGATTCCTATTGAAATGGACCCAATACACTTCCTTGTGGAACAGCGCATGAAATGATCATGAAATTTGACACTGATGATTGTATTGTCAACATAATGATAAGTCAGATAAGAATGCAACCACTCAACTGACTCCACACCTATTTCTTTTAATTTGTGGAATACAATCCCATGATCAGCTGTATCAAAAGCCTTTTGAAGGTCCGACATATAATAATACAAATGTCATCTGGTCACTACATTTCCGATACATTTCAGGAAAGCCAACATGTCATTATTTGACTTCTGACAAAGACACATACTTCAAAACAAAGACGTTACGATGTTTTGAAAATAAAAATAGTGGAGAAACTAGACATAATGATCAAGTAGGAAAAAGAATGATGTAATAATGCCATGGTGGAAACATAGCAGTTCACTTTGCTGCATTTATTGGAAACTATCTTTATGTAGAGCTCTTTCTAACAGGACCACATGCTAACATGTCCAAATACTCTGATGTGACACCCTTGCACGAAAAGAACACCCACGTCCAATGCATGTGTTGTTGAAGGCAAGTATCAATACTCTGTTTGATAATCTCTATGCATGCTATATACAAATTGCCTACAGACAATGCATGAACTACGACTATAGCTTCTACTCTAGATTTTGATAAAAATTGCCATAAGTCATTTGGTTGTACCTCTGATGAGGCCCTCCCGTGGGGTTTGGAGATCTGGAGAACATGGCCATTTATTTTTAGAGATCTGGGGAGCATTGGTCTTTCAGAGATCAAGGGATCAAAGGCCTAATTTTAGAAATCAAGGGATATTGTCCTTAATGAAAAAGAGTACCTAATTTGATCAATTTTATCAGAGACATATAAACAGAGATAGGCAACTGGAGGCACTTGTCTAAATTTAGGTGGCACATTTTGGCTTTTTCTAGTTTAGTTTGAACTTATTTATTTTACTTGGATTGTGAAACAAGTTCTAACGACTTCGACAAATCAAGCTCGAAGTCTTCCTGGGTATAACCAGTATTTAGCATATGTGGAAAAAGTGTCGTGCTCAAGGACCACTTGGCGTTTTCTAAATCATGGAAAAACACATCCTCCAGAATCAAACAACATAATTTTGTAATTATGGTATCAAAAGAAAGGGCTTGATTTGGGAGATTACTTTTTTTTTTTAAATTTAAAGAAATGAAGAATTTTACGCTTAAAGTTTTTTTGTTTGATCATTTTCTCTTTTTAGCCCATTTTTTTGAAATAAGAAATAAGAAAAGCGACATCAATAAATATCAATATGAGACTTTCGCCACCGATGGAAAACTTACTGCTTCATCTTTCTGCCTAATATTTCTATTTTTATTGTTTTGTTTAAACGTACATGGTATTTGTTAAATCAAGACTACCATTTTTTGTTTAGAAATCTTCATTTTTTTTCGTGAAATTTCAACATATTTTGATTTCAATACGTAGTAATTTAAATTCAGAAGAAAAATATTAAATAATTGATAAATGGAATTGGAATTGGTCATCATTTTTATCAGCTTTACTTTGGCACCAACATTTTAAAATTCAGACCAAGATTCGAAGAGTTATTATAGAAATATTAAAAGTGCCGTGGACATTATATTACTATTAGCCGGCCAGTTTCTGTAATTAAGTCATTGATTTTATGTATAATTTTTATACTTGATCATAATTTACTTTTAAAATGAGATGTCGACTGCTTGAAACAGCTTTTAACGTTTCTTACGTGTTAGTCTTGGCCCCTACACAACTTCAGTACCCGAAATAAATTTTGGATGGTAATTCCGAACAAAGATATATTTACAGTACTGATGCTGAAAGACAGTATAGTGCAGTGGTTAATATCGTCGATTTCGGATCGTAAGGACTGGTGTTCAATCCCACCCGGCATCTACTTTTTTATTAGATCGTGTTTACACAATAAAAACAATTATTTATGTATATTTATTGCCTTTTGTAAATTAACCATTCAGCTGTTCATTTATTTTGACTCTTCTGTCCTTCCATCGATATCTTCTTTGGCTCTACTTGCCAAAGGCCAGCAGGACTTATGTTGTGGTAAATTGTCCGTCGTCCACCCGTTAACCTTTTTCTTGTAGAAGCTATAGCATCCCCCACATTTTTCAAAGAATCTTATCCAAACTCGCACAGTATTTGTATAACCACAAACTCTTGAAGTTCTTGAACCAGCGTGATTGAACTACAAATGCTCCCTGTCACAGGGTTGACAAGCACATTTTTAAGGAAACTTAAAAAAAACTTTTCTCTGAATTCAAGCAATAGACCATAGATATTTTAAACAAGGAAAAGAAGACAGTACATGGATATTGCTTATTATATGATGTGTAAACAATAATAGAGAAAATTATAGTAGACGTTTTACTAAAGGAAATACTATTTGGTACTTTCAGGGAACTATGTTTAAAACAAAATACTTCTGGGGAACTTTGGCAAATACTTTTGGAGATCTGGGGAACAATAGGCATTACTTTAAGAGATCCAGAGAACAGGGACCCCCCCCCCCCCACCCAGCCCTGGGAGGGCCTCAACACTTACCCCAATCAGCCTGACCCAGCTTGTCAATAAGCAACTTTTTCGTATAATTTTTAACACATCTAACTAGAAAAGTAGTGTTTAGAAAATGTTTGTTTAGTAATCTTCAAAGTACTCAAGGTCATAAAATCGTGAAATAGTGACAATATGATCAATAATACTACTTGAAGCTTTAATGATTCTAGGCTTCACTTATAATCTAATGTAAATAAAAAAATATCAAAACATTTTATAAGATTTAAAGAGTGAATTAGTTTTTTGTTTAAAGCAAATATTGACATCTCCTAGGAGATACATTTCACAGTCTGATCCAAGATTTATTAAAACACTTTGAAGATGACAAATAAATGTGGCCTGTTTTGGAGGCCTGGACATAGTACCTACAATAAATAATGGGTTTGGTTTTTGGTAAAAGGAGTTCAACAAAAAACAGTTCATCATTCCTAACGTTTCAATCAGGTCTAGTGGTAAAAGCAGTATCATTCCTCACATAACAACATACTCAAACTACAATATCATCGTCAATGTGTATACTGTGCTGAATAGAACAATGTTGCGACAGTCGATACTGCTGAACAGGAATCAAATATCTTGGTAACAATCTCGAAACAGCTTACCGGTATGTCACGATATTATTGCTATAATGTAATATTTACTTCAAACGTTTAATTTTGTATCAAATATCATTAATTAAGACAGCCTCATTTTACAACAACACTTCGCGTTTTAGATCAGATATACATTTTAATTTTCAAAAGGATTAAGTAAGAAGGTCAGGTGTGGAAGAAATGAGCTTAAATGAAGCTACACG
The DNA here is from genome assembly GCA_029582155.1 of Panopea generosa. Classification (NCBI taxonomy): domain Eukaryota; kingdom Metazoa; phylum Mollusca; class Bivalvia; order Adapedonta; family Hiatellidae; genus Panopea; species Panopea generosa. The sequence continues at coordinate 18,985,464 of CM055906.1, forward strand.
GCTCTTTCAAAACTGGTGCATGCCATTACAAAACAAAGTTGGATAACTCCAAAACGACACTGATATTGCCCGTTGAATAATTAATTTATCAAACGAGTTTACCAAAATATATTATGTTACGCTCTACCGGGCATTATACATTTTACCAACGAGTTTAATCAATAAGATAATAAATGAGTACGAATATAAAATTCTGTTATCGCATTGTTCAGAAATATTGTGCATTTATCAATATCTTTTAAAAATCATTTTTCATATCATCTCATTAAAAAAAGAGAAAAAAAATTTAGTATCTGTCAAGCATCATATCGTGTAACGATTCAAAGTAACGTCACTGTTCCATTATTTACATAATCACCATTACACAATTCTATGACATACATTTTAATGTACATAGACAAATAAAAGCTGCAATGGAACGAGTATTTTCTTAATGTTTTCATTAAGAATAAAGAATCTGAGTTATTTTATTTTCTAAAAGGAGCGTTGTAAAGAAAAAGAATGAAAGTAAATATTTTATTTCAAATAATCGTCATTAGCTATCATTCTTGAAGACGTTAGTTATCATGTTTCCCCAATAGCTATACCTTAGTATTACTTAAAACATTTTCTCGAATACTTATGAAAATGTTATTCTTATGTAAAGCAAACATTTCTTTTCATCAATTTAGGATTATAAATTGTATCTCAAATGATGTATAGTAGCATGTTTGCTTATAAAGGGTTGACAGAATGCTATGGTGGCGTTTTTTGCAATGCTACGTCTTTGTTTAACACATTTGTTTCCTTTTTTTCGCGTTTCCTCATCACGAAATTAAGCAATATATTACTACATGAAAACCAGCTTCAGAACGTTCCAAACTGTGCCAGAGCTATGCTGATGTCTGGGTGACTCATACGGTGTCTGTGTTTATGTTTATACACAATTGGCAGTTACTGACAATACATAACACGATATATACTTGCACATCACGCGATGAAGCGTGCTTTAAGAACCACATCCTGTCTAGACAAGTTTTTTTCAAATTGATAAATATGCCTAACGCAGTTCTTCGGTAATCAAAGTGAACGTTTAACATTCTAACTGCTAAATAGCTTGAGTAGTTTGACAAGAAACATTTGCAGATTTGTTGAAATCTATTCTGTAACCACGCTGCAAATGTCAGTAAAGGATGTAAATCTGAATCAAATTATGAACATCCCGAGCTCATTCTTTATTGACCAATGGAAACAATGGTTTAATTGCAGCGTGGATTGAATTGATTGGTTTTAAAAGGAACTTGGTTTAGGTGAAAGACCTGTGACCTCTGTAGTGCTGCAAAGGTCGAACAGTGAAAAGGTAGTTCTATTAATTATAATTAATATTTATAGTTTCAGTGTTTTATTTCTCTAACCATGTTAACTACTTGTTAACGCCAGCATTTGTATATGTTAAGAAGCAGTGTATGTTTCAAGGATTATTTGTTCAGGTGCCCATAATCATAGGGACAACGTATAATTGCTTCCTTCATAAGCTGTTTCATGGAAATTTTCATACTGAGAACGGTTGAGATAAATTTAGTTTTATTCATATTTCATATTTATGAAAATGTGTCACAGTGTGTATGGAATCTGTAAGGCGAGAAACGTGTCAGAAGTCCGGCTAGATCAGTCGGAGGAGCATTTGCCTTACCAGAGAAGGTACCGGTTTGAGTCCCGAATTGGCTGCTTATTTATTCTCGCCCTGCTACACTTGCGCCGATAGTATTTCGAGAAACATTCACATGCATGACTCTTTGGTCTCCATCGAAATCCAGTAACGATTTCAAAATGTGTGAGTGAATTTTGCCACAGTGTGTTTATAACGTGTTAGGAGGAAAATGTGTATCATCAGACCGGCTACCTCAGTCGTAAGAGCATTTGCCTGCCAGCGAAAAGTTCCATGTTTAAGTTCCGGTTCTTTTCTCGTAGTGTTACATTGTCGTCTATGTCATTGTGTGTAAGCAAACCTGTAAGAGGAGAATTGAGCCAGGCGGTTTCGGATCATGGGCTGGCTGTATACTGTTCTCGTTATGGACATAGATATAAGGTATACTTTTACAATTCCACATAAATGTTACAATCATTTTCTTCCCTATGGATAAAAGTGTGCACTATGCGCAGCAATGTTTAACACCTTGCAGTCTTATAGTATGTACTCAGTGTTCTATAATCCCTGTGTCAGGTTTTATGATACTGGGTGGTGTGAAAACGTTTCACGTAACAATTTTGAAGATGCCATTCTTAATATTTCATGGAAATATACGGAAGTCGTTTCTGTTTGGAGATGGATTTTGCTTTTAAGTGGCCATGTAAAATAGTTTTTATACAAAATGTACAACGGCGTATTTTGCTCAGTTGAAAAAGTTCTGGTAGTAAGTTGTGCAGTTAACATAATTAAGAATATTTACATCTTGTGTCGTATGTCTGTGTATTTTGATATACATATCTAAGCATTATTACCCGAAATAATATATTGAAGAAGTTGTTTATAGTTTTAACCAACTAGATATATCACGTCTGTTTTTTTTTTTTAATTATTTACATAAACAATTAAAGATATGCATATCATTTGATTTTGATATATACAATCAAACCTGTCTTTAGCAGTCAGTCAAGGGAAGAAAAAAATGGCCTTTTTAGACAGGCTATTGCTTAATACACTCAAGTTAGTTTACTCTGAAAAAAATGGTTGCTTAAGACCGGTAATTACTTAATAAAAGTGACCACTTACACAGGTTTAACTGTATATACGAGTATATATATTAGTTTTATACTAATTTATTTTAGCTCGATTGCGAAGAAATCTCAGAAATGCTCTCGATTTCGCTACCCGAGTAGAACCAGTATTGAGTGTTGTTCTTTAAGAGGTATAGGGTCGAGTTCGGGGCCGAACCCAAGAATGATTTGGGCGGCCAACACTCTATCCACGACACTACCACTCTGCTTATATATAAAAACATGTTTTATTATAGATGGTCAAGTGTGTAACTTTTAATCATTAATCAGAGATATGATTAAGGATCTGGATACATGATTAATTTATTTTATTTCATATCTGCATAATGTGGATATATTATTTTCAGAAGTGGTGTTAAGGCACAATTTAGACGAGAAAGTCCAAGTCAACAGAAACCGCCGTAATGTTTGGTGTCTTATCAAGTACATGAACCTCAGTTTGGCAAGGATCGCCTGACAATAAGGTCGACAGAAATAATATATCGTCATCGCCTTTTGACCTTCCGTTACCATCGATCGTACTATTTCGAATAAAATCAACAAAAATGTATAAAATTCTACTTTGTGTAGTGTTTCTGTATATTGGAGCATTGTACGGAAAAGTAATACCTGGTAAGAAATCAGTTCTTTATTTCAGTTGTTCATTTCTTAATGCTTAATTCAAGTTTATTCTTAAGACGAATCATAATAAAAAATAATGTAAGGAAAACGTTTATTATTTATTTGCGTCGTCATCCACCTGGCCGGACAATCGTACATACTCAGCTAATTCCGTCATCTTTCGGTATTAAGATAATCGGTGATGTAGTCCGAATGACATGATCAGCATGTATTTAGACCTGGGTTCGCATTCACTAATCATTCTTGAGAATATTCTTAGACTTGAAAATCCAAATTTCAACCTTAGATATCTAGTTTACCATGACAGATAGAATAATTGCAAGAGTGTATTTAACCATATATTCGGTCACCCTACATGCTTGCAAATTTTGGTCTCTAAGTTTGCTTTTTTCAAAATTCATTCTTGAGTTCAAGTCTAAGAATATTCTCAAGAATGGTTGATGAATACGACCCCACCGATGTCTCGGAACCTCGTCGTCAGCGGTAAGAGACATAATAGGAAACAAAGTATGTATAAATAACTGGTCTAGAACTGTACAAATGACCTGTTATATAGACCCATGGGTTAGCAATGTCCTTCAATGGTCTTTTAATATAAACAAACTATAATATTGTTTTAATGTTATTTTATATATGTTTTAAATATATATATTCATAAACACTGTTGAAAATACAATATAGAATAATAAGCTAAACTAAAAGCAATAATAGGAAAGACTAGTCTAAGTGTCTTATTACAAACAGTTACCCGTATATGTAGTTACATATAAAATACATAAATGTTTCCTGTTTAGTACGTGACGTTTCCAGTTTAAAACAAACTGTAGGACATAACATATTTTTTTTTTATATATTCTACTAACGTTGCATAAATGTGTCTTATTCTCTTTTGGCTTTGGTAAAAATACACCGAAAATGAATATTCATTTGTAAAAACGTCCTTCTCAATCAGTTTAAAAGAAATACAGTTTTAGCATAAGTACTCTGTAAACAACACGCACGGTAAGTTTATAAGAACAGAAGAATTGATTAATTTGAGGCGATGTTATTTTAAATTTTAGACTTTATTTACAAAAATAAATATTAATGTAAGCTATTTCAATGATTGTTTTAATGATTAACTATTACATAATGATGGGTATATATCATTAAAAGGAATATTGTAATAAGAGAACAGTGAGAAGAAATCACAAAATAAAATGTCGTGGATTATTACAGGTTGTAGAGAGAATTTCGTAAGTAAGAGGGACGGGTAATGACACTAAAGGGCAGATTTAGCGATAGTGTTCCTATTAAATTAGATTATATACGCTATGAACTTTAAAGACCACAGGTCAAATGAGATATTACAACTTAAACTATTATCATGTAATAAACTAATACTTGATAGCAATTTTATTCGTATTTTATGAACTTTTAAGATAATTTCAAAGTACTAAAGATTGATAGATTTTTATTGTATTTCATTCTTATATTTAAAGGAAATGTTCACATGGCGCGAGGAACGGACTTTGGGTCATTTGATGCTAATGCATTGTACCAACAGATGGCAGCACAAACACAAAATGCTTTAAGCCAGACACAACCACAGCAACAAAGCGGCAGCAGCTCTTCCAGTAGTTCCTCGTCTAGCAGCAGCAGCAGCGCGTCTTCGTCGTCCAGCAATCCTTCTGGTACATTCGATCCCGATGGGCTATACCAACAGACAGCACAACAAATGCAAGAGTACATTAACTCACATAGACCTGATTACTCCTCTTCCAGCAGTATTAGTTCTTCTAGTACCGGAAGTTCTAGTTCCTCCGAAAGTAGTTCCAGTTCATCCGCAAATAGTTCCAGTCATTCGATTAGCGGAAGTTCAAGTGGTAGTTTTGACCCAAATTCTCTTTTCCAACATCAATCACAGCTGACACAGCAAAGTTTGAGCTCTTCACTCAAGGATACGGATTCCAAGTACAACGCCAATAATATCAACACATTCCATGCCAGCTTCATGGACCCAACAAAATCGCAGTTGGGTTCCAGTAACGGTGGGGGAGCCGGGTTCAATCCTGACCAATACAACGCTATGCAGTTCAATCTATTTCACGGTGAAGCTTCTTCAAGCCAGTCAGGAGGTCAGACTTCTCAACAGTCAGGCGGGATCATCAAGCTCATAGCAAGCCAGAAAACGTAATACATGTATCCAATCTTACATTTACTGATTGGTTTAACTTTTAAACAAAACATAACTGCTTTACATCAACTCTGTAACACAACTACATATATATCTTAATGTATAAACATGCTTGCATCTCAAATAGTCATGTCCTTAAACATCACTTCCATTCATATTTTTATCGGGCATAATCGGCCTTTTTTCGCTCGTCAACAAGAGAAATTTGACAAGAGTCGTACTGCATCTTCCCGCCCCACCAGAACGATACAACGATATGTCACACATCTTCTTTGACACTTTATTGTTGTTGTTTTTTTAATTTGAATAGTCTTAAAGGTTTACTACAGAGCTTTGTGATCGATCCCTGTCTTTTGTTGCCCAAATCACAATTTTATATATTACACAATGTTCGTTGTTTTAGGAAAAGTTGAATGCAAAATACTGAAAGCGACACCACAAATCTTTTTCTTGGAATCTGGAGAAGTATCTGTAGCTACTTACATGGAACTGTTTATATGTGTCTCGTACAGCCATGGTGTTCTCCTATATATGCTCCCAAACCAGTCAATACATTTGAAATATTTTGTAACAGCGCTGTATATATTTTTATAATTTACCAATTTATATCATACTACAGATGTGTTTATCATTTATATTTCAGTTTGAAACTTCAAAAAACGACGTCTAACGGGATCAACTCGCTACCTCATATACAATGCACATCTCCATTGATGATATTAAATTTAGACAAAGTTATTGATGTTATTTTTCAAATCCTTTAACTTCTGGTCAATAGCGCATCTGATTATCAATCAAGGGATCGTGAGTTCGAATCCCCACCCGGTCTGTTACTGTGGTGATTGCCATTCGTCTCTCACTTTGATTCATGTGATAAAAGTATCAGATATTTGCGGAGATTAATAACCTTAAGTACTGATTAAGCTTCAATGATCCCAGGAAAGAATGTTAAATGATCGTCTGTAAGCCCTAAATGGCATAAAAAACAAACAAACTCCTTACTCCTGTAACAAGAAACAATTAAAAATGTTTATATAGTGTTATTTTAGAATACGCTGGTTGATCAGGAACGGAAAGGTTCGACTCATCCTTAACGATTTTAACAATTACTAAGGTTACATTAAGTGAGATCATAGGAATGGGAATATTTAACTAAAATGATGATGAGACCATGTGAACAATCTGATTCAATATTCATTAAAAAATAATGAGGAGGTAACCTGTTCCATTAGGTATATCCAGCATAGTTAATGTATTTTTAACAAAAAAAAATTGAACTTTGAAACTATTAGTCGAAGAGCGCATTTTTATATGAAGCCTAGAAATTGTAGCACGTAGTACCCTCTGTACAGAAAAGGTTTGACTTCATAATCTGTTAGTTAGATGCCCAAGGGATGTTGCAAGACCTTCAGTACTAAAGCATTGTGGTATAACTTTTAAGTTTTGGGGCTAAATACATCGAAATATATAACAAAATGGTGATTTGGGGGAATATTGGAATAAAGCCTAAAATTACACTTATACTCCTGATTTATTTTGCGATTTGCACTATTTCAGATTGATAACAAATAAAATGTACTTGTACATAATAGCTTTATAAGTGGCGGATCTAAAATTTAGATTTCATTGAATGGGTGGGGGCAAATTCTCATTTTCAGATCATTTTTTTTGTTTACTTACTACAAAATCGGATTTTTTAGTCGGTATGGATCCATTAATGTCTTTATCTAACAACAATCTGTTAAATCATGCCTAGGCAAATGTGTACTTTTTCATATTGATAACAAATAAAAATGTATATACTAGCTCTATAAGTGGCGAATCTAGAATTTTATATTTCATGGAATGGGTAGGAGCAAATTCGGACCATTAGCATTTTTAGTCGATATGGATCCATAATGTATCCATCTCACTAGACTCAATGTTGTTATTAGTTTTACTCTTTCTAAATCACTGTTACATAAAATACAATATTAAGGCATTTGCATAGGGCATGAGGGTTGTCGTATATTCTTTACCCTTTTATGAACAGATCAGATTTGATATAACAGGTCTCCTACTTTCACACTATGCTTAGGGGTTTTTTTTATCAGAAATAATACCCAGTGTAATAAAAGTAGATAATTAGAAAGTATTTGTAAATACAATATCAAGGTGTTTATTGATACATTACAATATGATAAACTAGCAAAAGCATGTAAGTATCATCTGACCCAGTGTCTGATTCACCTACATGATTAATGCCCTTAAGCATTTTTCACGTGCCACACATATACAAGCCTTAGTACAAACTAGATTATTTGCTTTACATTAGTAAAAATCAACCCTTTAAAGTGCTGATCTTTTACATTTACATAATGTAAACTCCACCAATATACTAAAAGCAGGTTCATTGAGCACCAGAAGAATTTTCAAAGTACCAGCTTCAGATACCAATCTCTTGCGACGAGATACCAGTTTTGTATTGCTAGTAAATAATGCTTCCAAAACAGTGATTGGAAGTTAACCACTTGATGCTTTAAGCTTTTTGACAATGGTGACATATTTTGTTCTGCAGTCTCTTTTGGCAGAGCAATCGGTATCTGGCGTCATCAGCAGCACATTCAAAGTTATTGGGCAAAAACAAGATACAGACACACATTTTTACATGAGATGAAGCACCCTCCAGACAATGTTCAGATTAACCTAACTGCGACAATTTTTTTCGATAGACGTTAGAGGACTTTCATAGTTTAAGAACCAATCTCTTGCCTATTTCAACTAAAGAACTAATGAATCAAGTGATACATTGAACAGACAGAGCAAAAGCCTTCAACGACATCAGGAGTAGGAATGGGACTCAACTTCAGCATCATATGTACATCTGCTTCCTTAGTATCAGACTTGAGGTATTCTACATTTTGTTGATAGGATAGTCGATGTATCCAAAACACTTTTGAACCTACCACCTGGAGAAAACTGCTTTCCCAGCAGGCAGTTTTTCAGGCCCACTTTACACCACCTGTCGCTGAGAATCCAAAGTCTCCAAATGTGACTGCACCTCCTCCTTTAACTATTTGAATGGTTGTCATTTCATCTATAATGTACGTATTACTTAGCTGTACATCAGATGTTGAAAATCATACATACACAATTATTTCTGTCCATAGCTCTGTAAGTAATAAACTTAAAACTGGCTTTCTCAAAAGTTCCATCTGTGTGTGCAAGAGACAATGGAACAGTTGATAGTTGATAGGTCAGAACGTCTTAGAAATACTTTTCTGAACGTGGATGCAATTATCAATCTACCAACGGTTCTCTATCGACACTTATGGTTGTAATATGTTCATCTTTAGATTTGACAGACTACTTACTGTTCTGATATAATGGAAACAGTTTTCAATTTCACACGTGGCAGTAGATCCTTAAAAACATGTGTATTTGTGTTCAGTCTTTCACCAATAAACATTTCCATGTTGTTTCTTCAAATTGTATCACTGGTCACACGATGTTTAAACACATCTCATGGCACAACGACTCCAGTTGCTTTATTGACTTATATTTATCATCTCCGTCTGTTTGGCCGTCTGAGAAGAAATGGTTTTGTCATCAGTCCTGATATTAACTTTCGAATATATTCTTCATTATTTTTCCAGATTATTTTTGTGACTTAACGTGTCACTATAACACATTTAGTGGTTGAAGATTAAGATGCTATTTCATGACTGGTCAGAAAACATCTTTCATAAGCTCCTGGTCGTTTTGTTAGTCAAATGATTCCAACACTTTTCATAGGATCTGGATTCACTGACTGTTCAAGAGCAATGTGTATCAAAACTGGATTTAACGGGTGATTTAATCGGCAAACAGTGTGGTTTCCCTAGCATACTCTTCAAGATCTATCTCATTCTACATCTACATCTACATCTATACTTTAAAGTGGCATATAGTGACAATGACTCGGTAGAAATTTACTAGACGCACATACGTATATGTATATCAACGTATGCCAGAGCTTCAATAAACCCAGCATACATACAAAAATCTTATTTTCAATTATTCTAGAAAATGGTCATTTTTTCGAATTTTCCTATTTTTAACCCAAAAATGCCACACAGTGTCAGTGACTCAGTAAACATTGACTTGTTTAGCATATATGTATATATATCAATGTATTGCAGAGCTTTTATAAACTCAGTATACATAAAAATGTATTCTTTTTAATTATTCCAGCAAATGGCGATTTTTCTATTTTTTCATATTTTTAACACAAAATATCTTGAAAGTGATACCAAAATTCTTTAGTACTGAAGGTCAGATAATAATCTATTTGTATCTACCAAACGTTTCCAAGTGACAGACTTTTTCTGTCCGGGGAGGGGGTGGTGCTACGTGAGATTTTTTAATACTAGTTTGCTCTTGGGTTATATATAACAATCATTGTGAGTTCAAGAGATTCATTCATGATATATTTGTAAATGACTTAAATGTTTTCTGTTAGTATTTTTTAATATTCTAAATGTTTTAAGAGAAATATCTTATTTTATGAGTGTCTTCCAGTTGTTGAATATTGAAACAAAGAAATAGATCAACTTCTCCAGAGTACCAAGAACATTTGAGAAAAACGTAAATCTGAGGATCATGGATTTTTGTAAGAATACATTGTATTTACCTTCTAATACATCGGTTGTTTGGGCAATACAGAGAGAAACAATTTTCACTATCAGTATATGTTTAACTTGTAACTGGAGTATCGAAAACGGGCCATTTTTTTATGTATAAATTGCAAATCAACACATAAATACCTCTCTAAAGTTTTAAATATTTATTGTGGTCACAAAGGACGAATCATCAATAATGCCATACCAGTGTTGTTTCATGCAATCTATTGATCGCTTCTTAAATTGATTGATAATATATTTTCGAATTTTTGTGACACCCATATAATGTCAATAAAACTATATCTACAAATTTAATTTACCATTTGAAGCCCAAATAGATCTATCAGTTTCATCTTTTGACTTTAACATTTGTGCAACAATGTTTATGGTAACGATTATTTTGCATATGTCAACGTTTACACCACTTTTTTATGGAAAATTTTAACAAAACAAATTATTTAGTACTAGTAAACAAAATACGAATTTAATTTTTGGCGTGCATTATAATCTGCACTTTCCAGTTTAATCATGAAACCATGCTATTCAATATTTTAAATTCTCTGTGAATTGTCCATATGGTCTTTTTAATATACAAAATTTAAATAAACATGGGGAGTTTTATAAAACAGGTCGACACAAATCCAGTAAAAATTAAAACGCCACTAAGATGGATTATTATTCAAGAAAAATTAATTGAATCTAACCCATATGCTTTTTAACAATTTATCAATATTAGGAACGCAAGTATTCGCTGTTGGAACTCAATATTTCCCTTTGAGATTGCAATTATCGTTGTCATTTAGATAGAGATAAATGTGCCTAAGAGTCAACACGAATTAGTTATGATTTATTTTACGGGGTGAATGATATTTGTGCAATTTCATTTACGTTATAATAATTTATTTAAGCTCGATAGCAAAGCAAGCTCAAACATCATATGAACCGGTCTCGAGAGTCCGCTTTCTGGGTAGAACCAATGCTGTGTGCTGTTTTTTCCAAAGTATCGGGTCGAACCTGCAACCTCTGGCGTGAGCGGCCAACACTCTATTCATTTCATTAAAACCTTCATGTATGTAAAACAAACAAATACATGTCAATATGGTTGTATTTCTGTTAAGATGTGCTTGTTTCAGGTCTTGAAAGTCACCACGATAAAAAAATATAGCATATGTCGACGGTTTGACGGTTTGTTTTCATTTAAGGTATATTTTATTATTTTTAAAAATGTAAAAATTTTTTTCAATTTGACATTTTTCGCTAAATACAATATCATTAAAGTGTCATAAACAGCGAAGATATGCAATTTTCTTACATTTTAAGCCACACTAGTTAACCGTATCATGGTTTTAATAGTTAACAAGTTTACAAGTTTATTAGCATATCAATCAGCAAAACATTGCCTATGGCCATTTACACTTTCAAATTAATTTAAATATGACATAGACAAATAATAATATAAAATACAAACAAATACATACACATCACATATTCAAACTGAAGATGCCATGGTACTCATACATCTATAATTACAAAATCATTTACAATCATATCAAGAAACAATCAAATTGTTTAAAGTTTCTTACCTAAGCTTTTGAGCTTCGGTTATAAATTTTACCAGATTACAAATACTTTTTTTATTCCTTGATGACATAATGTTTTTAAAACTATTAATATTTGGAAAAGTACTATGTTTAATATATTTATTTCTAATTGTTCTGTATGTAGGACAACAAAAGAGAAAATGATACTCCGATTCATCCAACCATATTTTGATGTATTCCAACTTTGTAAATACTGGTCACAAATCCTTTGTTTTAAAATAGAGGAATAAATTTGCGTTTAAATTGAAATTTAACCAAATATCATCAATACCCAGTCGTTTTGATAATGAAGGCACTCTTGCCACACGGCAATATTTACACATATTACAGACAATTATCAGAATAAATATATCTGTGTGGCAAGAATGTCTTCATAAAAAAAAAGACTATATAAATGCAAAAAAAAAAAGAACACAATTTTAACCGTCTTTTAAGGTATTCTATGAATGGAATACATAAAATTTAGGTAATACAAATACACATTACTTTGTTGAAATGTAGTTTTTTTTAAAGTAATGCATAATACAGGGCCGATATTTAGGACTTCCCGAACTTAGTTCCTTTGTCGTTCTCAAATATAATGTCGAAATACATAAATATTTGTCTGATGAAAGATTTGTCAAAATAATGCATGTTGATAAATGGTGATAATTCAGGGTTTTTTTATTCTGGTGTACATGTAAAAAACGTGTCAATAAGTTTCCATCTAAAAGTTATAAAAAGCGCGCCATCCCACATTCTCAGATAAAAAAAAAAAAAAATAAAAAATCACAAATAATATTAATGATGTAACAAAAGGAAACATTATTTAATTTGTGAATGACACATTTTAAAATGTTGTCGATTGACAAAAATGTCATTTTGATATATCTGTATATGCATTTAGCCGGTCTTTTTACACATAAATAAACGTAAGCCTACTCATTTAATTTGAACTCTCGAAAACAGATTTTAATTTTTGGTGTTATTGTTGTTAATTTGTTTTGTTGGGTGGATAGTTCAATAGCGTTATGTGTGTATATCCTTAATTTTGTATATTTGTAGAGTGTCTTTTTGATCGGTATATGAACGCGTATCCAGTTCTGACTTCCAGAAAAGATCAGCATTTTTAAATGATTGGAAAGAAAATTGCGAAAAGAATCAGACTACGAAGCGAAATAGTGTGTAACATTGGCAACTTTATTCGAAATGCAATTCTGGAGTGGTAATGCTGTAATTTGATAAGTGTGATTGGATCCAACATTCAATTTGCACTTTAATTAATGCCAGTCGGGTGATGTTACATCATTATTAAATCCAAAAACTTCCCTTCGAATTTAAATTGCAATATTCATTTCCAATTATGACGAAAGCTGCATGCTGTCTGTCAACTATAAAACACCAATAGCGTCTCGAATAAGACAATTATTTAGAAAAGACGTGCTTGCTAAATACAAAAGTCCTGTATATTAATATCCATAAAGGTTATACATAAACGGCAATGAAGAATTGATATTAATTATATTAATATCTATAAAGATTTTAGGTTGATATCAATATAAGAGATACATGACAAAGGTAACTATGATTATTTCACATTTATTAAAATCATAATAATGATCCTGAAAGTTTATGTGTGTTTTTGTCTTTTAAAGCAAATATGTTGGCCAGTGATTATTTCTACATTTATAATGGATAAAAAAGCATGCATAGCTAAGCTTGATCATTTCTATAATAAAAATCTAGAAATAGCAATTTGAAGAAATCTGAATTCTAAGATGACTGTGACAATACATTCACTTTAAGATGTAAACAGAACGTATGCTAAGACAGAGGACATCGTAAATATACACTGAGTATACTTTACACAAGTATCACAAAGTCTATAAATAATATCCGAGGTGCTAATGGTAACAATTAAGAAAATGAAGTTTCCTTTCTCATTCCAAATTGTAATTTATTTTCATTTTCAAATACCATAACGAGTACTTCATGCAATACATATTGTCAAATAGCAATTGTTAGTTATGTGTTGTATTTCAATTAAGTATTTTCTAATTCATTTTTCCAAGACAATTGTCGCCATGCATCTCAAAACATCGCAACGTCGAATTAGTGTTGTGTTACTGTGGTAACGGTTGACGAACATGATAAGCGTTGGCACGTTTGCAAATTAGTATAATTGATATAATAAAGAAAGGAACTAGATGACATAATATTAAAACGAGTTTTGAAATAGCAATAAAACATAAAAATAAACAAATGATAAGCATACTTATCAGTATTACAAAATTAAAGTGCAATAGTATCGCTCTCAACGTTTATAGCAGGTGCACTTAAAACAAGGCAAATTCAAGTTTTCTAACATACTTATCATATACATGAAAGTTTGATATAATCTGTTTATATTTATTAAAAACAAAACAAGATTATGTAATGCGGACAGCTGTTCCGATTGGTTCCCGTACCTAGCAATAAGATTTCAGCACATTTTAGCAGGTTGATTTGATCAGTTGCTGCAGGAAAAGTTGAATAACGTCACAACAGGTAAGCGTTCAATAGCAACGAATTGTGGGACAGGCATGGAATTCTCTGTTTTTCTATTCGGGGTAAATAAACCTGAATCGGAGACATCATGGACCGGGATAGACTAAAACAAGACACTTTTTTTCATTTTATGTGATATAGATTTAGCAGTCCAAATTATTTTAATGTTTTGCTTAGTCTTCGATACGTTTTACTTATCATTGTATTAAAAAATATAGTCATTTCCTCTATTATTATTCTTTCCATGTTAGAAGGAAAAGTAACCCTTTAATGAAAAACGTCTAATCTTCCGTCTGATCAGTTCTAGAACTATCATCCATCTTGGGTGTATTCGCGCTGTCAGGTAAACAGCTATTACTTATAATATAATGACGATGATAGAAATGAAAAACCAAGGACAATAGAGCCTACAATATTGAAATAACAGGTGCGCTCCTCCATTTATATAACACATTAAATCTATGAAATAAATAATTCAGTGTTGTAAGTGGACAGTATCAAATGAAACATTTTAGCATGTGTTACAACTTTTTAAATGAATGATTGCATTTTAATGCATTTTTGTCATCTAGATAGAATGCTTATATATTATAAATAATGACTGATATTTTCCATTGTGAGTGGCAGAAAATGAGTCAATTTATAGGCATTGCCTATAGCCATCTTTTCTTCGTATTTAAATTTAGGTGCTATATTTGTAACAGAGTTTTATGAAAGTTTTATCACAATACGCATTTTTGAAACTATTTCCTGTTGCGTCTTTTTGTCATTTTATATTTTATAGAGAATAACATGTGTCAGTGTCTGATATTATCAACTTTATCAGGTGAAGCTAAGAAAAAAATCCAGAACGAGGTTTGCCGAACCTTATGAAATTGATAATATGAGACACTAACATGGGATTCTCTTCATCATGTCAATATTTCTAATTCGTTTGTTTTATGAAATTGTAAATCAGCATCAAACGTTTGTTACAATAGATGTTCCGTCCATGTCAAAATGTATAATTATATCTAATGGCGTCCTGTGTCTGACAAACTTGTATTGACGTTGAGGCAGCGAGTTTATCATCAGAAATGAATATATTGACATGATAAAATAAAAACGTGTTGATAACGAATAACCATTATTAGAAGTCGTGGAGAGAATGAAACTATTATTATAATTGCTAAAAGTTATACTATGTGAAGTTGTTAACGTCATACGACCATATATATATGAACATAGTTTTACATTTAGGTAAATGATTGGTTGTTTATTGTTTCTGATTCCTTGGAATCGTGCGACTAATGTAGCATTGCTTGATAATACCAATACAGCTGAAACAGGTGCTGGGGAATAGGGGGTTCTTGATGATTGTTCATATTTCATAGAATAGAAATATTTAAAACATCAAATGCTGCATTCCAGTGAGTATAAGGTAAAATATTGTTGACATTTACTTCACATGTTTTGTATTTTGTGAATTGTAAAATCTTTAATTTAACAAAAACGTGGAAAATGTAAAAGTCTTATTTCAAAAATAAAACACTGGGATTCAGAGTCGGTACCTCTTGCACCAAAAACCAATACAACGCTCCCTTTAAAGTTGCACATAACCCTGATAGATATTTCATTAAAAGGAAATAACTCCAAAATAGTATTATGTCAAAACGTTTATAGTTCATCAATAACGTATTCATTTATAACTTTTTAACTGTTTACAAAATCACAAACACTTAATTAGCTACCCGGACAAATTAGTGTTGCAAGTAAAACTTTTGTTTTTATTCAATGTATTTGGCGATATTGGGAGCCGAGAATATGCTTTTAAACTATTAAGTTAACAGTGCGTGTGGTAAAATTGAAGACATCGTAAGTATATATATATACCGAGTAAAACACAAATATCACGAAGTCTAGAAATAGGATCCGCAACAGTGTTACTTAATTAGACGATAATGTTTCTTTTCTTAATTCAATGTGTAATTTGTATTCATTTTTATACGAGTTATTTTGCAATGCATTTTGTCAAACATAAATTGTTAGAAATGTAATATATTTCAAATAAATATTTTCTGATTTGTTTTTCCAAATCAATTATATATTCATACATATCTGTATATCCTTAAATGAATACACTAGACAATGCACAGTTCCAACCATGTATCTTAATACATCACACGTTAGTATGAAATGTCGCAATGATGATGGCATGACGAAGGTGCCATACAGTATACAAAACATTCCTAGCGCGGCCACATATGTAACAAGAGTTTACATGACAAATAAATAAACTAGATGACATAACATTTTAATGATCTTTATATCAACAATTTGACATGAAAAATAAACATATCACAAACTAAAATGTTCATATTTACTGAAACTAACACAATGGCTATTTTCACTGATGACTAATTAATTTATATGTAAATTTGGTATAGTTCGCGGGTATTTATCCTTATTTAAAGACAACATATTTTGTTAACGTTATATGATAGGTATAAGTGTGATCAAACAATTTGTATGGGTTATTTAATCTTCGATATGTTTTACTAGTCACCGCACTCAACAAAATGTTTATCTATTATAATATTTTTTCTTCCCATGTTGAAATGACGAGTAAAGCATAGTTTGCCTTCGGTGGAGGCATAGTACCACCATTGCAAAAAGGAAGTGCTTCCGTGGGGTAATGGCGCATAATGGCGGTTATAAATAATCCTCATTTCTTCTTCTTTAAAAATGAATTTTCCTTATTTTAATGCTCATTTTTTTTTTGAACATTTTGATAGCATTGTCACGTTTGAATTGAGAATTTAGAAAAAAAAAATGATGCTTGGAAATGGGGGTATGAATACATGATTTCGGAAGTCTACTTTCACTTTGTCACCAGTGTACACATTGAGCAGAAAAACAATCTCTTATATGACACATGACCCCTACTTTTCTCATCATATTTTGATAGTGCAGAGGTTGACAAACAGTAAAATGTAGGTTTCACTTCTTTCATTTGAGTTTCTCTATGAATGACATGCCTTCAAACTTTTACTATTTACTATAGAATAAAGAACAAAAATCAATGGTGGGTTTACACCTGGAAAACAGGTTTAGACAAAGGTATAAGACCTTTTCTTTTATGCATCAACATGAGGTTATAAATACTTAATAAGTCAATAATTGTTTCAGAATTTCAGGCGCTGAATACTTCATTTTTGGTATTCAAGCATTGTGACGCCTATTTGCTTAGAGGACCTTCGGAGATTTTCTGTTAGACGTTTCTTATTAACTTGTAATGGAGATTTTTTGGTCGATATGCATGGAGATGATAAAAATAAGATAACATTTGCAAGCAAGTTGTCACGTATTTTCTAAAACAGGTTTTGATTGACTGTAGAAGGCGTCGCATAAAAATCAAAATGCTATAAACAATTACATAATTATTCGTCTTCCGGATAAACAAAATCATTATATGTAAATTATTCACTATAACGGATTTTACTTCACTTAAAATTAAGTGTGGGAGTTTTAAAATTTGAGTTGTTTTCTGCTGAAATACAAAAAAACATGAAAGCAATTGCAGTAATAAATATTATACTAAGTGTAATGGGTTTGAAGCTTGGCAAATACAACAAAAATGTATCATGAACAGTATATTCATAACAAATGGATTAAACGCCCTTTTTAAACTAAGGATATAGATAAAGGGTTGGCACCTAAGTCAAACGCATCTCCTACTTACTGTTCCGGAATGTTGTTGCAAAATTTGTTTTAATGATTATTCGTTTCTGATATGGGTACATGTATAGAATTTATAGTTCCCGCCGACCTTCGGGGTATAAGAGGTACCTATGTCATCGAATATAGATCAGTGTGTCCTATGACAGATTATCTAAATACAGATGAGCGCCATGTCTGGTAACGTATACAGTTAGAATGAAGCGCAACTGTTTTTGGGTAATTGTGAATTGTGTATGTCCCACTGATCTATATGTCGATTAAATTAATTCCTCCAATGCCAAGACGTTCGAACTATGAAAGCTGCACATGTACCCAAAATCGAAACAAAATGTCATCTGGTGTACATGACACCCCTAGTAGTAAGTGTTGAGCTTAAATAGACCTATTTTTCTGCCACATTTCTGGAGCAAAATGCCACATTTTGTGAGCAAACCGAATACGAAGAAAATCGATAATCGCCTAAGGCGAACGAACGAAAAGAATTCCACTTAGAATTTTTTTAAAGTATTTGTTTTTCATAGCAGGAATGTATACGCACATAAAAATGCACAATAACTGGTAGGTTGACCACGTTGGTTTTTTAAAGAGTGTGCAGTGACACCCTGAGCTTTTTTGAAAAAAAGAAGTCCTCAAATGCTCATAAATACATGCATATGTTGAACTCCTATAAAAGTCACATTTTTAACACCAGTGATGTCTTATTGCAGTATATGCTATGCCAAATTTTGTTCTACTCATCTGCAGCAAGAAATCACAGCCACTATGAACCATTTTGAAAATATTTCATAACCAAAGTACATAGGCCTATTTTTTAAGAGTAAGAATCTTGCTAAACGTAAAATAGTTATTTCATTACTCAATTTCGCACTTTACATAAGAAACCCCATTTCGCAATTTACACATTGATATCCATTTCGCACTTTACATACGGATCTTCATTTCGCAGTCGATGTTTGAGCCATGGTATTAAACTTTTCACAATGTATCCTTTGTCTGTAACGTTATTTAAATCAAATCTTTATTGAATTAATTTATTTTTGTTGTTTTAACGAAGCTGAATTATACTTGATAGCTATATCTATTTTAGTATAATTATAACGGGTATCGATATTGGTAATATTATAATTATATATGTGTGAGAATTAACGATTAATTTTGACTTTTTTTTAATTTGACACATCAACCATATTATCATACATCAATAATAGCATTTATATACGTGTTTAATTGTTTTATTTAAGAATCAAAAGCAAAATAGCAATTTCATATCTCCATTTCGCTATTTACACTCCATTGCACTGCATTTCGCAATTTATACTCCATTTCGCAAACCGCTTTGGAAAAGCTTTTCATTTTGGAGGTTAATTTTTCAGCCGCGATGTAAACATAGGAATGGCCCGTCCGTCATCTTCAAATGTGTTCTCAGCGTCAAGATTGACAAACTCAACTATAATAGCACCAAAATTGAAAGACTATGTGTTTACAGAAAAACTTGGAAGCGGAACGTATGCAACTGTATACAAAGCTTACAAAAAGGTACAATGATTTGTGAGGTGTTTTCGCGTTAACAAATCCTGTGAACTTACAAAATTGTTTTTTCGGATGACTGTATTTGTGTGAATTGTATAAAAAGCATTTCATAGCTTATAGCTGGTTTAAATATCTATCAACTGTGTCCGTTAATTAACCTGTGACCCTGTCATCGTCATAACACTGTCAATATATTATGAGTCTTTACTGCCCAGATATTTGTCCAAAGTGAAAATAAACATCTTGTATTCTTGCTTATTTAGATGTCACAGTGTGTAAGTAACCTGTAAGGAGAGAAAAAAAAACAGAAGCCAGTTGGGACTCTTACCTAGGACTTTCTGCTAATTAGGATTTGTTTATCAATATTAAACCTATCGAATAGGTAGATAGTCACATTATACAAATACAATACATTAGATTGATAGGTTTTGGTAGTGGAATTAACTACTGATGGCGAACTGGTTTTGTTTGTTTTATTATCAACCAGTTTCAACACTTTCTGGTCTTCTTCAGGATATACACAGTTAGATTTATTTCACTAAAGTACATAATTTTGCAGTTTGTCATCACATGATTGTATGTCTATAAATAGGTTTTTACAATTAAAATTACATTGTAAACATATAGAATATCAAGGTACGTTTATCTTTAACATTAATGTCTGTTGTAACAAAAATAAAATGCAGTATATTGCCTTGTAATATGATATCCTTGGTTGTCATTTTTATGGTTACATCCATGAAATTTGTTTCTGTTTAGCTAATTTTTGTGGTGAATTTGATTGTTTTGTAATGACAGTTCAGACTCGTGATGAAAAAATCTACTTCACCGAAATGGGTCAATATCATTAGGTTGTCATCTTCCTATTTTTATTTGGAGATTTGAGCTGAGAACTGGTACTTGTGATTATTCTCTAAGTGATTTTGGTTTTGATTTAGAGTAAAATGGAACGCCATAAAAATGTTTAAAAATATCCACTCTTGAGAATCCTTTCTAAATGTTTTGTACTCATGAAGATATTCTGTTTGTGATCTTTTACTTATAATTTTGACAGGGTCCTTGGCCTGATTAGTCTGCCTATCAATCAAGAGGTCATGAGTTTGAATCTCTGACGGGTCACTGTCTTTATGATGATTGTTATATATGCCATTGTATATCATTGTTATTTGTTTTCCACCGCTGGTTCAAGTGGGAAATTGTAGAGATTGGTGTACTCGGGTACTGGTTCCAGAATCCCAGAAAAGAGTGGTTATGTTAACTGGTCATGTATTAGCCCTTGGTGGCATAAAAATGACTCTAAATAAGAAAATAAACAATTACATAAAAAAATTATGATTCCAAATAATGGTTGTTACTAAAAATAGACATGAAATTCATGAAAGACCTTTGTTATTTTTACTACATTGTCTTATATATGATTTATGATTATTTACAGACTGGAAACAGAGATGTGGCGGCCATTAAGTGTGTGTCAAAGAGCAGTCTTAACAAGACATCAACAGAAAATCTTCTCACTGAGATTGAGTTACTGAAGAATCTAAAACATGAAAACGTAGTCCAACTTAAAGATTTTCAAGTTAGTATATCCTTTAGTATATATATATGTACATGTTTTATAAAACAAATACACACATTTTAAACAGATTATTCTTGAAGTCTTCTTGAGTAGAAACATAGACTTATATAGAACCGACTCAGCCATTCAGCTTTGGTCCATCACATAGTAGTGATATTTGAGCTGATTGATTTGGTCAGTTGCTTCAATAAAAGTTGAGTGACTTCACCACAGCCTGGTTAGCGTTAACCCTTTACTCCATAGATACACGTTTTCCCACACCAATCACAGAAGGCCTTTGAAAACAGTGCAGGAAGAGTTTGGATTGTTTTCCACTCTGTCAGTTAATATAAACATAATTCACCCAATAATTCAAAAGCCTTCTATATTAGAGATGTCCAAAGGCGTCTATATTAGAGGTGTCCAAAGGCGTCTATATGACGTAAAGGGATAAGGAACTGGGATAGACCAGTGGAAGCAGTTATAGACATACTGGTAAGTAGATAAAGTGCCTATCTCAAGGACATGGGTGTGGTGTCGGATCAAGTCAAAGATCCTTCCATTCTGAGTTTAATGCTCCAACAATATGTGCTGCACTTTCTGGTATCTATTCTTTGCACTACAAGTAATACAACAGTAACAAAAATTGCTACATGCTCCAAGGACGTATATAGAGAAGGAAAAGCAACGAATTGAGATGTTATGAATATTCACGCAATATATCACAAAATTTCCATTCATCTCAGAAATACAAATCAAAATTCTTTCTTTGCACAATGGAATTATCTACAAAACGTAAACATTCCCAGCAAACTGTGTTCAAAATTGCTGAGGTGTACTGCAACTAAAAAATAAAGAAAAGTACTTGAAATTTTACTTCAGACTGCAATATGCAAGTGTTCTTTACATCGTAATCAGTTGCTTTCCATTCTCTCTATTAGTCCTTGGTTTTATTTTATAATTTATTCAAAACTTGATTTAATTAACAGTATAGTGTAATCATTTAGCCAATTAGGTTTTGCATAAACTTTTTAAAGTAAACTTTACTGACATAAGGAAAAAGGATATTTTTTGTGTTAATGTTTTTAATTGAGATTGGTAACATAATAAAAAAGGTGTAACGTAAATTGAATGAGGTTGCCAAATATTAGCTTAGCTAAGTAAAACCTTAAAGCTGAAATGTGAACAGAAACAAGTAAAACAAACCTAATTGCCTGAAAAATATTTACACTAAGTTTTCAAGTAAGTTTATTCTGCTTAAGTTATTTAAACAAACTCGCCACTAATGATGTTTTGTGATAGTTATTCCAAAATGCCACAAAAACAACAACAACAACAAAAACAGAACAGCAACAACATTGACTCAAAGGTGGTAGAGCTGTAACATGTAGATACTGTTGATTTTTACTAAGATATTGTTAAAAATGGTGTTTAATATGATTCAACATGGCATGACCTGACACAACACCACACCAATTACAATACAATACATGGTGTTTAATATGATTCAACATGGCATGACCTGACACAACACCACACCAATTACAATACAATACATGGTGTTTAATATGATTCAACATGGCATGACCTGACACAACACCACACCAATTACAATACAATGTACTAATATACTTTCAGTGGGATGACTCGTATATCTACCTAATCATGGAGTACTGTAGCGGGGGTGACCTGTCACATTTCATACGTAGTAAGAGAATGCTACCTGAACACATTGTACGGAAATTCCTGAGACAAATTGGTAAGTTTGGTCAAATTCAATATCTGCTATTTATTTTACTGAATTAATTTTGCGTTGATAGTGAAACAAGTTTAGAAAGTGAAACTTAAAAAGAAATTGTTTATTGTCTTCCTGGTTCGAGAAAGTATGCAAATGAAAATGTCTGATTGCCCTTCCAAAAAATTAGATATTTATTGAGAAAGATGCTTTAAAAATATGAGAATGCAGAAGAGATAAATAAGGTTGTGGCAATGGTGTTTTTATTAAATTGTATATTCAGAGAATAGTAATCAGCTTTATTAAGATGTATCTATCTGAAAACATCATCCACTAATCTAACTGAATGCCATTTTACAACATATATAATCTGTTGAAAATGACGTTTAATCTCAAAAATGTGTTGACTGAATTAGTTTTCAGGTATAGTTAAACAATAATTAATTGACAACATACATAGTAATCGTACATTCAATAACGAGTGAAAAGTATTCCGAAGATAGCTATAACAGCATATATGTATCTGTTTCTTAATTATGTAAAGTAAAGTGCGATTATTGAATAGAGAGAGAGAGAGAGAGAGAGAGAGAGAGAGGTCCTACTTGCGGAAGGACGGTGGTTTGGATTCATCCACCATCAAAATTGAAAAATTGAATATGTCATAATCAACCTGAAATGTTTTGGTAATGGTGTTTAAACCCCATTAAAATAAAAAAAAATAAAAAAAATCCACTTATGCTGGTATCAATTTACAGAGATTGGTGATTATGCATGTTTAGACTTGCTTGTAACACAAGATGGCTACCTGGCATGTTATGTTTTATTTCTTAATCTTGTATATGTTTGATCAACAGTGGCAGCCATGCAGTACCTGTGGGAGCACAACGTGGCTCATATGGACCTCAAACCACAAAACATTCTCTGTACATCTGTCTCTGATCCTGTCTTAAAAATAGCAGGTATGGTATATAGCATTGTTTGTAGTAAAGTAAGAAGTTTATTCTATAATAAATTAATTCCTAGATTTTCTTCTTTGCTCATTCCCTTGTTTTACCCATCCCAACTAGTTTATTGTCAAAAAATATAAATGTTTTTTTATTTGTTTGTTTGGTTTTTTATTGAAAAAACGGTACCACTACCCAAAATTAGCCAAAAGTGTCGCGTTTTAAATCTTTTTGGTTTTTAAAGATTTTTTCCACTTCATGCCTTATAACTTATGACACTCCTGTTTTAATATATGAAATATTAAATATTAAAAAATAAAATTATATCCATTGCCTCTATTTTGACACAAATTTGGATTTGAAATGGTTTGTTTAAAACCTCAATTGACTTTAATTTACAAAAAAAAGTCTTTGATTTTGTCAGCTTCCTAAAGCCAAAGCCAAACTACTAAAAAAGATATAGTACAGTATAATGTTAATAATTGTAAGGGTTTGACTGACATGGGAGAAGATGTATTGATAAACATGTACTGTTTTGCAGTTCATCACTAGTTACATACTTGGTATATGTATATTTTATAATTTATTTGAAAAAGAAATGATATTATATGAATGCGATGGGAGTTTTTAACATTTATTCAATTTGAAAATATAGCATCATCAGATTAATATTGATGAAAAAAGCTATTTTATAAATTTTTTACATAATAAATACATGTATAATCTTTTTTCTATAGATTTTGGATTTGCCAAGCACTTATTCCAAGGAGATAAAATGTATGCATTGAGGGGCAGTCCCCTGTACATGGCCCCAGAGATTATATGTAGAGGACAGTATGATGCTAGAGTTGATCTCTGGTCTATAGGAGTTATATTATATGGCAAGTATATTATCTATAGATATCTAGTTTATAGGAGTTAAATTATATGGCAAGTGTATTATCTATAGATATCTAGTTTATAGGAGTTATATTATATGGCAAGTGTTATTTATAGATATCTAGTTTATAGTAGTTATTAGAATGCGAGCAAAGCTCTGACTTCCTTAGCTGTCATGCAGCCCCAACAATTTGCTATACAAACTACGTATTGCAGGAACCACCATATTCATCCGACCGATAAAGTAGTTCACAACCTTCAACACGCATTTACCGTAGCAGAGGATGTATTATGCAACAAAAATTTCAAAGTTTTTTATTTATTGCGGATGTTTTTCTTTACAAAAGTTCAAAAATATGATACGGGAAGCATACAATTTGCATGGAAATGTGGAAGAATACACTTATCTCACTGTGCTCTAAAAAGTGCGGCAATTTTCATTGATAAAAAATGTTTTACGCATTTACTACTATGCATGGTGACGTCATCAGGTGAGATATAATCTCAAACACCATCCGACATGTAATCATTAATGGGGTGAAATTTCAATATAATAACTCATAGTTTGGGTAAATAGTGATTGTTAGTGAAATTTTATTCACTACGGATTGTCCTCTTTTGATTTTGATTGTAAAATAACGAATTTAGGTTCGGGGGCTACGTTTGTTGTTTATAGAAAAACGCGCCAATCTGTCATCTTATGCAAGCAGTATATTGATGAACATATTTAACGGTTAATTAGGTCATCCAAACGTTATGTTTGTTGTGTTTCGGTGTTGTATTTCTAAATCTAGGTCACGCAACACCGTTTATAATGCTATTTTTTGATTATGTATATTGTTGATTGAAAGCTATATGAGAACATAACTCAAGTCAATATACGCGTAAATCTATAAGTAGGTCATGTTTGTTTTGGTCTAGACAAAGTGTCGTATATTCTCTGACAATCAGGAACATTTTGTGCTGAGTGCGTTTTGTTATCCGTAAATCATAACTATTGAACTGGAGATATTAAAATTGACTAGAGTTGTACATCACTACTCAATTCTTTCGATTTTGGAAAAACATCAGAATATGAAGGTTTGTTTGTGAAGCTTTCCTATAGATTGTACATGTTGATAACATTTATGTGGAGATGTGGAAAGGAATCCTGGACCACCACGTTACCAGTTTACAAAATGTCCTGAAATGGATATTTTCACCAGGATCATCAAATATTCTGTCAATTTTCACATGGAAGACGGTGTATACCATGGTGTTTGCATTTTTTCAAATGCATTATTAAAACCGTTTGATAGCTACTGTTGGAAAAATATTGATTTGGACTCTGTATTGTATGCAGGAGATTATTTATACAGATACACAAAATAAATATTAAGCACATCACATTCTTTTCTAAATCCCAATGAATTGCCTTTAACATAATATCAGAAATCTAACTAAGTTTTCCAACTTTCCGAACCTACATTTTCGAATTAACACAAACAGCGAGCCTTCCCTCAAGCCCTTCAGGCCTTTGATATTATATGGCAAGTATATTATCTGCAGATATCTAGTTTATAGGAGTTATACAATATGGCAAGTACTTTATCTATAGATATCTAGTTTATTGGAGTGATATTATATGGCAAGTATATTATATATAGATGTCTAGTTTATTGGAGTGATATTATATGGCAAGTATATTATCTATAGATATCTAGTTTATTGGAGTGATATTATATGGCAAGTATATTATCTATAGATATCTAGTTTATTGGAGTGATATATGGCAAGTATATTATCTATAGATATCTAGTTTATTGGAGTGATATTATATGGCAAGTATATTATCTATAGATATCTAGTTTATTGGAGTGATATTATATGGAAGATGTATTATCTATACTGATAGGTATATTGTCCATGTTCTATAGAATTCAGTGTCTTGTTTTAAACATTTAAGCAGATAGTGGCCATATTTGACCAGGAAGCATTGTTATATTAAACACATTCAAGGATATGAGTGTCTTAATGTCACATATTCCATGTTTTGGGGAACTGAAATGTCCATTTCCTAGGAATAATTGTAAAAAATCATCTTCTGAGATTACAAGGTGAATATCTCGGCTTGAATAATTTTTTTCGGAACTTTATCAAATTGTCATTCTGGGTTCAAATATGTCCCTGTCCCCAAGTGTTGGACTTATAATTTTTTAAATATAGACTTACTAGTACATGTACAAATATGATTTAAAATAAAATGTTTTGCAGAAAGCACAAGACTTACAATCGTGATAACCCAGTTGTTTTACATTTCAGAATGTTTATTTGGAAGAGCTCCGTATGCTTCAAAAA
Source organism: Panopea generosa (assembly GCA_029582155.1). NCBI lineage: Eukaryota > Metazoa > Mollusca > Bivalvia > Adapedonta > Hiatellidae > Panopea > Panopea generosa. The sequence goes on from CM055906.1 coordinate 19,012,485, forward strand.
CTTTTAAAGAACTTGAGGGAAAGATATGGGATCCAAAACCTATTGAAGTAAGTCTCTGTTTAATTATATAAATATATAAGAATTACGTCATTAGAAGTTTAGAATGTCAGCTGTATTTTGGCGAGTGTAAGAAAAGTAATAGATGCAAACCTTTGGCAAGCAAAATATTTTGTCATTGCATAAAAGACATCAGTTAGTGGTTGAATATGACATTGCATGCTGGCGAGTCACCTGCAGCAAAGAAATAGTTTGATGATCAAACCAACTATTGCAGTGGTTTTGGGTTTGCCATGTGTATTTAATATTTCTATACTAAAATATGTTTGTACCTAATCATTCAATCACAATATTTTCTTGCCAATACAGCATTAACTCTAGATTTAAAAATAGTCATGGGGGAAATGTAGTTAAAGGTGAAAGTTGCTTGATAAATAAAGTTTTAAAGGTATAAATTGATGTTTGTACCTACACAAACATGTAATCCATTAATGAAATAGGCGACCTCAGGATGCCAATTACATACAACAATTATAGATATTAGGTTGTGCTCATTTGTATATGAAATACATTAAACCCATATAGTGTTGTTGATTCTTTAATTTAGAAAGTTAGGCACTATATAATATGTCAGATATAATTTACAGCTGGTCAGATTTGTTTTATTTTGTATATTAAAACCTATGACTTCCTTTATCCTAGATGAAAATGCCTTACTATTTTAAAGAATCATTGTAAGATATGTACTATACAATGCGTTACTGAAATATGTTGTCATATGTCTGCAGATTTCTCATCCAAATATGTTTCTGAACATTACACTGTAACATAACTTTACAGTAATCTCTTACAAAATTGTTCCATACTTTGACACTTTGATTCAGGGAACCATTTTTATTTCAGACTGAAAAACTGAATTTTGACTGGTTATTTATCTTTTGAATAAACAATATCATTGAAACCATATGCAGATTTATTGGAACCAGTCTAAAATCATGATTGCCCAGCTGCTTTTCTCAAATCTAAGTTTACAGTTATATACATGTACTTAAATAGACTGGTGAATGTAGAATCATAGAGCCCGTTCAGTTTTGTTCTAGAATACAATATCACTAAGTCTGTACTAGGAGCTGTGGGAGGTTTTGTGTATTTCATCAACTCTCATGAACAGATTCAGTTAAACCGAATCTGATATTTTCTTCATTTGGTTTGATTCTGTACTTTGAAGCGATTCTTTTATCAGATATTATTGTAATATTTCCGGAGCTTTTCTCAAGTTAAGGCCGTTGATCTCCTTTATCATCGTACAATTATATATTTAGTTGATTCATTGACATTAATAATGTATTACAGTTGCCGTATGGTGTAAATATATCTGACAACTGCCGAGATCTACTGCTGCGTATGCTTAAACGCCGTCCGAATGACAGGATTCTATTTGAGGAGTTCTTTGTTCATCCATTCCTTGATCTCGAACACATGCCATCCAGTAGCAGTCTGCCTACAGCTGTGAGTACTCATGTACTAAATGTTATATTCATTTATCATATCATAATATATAATTCTACATAATAAAGTGGGAGTAAAATAAACTTCTGCTTTATCAGCAGGGAAGGTTTATTTTGCAAGAACACACAAATTGATGACATCATTGTTTTTTGCGTTGTGTTAAACCCACATATAAACACATAATTTTATGGTGCGGAAGTGTAATAAACAGATGTCATATTTTTTATATTAACCTAGTGTAATACCACTTCTGATTGATCGCTCAGTGTTTATCGCACAACTAGTCTCTTGTATGATATATAAGTGACATCAAGTTGTCATGGTAAAATGATGCTATTTTGTTATGTTACATAATATGGTGCCTGACAGAAATAATGTGGCCGATTTAATCTTGTTCATTAGAAAGATGATTTGTTAAATAGATGCTTAAAATGTACCATTTCCTTGAGTTATGTGATAAAAAGAAACTAATTCGTATTTATTCATAATTTGATTTTTTAAACTCATTGGTAGAAATGATAAAGCAGAGCCGGGTGTTTATATTTTTACCAACTTATTTAATAAATTCAATAATAAATAATATTCATGTAGGATCCTATATGTAAAAATCAATAGATTTCAACTTAAATATTCAGTTTGTTTATTCGTGCTATTAAATTGGACTACATTTCACTTGTTTTCTTATCGGCAACATCTATGCAACGTTCACTAGTTTTTAGTTCGCTGGGATGAAGTCCAAGGAGAGCTATTGCCATGACCCCAGCGTCGTCGTCGGCATCATCGTCATCTGTAGACACCCAGGTTAAACTTTTGAGTTTAAGTTTTTAAGATATCTATGCAACCACTCAATGAAACATCACACATGTGTTCACCATCATCAATGGAACACACAGACAAGAACCATAACACTGGATTGCATTTTGGCACAGTAACATGTATGGCTCTTTTTCGACTTAGACACCCAGGGGAGAGCTTTATTATCTTCTGACAACTCTTGTTATATGGCATTTTGAGGCTCTTTCAATTATTCTATTTTACTTTTAAATTAATAGTTACTTTAAACATTTCTGAATAGTATTTAACATTTTCAAGATTAATATTCCATATAATAAACATTTTCTAGTACATGTTTATTCATGTACTTCGGGAATCACATGACTATTATTATCAGTGTTTCCATTAGGTACAATTTTTTAAGTACTTATTTGACAACAGTAAAGTTCACTAAATGAGACTTCTTTTCAATACATACATATATGTGTTAATTAGACCTACCGGTAGTTTGTTTTATTTCTGCAGTGTGTGGAATAAGTCAAAAAGTGATTTTGCACATTTAGAGCATGCTTTATTACTGAATTTAAACTCACTTCCTGTATCACAAAACTACATCGATATGTGACCAATATAAAATATACACATTACAAAGCTATACATTTTCCGCATTCTGTGAATTTCAAAGAAATAGTTGATGCATTGGCAAAAGATTTTAAAATGAACTGAGATTGTTTGCTGATCTTTATTGAGAACACGTACCAATGAAGATTACCTGGGTCCTACTGGAGTGTGATGTTAAACAGGTGAAGGTTCGAGTATTTGGTTTATCTGTATTTAAAGATAATTCTGATCTTGAGTTGTTTTTTTTTGCTTTCAGACTAAACTAGTCAAAGAAGCTGTTGATTTAGATGCAGCTGGAGATTACCCAGAAGCTGTGAAGAAATATTGCGAGGCTGTGGAATACTTTCTACCTGCCATTCAATGTAAGTATTTCATAATAAAATACTGTGTTCAGTTTTTGAAAATACTTGTGCATTGTTCCCCTGCAAGTGAAGTTTGAGAGTGGGTATATAGAGTCTCTGTGTCTGTTGGTCAGTTTGACAGTAACTTGCAGTGTGAACTACTGCCACAAGATGGATCTGAAACTTTAGGTACAGGATCAACATCAAGTGTAGATGATACACATTTTGTGACACTGACTTAACCCCATGCAGAGTTATTATTGCCCTAGTTAGCTGTATTTACCATATTGCAATTCTTGTGGAGGGAACTACTTCCTCAGTTTTAAGGCAATTGACTTGAAATTTTTCATACATGATCACCATCCAGTGCAGATGTACATGACATAAATTTTGTATTCAGTACCAGTAAAAATGTAATTTATACATGTAGTTGTGGATGTAATTTATACATGTAGTTGTGGATGTAATTTATACATGTAGTTGTGGATGTAATTCATACATGTAGTTGTGGATGTAAGTTATACATGTAGTTGTGGATGTAATTTATACATGTAGTTGTGGATGTAAGTTATACATGTAGTTGTGGATGTAATTCATACATGTAGTTGTGGATGTAAGTTATACATGTAGTTGTGGATGTAATTTATACATGTAGTTGTCGATGTAATTTATACATGTAGTTGTGGATGTAAGTTATACATGTAGTTGTGGATGTAAGGTATACATGTAGTTGTGGATGTAATTTATACAATATCCATTCAAATACCCATTTAAGTTTGAGGAAAAAAACAGACATTATTTTGAAAGGTAGTGATGGTAATCGTCTGGCTATTTGTACATCAGAAATGTTGCTTATTTATCTTCCCCCATCATAAATTATTTTGAAATTCATTTTTATTTAATTGAAATGAATACTTTTATTGAGGTATAACTAATCACTGAGTCTTCCATATTGTTATTTTGTGAATACTTCACATACTTAAGGACTGAACTGAAGAGAGGGATAGGTAACTTCCTTCTCCCGACTAAATACCAAGGACTTATATATAGAAGGACAGGAATATATTAACCCATCATGAGTATCCATATAGGATAGAAGTATCTCACCCGAGGGGTTAAAATTACATGCTGGGATGAGGCTCTGCCAAGTTCCCTGTATGTAATTTAGAACCAGAGGGTGTGATTTCTATCCAATATGGATGAACTCATGTTGGATTTTTTTTCTCCCATTTATCTTAGTCAAATGATAGATCCTCGATAACAGCCTTCATCACAAAAATATTCTACTTTTTAAATGCATGTTCAACACTCACAATTTTACATATGAATGAAGAAATGGACATTTAAAAGTACATACTAAAAGTATGAACCAGGAATTACACCTGATAATCTCTCCACATATTGTTTAAAGTATTCAATTTAGATATAAATTGTACTCTCATATTACCCTATTCTAGTAGGTAAGCAAGACATCATAAATATATACGTTGATGTCATTATTCTGACGTAACGTCTGTCACTTTTTTTACGCTTTCCTACAACAAAATCAAGTTTTAAAACATATATCGTAGGCTTGAAAATGCAAATATATAGTATTATGATTTGTTGATAAAGTAATAGACTACAAAAATTGATTTAGTTTAAAATATTTCGTCAGGTCATGTGAGAATGCTGTCATATGACATGGTAAATATCAAGGATTTATGAAGAGAAGGATAGGAAACATCCATCTCCCAACTAAATACCTAGGATTTATATAGAGAAGGATAAGTACGTCAATCTTCTGACTAAATACCAAGGATTTATATAGAGAAGGATAGGAAACTTCTGTCTCCAGACTAAATACCAAGGATTTATATACAGAAGGATAGGAAACTTTGATCTCCAGACTAAATACCAAGGATTTATATAGAGAAGGATAGGAAACTTTTATCCCATGACTAAATACCAAGGATTTTTATAGACAAGGATAGGAAACTTCCATCTCCAGACCAAATACCAAGGATTTAAATTGAGAAGGATAGGAAACAACCATCTTCAGACTAAATTCCAAGGACTTTTTTAGAGAAGAATAGAAAACTTCCCACAACTAAATACCAAGGATTTATATAGAAAAGGATAGGAAACTTTCATCCAGTGACTAAATACCAAGGATTTTTATAGAGAAGGACAGGAAACTTTCATCCCATGACTAAATACCAAGGATTTATATAGAGAAAGATAGGAAACTTCCATCTCCAGATTAAATACCAAGGATTTATATAGAGTAGGATAGGAAAGGCCCATCTCTAGATTAAATAACAAGGATTTATATAGAGAAGGATAGGAGACATCCATCTCCAGACTAAATACCAAGGATTTTAATAGAGTTCAGATTGCTCGTAATGAGCAATCTGAACACTTCCTGCACTGTTTTCCACTCTGTCAGTTAATACAAACATAATTCACCCAATAATTCAAAAGCCTTATATATTAGAGGTGTCCAAAGGCGTCTATATGAAGTAAAGGGTTAAAGCATTCGTGAAATGTTGAATTTGCAATGTTTGAAAAGTGAAACTGCTGGAAATGCATATTTGGATATACATTCTGACAGTGACATGATTGTAATTTTAGCAAAATCTTCGAATGCGAAAGGATTGAAACTCGTGAATAATAGCAAAAATAAGGTTCTTGATAATAAAATGTGTTTTACAGTATTCTGTTTTGAGCTGCACTTTGAATTAATACTTTATCATGTGGGTGAATCTCATCAAAGCTCATGTTTTCTGTTTCATTTATACTTTTCAGATGAAAAAGATTCCAACAAAAAGGAAGTATTAAGAAAGAGGGTATGTAGATATGTAACTTGTCCAAGTATCTGATGTTTGTGTCTTTATCTTTGTGTAAGCAAAATCACAAGGTGTCCTGATGGAAGAACATCCACATCACATGCTTGAGGTTGTAGGTTCAGTTCCAGACCAAACAGTTTAATATGTATGTGTACTTAATTAGTTCAGCAGGTCAAGACACTGGGTCGATATCACTGTTTAACTCTGATACGGTTGAACAAATTGTTTAAACCTAAACATCATACTAAACAATACATTAAAAAGAAATGGAGAGAATGCTAGACAGGGATCTGTGTATGGCTCCAGTCTCCTGTTGCTATGCATCTTGGGTTCAAACTTATTTGTTTTACTTCGATTATGAAACAAGTTATTACAATTTAGACAGATCACGCTCGAAGACTTCCTGGTTAGAACCAATACTAAGCATATGCGGAAAAAGTGTCTTGCTGGAGAATACTTATCATAGCTGTGGGGGAGGGTCAAACCCACGACCCTCAGATCATGGGTTACTACTTGACCATGAGCGCCACCTACGCACCTTTGTATTTACCAGAGCCATATATTATGGTTTATAGTATCATTATAATGTAAACATTAATTTAAATAATGTCTTTTTAATTGTTATTAATTTTGTTGATGGCTGAAGAATTTTTGTTGTCGTTTTGATGTAGATATAATAAAATATTCCTGTCTTATTGAAAAATGACTGAAGGTAAACAGAAGGAAATAATAATGTTCCCAGCACATCTGTTCATCCATGTCTGTCCATTACTGCTTACTTTTTCAGGTTTACTCTTTTAACAGTTTTGATGTAATACAATTCAAACTTGGGGATAAAACATCTCAGATACTGCTATACTGAAAGGATACATAAATGCCAGATGAAATTCAGAGTCACATTGTCAAACTTTTGTAAGCGATATTTACAGTAAAGGTATTCTATTAATGAGGATCTGAAATTCAGCGAGGATTTCTTTATCCTTTCAGTATATAACATCTTGTGTCTTACAACTGTATACATTCTTGTCTAGGTAAAGGACTACATGAATCGTGCAGAGGAGTTGAAGATCCAGCTGAAGCCATGTAAAGGGGCAGATAACACACTACAAAGATCCAGGTCTGCAGATTGTCAGGAGGAGTTGAGTAAGTTTCCTCTAGGTTGGGTAATGTTGTCATGCAGCAAATATTTAGTTTATACCCATTTATTTTAGCTTTATTTCAAAGTCAACTCAGTAGTCAACCTCCTGGGTGGAGGCCAGGCCCGATAAGCCCAGTCGTTGGCATGTCTGACTATCAATCCAGGGTTCGAATCACCACTAAACCACAATCTTCCTGATGGATGATATACAACATTGCATCTCGTTATCATTTGCCTCTCACCACTGATTCAAGTGGTAAAGTTATCAGTTACTTGCGGAGATGGGATGTGCTTGAGTACTGGTTAACCTTCACGGATTCCAAGAAACAGTGGTACGGTTAACTGATCATCTTTTAGCCCTCAGTGGCATAAAAATGATACTAAATATTCAATCAATCAATCAATCCTGGGTAGAACTGGCACAAAGTGCTATTTTAGAGAGGCCAATTGATCATGCTTGGGAATTAACCCGCAACCTCTGACTTGAGCGTTCAGCATCCTATCCACTGGATTACTGCCTACTTATGTCAGGTTATAACTATTCTAGCAAACCATACATGTACATCTATTATTTTAGGACATTATTCTAAAAAATATATGTGGATTGGTGTTTTAGATATTTGCTTTTAATATAGGTAGGGGTGATGTGAAATTCACTTCCTATGGGGGGCATATAATTTGTAAACAACAAACAAACACATTATTACATTGTATAAACTGGTTAACATACCAGTTATTGTGCATTTTTACATGTGAATACATTTCTGCTTTGGAAAAATAAATCGTATGTGGGCATTTTTTACTGAGAAAAGTCTAGATCTTATTTTATATGGAACATGTATCAAAACTTATTTATACTGAACAAACCAACTAACCCGCCATTTTTATATTTCCAATATATTTCTCAATATATTGAGTAGCATTATTAAAAGTGGTTTACAACATTAACAGACAATAATGTATTGATTTTATATAGCCTAAATGTCATTATTATGAGGAAATTTTAATTCTTTTCGAGAAAATACACAAAATATCAGGGACATGAAATGTGAGGTGGCGGGTAAGCAGTTCTGTTAATTATATATAGTGAGACCTGAAATGATGTCATTTGTCAGTCTTGTATGATTTCAGTGGACCTATATATCGGATGTGATGAAATGGTTGCAGCTATCAAAGTTGTGCAGGCTGCTGCTATTGAGGTAAGAAATCAAACCTGTGTTCTCATCAAACTGCCTTACTTTAGTCAAATCTGTCTGTTAGTGTCTGTCTAATCCATCTCCCTTGCTAAATCAAATGTGTCTGTAGGAGTCTGTTCCATATTAAATGCCTCAACTTATGTCAGATCTGTCTGTTGGAGTCTGTTCCATATTTAATGCCTCAACTTATGTCAGATCTGTCTGTTGGAATCTGTTCCATGTTTAATGCCTCAACTTATGTCAGATCTGTCTGTTGGAATCTGTCCCATGTTTAATGCATCAACTTAAGTCAGATCTGTCTGTTAATGTATGTCCTCCTATAAATCTGGCTTGCTAAGTCAAAAACAATATATGACTGCAGGAGTACCATATCTGTCTGTCATAATCATCTGTTTTGAAAATCTGTCTTGCTAAGGCAAGTCTGTCTGTCAGAATCATCTGTTTTGAAAATATGCATTGCTAAGGCAAGTCTGTCAGAATCATCTGTTTAAAAAATCCGCATTGCTAAGGCAAGTCTTTCTGTCAGAATTGTCTGTTTTGAAAATCTGTCTTGCTAAGGCAACTCTGTCAGAATCGTCTGTTTTGAAGATCTGCCTTTCAAATATGTATGTTGGAATCTGTTCCATAAATCTGCCTTGCTAAGTCTAAACTGTTTTTTTCTGTCATTGATACCATTTGAAAATGTAGACCTGAATCAACCTGTGGGAAAGTAGCAGTCTTGTCAGGGTCTACATTCTTTGATGCTCAGTCAGTAAGTTATTGACTTTCATTCACAATGATAATGGAATGGTTCAAACACAAACATGAAAACATATTTATGGAAAATCTACAAGTTTACGGCAAATCTTTTCTCCAAATCATATTCCACGTGCAACAATTATGTATAGTTCTACCCTTTTAGAATCTTTTAAAGTTTTTTATCTGTTAGAAATTAAGTAAATAATTTTCTCTTGTTAGGAACCTTAAAATTTTAATGTAGGTAACAGGAAAGATAAGCAATTAACATCAAATATTTAACACAACTTTTGAATGGTAGTCATGGCAGCTGAGATGAACTTAAAATGAAACAATGATGTTGGCATTGTCTGGTTTTTCCTCATTGTTGTCGAACCTGCTTGTGGGGAGTTAAAAATAGTCATCACAATAGTGGTACAGTGTACGTGCATGCATGTATCTTGTTCGGGTTGTAACTTTTTCACGCACAGAGGGATTTTGTAGTAACTTGCATCAAATGTTCAACTTAATGAGGCTTTCTCTTGCGCTTAAGATCCAGGTTCATAGCTCAAAGGTCAAATTTAGAGGTCCAAGGCCAGAAACAGGTAAAAAAATGTGTCTGCTCCATATCCTGTAAATCACTCAGCAGTATATTATATGTATCAATACTTTTTAAAATTCGTTCAGATGCTTTTTACTATTTGTATGTTTCAGGAGGACCAAGAAGACTTTGAACAAGCCATGAAGCATTATGAGCTTTCGCTGGGAACTGCTATACAGTATTTAAAAAGTAGGTGAGAATAAGGAAGTTCACTCAGTGACCTGCCTATATAGTAAAAGTATCAGGCAGCATGTAATGTAATAATTTATCAGGCAGCATGTAATGTACATGTAATGATGTATCACGCAGCATGTAATGTAATAATGTATCAGGCTGCATGTAATGTAATAATGTATCGGGCAACATGTAATGTAATAATGTACCGGGCTGCATGTAATGTAATAATGTATCGGGCTGCATGTTATGTAATAATGTATCGGGCAGCATGTAATGTAATAATGTATCAGGTAGCATGTAATGTAATAAATGTATCAGGCAGCATGTAATGTAATTATGTATCTGGCAGCATGTAATGTAACCTTGAAATGTACCTTTTATCTATTCTTATATTAACTATTGTGAAGTAAAGCAAATATAAGGTTTCACTTTGTCGTGTTTTGTCACCATCCAGCCTGAGTTAATGGTGGGTTAGCTGTTGCGTTCAATATAGTATATAATAAAAATTATGTACCAGGATATTTGTGTCCCAGCCATTCCAAGAAAGGCAAAGAGGCATTAAGTGTTACCCTGTTCCTCTGTTTGTTCTTTCGTAAAAAAATAGTTTCTGATCAATAACTTCTGAAGGGGTCTTTATTTGTAATTAATATTTGATTTCTAACACTGTAATCATGAGATTCAGGTCAAGTTTGGTATTTGTGAACATCAGTCTAATTTTACAGGAGTTATTACCCATTTTTTACTTAATATTTGGTATATAATTGGTTTTCGATCAATATTAGGGGCATTTATGTCGACAAAACTCATTTGTATTTTTTTTATACGAAAGATTTATACCAGGATGCTGATATACATAATGTAAATGCTTGGTGTCTGCATTTGTGGTTAATATTTTGAGAAATTATTTTGTTTGTGTTAGTTTAAATAAAAAATTGAACTAACCATTTCTATTTTAATATAGCATTTTCTTAATTTTCAGCTGAGCCTAAAGGCAAAAGAAAGGATTTGCTACGTGAAAATGCTGACAGATGGATGACAAAAGCTGAGAGAATTAAATCTTATTTAGCCGCAAAGAAGTGTACAGACACAGAAGAGCAACAAAAACAGGAACAAAAAGAAGAAGAGGAGGAAAAAAGTGTTTTTAAGACTGGTAAATGTTGTTATGTCATGGAACTGGTAATGATTTGTATTTGGCACATGATGTTTGATATAACACTTGGTTAATATCTCTATAGATTCATCACTTGGTGTTGTCCATATAACTCAGGCCTCAGCTCTAGGGCCTAAAATGCCAAACTATTTTCCAACTTGGCAGAACACCTAAATGAAGTTGATTTGTCATGGTGAAATTCCATACTTTTGATACATTACTTCATATAGTGACTGATGGAAACTAATATATGCGAAGTGTTACATATAGAATCTTGGAAAACTGATTGTCTTGTTTTTGATTTATGAAATGTGTGACAAAAAAATCTTTAATTTGTACTCATTCATTACCAAATTAACTCATTGACAAAAATCTTTTCAAACCTATTTAATAAATTCAATGATAAATGAATGCTCATGTAAGATCCTCACATGATTATAATGATTACTACATTCTAATCTAACAGTTGTGTTCATTGATATATGGAGACAACTAAACTCCAGCATGGAGCGCGTGGTCTGGAGTTAGATTTGTTTGTTTGAATGTTTAAATCAGATGCCTTCGAAGACTTACAGGCGATCAACTAACCTTACCGATATTTCGTGGGATCCTGGAAGGTTAACCAGTACTCGAGCACACCCCATCTCCACAAGTAACTGATAACTCTCCCCACTTTAATCAGCGGCGAGAGACGAATGATAATGAGCTGAATGTCGTATATCAGTCATCGTGGAGACTGTGGCTGAGCAGTGATTCGAACTCACGACCCCTGGATTGATAGTCAGACGCGTTATCGACTGAGCTGATCAGGCCTGGCTATAACAAATAAAACTGCATTTACACTAAGAGAATGTGAAATGACCATGAGAAGAAAAAGATGTCATTCATTTTGATAATAGGGATATTGCATAAAATTATGTTCAGCATCTTTCCTTTCGTATCTGCATAACGCACACAAGTGATTTATGTCCTTATTTAAGGTAGTTTGTGGTGTTCCTATCAAATTTTTTTGACATCTGGCATTAATTATCAAAAATCTGTACACTTATACTATGAAGTATAAGCTTTCAATTTAGCTTTGTTTTAATATAATACTGTTTGTGAACAGCGCCCACTAGTGGTATGTGCTTTTCATACGATTTTCGTCATTTTTTCCTTATAAAATGGTCAATATTAATTGAAAATTGTTTTTAATAACATTATTAAATTATTTATTTTATTTCCTGTGATAAGATTGTAACTTTAATACAGATAAATTTCAATTTGTGTTACCTTTACATCTTATCATTATGCCGAAGTTTATTAAAAAGCGGGTTTAAAAACAACAGATTTTGAACATTCACGCTTGATTGCGTAAAAATGCTCTGGTACAAGTTCTTGAATTTTTACAAATGTGAAACTTTATCCATTTCACTACAATATGACTGAATAAAAAGAATGTTTTTTCACGCTAGTTTTTTCATATATCCGAATTTAAATTAAAAATGAAGCACTTAAAAACACATGATGTTTGTCTGCTATTTCGGATGACGTCGTATTTTACCTTAGTATTATATGGGGTTCTCTTGACGTCGTCCGAAGTCATAATGAAACGTGTTTTTAAGTGTTTCATTTTAATTTAAATTCAAATTTATGAAAGAAACTAGCACAAACATCCCATATTTTTATTTGTTCATATTTTAGTAAAATTAATAAAGTTTACCATAATATGAAATTCAGGGAATGCTGCGAAACTACCTTAAGTTACT